>JAOXNG010000001.1:64895312-64930027 GCA_028566535.1 Scolopax minor | reverse complement strand
AGTACCAGTAGGTGTTGCTGTAGGGAAAACGGTGACAATAGCAAAACTGGTAATTTTGCCATAGCCACAATTCAAGGTACCACTGTGCTCAAAAACATAAAGTGAAAATCCCAAGTGAAATACGTGTGTCTTCCTGACACATGAATTGGGCTGGAGAGTAAGACATCTTCTATAGCTAGCATTGTTAAAAATAAAACTGAGTAATACTCGTGAAAAGTAGTAAGAAAGTTGAAAACATAAAACACAAGGAAAGAAATAGTCATTTTCTGGTTGCCACAATGTTATTGTAAATTGCACAAGTGATGATATCAGTTGTAAGGCCATGGACACACAGGCAGATTGACCCATACTAAGTAAACTTGTCCCAGGTTTAAAAATCTGCAAACATCCACTGCAATGTGCCTGTGTTTATATGTGCAAACATAAGCAATAGAGAGTAGAAAAAGCAAAAAGAGCAGAAAAGGTATTCCTGCTTGGTTTACCATATATAATTATATTACATTTTTAAACACATGCAGTTCATATGTGTAGCCTTCTTTTTGTATGTTCATTTGCTTCAAGTTACAGCTCAAGTGTACCTCTCCATTTGTCCATAGCCTAGCATGTCAATGACACACAAAGTTGCAGTGATACAACCAATTCGATTACACAAAAATACATTTTTTGTATAATCATTATTATAACTATTAATCTCAACACCCTCCTACCTGTTCCATGGCACTAATGTAAAAAACACACAAGACCTTAGAAATAATTCTGGAACATTTCAGTAGATGAATGAACTTGAACAGCAAAGGAAAAATGAGGAAAAATTATGTCTACTTGGATTTTTTGTAAAATTGGATCTTATTTCAGGAAGGAGCTTTGAAATTTTGCTGTGATAGTTCTAAAATGAACTGAAGACGAAAACATTGGAAATGGTTAATTTGTTTTTGAAAACTAAGTTTCAGAAGTCCTGATCCTACAGAAAGTGGAAGTTCTGCCTGACTTCTGTGGATCAAATTATAAATCCCAGCTCCTGCATTGGCTAGATAAAGCAAAAGCAACATTTATTTTCACAACAGGAAAGGCCTATCAGGGGCTGATTTTCTTAACAGGTTAACACCTTCAGCTCTCATTGGTGTCAGGCAGAACAGTGCGAGCTATACAGATTTGAAAATCAGGTTCACTGTAAGAGAAGTAAATCTTCTCTTGTCCATGTCTCTATAAGGAGTGTTTCCATGAGAAAGGATTGTGGTCTCACGCAGTGCTGGACTTGAGAGGCTCTGAGGAAACCTACAGTTGGGCTGTACATTCCACATGCAATGTATGATTCAGCTCAACTTGCCTGTCTAGTCACAACTTATGTATGATATAACTATGCCCTCAAAGGGTACTTTGGCAGACAGCACATGAAACCCTGAATGCTTCTCCCACATACAACTTCCACTAAGTAGCTTGCTTCTCACACCCTAGGGCAGACATAGAATCATAGAATAGAGTCATAGAATCGTTTGAATTGGAAGGGACCTTGAAGAACATCAAGTTCCAAACCCCTGCCATAGGCAAGGACACCTCCCAGCAGACCAGGTCACTCAAAGCCCCATCCAGCCTGGCCTTGAACAATTCCAGGCATGGGGCATCCATGACATCCCAAGGCAACCTGTTCCAGTGTCTCACCACCATCACTGTAAAGACTTTCTTTCTGGTGTCTAATCTAAATCTCTTCTCTTCCAATTTAAAACTGTTGCCCCTTGTCCTGTCACTGCAATTCCTGACAAAGAGTCCCTCTCTGGCTCTCCTATAGGCTCCCTCCAGATATTGAAAGGCTGTTGTAAGGTCTCCCCGAAGCCTTCTCTTCTCCAGGCTGAACAACCTCAGCTCTCTCAGCCTGTCCTCGTAGGGAGGTGCTCCATCCCTCTGATCTTCGTGGCCCTCTGCTGGACCTGTTCCAACAGATCCATGTCCTTCCAGTGTTGAGGACTCAAAAGTTGGACACAGTAAATTGCCATTCAATAACATGGGCAGGAATTCTCAGGCAAAGCCAGCAGCCTATAGTCTGTAGTAAGTACACGCTCCTAGAACAATAATTATATTTGCAAGAAAAACATCTGACACAGAATTAAGGAAAAGAGAGGGATGAAACTTCACTTTTTTGCTTGACTGCAAAGAAAATTGTTGATTGTGAGAGATTCTGGGATTTGTAGCCACAGATTTTAAGCAAATCTAAAAATTTGGATGTGTGTGCCTACATTCTGAAACATTAGCCACTGAATTTCACCTCGATACCCCTACCTGAGCTCAAAAACGTGTCAAAGGATCTGATCAGAGAAAGATACTGGTTTGGGGCATTCAGATTGTCCATCCTGTGAAGAATAAAAATTACTTTAATTTTTTGCCACATAATCATTTATTTATCTCTCAACTTCTCAGGTAGTTTTCAAAAGATAGCTTATTCAAGTTTCTAAACAAACCAGTCTTAAGTGTCCTTCATGTGTGAGGACTTGATTGAATAACAATGTGTGTGTCACTTGTTTACAGTAACATCACAACAGTGGGTATTATAAATCCAGACTGACCTCCAGAAAGATGAGAAAAAGGTAAGACTTACCTGTACTTTAATATTTCTCCTCTGCAAATTTTAATTCTTTTTTTTTATTTTATTTTCTTTATTTTCCTCCAATTTCCATACCCCTACTGTTTGAGTGAGATTAAGGTAACATTTTTAGTCTTAAATGCTTGTGGAATTATGAGATGTACTAGAAAAACACATACAGAGACACTAGGTTATGGCAGATGGGGTCAAGTCTCTTGATAACAGCGGAAATCTGCTGAGCACATTGGAAAGTCAAATCCATGGCATCTCAACTGGGAGAAACCCTGCTCAGTGAATGCTTCTGAAAAATGGAATGACTTTTCTAGGATTTCCAGAACCCCAAGGTCTGGCCATCTCAGTCTCTTGATGGCCAAGCTGCCTTTTATTCATGATTGTCTTTGACTTCATTTGTCACATCTGTGTTTCAACCCCCCTAAGGGAGGGGTTGGCTGTTCCTTTCTTTTTACTTCTAGCTTCTGCTCTCTACCACTGAAGTTTGCAGGGATATACATGGGTACATGTGTGCACCTGGGTTTCTGCCAGTGGATAACCTTACTGATAGTTTGGTAGCCTTGATGAAATTTTAATGTCCTCATAGAATAACAGCTGCTATTCTTTATTGATCACTAAGATTTCAAAATTACGCTTTGTTTTATTTATTGGGTTAATCTTCCTAGTTAAAAGGTCACTGTTAGACTAATGTACTTCCACTTCCCCCAAAACAGCATGAAAAACCCTATAAACTTTTGTACCAGCTGCAGAGAGAGAGAGGCAATAAACAACAGCCATTACTATTTCCAAATCCTCTCTTCGTATTATCCTAAAAACAATAACAATAAGCAATTCAATGTGGATGGTATTAAGGTAGGCTAGAAACAGCTGTTCACAGGGGCTGAATCAGATTTTCAACTGATATAAATCCAGTAAATCTAGTGACTTCAGCAGAGTGGTGTTGATAGCCTCTGAAGATTTGGGCTGCTGCGTTTCATGTCTGGTGTGTTTTCCTTACAACTTCCTTTTAAAATGGATTGTAAATGACTCACGCTGTAGAGAGAAGGGAGTAACAGTCAGACGGTTTTGTTGGAAAGAGTTTGTGCCAAAGCTATTACCACGAATAGTCTGCAGCAGTAAATTTGGGAGGAGTTAATTTTAAACAGTCACTTCTGATGTCAAGGTTTTTACCACTTCCCCTGTAAGCAATCTAACAAAACATCAAGTTATTATTCTCATTAATTAATTAATTAAAAACCACCTGGGGGATAATAATGTATGTGAGAAATATCTAATTTAATCGAAGGCCAGGTATGATGTTCTTTGTCATTCAGAGAGCTGAAAGACTTGCCAAAAAAACTTGTTATTAGACTACAGAAGTGGGGTCTGTTTTCACAGAGGACATCTGCTTAAAACAAACAGCCACCCCTGCTCTGTCATACCCAACACATCATTTTGGAAACATTTTAACATCAGTACATAAAACAGAAAGCATTTACAACAGCAGTAACTGATATCTGTTTATTTCTGTATACTTTTCTGTCATACTCCCTGTGACATGATTTAAAAAACCTTTTGTCCCTGCGCAAGTGATACTCAGGACCCTAAATGCCCAAGCCAGTTCTGAGAATAACAATTCAGCATCTGGTTTGTTTGTTTAGGATTTGATTGGTGTATGTTTGAATTCTTTTTAGTGTCTTAAGGATCATATTTTTAACCACACAGAACAGAATAACATCCAAATGTTTTTATGAATCTTGGTCATGAGAACCTAAGTTAGATAGCAAATCTGCGCAACTGCAACTTCTAAATCTCTTGTGCAGCTTTTCATAGGACTATTCAGCTGGGAAGGGACTGAGTGTGATCTCTAGTCAAATTTGCTCCTCAGCACAGTGTTTTCAGGGCTTGATTAAATTGAGTCTCAAGCTCAAAGTATGGAGATTCTGCAATGTATTCAGATTTTTTCAATGGTTAATTATCCACACAATTAAAAACTTTTCTAATATCTAATGGCTGTTTCTCCTGGTTCAGTTTAGGAGACCTGTTGTTTGCTGTCCGTGCACCCTAGGGAGGATAGAGTAGGACCTGGCCTCCTCTTCTTTGTACCTGCCTCCTAGGCAGAAGGTTACTCCTAAATCTTCCTTAAACCTTCTCTTGTCCAGGATAGTGCTGATTCCCATATATTCTCAGTCTCAGTCCAGGAATCAAACTGGTTAGTTTGGGGTTTTTTGTTTGTTTGTTTGTATTTTGATGGTTTGGCAGGGCAGGAGGGGTTCAAACTGAATGACCAGACTAAAATGTTCAGAAAACATAATCCCATACATAATCCCTTTAACTACTGTATGTGACTATCTGTGTATAACTATGCATGTATGTATGTAATAAGAAGCATCAGTAAAGTTTATGACCCCTAGCACATATTGTTCTTTCTATCTCACTTTTTAATCCCCTCCTTTTTTTTTTCTTGTTTTGCTTTGATTCTTAGAACCGAAGACAATGGCTAAGGATCTCATTTGTGGTGCTTAGGTGTTAGCACAATAGAAGTAATTATTAGAAATATCAACATTGTTTTATGTCAGCTGAACACTGCCAAGAACAAATAATAAGATATACTTCATTATCTGCAACCATCTCTGGCCTCTGTCATTGCATATAGCAAAAAGTGAGAGCTGATTTAGGCTGAAAAAAATATTTAATCCAATTGTAGCTGAAGAGAAGATTTGAGGACAGCTGAATAATGGCATTTGTCACACAGTAATGTATTGTAGTCCTTATAGCAGTGAGAAGAGAAGCCCAGAGTGTGTTTGCATACTTGTTTTTGCATTAGAAAGTCAATATTTGATATGATACTAAAGAAGCAAAGATTCCTCAACGACATCATCAGAGAAAGGACATGAAAGCAGTTAAGCAATATGGACAAGTGACTTGATGGCAACTGCCTTCCAGCCGTGCATAATTCAGAGCTATTTTATGTGAATGTGACAATCAAAATGCAACATATAATCAGGCTTTCTTCTAAAACTGATGCACCCATCAATATCTTTTGACCCAAAGAAAGAAAAGATTCAAAGTATTTGAAATAACCCAAAAGATGTTTGTTTTGCATTTCCTGCTAAGTAGCTACATGTCTTTGATGGAAGAGCTGGTAAAGACAGGAAATTTCACCTCCTGGGTGAAAATTAATTCCTTCTTTCTATAAAAGAATAATTAAAAAAAAATTAATATTTTTGTAAGCTGCTGCTTCTAAGAAATTTTAACCTTAGAAACACCGACAGATGGCAAGTCCTAGATTGGAAGCCAGCTGTGGCCCTGCTGTCCTGAACCGACACATGACTCTGCCATGGTCTGAAGCAGGTCCTTTGAGTACAATGAAGCAGTTGACTAACCCTAGCTCTCTTTGAACCCTCCTCTGCATGCAATCTGCATGATGAGAGTTCACCACAAACCAGAAATGACTACCACTTGGAAGGCCAGCCTCAGCTAGCCAAGTTACTCTGTTAAATGTTGAGCATGACATAAATAACATTGATACCTAATACTTAAGAGTAAAATGATATCGCTCAGTTCAGTATTGCAGTACTGAACACATGGAAGGAATGCTTATGGGGCATCTAAGTATTGCTGGAGGGCAAACTCTCTGCAGAAATTACTGCTGATAGCTATTCACTCCTCTCTGATCATTACTACATTTAACACTGGCAGCACAATGGCAAAACTTTCAAATAGGAAGGAGATAAAAGCACTGCAGCTCACATCATCAACATCATCTGGAAGAAATCTTACAGACTCATTAGGCAGCAAATTAACATTGTGTAGAAAAATTATGATGCAAATAAGAAACACGATGATCAGCTACAGGTAGTGAAATTGAATCCTCAGTTTAGCTAATTGAGATCTGTAGATTAGACATGTATATCCTCCTTCACTTTCTCCAGAGAAAAACTTCACCTGTGCTTCAGATGCACTGGAAAAGTTCCAGTGACAACCTGATTCTGTCCTAACTGATGTCTGTAATAGCAGTAGGAGCAAAGCTAACTCATCCCTGCATGTTTTTAAGACTGGTCAAGTTTTTTGCAGTTCAGGGTGGCTCTGTCTTTAAAAGAAATCTAAGTTTTCAGACTTTTGTAGGAAATAGACTGCAGCTCAGTAAAACACTTCAGCATTTCTACAATAAAGGGGACAATTAACCTGGTTCTCACAGAAACGAGTCAGGCCTCACAAGTCAATGAGCTTTGTCCACAAATTGCTCTTAACAAATGTGATCTACTTGATAGTGTACAGTGGGATTTTTCCAATAGCTTCTTTCCAATGAAGTAACTAAAACTTCAAGAAAAGAGGGAACTCGTCTCTATGGTTTAATACCTGATTACAGGCTGGGAAAGGAAGGGAAGAGTGAGACCCTTTCTGAGTTTTTCAGAGAGGGTGGATATTCAAAGATGGACCTGTGTTGAAGCCTATGCTGTATCTCACTCTTGCAGTTATCTGGCAAAAGAAATGTAGAATGAGGTAACAAAATCTGATGAAGTAAAGTGAGGCAATAAAACTACTTTGTAGAGGAGGAGAACTACCTCACAATATTAAGTAATTGGACAATGAAATGGCAGAAGAAATTTGGTACTGATAAAAGTACAGTAATGCAGACAGAGAAAGTCTGCCCTAAATACACATTGACTATCTGACTGTCCAAACTGGCTATCAAAAAACAGATAATTTTATGAAAATAACAGTTCATAATGCAGAAGTGAGTAAAGAAAATAAATTACTAGAAAAGAAATGGAAAACAAATCAAAAAACATTGTGTCACAATATAAATCCACAGTGTGCCCAAATCACAAAGAGCATAAAACATTTCTGGTTGCAGCATCTTGAAGAATTGATGCAGCAGAACTAGAGAAAGTGGTGATAAGAATGATCAAAGGTATGAATGTCTTCCATTTGAGGGAGATTAAATAAACTAAGACTCATCTGCATGAAAAAGGAGATAATTAAACAGGGTAGAATATGGGAGTGTGAAATTATCATTGGCAAGGAGATGATAAATGAGGCACCATTATTCACTGTTTTTGATAACACACAAATGAGAGGCCATCAATTGAAATTATCAGGAGGGAAGTTCCACGTAAATTATAAGATTTTTTTTTTCCCACACCTTTAAATTCACAAAGTGTCATTAAACCCAGAGATAACACCTTGATCTTATGCGGGTTTTGAAGCATATGCTGTATTTGTGACATTAGATAAAGAAGTAGCATTTTATGTTAGGTCTGCTCTTAGGGTTTTTCTTTAGTATCCATGGCTAGACATAGCTGGAGACATTTTGTAGAGCTAAATAGACCTTTGACTCGACGCTCTATCTGTTCTTAAATAGTAGGTACCAAAAAATATTGCAGTTAGGCATATTTGCAGACCTTTCAACACCAGAACTATTATCCTTGCTACAAAGCCTCTAACAGAACTTTTCCATCCCAGCGTGGCTGGCTCATGTGGTGGAGAATTCCTGGTGGTTTACTTCAAGCAGTTAAGACTTTCTATCTAACTGCTATAGAGGACCTAAAATCCTCACGTGGTATAGAAACTTATCCACTGATTCTATTCTAAAGTTTATCTTCAGTTAAGGTAGACATTATGTATTGAGGGAATACACTAATAGAAATACACTGTTTTAATTTGAATACTCAGGGGTTTTACTTCTTTATTTTATTTTTTTAATGACAGCTTTTCCTTGATTAACATCTGCATGCAACCCTAGTACTGCTCCTGTATGCCTCCTAGTCCACTTTTCTGGGACAAGCTTTACCACATAGGGCTGCAGAGAATTAAAGTGGTGCCTACCTTGGGGGTTATGTTATGTGCAGCAGAGCAGCAGTTCTCACTCCACCATCTGCTTTCCTTTTGAATTTGGAGACGTCTTACATCCATAAACCCTGAAAACTGGAATCATTGCTAAGACATATAATTTAGCATCAAAAGCATAATAGGAGCTCTTGAGTACCCTGACAGTAACCCATGTGCAGGTGCATGGCCAGAAAGAAAATACACATAATTAATGAATCAAGCTTCTATTTCTGGTATCTGTCATTAGTTATAAAGGGAATAATAATGGATTTATTCTGAAAAACAGCTTGACAGAACATGTTACTTCATTTTCTGAGCTACTGCCTATATGGGCATATTAAAACTGCTACTAGATATGAAAAACTACTAAAATATTCCACAAAAACAATATTAGAAAAGAGAAGATGATCTCACTACAACATAGCTCTACACTTAGCTAAAGGCCATGGTTCAGATGTACAAAATGATAAAGTTATGAATTCTTGATTTACAAATCTTTTCTTAGCGTGTATTCAAAGCTGCTTTTATTTTAGTGACAAAAGGTATCACTCGTTTTACCACTGTTAACACAGCACAGATATGAAGAAAGGAAGTTGGATTTTTTTTTTCCTGACAAATCTGTCTTCAAGAGAATTGTTAACTAATTTTGAGTGATTAGGGTAGAGTCTGCCTGCAATCACAAATAGTTCAGGATTACACAAGTTTTATGGCATACAATCTTTTTGACTGATGATGATGAACAAGTTAGACAAAGAGCAGCTGGGATTTTAAACTCCAGATTGTTTGTAGAGTTGACAGAAAAATATTTTTCTTCTTTTCTTTTTCCTCCAATTGGACAAGTTGCTATGAGATTCACTAGGAGATAAAAAACCATGAAAGTTTGGTTGACATTTCGTTTTTATTAAAAAAGTATATTTGAAGACCAAACAAAATAAAAAAGAAATGTAAGAATAGTCTCCTAGGTTACATCCAATCCTCTAAATCACTCTGATATCAAAATCAGTGGCTGCTGCTACTTTTAGTCACTACATGTTCAGTTCCTAGTGATTGCTTTACCTACCAGCTAAATGTGAGCAACTGCAGGACTTCCTTGACCTCAGAGGACCCAAGGTGTCCTGGAAGTGCAGTATCTGAAGAAGTCAGGAATATGAAAGAAATCTTAAACTTTCCTATCGAAAGTGAGTAAGTGGAAGAAAAAATTAGAATTCAGTGGATCCTTTTTTGCTATTCTTTACTTTTCCATTCCCCTTTCTATCTGAAGTGAGGCCAACAAAATACTTCAAACTCTCTCCAATGTATATTCTTAATATTAAGAAACAGACCCCATTTGTTGTTGAGTGATCCACTAACAGGTGGCTTTCCCATTCTATATTGTTAGGAGAATATTTTCCCCTTAACAAATGGTTCTTGTTATGCTATGATTTACTAGTATACAGCTATTTTGTTGTTTAAAAAAGTTATTTTTATTACCATTCAGAAAGGTCATGTATGATTATTCTGTCACTCTCCTTAATGAATACGGGTGGCTAAATCCGAAAAGTAGCAGTGAAATCTTAATTTACTCAAACTTAGAAGGAAGAAAGAGTATATTTGTCAAGAAACAGCACAGCTCTGATGCAGTTACTCTGCTTTCAGCACACAGGCTACTCCCTCTGCTGCTGTACAGCTTTCAGACATAGAATCATAGCTTGGAAGGGTCCTTTAAAGTTCATCTAGTTCCAACCCCCCTGCCATGGGCAGGGACACCTCCCACTCCCCCACTAGAGTAGGTTGCTCAAAGCCCCATCCAGCCTGGCCTTGAAGACTTCCAGGGATGTCCATAGTCATTGTCCATCATATTCCATTGTGTGACATCATCAGTCAAAAGATTTCTAGTGTTATGGAATGGTTTAATTCTATTTCTTGACTCAGGAATATTAGTTGTAAGATTTATTTCTCTCTGGAATTTATCTTTTTTCAGATGAACACAAGCTCACTTTTATACAGAGAATTTTTACAATATTAAGTCCTTAATTAAGCCCTTTGTGCAATAGTTTTTAAACATCTAAATTCAAAAATCTATTTAGATGTCTAAATTTAAATAAAAATCCAGCCTCTCTGGATAGCAATTGCTCAGGAAATACAAATATTTCCAGTGAAAACTCATTCATTCCTTGATTTTATTCAGAATGTTTTCTCTTAACAAAATGCCCATTTGAAAAGCCTATCACATAAAAGCCTAGGTTAAAGAGCCAATTATAACATCTCAGTGCACACTTTGTTGTCTGAAAAATTAAATGTTTATTTCAGACACCACAGAATGGCATATCCTCCAGCATATCTTCGTGATGAAGTTGAAAAGATAAGAAAACCAAAAATAAAAATTATTTTGCTCCTGCATATAAATATTTGTCAATCTCTTGTGTCAGGTCCTGAAAACAGAATAAGATAATAAGAAAAATAAAATCCAAGAAACAGCACTGCAAAATCTGGTGACAGCAAAGTATTTGAAGTGAAAACTGCATCCACAACAACAGTTTAAATACCTTTCCTGAATGATAATTTTAAAAACAAATTTATGGCAGTAAATGCAGAAGCACATCAGTTTCATGAATGTTATAACATGATTTCAAATTCTTTAGCCTTCACAGAGGTAGATCTGAAGGGAAAAAAAATTCTACCAAAAAAAGCACTGATAAACCTTTTTAATTCATATCAGACGTAATAAATTTCTTCAGTTAAAATGCAGAACAAAGACAAATGAGAAAAAATGTGTATCTCCCATCTGCTATTTCCCAGGCAAAGCATTTCAGGGATTTCAATTTAAAGTGTTTCCTTTTTGACATTTATGAGGCAAAATATCTCAGTTTTCATTTTGCAATGGCTTTTGTTTCAAATTTTATTTCCTTTATTATATGGAAATAGCCCATACCACTACATTTCTACTACTACATACCACTACACAAAACACTTTCTTCCACCTAAATGAATATTTTCTGAATTTTCAATTAATCAAAGTAACCTGCAGACTCTAATAAATGCCAGACCAGTAGAAGTCTATTCTCCTGTGTTTCTCCTACCCTTTTTCTTTTATTTTTTTTGGGGGGGGGAAATAAGTCACCTGTGAGGATTGCCCTGAGATTGCAGTTGTTACTCAGTGATGTTTTGATTGGTTACTATATAAAGAAACATTCAGGACTGGGGCCAATCTGCTGTGGTTTGTTGGTTGAGGGGGTTTTTTTTATGTTGTTGCTTTTGAGAGGTTTTTTTGTCTCTTGCTTTTAAAATTAACAGTCAATAGTGAAATAAGGTCTAAATGGTCAAAATTGTTTTAAATTAAGTCTATTGTAAGATAATTTGGCAACAGACAGATTCAAGGTAAGGTACATTTTAGTCTGTTTTACATAATCAACATCAAGTCCTCATAGCATCAGATAAAAATTTAAATTTCTTCACTTTATGTGAAGTTCACTTTATTCTAGGCAGTGATGCATAACTTTAGATATTTAGCCACATTCATGCAACCTGATCCTGTGATGATGTTTAAGCTTACAGCAAAATGGAAATACAATTTCAAAGATCAGAGCACAGACGATTGGCAAAATAAGTCAACTTGAGGAGAACCATGGAGAAATCTTGGAGTTTTCATATAATGCTTTAACTTTGATCATAGAGATCAGAGTGTTCTACTGGAAAAGCAAACTGGGAATAGTTTAAAATATTTATTTTAAATGGAGCAGGGATAAAGAATACAACCTCCTATAACATGCACTTGCAAGTGTATTTTGGGGCAAAACATCATAAAAGCCAGTTGACGACAAACTCTTTAATTAACATGCCATATCTGCTTAGGTATGCAGCAGCAGAAAATTAGGTAGCTTTTACATATTTAAGAGGTTAGAATATTAATCAGGGAAGAGCTTATTCTTATTATCAGACCAGAAAGGATGCAGACAGAATAGTTAAACAGAGATTAGCCAGAATACATTCTCCCATGTAAATCAGTCTGCAAATACATTGGTTTCAGAGCTAGCCAGTATTTATGGTACCAGATAAAGTAAAATTTCTGTCAAAAGGGACAAGCATCCTCTTCAAGCTCCTGGCTAGCAAGCACACATGAAAGTAAAATGCTAAAAAAGCAGCCATCTTCTCTCCTTTCAGCAGAGGGTGAGAGAAAGTGCAAACCTCATGTAATAGATAGTATCTGCATTCCTGAGCCTGGTACTGGATAGATGCAGAACTCGGCAACAAAAAGCATGACAAGAACAGAGTTGATTCAGACAGCTTGCAAGGTACTGCAAACTCAACCAGCTAGTGATTGCCCCAGGAGCACATGTACTGCTGGAGCAGCAGGAACAAAGCAGGTGTCAGTCATGAGCTGCTCGACTTTCTCAGGATGGACACTTCTATTATACAGCAGCACGAGAGATGGTGTAAGCATCACTCCTTCAGGCCACCAGCTAATGACTTTTGTGTGTTGGAGAGCAACCAGTGTAGAGGATCACTTAAAGAGAATAAGTCGAGCCATGAACATACGGTCTCACCATCCCCTCCTGGGAATAATTTGCACTGGTGAAAATGGGGCCATGCATTTTGCCATAAAAAGTTAATTGCTCTGTCTGTCTGAAGGGAGAATAATGTATAACTTAAACTGTTTCTTTTCCTTTGTTTTTAACAAGTTTTTCATCCATTGCTTTTGAGAGGCGTAACCCTCTTCAGATTGGTAAACATTTCTGCTAAGCAGTTACGAAGCATTCAGCTGTTAAAAGCCTTTAATTGGTGAGTCTGCTCTTCTTCAGGCCCTAGAGGCTGGCAACAAATAAATAATCTTGTCTTTTAGCAATACCAACAATAGCTGTAGATGTTATTGAAGTAAAGGTGAAAGCGTATAATTGTGATTCACTAAAACAACTAATTCAGGGACTAAGCACACCTTGATCTGTGAAATTGCCATAGGATTCCCTGGAATTTTCCATGCTGCAATACGATGATTTGCTGTTAACCTTGTTTTGCACTACTTCAAGAGGACCAGGCCATTGGAAACTACATCACCAGTAACCTCAAGAATTGACCTGGAATGTTATGATTTATCTCTCTTCATTACGCTAGAGCTTGAAATACAGCTGGATCCACCAGTACCTTCCTAACTTTTCTTGACATGATAATTTGAGGCTTGTGTGAGTTTCAGTGTACTGAAACTGATATCCAGCCAGCAGTGGCTGAAATCCATCTTATCTTCAGTTTATTTTAATATTTTAACTTAAATTATTTCAGAAATTCAGTCTTTCTCTGACAGACATGACATCAGTTGCGTACCTGGAATCTGTATTCTTTGTATTGCTACAAGGTGCAAAACCTGTATCAGTTTCATTTAAACATTTTAGTGGAAGTTGGTAGTGCTGCCTGGTGTATAAACATGCCAGACTGCAATAATCTTCCTGCTGCCTTGCTTGAAATTAAGCTCAATGCTTTTTGTGTTGTCCTCGGGTTTTCTCTGTGCTGTGGCCGCTTTAATTTGTCACCACCTAATGACATTGCCACCTAATTACTGCTTCGGGAAGGTAACTGAGTCTGGGGGCATAAAAGAAGGGATGAGAAATATTTTGGATTTATGGGAGTAATTAATGAGTGAGGTGGTTCTGGAAGATGGGTCATTAATTCCCCAGGAAAATGCCTTCCATAACCTCTTTGCCTCATGCTTCCTATAAGACAAGTGTTCACCCTGTATCATCAGCTGTTTTCAGCTCCTGCATACTGCTTGCCAAAGAGGGACTGATTATTTCCTGCCAATGTAGGTGGTGTGTGGGATGATCTATAGAACTGCCATGTCTTCCCTGGCTCCTACAAGGCAAAGCATGGGAATCTCTCTTTCTGCTCTCATTCTCTGAGGCACCTTGAAGCCCAAGTTCATGGGACATCTGTCTGGTCTGGGCAGAGACACACGGTCCACAGAATCAGATTTGCCTAAGTCAGATTCTACCCACATCAGTCTTATTACCTGACAAGGTATAACTGAGGTCAGTATATCAGGTAAGAGTTCAGCACCTATTTACAGTATTTAGTGGATTATGAAGAGATAAAACCATAAAGCATGTTGTTAATAAATTCACTGCACTCTTAGTCGAGAGGTAAGGATTTCTCCCTCAGGTAGCTGCTCAGCCCTTAGGCTAGGGGCATATCCCAACAAACCTCACTTCTGCCAGGACAGAACTTCCTTCCTCTGTCCTTTCCTTTAAGTCTAGCTCACTGTTTGGACATGTGTTTCATCAGGGCCATAAGGGAATGTGAATGTGTCTCAGTGTGGATATCTCTGAAGAGTGTTTACTGCCTGGCAGATTTAAAACACATCTCAAGAACTCCCTTTTCTTTCAATATGCAGAACCTCTCTATGTCATGTAGTGCTGTTTAGTGTCAGGAGGCTGCTGTAGGAATGTTCTTGTGTTTATGTGAGAATTCATGTTAAATGAAGAGGATATCTGATGTGCTGATTCCTCCATCCCTTTGTATTTGGCTATCAAATGCACTGTTATCACTAATCTGCTTCTTTGTAAATTATTGGACATTGTGCAGTAATTTGCCCCTCATTTTTCCCACCATGCTCCTCCTGACTTTCAGCCAAAGTAAGACATAACACAAACCTTCCTACTTGTTCACAAGTAACCTTTCATATACCTATTAATAGAAGCACACTAATGTACCTGACAGACATAACCGTGGCTTGTAATGCCAAAAACTGTGTGCTTCCCATGGATGCCACACAACCAACCAGAAATTACATAAATAATTTGGCAGTTGGCATCTCTCTGTCTCCCTGCTTTAGCATAATCAGTTCTGTCACATTTCCTACCTACAGAATAGCGATCCAATCTATACAAAGGCATTATTAGAATTTTTAAAACATTAATTAAGAAAAACACAAGGAACTGAAAAGTTTTGTTTTTCACAAGTGCTGCCTTTCTCAAAGGCTTCTATTTCAACATTGCTGATTTTATGAATCAAAATGTAATATCTCTAACTGCCAGTGTTGCGAACCCAAAGCAGAGCGTAAAATTGAACTGCATTCTTTCTCCATCATCAGAAATAGAAGTCCTGCAATCAGAGCTGAGCTGACAGGTTTATTAATGATGTGTGAAGCAAGACTGAATCCAGCTCAGCCTTCCATGGCTGTGTTGGTTCTGCAGTGTTTACAATGGTAAAATCACCGTTACAGTTATTACTAAAAAAATCCCCAAATGTAATAAAAGAAACAGGGAGAGGGAGTCAATACATTGAGTTTGATGATACTGGCTTCTACAATCCCTCTATTTTCTATCATTGCATTTTACTTAACAGATTTTTTGTGTGTTTAATTGTTGTTGAATTTATACAGAAATGAAATGTAATTTGATGACATTGACTTCCTTGGAGAGTCAAGCTATATTTATAATAACCTTGGAAGAAAGCAAAAAGGCTCTCCGAAATAACTGAACAATAACTATTCAGGATCAGAGACTAGAAAAAGAATTCAACATGCTTAGAAACTGGAGAAAACATCCAAATAGATTATCTTAATCTTCGGGAAGCAGGAAGCCATGCAGAATCTGTGAAGTTAAATGTGAAAAGACTCTTTTACTAAGTATGAGAAAGTATGCATAGTACTGGTAAAAGACTATGACTCATACATTTCAATTGTGTAATAGAAAGAAAAGAGCTGCATTACTTGAAGAATGGCCACCACAAATTATTATACAACAGAATATGTTTTTCCTATCTCTTCTTATGATGATGCATTTACAGCTGACTTTGGAATAAAAATCTTATGGGATTATTCTTCTCTTATTTTCTCACCTTGGATTTATCTGTAAAACAGGGCTGTGTGAATTTCAAAGGCTGTTTGCTTGTCATTGAAGAAATAGTAACAGACCATCTGAATTCACAGTTTTGCATTACAAAGCACAGTATTTAAAGAATGAGAATATCATTTCCAGATAATTTGTAAAAAAGGAAGCTGGCAGTCCAAAAGGAATACACTAGATAGTGCCAATTTTAGTCCAATTCTATCCCTAAATAAATGTCATACAGTGAACAAACAACTTGGATGTCATCCAAGTATAAAATATGACTAACAGTAATTGTGCTATATATAAGCAAATCAGAAATCCTGATATTGATTTAAATAGGACAAAGACGTTATGCATGATCAGAAGTAAAAGTTAATGAATGAACCTTTTTATATTTACATTATTCTGTATTGTGATTTTGCTTCAAATGGAAATGTTTCATGTGCATCACTCTATCTCCTTACCAAGGAAAGGGTACTTGGTTGTGGTCAAGCTACTGTAGAAGCCTAGCCCTCAATCTGGTTCAAGTTTTAATTATTTAATATTGAACAACATCCTTTTATTCTTACTATGACAATAGTAATGACTTTTCATTCATTACATTACCCAAAATACCAAATTGTGAACAGAAATACACTTAGGGAATGTAATAATATCCTACATGTCATTATTGCTCTTTGTTCATACCAATTATTAACTGTTTCTACTCTTCAGGCAACCTCCAGTTGCTCTCTTGAGTTAGAATCAAGGGCATCAGAAAGTATAAAAGTAAAGACAGCTGACTATTCACCTCCTATTACCTGGTTAGATTACAGCAGTGACTATGCAGTTTCCAGGTGGAGTCATGGGCCACAGTTCAGCAACACTGTAAATGATGGTTTAAGGCCTCCTGTGGTGTTGAATGAAAGATAATACTGGCATATAATATTCTACTGCTGTAAATTAGCACCAGTAGTTGAAATGTGTTCATTAACTTTGGGCCTCTGATTATGACACCAGACCAGGTACACGCTCTGACATTCTATTGTTATGCTTTACCAAGTAATGCAGCTTCTTCCACAGCGGACATCAAAGTGAAAAGTCATTATAAACTTTGTGCTGTGTGTTTCTGCAAATGAGAGAAATGGTTTAAGTTTATACTGGTAGAAAATTGCTGCAGCAGCCACTCAGATGTTCAGGACTGTGAATACGGAGCCACCATCACTGCCACAGACTATGTTTAGTGTTTGCTGGGGAAGAGTAGGGAGACAAAGTGAAAGCTGCAAAGTCAGGTTGAACACCGGACAAGCATCCATACCACCAGTAAAAAGGCTGACATCAATGGGCTGCCATCCACTGAAGTCAGATAGACACACACACCCTACTCCATCCTCATAAAACAGGGGTAATTTTTGGTGTATTGCACTTGGCAAATTGAGTCAAACATAGATTATTTTGGATTTGGTCTACAAATCCAGTCCCCTCTGTTCCAGGCAGCTTCAGCCATGGTTATTTTCCCTACTTCTGAAGGAATAAAGTCTTTGCTTGCCCTGCTCTTCTAGGAACATTGTTCCTGAAGTTCATTCCTTTTGTGCTTAACAACCTTTTAAAAGTAACCTAGGTGTACTCATGGGTAATTTATCCTTATGCGGTTTTGTGTTAACATAATTCTTTAGCCCAAATGATACTCCCTTTTTCCTTTGTTTTTAGCACACACTAAAATTTGTAATGAACAGTCATATCTTCTATCACCTTCCAGATCGTAAATGTAAAATCCCAGATCTCTGAGTTTCTTCTAATAGAATAAACTCTCCTTTCTTCTGCTTATCCCACAAACTCCTTTCATTTGAGCTCACACTGAACCTTTTTGGGCAGGTGACAAAACTTGTACTACATAGTCCCACCAGTGCTTTTCCAGTGGCACTACTGTTTTCTAAATATTGTCTACCTTCAGTACTTACAGATTGCATTTGCTCTTCACAACACTACATCACATTGATGGCTTAAAGTCAGGTTTTCATCAACCAAAGTGTCCATTTTTTTTTTCTCTTCTCACAGTTCCAACAGGCAAGACTCAGCTTGTAGCAGAAGTTCTTGATATAAGCCCTTCTGTATATGACCTTGCATGTTGCAGTGTTAGCATTTCACCCCCTTTCTATTAACGGGGTCAACTAATAGTTTTTGCAATATGACAAACCTTATCAATAATGATAGCTTCCAACATGATGCTGTTAGCAAATTTCATGGAAGTGCAGTCACACTCTTTCTGTTAGAATCACTAATGAAAAATAATAAGTAAAAGAAATGTAGTTAAGCTCCAAATAATCATGTCTACATGCTCTATAAGACTGAATACACTCTGGTAATGCTTAATGTTATTTGTGAGGAACAACAATGATTATTTCCTGGTTTATTCAGTACACAGTCTCTAGGAACATACATGGAAGTAAATTGTGTGCTTCTGCATTATTGCAACGCTCATAGGGCAGTGAAGAGGGTGGTCACACATCTAAAGACTAATAGGTACTGGCTAAGTACTGAACTTTTTCAAGGCAATAAAAATGAGGTAAAAGGAATGTTGTTTACAGTTTCTGCTTTCTACTTAGAGCCAAAGTAGAAAGCAGACTCTTAGCTAGTCACCAAAGGCATTATCTCCTGGTTCTTCTCAGATTTTGTAAAGTTAATCAGTAGACAAATGTTCATATAATATATGGTCATTAGAACAACCAGCAATCCACTCCTCTACATCTGGTTCAGGACTTGGAGCATGGGTGATAAGTCTGTAGCAGATACTCTGCCTCCTCCACATCGGAGAAAGAGGAAAAGTTAGTGGTGCCATTTGTCCAGCAGCATCAATAGTGACTTGTGTGTTTGTGACACCTGAGACCTGGCTTTTCTTGTTCAGGTTAGACATGGTAAGATTGACTGACCTGTTCACCCATCATTACCTCTGCTTCTAAAACAAACAGAGCTCTGAAATGAATCAGTTCTTAGGAGGATCTCAGAGACAGATGCTGCAGAGACATTGCTGTGATTAACCTTTCTGGCTGCTAAGAACCTATGATCTTTGTAAATCCAGTAGAACTAACAGAAATTCCTCCTGGAGAAAGGAGGAAAATCCAGAGACATTTCTGATAAGAAGAGAAGGATGTGGCATTCTCAGGATCAAGTTGTCTTCCTTGGCAAAAGAGACAGACCTTATGTAGGTTCTCTGCTAGGACACGAAGAAAGCAAAGGGCTGCTTTCTTTAGGATGTCATTTATTTGTACTCTTCTGATCCTTTAAATGTGTGTGCCTGGGGAAATGAGATTTGGGTAAGAAAGTACATTTTGAGGCAGTCTGGGGAGAAAACATAATGTTACTCATTTTGCACCCAGCAACCTATACATCTATTTATATGGCAGAAAATTCGATCATGTTTGTATTGATTTTTTTTTCTCCAAATCACAGCAAAAGTAAAAAAAACAATATGAAACATAACATTCAGACACTGAAGATGTATTTACTTGCATATTGACATTAGTATAGCTGAAAAGCTGCTGACCTTCAGCACAGTTTGTTTCAAGATTCTTCTGCCCATTTTCTGCCCTCTTGTTTCTTTATGCACTGATTTATTCATGATGCAACCCCATCGGGAACTGGAAACAAAATGTTTTCATTATCTTCTTCTGGTGAAAAAAGTCAATTAAAAGCATCCCATTTTTCAAATAGAAATGTGTTCAAACTGAAAAAGTTGTGTTCTGGCATTAAAAATATTTTTCAGTACAGTGTTTCACACAGTCCTAATTTGAACCCATTCACATGGATTCATTTGGATGGCAAAGAATCAGATCACAGTTTTGGTGCTCTATATATAAAACATACTCCTTCGGAAACCACGCTGCCCTTTCCATAATGAAATTAGAGCATTAGTGTGGTGCCAGAGACACAGCAGAGCCAGCCGTGTTCATCCAGCGTTGAGAGTGAATATTGGTTTTGTTCCTGAAAACAGTCATGGGCACGATGTGTGCATGGCGAGTGGCAGGCACATTGGAGGACTGTGGCTCTCTGTCCCTCAGCTGAGACCCGCAGCCCCATTACTGGTTTATTCACGTAGCATTTCGTATTTGTGCTTGTTATGCTTATGAGCATAAATTGCTGCATTTCAACGTCAGAAGTACTGATGGCATCTGACTCAAAGAGCAAAGTTTTAATGATGAGCTGTTCTTTATTCCAAGGTTTCTTGTCTGCTTTAGAGGTGTTTAGGGTCTAAAGTTTGCTGCTTGGGTGGTACTTTTAACTATAGGTCAGCAGCAAACATGAGAGAGCTGGAACCATACTGTTGTCAAGCTGTAGGTTTTAAAATGTTATGTCTGTGACACAAAGAGAAAACCGATGGGTTTTTTAATCCTGATTGTTAATAAGTGGAAATTCTGGAGGGATCATGAAACATTTTGCTGTCACACATAGCTGGATGGCTGGGTTCTCATTTTATGCATGTTTCTTCCGCTTCATCATTGAGGAAAAGCAGAGACATGCACCCTTGGCATGAGTTTACATTCTGAAGACAGTAAATTTGTACAAAAAGCTGTACTGCCCTGTGCTCTTCCCACGTTAATACACCTAAAAGGAAATATCTAACTGCAAAGATAAGCAATATGCATTGTTCTTTCCAGGGTTTAAAAGTCCAGAACAAATCATTAGCCTGGCACAATGTCTAACACACTAACTTTCTTTTAAACCCGCAAGCCAGACAGTATCTATTTATTTCTATATTTTGCTTTTCTAAAATTTCAGCCTCCAGAACTGAAAGATATCCTTTTGAAAGCCTCCACCAGTGCAGAAAGGGAGCCTTAGCTGAAATATTTCCTGAACATCATGTGGGACTACATTTTCTGAGAGAAAAATTATATCACTGGTAACAAAATTTCAATCTATTTTAAAATAGTCTGTATCACCAACACCTTCAATTCCAGTAGAATAATTCCTTGTCAATCCAACCAAGTTCTAGTATGAATATCTCAGAATGAATATCTCAGTAATCAGCTTTGTCATATATTCCAATGTCATTGCTGCATTTCCCCACAAAGATCATGAAATTAATGCAATTTCCAGATGCAAAAGCATAAAAAAATAGTGCTAGGTACCTCCTCTAAAGGTGAAGTCTGTATTCTCTTCCACAGTTTTAGCTGAATCTCTCTGATCATTCAGAAGACTGGGAATCCATCACACGTTAGGCAATGTACAAATACAACAAAATTATAATCCCTAATTTGTCAGTTATAGGTGTCAGAATGCACCACCCTCTTTCCACTAAAACATCTGCAATAGAACACAAAGACAAAACACTCCAGCAATATGGATCAGAATCTATTTTTTTCTTTTGCATGAGGGCAACAACTATCTTGAATATCAGCTCCCAGTAATAATCCTGAGACCTTGCTGATGCTGTGGCATTGCCACTCGATGACAGCTGAGTAGCAGCTCTTAAACAATGACAGCTCTTTAACAATTTATGGCAGTGTATCAAGCTCCCAAGACGTGAACCACTAAATTGAGCTAATATCAGGTATGCCCTCAGTCCTCGCTGCCTTCAACCTTGGAAAAAACGCTTTCTATCAAAGGGTTTCCCACATGCTTGAAACTCTTCAGAATTTGGAAGTAAAAATTAGTAGTGTATCTGGCTTCAGCAAAACAATTCTCTCCAAAGCTCAATAGCTCATGGACAATGGACTGAGAGATGAAATCATGGCACATCCCAGAATTAAAAGACAAAGAATTGCTAAGACTACTTCCTAGGTTACCACTCTGCATATCTGCGACAGCAAAGAGCTTTCTCTGTCACAGCAACTGACACCACCCACCCTCAAAAGCAACCTGCAGGTCCCAGTGGTAAAATTCAGTTTATTTTGATGAGAGAGAAAGAAAAAAAAACTCAAACAATGATATACTGTATTTTGGAAATAAACTTACAGAGCATATTTAGTGTGTTCATCGTTTTATACCAATAGAACACACTGTAAGTTTTTTTTTTTTTTTACATTGGTTTGGTTTGGTTGGTTGGTTGGTTGGGTTTTTGGGTTTGTTGTTGTGTTTTGGTTTTTTTTTTTTTGAGGGGGGGTAGAGGGGCGGGGAGAGGATTATTTTTCAAACCCAGACATTTAAGCTGGTACTGGTACACGACTGTGAACTCACTCTGAAGGAAATTTGCTGGGATATGAGCTTAGTATATTCTTCCTGCTTCCTGCTAAACTATCTGCCAAATTGTCAATAGTGATCAAATCACCAAGGATCTGCTAAAAGCAGATCTTCAAGCTTATCCAAGTATTGTCCTGCACAGATATAATTCCTCTCTTCTCATGAATATGTAATTCATAAATGCAGGCATTGCTATTGTCATCTTCCTGATGACCAGATGAATGTAAATGAAAATGAATCACTGGTGGCAGGAGTTTTTCTACTACTTTGATTACCAGGAGAAGAAAAATCAGTCTGGGTCTGGAATCTGTATAATTACTTTGTACTGGCAACTGTTTTTTTCTTGCATTCAGTCTGAAGAAGCATTGTGTATTCAAGTAATCTGTCTCACTATGTTGAGCTGCACTAGAGAAATACATTAGGTGTCAGCAGAAAATTACAGTGAAGGGTCATTTTGGTCATTCATACCCTCCCACTGTATTTAAGATGAGATGCTTTACATCTAAAAATTTCATTTACCTTTATATGTCTTGAGGGTAATTAAGCAACATTTTGCAAAACCAAATTGCTTTAAAAAAAAAAAGAAAAAAAGAAAAAAAGGACTTCCTTTGGAATTAACATTGTCATTAACTCTAAGTAAATGGGAGAGTGTGTTGGTACTTGCAACCAAAGTTCCTTACTTTTACGTCACCTAAGGTCACCTAAGCTTGTAGCACTGATGATGTGCCTCTAGACAGATTAGACAGATTAATAACAATTTGTTCTGGACTAAGAAGGAGAGGAGAATGGTTTGGATGCACACATTTTCTCAGCCTTTGGTCTGTCTTCTGCTTACCAACAGCTCTTCACAAAAACAAAGATGCAATTGATCCTAAATAGCTGATCACTGCCTGGCAGGTTCGAGTAAAATATTTCATGTGTCATTATATTCCTTTGACACATGCTCTCCCTTTGGGCAGTGAAAATTTTCCTGAATTTCTAGAAATAACTCCACAGTTTTAAAGACTTCTTTTACTCTATGCTGTGGAGTAAAATTTTTCCCACTTTTGCGTAAACAGAACAGTTGTACTTTTGTGTTTTCTTCATTGTCTCTCTCCCATTGTATTTCGTTGACAATAGCAAGAGGGGGAGAGCTAACAACGTGCACAGAAACAGCGTGATTATTTGTGAACCGATTGTGTGGAAAACATCTGTTTTCTGCCTAGCTTCACTTGTTTGTACACACTCAATGCTTCCAATGATGCAGTGCTGAGAGGAAAAGGGACAACAAAACACAGCAAATCTGCCTCGTTTCTTGGTTGTCCTAGTGGTTCTCAGCCCCACTAGTGCAGTAACTCCCAGTTCATCAACAAGAACTGATGAGCCGCTGAACTAAGTGTATTAGCTGAATTAAAGCCAGCACTAAGGGGTTTTCATTTATGTATGAAGATTAGTAAGCTTTGTCTATGTCTTATTGTTCTGCCTTGTCAGCTTCTGGAGTTCTTAAGTAGTCCCAGTATGCAATTTTGAGTGGTCTGCTTACTGTTTGGCTGCTGGATATAACCATATGATGACATAAATGTGAATGGCAGACGACAAACAGTCAGCACTATTCAACTGCATACCAAGAATGGAATCAAGACTATCAGATGGGAAAAGCATTTATTGTGCTTAATCAGATCTTTACATTTATCACATTTTTAACCTCTTTTCATTTCTATCTCCCCATTTGCAACTAAAGTAGTAGATGAAGTTTTCCTCAAGTTTGACACTTGGTATTTGGCAAAGAAAACATTGCCAATAGCATTAGGTATCCAAGCTGTTTCGAGTCACCTGCTTTTCTTCATTGCTGGATTCTACTTTTCCTTATAAATCACCTTTTCTCTCTCAAACTTGAATGCTGATGGATCTTGAGTAAATTCAGCAAGGTCCCCTTTTATCATCAGGTTATCTGTTTTTACACTGGCCATTCTCACGGTAGCCTCACTTGAACTTGAATCTGCTATCATTATTTTCTATGAATATTACTGACTTCTGCTGGAATTCCCAGAAATGCCTGTAACACAACTTGACTCAGTGTGATGATGTTTTTATGTTGTTACCAGAAGGTCTCAAGCAAGAGCAAAAATTCCGCTGCACATTACCCAGTTATATAGCAAAAAAAAAAATATATATATTGACCAGCGAAGTATCAGTCCAGGAATTGAGCTCTTGCCTCCCTGGACTAGTCCTCTCACAAGTTTTATGCTACTCATGCCCTACAAGAGTTCTCTGTAATGGCTTATGGCCTCTTCTACATTGTGATGAAATTCTGTGTCTGTAAGTCCCTGTTATCTGTTCATTATGTATGTACTTCTTGGAGCAGACTTTTCTAAAATATCTTATCCCAATGAACAAGTGCTTTTACATATTCTGTTGTTGATAATAGACTCAAATCCTTTCTCATATATTCTCTTAAGAAGGCTTCTATTTCCTCCCATGGCATCTTTTTGCTGAGCAAGGCTGAATAAGGAGCATCCTTAAATTGTTCCTAAATATTATTTTTACTAAGCTCCTCACTGTTTTAACTCTGTCCCAGAAAAAGTTATCTTGCATAAAACTCATGGGGAAGTGCTGCCATTTGCTTTCAATCTTCAGTGTAGACCTTGGCCTTCAAGAAGTACTTGCATTTGGGAAGGGGTCCAGGACATGGTAAGACAGGCACAGCCTGAAGTTGGCGCAGATCACTCTGTATTGATCTAATTTTTTGCCCCTCTGATATGGTGTCTTCCAACTGAAATTAAACTTGTCTTAAAAAGGCATTATACTGTTTTCCCCAAAGCTCCATCCTAGCCTCTTTGCTGCAGTGATCTGTGGTTTGCAGTGAAAAAGTTATTGTGGGAGAACCTCAGCAAATGTAACCCAGGGTAGCTCTAGTAATCTAGTCACCAGTGCTGTGTTAACATGAATCAGATGAGGTCCTCGAGAGATGTTTGTAATCCACAGGTTTTGTTTCCTGGGAAATGGATGGAATAATCAATGACTTGTGTTAGCATGGCTTAATATTAACAGCTTTTTAAGAGACAAGCATCCCTAAAGCTGACACTGGCTTTGTTCAAAAAGGATAGAATTGTGTGGACCCTGGAGGATGATTGTGGTTGAACACACTGGAAGAATAATCTTTCTTGAGGAAATTCTCTCACAATTTTTTTCAAATAATTTCCATGTCATCCCTCAGAAAGGGTTCTTTTATAATCCTCAGTTATTGTAGGGGAGTCATATTAAAGAGCGTGGCTGCTTCTTCACTCACTTGCCCCGCACACCCCGTAAGCAGTATGGGAGATCTCACAGACTCTGTAAACAGTACAGGAGCATTATTTTACTATAAGGAAAAATATCAGTGAACAACCTTGCAAAAGTAATTTTGTAATACAAGGTTTTCTCTGAAACTTTTTAATTTGCATTAAGAATTGAAAGGCTGAGCCTACCTTATTGTTTTTCTCTCAGTTAATTTTTCTCCACTCTTCAGTCCCACATAAGTTACCAGTCTGCAAAGTGCTGACATTATTTCATGGTTCTTGCAGGACAGTACAGCTTGCTAGCTTTTGCCTCAATGCACTTCTTCTATTGTTTCTCTTATACAATGCATGCAAACCGCAGTGCCAAAGACAATTGTATCACTGAACTAATAATAATGTTCCAGTGTTGGAGAGGGCAATGATCTGTTTTTTTCTTGGACACAAAGTATTTGGCTTTGTCAACTTTTCTATTTAGAAGTTGGATTAGTACCCATAAAGGAGTGCCCTTGGGCCCTTCTCACTTAATTATAGCTCACAGCCTTTGAAAGTAATTCTACTTGGAGTTCTGCAATCATGACAAGAAGCTCTTGCAGAGTGCTTTTCTTGCTTAGATCTCAAAGCACTTTATATGGGAAGTCAAGGTCATTCTGCAGATCTAAAACCTGAGCGATGACGAGATGGAGTGAGATGTTGAAGTTCATACAGAATTTGAGTAGAAAAAAAACCAAAGAAGAATATTGGTCTTTACTACTCTAATCATTACAATAGGGTATCTTGAAGGAAAAGCATAGTTTCAAGACTAGGGGACGAGACAAAAGGTACTAAATACAAAGGAATTAAAACTATCCATCAGATTGTTTTTCAAAGCTTAAAATGTGTCTCTTTGTTCTTGTACCTATTCCCACAGGAAAAGGAGAAATTCTGGTACAAACAAGTCCTTCCTATCCCCACACATTATTATAATAATGCTGTCTGGACATTTTATCTTATCAATATTTTAACCAAAAATTCTCACCCTTCCAGTGTGAGTCTATGGTTCTGGAATATGCTCTATTCCAGTCACTGTATAAATGGACTACTCAGACAAACACAACTAAAGTTGAGAAATCCCATGGAGAAAGGGAAGCAGCTTTGGCCACTAGAAGCATGGCATGAAGGTTTGAAAGATTACCCACTAAAAAATCCTGAAATCTGACCATTAGAAATATAGTCACCAAAGTAAATTGTGCAACACAAGTAATTTGCATTTCTTTCAACACAATTTCAGTTTGCTTGTTTGAAATAAAGGGGATTTCTAGGTATTAACACATAATGCATAACATAAGTTGCCCAGTTTTAAAGGATTATACAGTGATGATACAGAACCTACTATTTTCAAACTGCCAAACACTTTTTGACTTGGATGGGAATCTCACAACCAGATAAATATCTATCCAATGTTATTTATACTAGCCATAGAATAACTAGATTTGTCTAGATGAGTAGCCAGATTCATTGCACAAAGTGGGTTCAGATCAAAATATTCTCAAAAAAAAAAACATGACAAGTAGTATAAATGTGTAACAAATGCATCAAGAATTCTCCATCTTTGTTGTCCAGGTCAGTTAACAAAGATATTATCTGAAATTGTCTTCACAGTGGTCTGTGAACTTCATGGTGTACTTCAGTAAGACATTAGTGGATTAGCACTCATATAAAAATAAAAGTAGCACTTGAAATCTTATTAGAAAGGTGAAAAAATTCACTAGCTAACAATTGGATGTGTCTTCTCATCAAAATCAGAAGATGCAAGATTATGTAACCCCTCTCTGAGTTAGGATTTCACATGAAAAAAATTTAAAACAGCACACATTAGATCTCATAAAGTACATCGTCTCAACATAGAAGTCTGCCCTGAAAGAAGGAAGCGAGACTCAATATTTGTTTTCTTTTCTTATACACTTTCTAGTAATAACCCAAGTTTTATCACTGATTTTTGCTGATGTTGAAATCAAAGGTTAATCCAGATAGATGGCTGTCAGCAGACTCACATGCTTTTGCAGCACACTTTGATCACTGGGACAACAGAGAACCTCAAGTTTCAGGCATGGATCAAGATGTGGGAGGGATAAGTTACCAGAAATCACCTGGAAGTGGGGCATGTACTTCCTGTTAGCTCCCTTTAAAAACTGTGCCTCGAGTCTCTCCCTGAATTTGTTCTTTCTCTTTTAAAAAGGATTGTTATCTCACACTCAGCTTGTCTGCTTAGGTGATACGTGCAGTGGAGTCAAGGGTTATCTTTTGCTATTAAGGCCTTGATGCAACGGAGTTACATTCTTAAACAGGAATCTCTTATTGCAACTATGCTATGAATCTGTCTTATAACAGCAGAAATTTTCTCCTCTGGAGTCTTGAACAAAATGTTGTCTGTGATCATTTAGCTTCCATAATTAAAAAAACAGAACAACCCCTCCAGATTATTCCTATATTTCAAATTAAATTCCCCCTTTTTCCTGAGGAATGCAGTTTTTGAAGCAAAAATTACTTTGAGATGAATAATAGTATCTCAGATAAGAAATTTTCAGTGTGCTTTTAATTTGTAGATGAGAAGTACTGATTTGTTTCTAACAGGATATTTACATGCTACATAGACACGTCTAGTACAGAGATGTCATGTGGCCTCTCCATTTAATAGAATGACAGCAAGAGGAAAATAAAGCACTTGAGGGATTAATACAATCATTACTTTCAAGATGCTTTTGTTTGAAGGAACCTTGAAGAAGTTGCCATCATTCTGCACAGATTAATTTATTGAGGAGAAGAACAGCCTTGAGCAAAGACTGTAAGGGCTCATCAACCATCTGAGAAGGGTCTAGGTCCAGAAAAGGCACAAGGGGCATTCACTGATCATATTTTCATTAATGCTTTTCACATTTAACTGTCAGTACCAACACTCATACCCTTCCTACCTTGATTGAAAAAACTCTTCTCTCTAAATATTGCTTTAGCTATAGCTCACAAATCAAGTCTGTCACTAAATTCAGCTAGTGCTTTCATTACAATGTATCTGAAAGTACATTCCTCTTCAGCTTCCACTAAAATAATCTGTTATATATCTTTCATCACAGTTATTTCTACCTAGTCCTCTTAATCTTCACAGTAGACAAGAGTTACATCAAATTCCATAAAGCACTTGGTGTTTGTATCAGTTTCTACCTACCTTAGCTCCAAAAGCAATGTAGAAGCTCGGTGCAGAAAAGCCTGGAGCCACACAGGTGAGCTCCATAATCCAACAGGGTTCAGGTGACAGGTATGAAAGGGAAAGGAAGTCCTTTTAGGAACTTTATAGGGGTAGGGCTGGCTCTGTAGATGTGGTGGTCTCTTACTGATGTTAGAAGGGCTTTTTCTTTGAAAACCCAGGGAGGGTTATAGAGACCATCACTGGTACTTTCTGAAGGGTAGAAATGGCCTGTTGTCCAATAGAATGGTGTTTTGAGAGACTGGAGTATATGGAAAACCCTATTTTTCTAAATACCTTTCAGTCAGTCATCAAAGTGACAGCTACTAATCTTTTAGAAATACCTACATCACATTTTGTCTATGCTCCCTTGTTGTTTCCTTCTGATTTTAGTACCAAATTAATTTGTTTCATCTTTATTTTCAGTTCTCCGAGTATAACTTCTTCATGAATCTCTGTTCTGCTTTCTCATCAAATTGATTGTCTTTGCCAAATTGATTTCTATTTCATTCTCCTCCCCTCCCCTTCTGTATTTCCATCTATATCTTGAATGATCTCTCAGTTCACCCCATTAGTAAAATCTCACCTCTTAGCCTTGTAACATCTTAGAAGCATGCAAATATTAATTCGCAACAGCTGGCTAGGCAAGGAAAAACAAACAAGAGCGACTTAGTGCATCATATACTGGTAAATGAGAATTTCAGTATTAATATATCACCACTAAAGACAAATGAATCTTTCGTAAACTGGATTATTAAGGAAAGGAGATAGATGTCTAAACATGAATAATCTAAGATTAGGTAAGAATATGGTCATCAAAATGAACTCATGTGTGCGAGGGTAGTATCTTATTCTTCAGATCCTTAAGAAATTCACAGAAATGATTCCTCTATATGACAAGAGGTGCATAGGTAATTGCACAAATTGCAAACTGAGGACAGGACTTGAGACTTTAGGTTTCAATTGTAATTTTGTCAGTATTTTATTTAATGAATAGAACCTGAGGGAAAACATCCAAATCCAAAAGCTCTGCTTGTTTTTTAATACTTAGTTTTGAATATGACAGTGAAGAACTCAAGAGAACTACAAGGATGATGGTATAGTGTATATTCTCCAATTTACTAAGATAACACTCTGTCTTCTTTAATGTGCTTTCACAGAAGAAAACTGACTTATTTTTATACATTATGTGTGTGAGCTACCAGATTTGATGGACTGCAGGAGCAGGTCCCTGGATATCAGTGTTGGTAGGGCTGCTCAAGTGAAAAATGCAAGGATCTTTGCCATGTTTGAAAGTCAGGAGACAAATATTTCTTTGTAAGACAGATATTTGTAAGTTGTGTTTATGCAGTGATCTAGGCGATTAATATTTACTCTTTCTTGTCAAAAGCTGATGCACAAAAGGGATTTGGTTTTTTTTTGTTCTACAGAAGGTATCTGGAAAAATATATAGATAGTGACAGATATTATTTAGGTACCCCATGTAATTTTAGCCATAAACTGAAGAAAATAATCCCTTAAAGAAGACAAAAGACTCTCTAATTTGAAGCTTCCTTGTTACCTAACAGGCACAGAAACTTTATTCAGAACAGTAATGAAGATGGAAATACCACTTACTGATCTTTGTCTCTTCGTCATTTTTTTTTCAGTATGGGATGTGCACTAAAGGTTTAAATTTTCTAGTACACATGATTAGGGTGTTCACTCCAATGGTTTTCTGAGAATGACTATTGAGCCTTGCAGTGTGGAGGAGAACAAGTCAGTCTAAGAAAAAACTCCAAAATACAGGCAATTCTGAGTTCAGCAATACACCTTGTCTCCTTCTGCTCCCTTCTCCCTGGGTTTTTCATGAGAGAATTTTTTCTGCATAATGCACATTCATTGTGTTCTTTTCCTGCCTCCTCCCTGTGGAGTCAGGTCACCATTATCCTTTCAGTCTCCCTAAAGTTTGCTATGACCTCTGGTATATGAAATATTTGCTCTCTTTGCATTCTTGTCACTCCTTGCAAGGAAGCACTAAGTCTGGAATTTAGCAGCCCTGTAAAGATAGTGTAATTCCCAAAAAATGTTCTACTAACTGACGAATTCCTTGTGTCTTTATAGTGTGTAACCCTCAGTAGTTGACACCTTTCCCCCAGTCTTTTTCTTATCTCAGTGCACATAGGGTTTTCCACTGTGGGTTGCCTGGTGTTGGTGAGTTTAAAAGACAAGAACACCATCAAACAATTGAGGCTTCCATCACTTTTGATCAACAAACCTTGAGAGGCTTGAACTGATTACAATTTTGGATTCCTGAGGAACAATCAAGGTCATGCCATGTTGATTGGTCCCTTTTTGTTTACTGAGGTTACAGTCTCCTGTCTACGTTTTGGAGATAAACTATACAAGCAACAGAAAGTCATGGACTATGAATAAAACTTACTTAGAAAAATAGAAAGTGGAAGTTGATGATTTTAATGAAATCTGTGTAGATTACAAATGGGAGGGGGGGTGTGCACACTTGGTTTTTTGTATTGGTTTGGTTTGGGTTTTTATTCTGAAGCACTAATGAGGTCTGTAGACATTGTGAAGTATTAAAATAAACTATCTATCTCCATGAAGAGACTGAACAATAATATCTCTCTTGTGAGAGAGACAAATATCCATACGTTGAAGTTCCAGGAGTCAAATGCTGTGGAAACGATAGTATTATTGAATGACATACTTCACCAATTAAAACTGGTTGGTTTATGGTTATCTCCTTGCCAACCCATACCACTAGTCTCCTCATAAAGTACTGAGCATTGTTCTCCTGCTCACATTATCAAAGATAATATGAGTCAGCAAATGTGGAGGCCTATTTTCTACTTCTTACTATATTGAAAAATAAATTTGTTACATGTTTCCAGCTCTGCTTGTATAATCCTGCTGGTCAAGAATTATTAAGCACTGTCATTAAATGACATGCAACAGTGGATACTTCAAAGGCCTATCAGATATATAAATAGTAATAATGCAAAATAAAACTTGTTGAGTTCTTATTAAGCAAACAGCACCTATCTCACTAAAAAACTCCAACATTTTTTCCAAGACTATCTTCAGGGATTTACTCTGCTGATGCACAGAACTGACAACAGCAAAGATAGATGGAATGTTAGACAGCCTGTCTGAAGAGATGAGCTCAGCAGTAACAAGGGCATAGTCTATCCCCAGTGCCAAAATGTGGTAAGTTAGGTTTCAAAATAATCATGGAGTGGGTCCACATATTGTAAATTAAGAGTGTTTCTAAAAGGGCTTTTAAGCATCAGATTTTTTTAAACATCATTTGGCAGACACAAAAGTGAATGCATGAACATGTCATAAAAATTTGGAGTCTAAACTAGTAAAAACACAGATTCTTGTTCCATCTGCTTGTTCTATCTATTCTCTCACTTTCCAGGGATAAGCTATTGGTTTGTTTCCCTGACATCTCACTTGTCTGCTTATCTCCTTTTTTCCACTGCCCATTTCCTATCTTATGCCCATTTTTCTCTTCTCATGCCCTCTGTCTCTTATTTTGTCTTTTGGAAAAAGTATACATTTCACCCTGTTTCCCTGAGACAAATTTTTGGTCATGGTTTCCAAGGATCTCCATGATATTCTAGACCTTCATCACCAAACTTAACGCCTTTGTTATTTATAAACAAAGGATCTATGAAGCAAAGAGTTAGTGAATGTGGCCAGAGTTTTCTTTTTTCCATATAGATATCCTGTGTTTCTATAACAGCTAGTCTAACAGGTGACTAGACTGGAAATGTCCAATCATAGTGCTACATGAGAGTAAAATGTAAAGAATTGTATTCTTGCATGTTTAAATGTATGAAACAAGTTAAAAAAGAAAAGAAAAGAAAAGAAAAGAAAAGAAAAGAAAAGAAAAGAAAAGAAAAGAAAAGAAAAGAAAAGAAAAGAAAAAAGAAAAGAAAAGAAAGCAATTACATAAAAAATAAATGTTCTGCTTATATGTCCTACCTACTTAAGGAAGACGTTATTTAAGCACATATAGCCTCATAGTTCTGTAAAAAACTACAACGGATTTGTTCATGGTTGGTATTTTAAACAGCAGGAACTTACATAGTTTTACAAACAAATGACAGCATTCCAGGATGAAGTACAGCTCATGTCACAGTCAAAGGAAGTAAAAGCTACAACTAAACTACAGATTTGAACAAAATTTAGGGATTAATTTCTCAAATTTCATACCCTCACAGTCTTTTTAAAAAAATGCTGTTGAGGAGTCAGATGTAGAAACATAAATAGAACAGCATCCATGACATTCAAGTACTTAAAACGCTTTATTTACACTAAGCTGGCTTGTAACGTCTGCAAAGAGCCCTCACATTACCTTAGGACTCTGCACACTTATACTAGGTCAGTATACAAAAAGATGTATATGAATATTTTTTCAAGTTATTTTATGAAAAAATATTGCAATTATTATCTATACCAGACTAAAATAAATTTATCATTGCTGTATGATTTAGGTAACCTTTCGACTTCAATGCATGCAGTTAAAAAGATGAGATTAATTACTATGTGTTACTGAGGTAAGCAGGTGTCACATGAAATGGAACAAAAGCAGCTGGTTATATTCCTTCTTTTCTCAGCTGCCTAAACAAAAGGGCATCGTGACTAAAGAGTCATTGAAAGAAGTTCAAACTACAAAGGATTCAGATTTAATTAAACTTTAAAAAAAAACCTAAAACCAAAATTCCGGCAAACACACACACACTCCTCTTTCCTGTTGATGAGTTTCAGTATTGATGAAAAACATTCAACTGAATCTGGGAGACAAGACTGACATTTCTCAAAGACTGCTCCCATGCTTGTTTTTACTAACAAGCAATTACTAGTTTCCTGTTTTTTCTGTAAGTCTTCAAAACCTACTAGAGAGGCTGCTGTCACAGTGATAGCCAAATCATTGTGAAAGTGTTTTACATGGAAAAAATTCCACACTGATTTACTTTGCAACTTAATCTGGACACTCCAAATAGCATAATACATAAACCAGCAACACCACATGTTAAATGAATCTCAGCCTTGAGTTATGGAAAAAAGCCCAAGCATTAGTACACTGTCAATGAACAAGCCTTTGTAACAAATCTCTACTGGACATCTGTGCACAGGATCAGATAACTTAAAGGCATTTGAAGCATTTATTAAATTCTAAAGGCTTGTTATGAGAAGCAAATAAAAAGTGTTATCATTTTAGCAGTCGAACAATCTTAACAGCCAGTTCCATATGACTATTATGATGTTGCATAAACAGATTTTTGTAATGGATGGCCTTTTCTTCTGCCACCAATTCTTCTCACTAGTGCTCTGAGTGATAATGACTAAACAAAGTTAGAATTCAACTCAGATTATTGAAAACAGCTTTTGATTCACTTTGCAAAAGAGCAAGAACGTCACTCTAAATGTCATAAAAAGCAGAGATGGAATGCAAAGAGCAAGAAGTTAACTTCAGACGACGGAAAATCAGGGCAGAAAAAAGGGAGAAGGTGTTTTGTATTTTTCAGAATCATGTTGTTTAAATTATTACTTATTTTGGCTCTGTGCAAATCTTTATGAGGAGCCAGGAGTGCAATGCTGACGAGCAATTTCAGAACACAGACCACACACTGCAGGCTGAAGACAAACCTTGGGTTCCTGTGACCTGACACTGACAGGTGATTCCTGTGGGGTCTTTTTGTTCTTTCTAGTTGCACAGTTCACTGCTTCAAAGCGGTGAGCCAGTTGACTCATCATAAGCCTTTGCATGGTCCCCCAGTATCGCCCAATGCCTTACCCGCATCTCCCGCTGCCTCCCAGTATTGCCCTGTGCCTGTCCAATATCTCCCGTCGCCTCCCAGTATCGGCCCGTGCCCCTC
>JAOXNG010000001.1:64881423-64892079 GCA_028566535.1 Scolopax minor | reverse complement strand
AGGATTTGCTTTTAGCTCTTCCCTGCCCTTTAAAACACCTGAAATGCCAGTCTCCCAGCTTCTTTTAGACCCTTCCCACGGCATAAACTGTCCATATAACAGGGATCTGACAACATTGTTTTTACCAAATAGTAGTCATTATGGAAGATAGATATAGATATAGATAGATATTTTTAGGGGGCTTATTTTAAATACAAATCCATTCCACATTCTGGTTTGCACAAACAATTGTATTTATTGGTATAAATATGACATGGAAGCAGGGACAGGTGGGAATGCCCAGAGTTGGTATTCCTGATGATGATAATATAGTGTGCATTTTTGACCTCATTTTCCCTACGATGACACCTTTAATAACCTTCAAAGAAAAAACAATCTCTGAGCAGTTTTTCCCCCCAACTTAAGAAAAAACAACAAAAAAAAACCCCAAAAGACAAAACAATTTTCTTCATCCACAGCAACCTGTCTGACTATATTTTAGAACTCTCACAAATTCCTTAGTCTCCTCGAGGGAAGGAGGTAATTAACAATGGTGCATTAATTGTACAGGTGGAATCTTATAGATCACAATAAATATATTTACACAATAAATACATTACTTATGTTTTTATATTCCAATGCAATCATGAGCATTTTAATATCAGCTTCTTTTTCAGAATAACAATACATAAAGAAGTCAGAGTGGAAACTAATGCATAGTAATTTATAGCTTTGCACCTAAAATTTCCATGAAGATTGGTAGATAAGTGGGAGAAATCTGGTATTTTTTCAATTGACATTAGTAGCTAAAGTTAAAGTATGTCCTAAATAATTATCTCATTAACCTTCTCCAAGTTCATAGACTGGACAGGGATATGACTGCAACTGACAGAAAACATCTGGTAAGCTGAGGGAAAATAGAAAATAATTTGCAGGCTTGGCATAAAAATCTTATCTCTGTTTTGACATGCCAGAAGAGGGATGTGTCATTGGTAATGGAGTTTTGTGAGGATTCGGCTGCTACTGGTTTCATTAGGCCTTAACTTAGGTTTACAGTGGCCTGTTTTCATGAGTATCGGGGAAAAAAAAGGAATGTGGTAAAGAAAGGGATTTAGCTAACAATAAACTGGCCTTTAAACAGAATCCGGTTATTTTAAATCATCTATGCATCACATTGTCTTTATGTCAATTATCATTTTTTTCTCTTTTGCTTATTTCTTTCTGCTCTTCCTACCATGATATGAATTCCCACACATCCCTGCATTTCTTAGAGAAGGTAAAACCTGAAGCCAGCCACACACTGCCATCTCCAAAAAACTTGAGCAAAAGATGCTACTGGCAAGTTGATGTACCGAAGGTTTGCTGACCACTGTCCAGGTCTGTTTGGAACCCAATTAATCTATGAGCCATTAAGTAAATGAAATCTAAAGCTGTTTCCCTATTTCTCTGAAGTATGAATACATTAGTGCAGTCTGCTTAAGCTTCAACCCATTAAAATAATAGAGTTAGGAGTACCCACACTTTCATCATTTTCAGGGAATTCAGCCTCATGCCTTGCTCTTCTCATTACAAAGAAGACAGATCATATTTGTCTTTGTTTTTTCTAATTTTTTTTTCATCCTTCATTCTGGAAACCTTCCCAGATTAGCCTCCCCTCTCCTCACCTACCTTGCTCTGGGAAGAACCTCTCTGCGAGCTGGCTTCCCAAGAGAGTTGAGGCAGTCAGATTTATTGCAGCAAGGCAAGCAAAGCCACTCTCTTGTCAGGTCTGTGAATGAACAGGAACAGCAAATCCTTTCTAATCACCTCTCCAGGCCACAAATGCATTTGGGACTTTCTGATCACCTGATATACAATTTAGCCAGTGCAAGCGTTTTGCTTGTAAAGTCCTGAAAATTAACATTGGCAGTTAAGACACCAATTAATAGAACAGCATCCATGGAAGGTACTTAGGTAGTCTCTGTCGTTGTTATATATCAGCAACACACAATCCTTCACTCACTTATCCTCAAATAATGCCTCACAGTGCAGTAAAAAGAGACTCCAAATTTGTCTTTGTTACCTTATCAATTTTGGGAAACAGCAATATTTAGTTACTGTCAAACAGATTTTTTTTTTTTTAAATTTTCTTATCTGTTGGAATGCCAAAGACAAATCTGTGGGAAAAATCTTCATATTTTGATAATTTTACTGACTTGTAAAGAGGAAAGCAAGGTATGGCCTTATCCTCTTCCACCCTGTAATTTGCACACTTCCTTTCTTGTCCTGCACTGCCTCTGAGGTGATGCGTAATTACTTTCCCTATTCAGGCTTTGCCTATAGCTTGCCTCAAGCTCAGATTGTGAATGTCTTCTGGAGATCTCAGACTGGATAGGAAAAGGTGCGAGAACAGGCACGAATGGCTTTCTGTGGGTTTGCAAATGCAGTGTGATGAATGGGAAATGGCTTCTATTCCCTTGCAAAGTTAAAGAAGTTACCTGGCTTCTCTGTGATTTAATTTTTCCTTCTATAAAATTAGAGGTGCTTACCTTCATTGTCTGGAACAAATTCCTTCTTTACCCAGTCTTGGATCTTTTCATGTTTTTCTGGATCATTTTTTCCATGCTACTAATAAAAATAAGTGTCTGTAATTCTGTAGTCATACCCCAAATCCCATTGAGAAACTACATTTCTTCAGAACCTGCAGTCACATAACTTCTTGGTTTTGTTGCTGAAAACCCTAATCTCAAACTTGAGTAAACTCTGTCATGATTCCTGCCAGCCCCTTCAGGCTGCTTCATACTCCATGCAAACTAATGTCTCTGGATGGGCTGCCCTAACCCTATTTACTTCAAGTGTAGCTCAAAAATTCTCATATTTTGGTTATTACAGACTTCTCTTTCGTTTGATTTTCTGATTCCCTGAGTCTTCTACAATATTTCTTAGCATCCCCCCAAGATGTGGGTTCCGGTTTATGAGCTGTCAGGTGACTGCTCAAGCAGTGAAGAAATCACCATTTTGGATTATCTGTTGGTAGCAGGTAGCTGAAAAATTGCCTAATTGTAACAATGAAAAAATTGAGAAGTAACATTTTTAAAAGCAAATGTTTTGCTTTAAAAACGAAAAAAGAAAACAAAAAGCCTTGTCATCAATAAGCAGGGACTCATCAGTAATAATTTTAAAAGAGTCATGTTATACAGTATAGTTATCCTCCAGTCCTGCTTCACCTCACTATCTATCTCCTCCAGGGTACTTTTGACAAAATTTGTTCCTTGGCTTTATCCCAATAGTTGGCTTCCTCCCACTGACCATTTGAAACCAAGTCAGATAGCTGAAACACTGGCTGTAGCAAATGCAAACATCATTCTACAAAGCCAAGTATTTATTAGACCCTTGAAAATTACTTAGTAAACACAACAGAGTTGCTACTTCTTATTTTTTATTTTGAATGCAGAGAAACAGAGTTTATGATATTGTCTTGAAGACAAAAAGTCTGGGTGCGTCAGAACTTAAGGCACTGGTGACAGGACATACATGGTTGTCGACACATTCACAGTGAGACTGTTCCTCACTATCTACATAAAAGTAGTAAGGTCTAGTAAATAGTAAGGTCTTCTCATTGGGTTACCACAGGTGTATTATATCTAGGGATGGTTGAATTGGTACTTTCTTTCAAAAATAGCCCAATTAAAATTCTGTGCTCATACCAGCACAACTAAGTTGTAAGGTCTGAAGGCAATGGAAATGTTTCTCAGTGAAGGAGGAGTGAGTGGAAAAGAATTCAGTTCAAGCAGGACCATTTATAACTTACTTGGTAGTTGGTGAATTTGGTGCTAACCATTGTGACTTGTACTGATGACTGGTTGTTTCCTTCCAAATTCATCCATTGGCACTGTCAGTCTTCACAAGTCTCTACATAGCATTTTCCAGAGGACATTGACTTTAAAAAACTTCCCATCTCTGCTTCAGAAAGTCCAACAACATCCAACTACAAACTCTTGAAATTTTATTTTTTTTTTTCTGTGCATTCATTGCTACATCTCATTAGAGCCTTTTAAAACATGTTATAACCATTTTGAGGTTCTAGTAGGTTTTTTTTACAGTTGAAATGTGAATTAGAACTTTAGTCTGTTCTTTCATGATAACTTAATTTAGTGCTAATTTCAGAATTACTTTGAATTACAAAACAGATTAGAGATTATAAACTGAATTATGCATTTAGAGAAGCTGATTTTCCTTCTGTAGCAGAGGGCATCCAAAGGCGGTTTTATACTTCCTTATAAAAAAAGACTTTATTTCACTCTGTAAACTGAATTTGTCACAGGTAGAAACAGTGGTGACTTGCACTGGATAGTAAACATCCTGTTTATCTATAAAGTCCAATGAAACATTCTTGGCAGCTACTCTGTAAGTTTTTCAGCTATGTCTAACATTACCTTCATCCAGGTGGGAAAGTCAGACCACATCCTGGAGTGCGCGGGGAATTTTGCTTCTCTAAACATTCCATGCATGACTTTATCAGAACTCACCTTCTATAGCTCTATAGTCTTCCTTGCTCTGCCTATCTGGATGTTGAAGTGATTAACTCTCTGAAAAGCATGCATTGTTAGATTGTGTGGTGACTCTGTCTAAGAATGGACACAGCAAACCACACCAAAGGCAATAGAAAGCCCTCATTGGTTTCAGTGGGGTTTGAGTTAGATCAAGTTAAAACAAATAATGACTTGAGGGCTTGTGGCAGGTTGATTTTCTCTATTTTTGCCTTAATGTCCCTGTAACTGGAAAAAAAATCCTTAAGGAATAAACTAGCTTCTGTTGACAGGTTATACTTGCACAAGCAAAATATGACATAATTCCAAAATATTCTATTGACGTTTTATTTGAAGTGGACAACTGCACACAAGGAGTTGGCTTGCAACCAATGATTAATTCCTAAATTCAGTTCAATTCAAGAAGACTCAATTGACATAATAAACTAGGTAAGTGTAGCCAAAGGATTAAAGAGGCAGATCTTTCAGATACATGTTGGATAATGGATCCAACCTACTTATATAGGAGTTATATACTTGGAAGAGTTTGGCCTCTGGTACACATTTAGCTACTAGAATCCACCCCTAATCTGATATGAAATGAATATATGTTTTTTCTCTATAGACTACACAGATTTTTACTTGGTTTATGTGTTTTGGACATTACAGTAAAAGTCAGACCTTAGTCTTCCCACTGTCACTTTGTGTGCAAGGTCAGTAATAGCTGGTTTGTTCCTGTGGGTTTCCCAAACTGGAGAAGTCATGGGCCAAATACATACATTCAGAAGACAAGTTTTTGAAACAAGTCTCTCTGTTTCTTAAGAAAACTTTTTTTGGCACAGAAAATCCTTTTCTAAAATATATTATCTTAATTCTAAGAAGTTATTCCCAATGGAGATTCATCTCTGAAATATGAAACTAAACATTTGTAATTTTTAAAAAATGTTTCTACTGAAGTGAATGCCAATTGTTATGGTAGGCTACAATCTGATTTAGCGTGGTAAAAACACTGAAGCACTATGTGAAATTTGAAATCCAGAGTTCACATACGGCATAATACAAGTGAAATATCACCTTATTTTTCTCTTGGTACCAAGTGTAATCTTTAAAGACTGGCCAGTAAACAAAACATGAGAGTACCAAGAAAGATTATTTATATCTATATGTGCCTAATTCTTTTCCTCTTTTACAACTTTACTCCAATGACTTCAGCTTCTTCAAAGACATACTGGGTCAAGTACCTTGTCTGTAGTACCTGCAAACAGAATAACTCTTACTTCTGAACTTTAAACTTTCCATACTTTTTAAAGACACCATCTCTAAAAACTCTGTCCCAGACATCTTAACTGACCTGCAAGTGAACATGAACAGTATAAGAAAGAATCCCCTGGAAAAAAACCAAAACCAAATATGGAAAATACATTGAAACTAAATGTTAGAAGTGTTGCAGTAGAACTGACTACATGATGAATCATGATGTCCTCTAAAAGATGCACTCATAGCAGGAGATTTTCTGAGAGCACCTAGCATCATTGTACTTTACTTGTTGTGGCTTCCCCACAGGAAGACATGGTTGAAGTTTGGCTGAGCTGTCAGCTTTCAAATCTCAGCCTTCAGCATGGGGCAGGGAGGGAAGGTGGGGGTGCGGGGGGGATAAGAAGAACAACCTTCACTTTGTTCCTAGGAGGATAAGCTCTAAGTTCATATTTCTTCTCATTCAGCTGAATATGTTCTGTAGCTTTGCTTTGTGACATTTTAAACCCAGGATTTTTGGTTATTAAATCTTGTATGAAGACTACTGAAAGAAGTATTCCTTATCTTCACACTTGCATTTGTGTAATAGCTACACCAAGTATTTGTTCCTGCATTCTACTTTTAAGATAGGTTCTCTTCAGCAGAAACATCTTCTCTTCCTCATTTAAACATTTTTTCTGTCTGTTATACCAATGCTGATAGACTTCAGTCATGGATTAGAGTGCCGCTCTACCATGCTCTGTGTAGATGAATAAAAAGGAATTCCTACTCCTACAGATTTAAATTTTACATATTTGTGACTCTTGAAACAATGTCTGCTTTAACAACACAGCTGATAAACTTAAGGAGAAGGATCTCTTCTTTCATGTCATGTCTTCTGAGTTCTGACTGATACCTTCCATAACTGAGTAGGAAATGATTTTTCACCTATGAACGTTTTCGAGTCCTTTCTTCCTTCCTCTTTCCTGGCACAAAACTAAGAATATGAAAGCTACTTGGATCTTTGCTTTTTTCTCAAGAGGAAAAGAAAGCAAACAACTAAATATACTGAGAGAAAGACACCCCAGAGCCCTATTTCACAATAGAGAGAAGACTGGAAGTCACACTCTGCAACTTTTTGGTGAGAGCACTGAGCATCCTCCCCTCAGGGATCATCACTCTCAGTGTCTCTCTCAGTTCAATACTCTTTTGCCAGAACCTTTGTCTCTGTGTCCCAGAACCCAGAGAATATTCATGATATAGGGATGACTGGGAAACACTGTGCTTCACAGCTTCCTGAGACAGAGCGTGGACCTGAACTTGGAATGATCTGAAACATGCCCTAGGTCGGCAAGATATTTATGAAAAAAGTTCTTCCAGAACAGATAATTTTTTGCCCAAGAAAATTCTCTGTTTCAATAAGCAAGGTTTTGGGTTTTTTTCTATCAAGGAAAAGACAGATTCATTAAAATTACTCAATGAGTGTCACCCATGATTTCTATTGCAGAACTGACACTACCTGGTGTATTTCTTAGGCTTTGCACATTGTAAAATATCTTACATATAGAATCAGATCTCTCCATCTTCCAAGCAAGAGAGAATCTGCTTAACCAAATCGAAAAATAGAAGGCTAAGTAGTGCTAGATACAGAGTGACTGGCTGAAATGAATGCGAGTATATAAAAGCAACATCGAACAAAGCAAAATACCCAAGTACAGTAGGGTACAATGATGTTAATTTGGAAGCACCGAGTCTTGAAAGAGACATCATAGGCTTTGAAAGTTGCCTCTCAGACTGCTGTTTGTGGAAGCTTTCTGCTTTATTAACATTCTGCTAACAACTCCTGCATCTGCCTTGATAAATACTGCAGAGAGAGGGCAGCTGCAAGATCCTATTGTATGCTGCTAAAGTGAATGCTAATAAGGCTCCTGAAGCAGTCCTCCTAGTTCCAACTGGGGATATTAAAAACATGAAACCTGTTCTGTAAATAAGAAAAAAGAAAAAAAATAAGAAGAAAGGGCAATCAAAGGGCTAACTTAACCTCCTATTGGGAATTGTAAAAATTATGTTTCCCAAGGGTTTTACTCCATCCGAAGTCTAGTTCAGCTTCCTAAGTACTAGTTCTATTGCAAAAATCAATGTATGTGGGTGGTGGAACAAAACAAACAAGCCAGTTATTACTAACTATGTTGATAACGACATGTTGGAAATTTCCTTCTGGCAGCAAGCTGTATTTAGTTTTCTTCAGACACAAACTAAGACTTAGATGCCACAGAGCCACACTTAGACACCTACGTGCTGGTCTCCATGTCCACAGACACAGGTATAACTTTCTAACTCCTTCTCTAAATAAAGGTCACCTCCCACCAACCCCCTGAAGGCATTACAACAACATCTGTCAACCTGCAGAGATCCTAAACAATTTTTAAGGGGAGTTGCTTGATCCTGTCACCTCAAATGCCATTCAGCTCTGATGCTATTCCTCCTTTCCTGTCACCAGCAGAGAACTCATGTAGGGCAGGACTGATGAAGGACAATGAGCTCAACCAACCCTCCAGTCTAAGCTGCTGGGGTTTCTCTTGTTGCCAGTGTGCTTCCTCAAGAAGGAAAAGGATAGAAAGGTCTCCAGGTACCCACAGGGGGAAGTGCAAAGGAAAAATAATGAAGATTAGAAAGACTCTTAGTGGAGGGGTGAACACAAAGTCCATGACTGGCATGGATACTGAAGTGATTAAACCCAAAAGCATGCTCATTAGTCTGCTAATCGGTATCTTTTCCCACTTTCTCTTGTAGCTGTTGTAGCTGGGAATCATTAAACATGTCATCATTAAAACCTTTTACTCATCTCAATTGATTTCACTTGTAGTATCCTCAGAATCCTGTGGATCAATACATTTCTTGCTCTGGTTCAGAAAACCCAGCTGAAAATTTGAAGCCATTTGACCATTTTTATCTAGTCATTACAGTCACTCACTATACTGCCAGTCCTATGTTGCCAGAACACCAACAAGGTCCTGTTTAAAAATATGTCATGTGTTTTGACCTCCTTTTACACATAAGTTTTTTACTAGAATATTCTTGTTCTTTGATGTTAGGTTAGATGGTTGGCATTCCTACCCTGGAAATCCCAGACCACATTCTCCTTCATTTATATTGTTGGAATTCCATTCGCCTGATGGTTTACACTACTGCAGCTAAGTAAGGGAGAACAATGCTGCCAGAGACATGTACGTAATATTTATTTACCTATAAATCATTCTGTGAATTGGCAGACCTATCACTATGGCAATGATTTCCAATGACTCAAAAACCTTTGTCACAGAGAAACTATTTGCATCTGTAGTTCTTTAATAATACCTCTAAAGTCCTGCTTGCCTTCTGAGGGTATTTTTGGACTTTACAGGTGTAGTATGTTATCCAGAAAGACAGAAATATATGATGACTGAGACTTGGGAGATCAGGAACAGCAAAGTGAATTTTTGAGAATATCAGGATGTAAGAAGGCATTTGAGAATGGATTTGACAATGGGCAGAATTACGTTTTTGAAAATCTTCCAGCATCTCTGAATGCACAGGGGGCTGTAGCATCTGGGGAGATTTTCAGGAGACATGGGACTCTAATTAATGTATATTCAGAGACAAATTGATAACTTTTTGATATTGCACTGCAGCATGCTCCTTGTGCCAAGAAGTCCTCTTCAATTGCATTCCTCTTCTTAGAACATTGTTGGAACATCTGTATCATGCAGCATTTGCCAAAGATATGTTAGATGGACAAAAGGTTAAGGACTGATCATTGTGCCAGTAGTGCCATAAGTCATATCTTCCCAGCTGTCATGAAGTCCAACTGGTCTGATCACACTGACACCTTTGACAGAGTCCTCCAGGATATTATGAATACAATCACAATGAGACATCATTGCCAGAACTGTAGTGGTATTTGCCTCACATAAGACCTGCTACATTGCCTTCACACTTAATACAGGAAAATTTTGGACAGGGAACAGTGTCCCAGGTGGTCAGTGCATAACCCAGAAGGCCATAAAGTGTGGCCCACATCACAATACTTTCTTGACATGCACTAGTATCTCTGCATCTTCCTGTATCGTGTCCTTGTCACAAATTCCTCAACACATGTAGGATATGCATTTTTCTCATTTATACTGGCATGATACTCAAAACATTCTCCAGCAAGTGATCACATTGAGGACTGTGAATCTGGGAAGTGAACCAATCCACAACATCATATGGATGGGATAAAAACATCAAATCTTTCCAAAAGAGGCATCTGAATGAGGAAGCACTTTCCCAACTGTCTCCACATAAACACTACTGCAGGGTAAAAATTAATAACAAACAAAAATGGAAGAAGGCCCATGACACAATGACCACTCCCATTTTGGGGGCAGGAAGCCATTGCTGCCCAGGATATGGAACATTTAAGGAGATCATCAAGAAGACTGTGCCTGTGCAGCAGCATGAGCCTCATCACAGACAGAAAGCTACCAGGAAGCAAGGATAAACAATGTCTCTCCTACAGTGCCCCTATACAAGCTTTCCATGACTATTTGGCCTCTTGGAGCATGCCAGCCACTGAACTTCATAGAGGAGTTATTGAAAGGCCTTCAAGTCTGCCTGGTCCTCTGGTAGACCAGGATGCTGACAGAACTTTCTCCTGCCCTTGCACAGGTTGCCTAGTGCTCAGTAGTTACTGGTGATCAAGAAGTTGTTCTCCATCCTGGAAAACAAATATGACAACAATTTCCCAAATTCACCTCAGAATTGGAAGCCCTCAATGATGATTGTAAGCATTATTGTCTTCAGCCTAGATAATAATGATTCATTTTTGTACCAGTGACATCCAAACTACTCTTAGGATACACCCTCCCAAATCTGCCCCTGTATTTGATCTTAATATGGCCAGATTCCACCCACC
>JAOXNG010000001.1:64813611-64831307 GCA_028566535.1 Scolopax minor | reverse complement strand
TTTTTTTTTTTTTTTTTTTTGGTGAGGGGTATTTGTTCATGACAGTCAGGACTGCAGGAAAAATATTATGTATAATTACAGATCTAGACAGGCTAAAACATCACTCATCAAAATCATTTAGTCTCTGGCATTATTCTCTGCTCTTACTCGCCTTCATGTCAGTGCTGCATCTCCCTCCACCTTGAATCCTTAACTCCTCCTTCCTCTGACAGGATGTACAATAGCCAGAGCAGTATAAATCAAAGCCCAGAATCAGGAAAATTAGAATAGATTGAAAGTGCCAGCTTCTTGAGAAGGAAAAGAAAGAAACAAGACTGCGGGAGATCAGAAGAGTGATTGCAGCTTCATTATGAGGGCCGTTGTACCATCGGAACAGGTTATTGCCTGTCACAAGCTGTTTTTATTTTCCAGCTCCTGACTGATGCAGAGCTTGATGTGAAATAAATGCCATCTATCCACTTGCTTTATAAATCTCCTTGCTGTACTCACAGTTAATGTTTACAGGTCTTCACATTTTTCAAGTAAAATAGAATTTTATGCTAGTGGTATCTTTACTGTAAAGCAGTGGGAGAGAGTTTGAGAGCTACACAGGAGCTCTCACTGGTCCATGCTGACACAGGACGGCGACTTTTGGGAAAGAACTCAGCCCCTTTAAAAGACAGGACAAACCATGATGGGACTGCCATGAAGTGCACTCTCAATGTAAACTGCTGCCTTAGTCTGCCTCAGGTTCACAGGCTAACAACAAATTATACAAGTATGTTATACATACTGAATTTTTAAAGACATCTTTCATGCATTTACTTAGCAGTTTAAAAAAAATCCCAAACTTTCTTCCCAACAATTTCATAATGTCAAATCTTTGATAACAGAAGTGTTTGTACAGCATGTTCTTGGGAGTTTCAGATTTTAAGAGACCAGTAAAAAAATAATACCTGGGGCAGAAAGAGGTAAAATAAAGATGGTCATTACCTCAATTTTGGCTCGTTCTCTGCTGAGGGCCTTCATTGAGAGCACTTCTCCATACTACTTTTTTTTTTTTCTTTTAAAACTTATGTGTAAAACAATAACTGGTCTTTATATTAGCAAGAGCTGTAATTGTTAGACCTGCTGCTTACACAGCCAGCACAGTATACCTGTGCATATTGTTCAGAAATTGCATTTGGTGATAACTGTAGCAACATTTGCAGTATAGCTCATGAATTAGTGGGAAGGCTTATTCTCCTTATGCTCTGTAAATAGTAAAGTGCTTCAGGTTATACTTTTTGAGTAGCTGCAGTCTTTGAAGACACTTCAGTGCCCTTAGCCTGAAGTAGAGTGGGTGTTTTTCTCCTCTTGGCAGAGTTTTGAAACTGTCATTCTCACAAGCGGCCCCTTGTATGTAGGTAGAAGATTTGCATGAGATTCGGTGGTTTGTTTAAGGGAGGACTGAAGGATTGAACTCCTTAACTAGGAGTGAGGAGCTCTCTTTGCATGAACAGCAGCTGTTTCCAAACAGTGGAGGAGTGATCCAGCTCTGATTTCCCACTTGTGTGCTGTAGCTCTGTGGAGGAAGGCTGCTAATGACACGGCACAGGAATGATTATTTTTAGAAAATACATAATGTAAGCTTACACGTACAAGCATGAGAAAATCTGCTAGTATTAAGCATCAGCTGTAAAAACTGGTAATTAACAGACTGTTTAGATTAGTTACGCATTGGTGTAACAGCACTTTGCTGGTGGAGTTTTGCTCCCTGGTCTCATTAATCATAACTGTTTTAGTACATAGTTAGCCTTGGAAGACAAGTTGTTCACTCCAAGTATTAGAAAAGGTGTTCTGAGACAAAAATGATCTTATTTTGCTATTTTAATGAAGTGTCATGGTGTTGCTTTAGGTTAACATGTCATTGAGTGGGTAATTGTCCTGAATGGACCAGTCTAAGTTGAAAACAACAACCAGAGTCAGAAAAGGTTGTCAGGTTTGTTTCATGTACCTGTTTCTCACTTGAGATGTGTTTTAACTCTCTACATGGAATTGAAGAGGAAGACTCCAGCTATGCTCCAGATTTTGGACTAAGTATTACCAATTTAGTTCATTTTGTGACCCTTTCTCTTTACATTCACTAATTTTTAAGACTCTGAGCTGACACTGCAGTTGCAAGGAGCTTCCCATTTCAGACGTATTTGTTTTTTTAAACAGTCTATTTCTTTCATTTTCAGTTATTATAGTGTTTCTTTATAGATGAAACTTCCTTATTAGTATATGTATTACAGAATTACTGCTGTGTCTAGTGAAAGAAAATATTTTAGAGCAGAGGGGGTTTATTTCTTTTGTGTATAAGGGGGTGTATAAGCACTAGGAAACACCTAATAGGAGAGGAAGATAAAAAATAACTGCTCAAACCGCCAATAACTGCCATTTATTTGTATTAAAAGAACAATTAATGCCAAAAAATACAGAATCTCAGGAAAGTTATTACTTTAATATACTTATTATAGAATTTTCCTTAGTAAAATATTTGATTTTCTATTAACTAAAAATTCTAGTAGAAAATATCTTCCTGGATTTAAAAAAAAAACAAACAACCCAACAAAACCCAAAACTAATTTCTTCATTAAAAATTCAATACAATGCATTTCACCCCTTTTTGTCCAGCTCATTGAACTGTTTGCTTTTAATTTCTATCATTTTTTTTTAAATTTTTTGTTAGAAAACCCTTGCTGATTCTATTTGTTTAACATTGTTTTGAAAGATGGCAGTACCATCTCAGCAGCGCACAAGGTGTATGTGGAGAAACCAAATACGATGCAAGATCAAATTAGGGGAGACAAAGAAGGAGAAAATAAGGGCATATATTCCTTAGGATGTAATGGTAATTTTATAAAAATATATTTGTTACTACTGTGATATAGTCCATTAAGTGATACGATTGTGACCCAAAGGCTTGGTATTTTTCTTGATTAAGAGTATGTATTTAGTTTGACTTGATCCATTTACATTTGGAATACTTTACAATTTCCTCTACATCAGGTAATTTTATCTAATTTTTTTTGAATAGGCTACTATAAGAATTTCCTAAAACACTCCGTCTGCACTGATTTGCTACAAATAGTTTTTGAACCTGAAAACAATTTTGCCTGTCTAACTTTGAACATAAGCACTTTTTTGTGCCTTCTGGGGGACTGTTCGTGTGTTTGGGTACGTACAAGTTTGTAAGTGTCCCTTGTTCCTTGTTGGGTGATCACTTTTCTATCAATATCACCATGAAATATAAGTACTAGTGCAGGATGTCACAGTTGTTTGTGATTGCCCCTGTGTCAGGGAGCAAGCCTGTAACAATCAACTGATTCTTCAGAAAATAACTCGGTCTTGAAATCTATTTTCTGTTTGCAGCTGAAATAAAATCGTTATAGCATTTGGAGAAGGTCATGTATATGTATAAATAACAAATTATACCTCCACAAAACTTATCTAGCTTACACTATTTTTTAAACGTGATTCCAAACCAATGATTAATTATGCCTTTCCATTGTGAGCTGAGTAATAGACACCTTTCTTATTTTTATTGGGTATAAAGCTGTATAAGAAAACAAATAAAAGTATCAAAATGCTTCCTGATATCTGTCCACAGAGGATGTAATTTAAAAACAGAGGAATGGGTTAAGAAGTTACGGTTTGAGATAACCACTGTATCCCTCCAACAAAACACAGGCAAGCCAGCTGAGTGGGAAATGAACGATGTTAGCAAACTATGCTCAGTGTGTTAGATTAATGGATTAGGGATGGAACCATCCCAGTGCTTTGGGCCAAACTCTGATTTACCTTTTACACTCTATTTAGCTGTCGGTTGTTCCTTCTTCAGGGAGGAACAACTGACAGCTTCAGTTCCTTCAGCTGTTCCTCCCCTGTTCCTTCAGTTCCTTCAGCTGTTTTCCTCCCTACCCTGTTTTTCTACATTTTTGTAGCCTACATTTTTGACTGGGGTTCACAAAGAGGTTATATGTGTTACTTAATTACCTAATTTATTAGAGTGTGCCACTTCTTTTTTTTTCTTTGTTTTTTATTTTTTTCTTCTGTTACGTTTCTGTTTCATGTTTCTTTTCCATCCTTCTTTTTCATTTTTCGGGAGCTTTTTTTTACATCACACAGGGAGATTTTTCCACCTTTTTTCTGCCTCTGGTTTCTCTTCTCCACTTTCTTACCTCATATCTTATTTTTTATAGACGTATGTTCATCTGTAGTGATTTTGCAGAGTGAATGAGATGGTACAATTCTGCCCTTTGATCCTTTGCAAGCCATGAGTGTCACAGAGGGAATCCTGAAATTAAGTGAAGTATCTAGGATTTGGCTCTACAAATCCAGGACTTAATTTTTATTTTATTTTTAATGTATAATCTTGAAAATACACTACAAACTTAATTTTCATTTTCTGTCTCTTCTTTTTCCTACCAACACAGAGGGTTTCAGTATTCCAGCTCCTGGCACGCAGGGTGACTAAAACAGACCTATCCCAGGATTATTTATATCTTGGTTTCCAGCAAAGCTGAACTAGTTTTGTACATTATAACATGCCCTTCCATCATGCCCACAGGTAGATGCTGGCAGAATCTCCAGTCTCAAACCCATTGACTTTACTAACCTCCCCCATGCTTGGAGCAGGCTCACCCCAGCATTTGCTCAGCAGAAGTTGTGCTGCTTTGGCAGTTTCTGTCAGAGCACTTGGGTTTGTATTTTAGAAATATCTGGATGCAAGAAGAGAGTAAAAGCAATCTGTCTCCATTACACTGTCAACTAACAGTAACAGCAATTATTTTAAGGGCATCAGATGCCAGATGAACAACCTTTTCCTTCCTGCTCGCACACCTGCACAGAGCAGCCCACCAGCAGTGGCCACAATTGCAATAATACAATGAACACTAAATTAGACAGGCTGGCAATTGCAGGCTAGAGGACTTCAAAAGTCTTCAACATTAAGCACTTTATAATGAGCCCAGAAGAGTGCCAGTGCCTAGAACAGAAGTGGGAGCATACGTGTGTCTGCTCCATTTGTGCCATATTACCTTTTGAGTCCAGGGTATTTTTAGGCTCTCTGGACTGCCCACATGTATCAAACCCACCTGGTGCTGCCTCTGTGAGTGTTTCTGTTAGCCTGCTTAGATCAATGACCTGACTGCTCAGAATGTGCTGCAGCAGAGCTGGCAGAGGGTGATTTCTCCCCAGCCATGGTCCCCCGGGGTGAAAAGAAGCATCTTTCAGCTGCAGAGATGGGAGAGAAATTCTTCTGAAAGTCCATGGTGCTCTGGAAATAGAACACAGTTCTATTCTTTATGTTTGTGTAAATTTTAATCTTCATATTTTCTACAGCAAAAGATAATTTTCTGTGTATTTAAAAACAAACCAAAAAACCACAAAGAAACCTTACCTCCTTATTCTTTCTTTCTCCTTTTCTCATTCTGCATATGTGTATGGATTTTCTTCAAGTTATTATGAAGAAGCTCCTGGGATACTTAAGAGAAGTAAAAATAGTTAATCTTAAAGCCCTGCTTGCTCTTCACTCAATAGTGTTCTTCAGAAGGAGACTTTTCCTTGTTAATGTTAATGTTTGAATAAAAATCTTTTTGTCATCCACGGCTGCTTGAAGCTAGCATCCTTTTATCTGAGTACAGTGGCAACAGCTCTTCTAGTTTACGTTGAAGCTATTTAAAAACTAGTTTGGTCTTTTGATTGCAGAAGGAAAGTAGTTCACAAGATATCTGGTGTCCTTGGGTGATTTAGACACTTATATAGATTTACAGAGAGCTGTCTACTGAGGAGAATAGCTTTGTGGAATGTTGGGAAATTACCTGACAGCTGGTAAATGGCACTTGTGTGTGACACATTATCCTACAGTTTATTAAAGCAAAAAGTATGGGTGAGTCCAGGAAATTACTTGGAGCCTGTGATAGCAAAAAAACCCCACAAAACCAAGGATAAACAAAATACATTTAAAGAGTGTGTTGTTCCAGGTTATTACCATGAGGTTGCTTGCTGTCCATTACCTGCTTGATAGCAAGATACAAAATATTTCATTGCACTGCTTAACTAACTCTGTGCGATGCAGTTCTCCTAGGAATACCCATGACAGTGGCAGAAGTAATGAACAACCCTGGTTTCTATGTTGGTACACACTAAGCTGAGTTGCATCCTGAATTTTTTGGTGATATCCTGTACTCTACCAGGTTGTTTTACCCAGTTACCTTTAATATGCACAGCAGCATGTTCCAAAAATGCTGTATTTCTTGGGAGATTCAATGGTTAGAGAGGAAATCAAGTTTCCACCCATTTAACTGAGAAAATCAGTTCCAATGTTTCAACTGGTAGGAAGAACAATCATCATTTTCTGAAGGCAAAAAGTAATAAATGGCTTGTCTTCTAGGGTTTTGCTCTGTTGTTGGGTTTTTTTTCTCTTTTTGTCCTGCAATACATCACAGCCTTTTAATGTAATTTTGTTTTCTCCATCTTAATTAGTTTATCCTCTAACTATGACATTTCTCTGCCTGCCTGTCTTTTCCTTTTAGCTTTTAGACAAAATTATTACAAACTAGGAAAATTAAAAGAAAAACATACCAAAGTTGGATTTCCAATTAAGTGTCCAAACAAAACCATCTCTAAATGAGAACATCTTGCTGGAGATACTTTTGTTCTGAGATCGACTTTCTCTTTATATATATGTCTAATTTTCTATTCAGTTTTGTCAGTAGCATTAATGAGAAAAAAAGGTCATTGTACTCTACATATTTATTTTTAATTTCACACATTCTGAGGTAAACAGCATATTATTTTTATCGGATGGACTGGTGCCCCTTGGTTTGTTCTTTCTGCTTTAATAAATGTTCTTTCTCTTTGCCACCTGTCAGGAATGATGTGTAGCAGACTTAAAGAATTTAGGAGCTTTCAGACACTGGCAAAGCAGCACGCTTCCTTGAAAATTAGCCTGATTTCCTGAGCTTGGCATCAGAGCAGAATCATAAGACTGTGACACAATGACAAGTGACATGTGGTCTCGTACCTTCCTTTCACTCTCACCTATTTCTTTCTAGCATCATGACTGTTTGCCCAGATAAACAAACAAGCAAACAAAAAACCCCTCAAAAATAGCACAAGAAACAAAATTCCAAAGTCATTAATCAAAATCCTACTGTCAAAGTCGCTTGCTCTTCAGGGAAAATCATGTCTTTCTCTAAAGGGTAGTGTTGAATTCTTAATAGGGCAGGTCCCTTGTGAAAACCCTGGTTGTTCTGAGACCATTGTTGTGTTCCTGTGAAAAATTGTCCTCAACATGTAAGTATTGATGTCCTACCAAAAACACAGTTATGAAACACACTGTTTCTATAACAACATTATGAAAAAGCACTCCTTCTGCCAGGCCAAAGTTTTGGTAGTGTAATGGATAGAGCACAGTATGTTAAAACACCATGCAGCTATCTTGAATCTAAAGTTCTGCCTTTTAGTGCACAAAATGGCTTGTGCTGTGCTTGAGATTTTCCCTTACATAGACCTCTCATTCTCTGGCATTAATCAAATGACTAGAACATTGAGGAAGTGAGCTGGCAAGGAGTTAAAAGTCTTAATGTGAAAGATAATCTCTCTTGAAAATGCCGGGGACACCACAGTGTTCCTTGTCCCATTTGATCAAGATTAAACATCCCATGTTTCTCACAGCAGAAGCTAAACTCATCAAAGAGGCAAGTTTCTGCAGCCAACCCTCAGCAGGCTATTTATTTCCAACATGTAATGGTACAGATGTCAGGAGGTGTTTTTTTAAAGTTTAAGTCCCTGAAGAAATGATCACCCATGGGCTGGGGCAGGATTGTCTCCTAAGTGTAAATAAATTCCTCTAGTGACTGAAACCTCTGATTTTCCTGTGCATAATTATGAAGCTAATAATATATTCAAATACTGCCCTGAGTAAAACTCTTCAGGACTCAAATTCTCTTCTTTCCTTTTATGGATACATCCGATGAGCAATTGTTTCACAATGATGGTGTCTGTGATGATCACATCCCAGTGTGGATGAAATTATTTCAGATTTCTATTTTCTCTTGAATTCTGTGACATTGTTGTCAGATAGCTTCTTGGTTTTATAAGACAATTAAACCAATCGAAGTAAACCATTCATAATTTCAATATTGGTTATAATTATTTGATGGAAGAGGGCATGTGGCAGTATTTGGGGACAGGCAGTTTGCATGGTCAGTTGCTAAGATATTGGATAATGTCAAGATCATGTCTGAATTGATGGATTGTGCTGTCTGTTAAAAGATTTTAGCTGCATGTTGGTCTTTATTTGTCTTCAGAAAGAAGTTGGCCCTTAGAAGAATCATTTCATTTTTGACATACTGCAAAAACTATATGACTCAGCAGAGTGAAATGCCCTCTAGACACAATATCCATAAGCAACTATTCATTAGTTCAATAGTACACAGTATACAGTTCACATCATGTAAATTTTGCCTGGCTTTGCCTGTTAGGTAGAAATCTCAGGTCACAAGCAGTTGTCATGGGTGAAATCTTGTTTCCACAGAGGTCAAAGCACATTTCCTTTTGCTTATGGTCATCACAAAGCTTCATCTTATGCCTTTGTGGACAGGTAGTATGAGACAACTTCTTATTTCAAATTAAAACAAACAAGCAAACATACCTTCAGACCTCCTAAGAGATAAGGTTGTATCTTTACAAAACAAATATCTGTCTTCAGCAAGTTCTCCACAGAAATCAGTGGAAAGTTTTTACTCAAGTTCACTCACCCAAAAGTCTACCCTGGTAAAAATTCTAAACAAGTGCTAATCAATTTATTTGACATATCTCTTTGACTAGTAAATTTTCATAGTCATGAAAAGCCTTGAGTTGGCAGGACTTTCAACTTATACGCATAAGTCCCATTCAGTAACTTTCACTTCTGTGATGATTATAAAAATGGCTGTCTAATCAGAGCTTTCATCTTGTCTGCACTGTGTTCCCCCATATGACTAGCAATATTTACAAGAAAGTCTTCAGTAGCATTTTAGGGAAGTCTATGAGTCTGATTTTCTGAGATGTTTGGAATATCTTGTTTTCAAAGCCTTCATTTGGAGCTGTTAGTGCTCAACACTTCCAAATCATGTTAGATTCTCCATTATGTTTAGTCAGATGTCACTGGAAATAGTTTGCATTTTCATGTTATCTATCACCATAAGGGAATAATAAAATATATTACTTCAGTACACTGAAAACTCCCCATTGTATTCAGTACACTTGTGTGCTGAAACACACCAGCTGGTACAGAGCGTTTAGCAGAATTAAATGTTATCAAAGGATAGGAAATAGAGTATGGTATCCCACTGCAATGCCAAGTAGAATTTTAAATATTGGAATTTAATTACCCAAGTTGTATTAGGGTAACAGTTTTGTATCTCCTTTAATCCAGCTCATTATCATCTGAGAGAAGAGACTTCCGAGTCAAGCACAATTGCTGGTAATTAACTGCTGGTGATACCAGTGGTCTCTGGAGGCAGCTTTATCCAGCCCTTCTGATGTTAAAAGAGAAAGACCCAAAACCAGAACTGTGTAAAGGAACAAGTGAGGAATAAAAGAAAATCTACTTTGAGGAATGTCTTTCACATAACTTCAAACCAATCACTGAAAGACTTTGCAATAACACCCAGCTAATGCCTAGTATTTTGCAGACATTAATATTTTGCAGCATTATAATAGTAAACCTGAACTCTCTGCTCCAAACTATAAACCACAAACAGAATTCATGGGTTTTGGAAGGAATAAACTCTCTTAAAATGTCTTTCTGTCTTCTGAGAAGAGAGGAAGTTATGAAGACTAGGTTATCTTTTGAGATCTGCAAAAGAGCTGTTTCTCTTCTCCACAGCAGCAAATTCTTCTTAATATTGGAGATGGACATTGATTGGTCAGACAGCAGTTACTATGTACAATTAGGTATGGTAAAGAAATCTCAGAGCAGATCCCCAGCCAGTATGTTTGACACAAGCAGAAAGAAAATCTAAATATTTTCTGTATCCCATTCCCAAGAAAGAACACTTCAAGGTTTTTATTGGCACATTTATCAGTCTGTTCTGTTGTTGACAGTCAGGAAGTTCTTAAGAAACTTTCTCTGGTGGTGCATTGGAATTTAGTGTTATAGAGATAATATCATAAGGGAAAGTAACTGAATGCAACATCAATTACCTTCCCACAGCACTATAGCATCTTGCTGTCAGTCAGCTCTGCAGCATGTTGAAAATATAGGTTTACAGTCCTACAAGAACAGTGGAGGAGGCAGGAGTGGTAAGCAAAACTGAAAAGAGCATTGGAAAGTGGGACTACAATTTTAATCTTAATCTCTCTTTTAAATTCCCTGGTACCTTATGGCAGCTCCCTGCCCCTATTCTTTAAAGGCTTTCTCATGATAATTGTTTTAGTAAAACTTGTTCAGATTCACACTTGTTAGAAATGGAACAGAGAACAATAAATCTACAGTGCCATTAAACAGTAAAGTGATCAAAAGGCTGCTGAAGCCTTTTAGGAAAGTTTCAGAAACACAGTCTTGTAGTTTAGTTGATCTATCAGATACTGTGTCTTGTCTTTATTTTTTCCCTGAAGTTAGTCTGCCACATTTTTTCATTCTGGGAACAATTCTCATCGGATTCTCACAATTCTGTGGCTTTACTCAGCAGCAGTCCATATATTCCAATTGGAGAATAATGTCTTCATAAGCAGGAATCCAATACATTTCCATATGGCAACTCAGGAAGTAATGTATATTTGCTATATAAACTGAGTTTATGTCATTATCATAACTTGAATCACTGTGCATATGTTTGCTTGAAATTGCTATTGGCAAGTACATGAAAGCAAGGAGTAAGAGTTTTGCTTATATTCATTATTTGCCCCTTCTGTGACATCATAAGCATCTCTGCTGCAACTTAAGTTAATGGCACAAACAGCCTCGTAATTTCAAATGAAGAGTAATCAGCAAGAACAAACACACATCCCTAAAATCCCTCAGTTTTTTCTCATGTATATTGTCTCTGAGAAAATATTCATTGCAATACATTGCAGAAGAAAATTAACACCAAACACATCTATTATAGAAACCAGAAATTTATTCAAATCAAATATTTTAAAGACAACCTTGTGAGGCATCTTTACAGGGATGCACTGCAAGATATAGCAATAATTTCTTTGCCTCAATAAAAAAAAAAGAAAAATTAAGAAACTTGGGCTGCAAATTAGCAGGGGAGATGAATTCCGAAATAGATGTCTATGTGTTCAAAATGTCCTGCTATCACTCCGCAGAGGAGAGAACTAAAGAACTTTGTCAAGAGTGTATCATGACCACATAATTTAATCAACACATTTGTAAGCTGTTTGCATAACATAATAATGTGGCATTTAGTCTTTCTGTGGACCTCAGCATATGCATCTATAAAATGCATAGCATGTTCTAAAATTCATATAATACCTTGCAGGGGTTTTGTAAAGCTAAGTTAATTAATGGCAAGCAGTCAGCTGAAATTTGCTCTTTAAGTGAAATTAATTTATCCAAACCTTCACAGGAAGAAGATTTCTTAATACTTTTTCATAAAGCTCCTATAGCCATCATGCTGGCCACTTATTACTTATACATCAAAACCAAACTGTAGGAGAGAAAGGGGCAAGCCAGAAAGCTTGAAAATAATAACCATAGGTTGTAAGAGAGGTTTTATTAGGGACACAAAAGGGAAGTACAGAGTCAGTGGAACCAAAGAACTGTTTATGATACTGTATTTGCATACTTAGCAGTGGCAGGAAATTGCATTAGAAGATAATGATCACCCTACCACAGCACATAGCATTCCTTGGACATAAGGATGTGATTTGGGTTTGGAAAAATTCTTGTTTATCACATAGAAAGACAATCCAAAATCTGACCATCTTTGAGATATACTGGGAAATGTCCTTCTTTTATAAAACTTTCTTGACCAACCAAGAATACCTTTCATAATAATTTTGTACTTTCTTCTCAATCCCTGCAAAACAGAACAAACATCCAACAAACTTACTCGGAGATGGTTAGACATGACAGGAATCAGAGATTTTCTAATTCCTACTGGGAGGTCTCTGTCTTGGTATTCTAATTGACACAGAAGCTACTGAGTATGGAAGGTGTAGAGTGACTGCCACTTATCAAGTGCTGAAATGAAAGGTGTGCGTCACCTCTTGTCCATGTGTATTAAACTGTACAGTGATGGAAAGGGGATAGTAAAAGAAACAGTGGAACCTGCCCGTCATAGAAGAAATGGGAAGAGATTCAGCAATTCCTGGACTGTTCAACACGCTGAAGATGAAGAGGAACTCCCCTACCCACTGGAGGCAATGCTGTCTTCATAAGTTCATGGTTCGACACCATGGATCTCCAGGTGGGTCAAGATTATAGAGATACACCAACCTGGAGGACTCCATGCTGTTGAGCTGTTCACAAGCAGCGGAAGCCAATGAACTCTTCTCAGCTACCAGCCTATTTTCCCTCTCTGCCTCTGGAGCTCTTCTGACTGAATTCCTCACTTTGAAGGAAATTACCCATGGAAAAAAACCCAAAATCCTTCCACAGCTGAGGAGAAGGAGCAAACCACGTCTCTGCTGAGGACTAAAGCACAATCAATGCTGATAGGCAGCTAAGAAGATTTCCAGGTTATTACCGAATGTGTACATGTGTGTGGACTTGCTTCTGCAGTGGACTTTCTTACAGCTTTCTGTTAATGCTGCAAAATTCAATGGCGAATGGAGAGGCTGAATGGGCAAATGATGTTCTCTGTGAAGCAGAGAACTAAAATACCGAGTGCATAGCTATCTAAAGCAAAGAAATCAGGCATGTTCTGAAAGGGTATGCCTACACTATCAAAAATTTATGGAAATGAGCCCATTCTCACTCCATACCTGCCTTCCATCCATGGTGATTACCTGTAGGAGTGTTAACAGCTCTCGATTTATGATAATCTATGATTTTTCTGAGAGGAGAGCCCAAGCCCTTTCTCAGCCTCTGCATGAACGCAAACTCTTGTTTAAGTGATATAGACAGATCAAACTGTGGTGAAGCAGAGGATGGTATGGTCCCACAACATCAGCAGATATGTGAAGTAGATCTTTTTCCATGTATAGTGGGGACACTTGAGCTATAAATATCAGTGTGGATGGCAAGGTCTGAGGTCATGGGGAATGGCATCCTTACATCCACTTTTGAGCCCTCTTTTGAATCCTCTTGTCTGGTAGTGTAGACATACCTGTAGAAGATCATGTCTTCTGCATGAATGTAAGTATTTATATGCATTGGTATGATTCACTATTGATTCTTCTGTTGTGTACTTGGGTAAAGGCAAGTCTTGTCATACTGGAAGAGGGGAATTACCTTGGAGCAGAAGACAGCTACTCAGGTCAAACACCTTGGTGCTGTTGGGTCATTCACTTCTTGCACCTCAGAGCACCAAGACTCTTCAAGGAGGCTCGTAATGAACCATTGCAAAACAGTATTGGTCTCAGAAATTGTCAGTGGTAACACTTAGGCCGTTGCTTATTTACCTTTTGTACACAGAATTTTTATTTGAGGGTTCAGTAGGAGGTTGGAAGAGAATAAGCCTGAGCAAGAACTCTATAAAGCAGGATGTATCCTTATTCATGATGTACTGAACTGTAATTTAAATATATCTTGGCTGCCACTAGTGAGCAATTTAAAAGTGATGGAATTTTCACAGATCTCTTTTGCTTTCCATAAGGCTTTTCTCTTTTCTTTAGGAAAAAAAAAATGAAAAGAGAGAGAAAGAATTCTTTGGGGGATAAAATTACTTTCGGAGACAAACAATGCATCTGTATTATGCAGTATTGATTGTGACGTGGCTGTGAATTACACAAAATTACAATCTCTCTTGCTCTCTGTTTCACTAGGGCCATTCCATGTGCTATGAATTGATATGGGACCATAGCTGAATGGCCATTTGTTTTATTCTTTTACCTGAGCCCTTAAAACTGTTGGTAATGATTGGGAAGGTGAGGGAGCTGATCACCAAGGAGAGTGGAGGCAGTGTATTACTCACTTTCAGGCACCCTATTAGCATATGACTGAGCTGACACAGGGGTAACAGCCCTTTCCAAAGCAATCTGCAATAGTGCCACTTGCCAGCAGAGAGGAAGAAAGCACACAGGGTATCAATTTTTGCCGCTGACTTAACGTCATAAAGGCAACTTTTTTGGATTCCAAAATGGCCGAGAGTCTCGAGATCACTATTCTTAAGCAAAATCTCTTTAATGGGGAACAAATGAGTGCTTCCCCTTATTCAAAAAGAGCTTTGTAGTGTTGTGTGCTAAATTCTGATTGTGTGAGTGGATTGTGCTCAAGCACATCCCTGATGTTTTTGAAAATACTGTTCACCCAATAATATATCTTCATTGTCCTCAAACAGCTCCTGGATCAGAGCAGGACCTTGTTGAGGCAGAGGGACTCAGATCCATCTGTATCCAGCTGCAGACATGCCCGGAGAGGGTAGGGTGTAACCACTGTCCCTGTTTTTCCCTTTCCTTTTTAAGAAGAAAATATGTTCCTACTCCCTCGGACTCCTTTAAGAAACCCTGTGCTAACTTTTATGGGTTTAGGGCTTTTTTCCCCTATTTATAGCTTTTATTTTTAGACTGTGATTGGTGCTCAATTACAATACACCATGACAGCTGCTTATTCACATTATAAGTGTAGCTTTAACTCCAGTTGCTCTCTGTCTCATTGCAACAGTCTCTTAAAAATGCAAACATACTTAAAAAGTAGATTATATTTTGAACCAAATGGAAAAAAAAAATGACCCTTTTCATTGTTTATGAAATTTCATGGCATATGGTTATTTGTTAGCAGACTAAGTAGTTCCAGCTGGTGTGTTTAGTTTGTGAAGTGTAAGGCATACTGCAAACTGGCTAATCAAGTTGCTGTTTTCAACCTGCTGATTTTATAAAGCTTATAAATCTATCCTTTCTATTCTGGTATGGCTGGATAAATAATGTAGCAACTGTTTGAAACTGGTCCATATAAATTGCAAAACTGATCCATCTGACTAATCCAGTTTAATATGGCAAGGGGGATGATTCTAAATCTTTTAAGCACAGTGTACCTTAATACAGGTTAGAATTCCCTTCCTTTCTTTCATTATACACACATGGAAAGAAAAAGGAGTAGATTAATGAAATCTCATCTTCTACCATGTAAGCTAATAGAGGACAGATTTTAAATTATGCCACAATCACCAGAGTAGGAGTTGCTGTCTTTCCTCACTAGAAGCACAAGCCACTTCCTGTATAGGATACTAGATAGCAACACAAAAATCTTTACACAGTGTTAAATTTTCAGCTAACATTTGGTGACTCCTTTATGATTCCTTTCTATAGATATCATATATGGACTCAGCCTCACCTCAGCCCTGGGAATTTCCCCAGAAAAGTTTTGCTGACCATTATCCCTCACCAAGTATTTTTTAAAATAAAGCATTTTGATTGTTCTCAATTCCTTCCAGATGTTGGAATATTTTGACAGAGCAAAAAGAGGACTGGAAACTTACTTTCTTTCAAATATTGGAATGCTATCATTACCTGATTCACAGAACTAGAATTTTAAGAGATAAAAAACCAAGAAGAACAAACACATGACTCACGGTAAAATTACAGGAACTGGAAGTACTAGATTTTGCATCTCATTTGTAGAGATTATTTTTTTCCTACTGGATTATTATTCCCATTTTCAGGAATAAAAAAAGAAACCAAACCCCAAAACAAACAACCAAAACCATAAATAAAGATGAGTTCTCAGTAATGGCTTCTTCCCCCAGCTGGAGCTACTGAGAAGATTAAAATTCTGTTTGTTGTTCAATATTGCTTTATTGGATAAGGAAATTAAAACTCTTTTGAAGGACTTCAGTAAGATGAAAGAAAGCCAGTTTTAAATAGGAAGATAACTTATTCACAAGTTGGGTTATTGTTCTCCCTTTCTTTCTGTAGTTGCATGAAAGTTGCAGTCATCTCATTGCTGTGTTTTCTACTCAGAGTAGAAGCTGTGACCATCATACATGTTCCTTCCTACTTCTTATTACAGCATCTGTGATGCAGGTTGCTTCTTTGAGGTCTAGGGGACAGTAGAGGTCCTGCACTAAATTCCCACCCTGAGCTAATATAAAGCCACTCTTGCTTATACTGCTTGCTGCCCTCTTGAAGATGTGCAGGAGGAGTTTTCTTGCTCCTCTGCATCAAAGACATTCATTATAGGCACTCCTTAGAAGGTGCTCTTGATGGACTCTGGTGGAGTCCATTATACATTTTCATACACCATACATACAATTATCATGGTATGGTATATCATTGCTTCAATACCATGAAGGAACAGCGGAGAACAAGTCTACACAGTTAATGTAGTCTGAGTCTCAACTGCAAAAAAAAAGGCACTTCTTGATCCACATTATGTATGTGTCCTTGAAGATTTCTGCTTCATTTACTGACCAAACCAAGATTTTCTATTGTTAGCAATGCAGAGCTATTACTACCTGAAAGAATGGGCTGTGTTCTTTCTGGTGTATGTGCTATCAGCTATGTCTCAGTCACTGCACTTTTACTCTAGGAGGTTTTAGATATGAGTCTGGGCTTTCTGGGCTTGTGGACACTCAGATTGTCTTTTTACTTGTGCAATCAACAGATATGATATAAACATTTACATTAGCCAGCACACATGGACTAGAACTTTACCTGACACTTTTACAGTGTGGCTTTTGTGGTTACTAAGATCTTTGGAGTGAGGGTAAAAAAGTCACATTATTATTCTGTTTTGTTTCCAGAACTCCCTTACATCTCATTTCCACCAACTGTGAGTTCTGTCTCACACAAATAATGGAGAGAAGGAAATATTAGCTTTAGTTTAAAAGCTTTCTAATCACACGCCATAGGATTGACATTTTACCTAACAATAGCCAAAGAAATCTATGTGCTTTAAGAGTCCTTGCTAACGTCAAAGAAAATGAATAATAGATCCCCTACTTAGTAAGCACCAAGACTTTATAACCCAGTTGTGATTGTGTTTCTTGTTTGTAGGGGGAAGCTCTGCTAGTGAAATCTACTCAGTCCAATGAGGTACTTCAGTTTAGTACTGGAGATGGGATTCCTCCCAGTCAGGTTTCAAAGTCTATTTGCAAGTAGGGCTTCTAGTCTACAAGGTCTGACTAGGGTTTCTCTATAGTAAAGAAATATCCTCTGGTGGCAATTATTTGCATCCTACTGAGGGGCTAAGAAAGAGGGGATAAATTACCATCTATAGGCATCTATCTCTGTGTCGTCCTTTACTGCAGAGGGACCTCAGATAAGTAGTTTTTATAAGGTATATAACTTTCAGATTGCTAAAACCATGAAAACAAAATCCCACCAATGGAGAAGTAAAATCATTTGTGTAGTGCATTTTGCACGTCGTCTTCTCTTTTCAGACCCCAAACCTAATGAACATTGTTTCAACTGGAAAGGGGTACTTTCCTACAGCTCTTGATATAAGGCTTATGATGAAGTGTGAAAGCAAGGAATGATGGGCAGAATATCCTAGTTACAGAGACCTATTCATGGTTGCAACCTAACAGATGGTGAACAGACTAATGGAAGCTCAGCTGCCAACAGATCAGAATATCCACCACGGTATTTTGCAT
>JAOXNG010000001.1:64781549-64793200 GCA_028566535.1 Scolopax minor | reverse complement strand
CCTGCTGAAGAACATTCAAGGTTTTAAAAGTGGAACAAGGATAACCCGTGGAGAGAAATGAGGAACACCAGCATCTAGTCCTGGTATGAGAGAAGAAAAAGAAAACAAGCATGCATAAGAATAAGGACTAAAGGGACTTGACCCCAAAGGAGAAGCTGTATCCTCAGGGCTTTTCTGGGGTAAGGAAGCTTCAATGCTGCTTTTTTAGCCTTTGAAATATGCTGCATGGATCTGCAGAGAGCTGGGTGAGAAGGATGCAATGGGGAGGCTGGGGTTTGAGAATGAAGCGATTGTCAAATACAACAGATGGTCAACTTGCAATGTTTTTCCTTAAGCAAATTCCCATAAAGGAGAATTCAGCTTGAGCTTGAACCATAATAAAAAAGTGTTATGAATTCAACTCTGAAGTACAGGGGCTAGAGGCACTACTGGTCTCTTAAGTAAGTATCTGGAGCTTTTATCTGTTCTGATAAAACTGACATTTGTCAAGTGGCAAAGCATTCAGAGATATGTTTGTTTTTCACATAGAGGCTGCAAGCAGTGAGGGACCAGGACTTGAAGTGTAAGAGTATATGACTTTTTCACTTGTAAGTTATGGCAGACCTCTCCATTTCTATTTAGTATTACTTTAATTTTGAATATAACAAAATGCCCCAGAAAATCGAAATGGAACCTTATATTTCACCCAGTGAAATCTAGTTAATTTGAAACAGGCTTCATATTGCCAACGGACAACATTTCCAAAAACAGGATATGAGAGATTATGAATAGGAATCAGGCTTTGAATATGTTGTGAAACATAAAGCCAGAGGCATGTTATGTGGATAGAGCTTGGCAGAGAACTGTTTATGCTACTGTTGTTAAATTCCTCTAACTCATCCCAGGTTACCAATATCTTCACCTGTTTACTTAATTTGGCTTCAAAATGTGTAAAATTAAACCCACCTAGCCATGCAGCTACAATAGAGCTTCCAGAATTTATATTTGTGAAAGGCCTTTGCATAAGTGATTTTCTGAACTGTAATATATAACAATATTTCACACAGTGGGCAGTAAGAGCAACTAAACCCAAACAAAACCACAGAAGTGTAGTTGTGCTGAGTTTCCAATTACAGCAACAATGAAGGGGTATAGAAGCAAGGCAGATGAACACTTCTAATATCAAGCTGAGTAACCCAAGAGGATGGAAAGGTGAATGAAAGGCCAATGTTAATTTAGAAAATGAAATGGCTTCTTGATGTTATTTCACTGTGCAGTTTAGTAATGTCTGAAAGTACAGTAGTTGCAGGATTAAAAACAAAATCCTAATTATAGTTTACTCTGTGGCCAAATTCTTCAATCACATATGGTCTGATTTCCCCAATCTGGCATCCTCATACTTCATCACTAAAAATGAAAAATCCCTTTCCACTGACTCAGTTGGCTCTGCTGGAAGGCAGTACTGTGGGGTATCCTTGTGACTCACCTGGTGTCATTCATTCCCACGATTATCACCATAAACCTGCCACTTCCAGGGCAAGTGGGAACCTGCCAGCATGAAACACTTCAGAGTTTTGTACAGGACAAATTTAGGGAGAAAAATAGATTTAGGGGGAGGTAAAACAAGTTTAATCAAAATATTAGATTTCTGTCATATGCAAAAGACAGTGTAATTAATCCAAAAACTACGAATACATACATATGTAGCCTCTGCTGGCATCAAACACCAACTTATGGGGGAAACATCTATTGTTTATTGGCAGCGAAGACACATACATCAGTCTTCAAAAGCCCAGCTTTCCATTTCATGTGGACACAATATGCAAAATAAGCATTTGTGCCTAAATTAGCTGGCTATTCTTCCTAATGACTTTTGTGATCAATGCATTGAGGTAACCTCCTCCAGAGAGAGACTACAAGGAAGAACCTAATTTATCTGCTCAAATCCACCTCACAGAGGCTCCTCTTTCCTTTGGCTCTAGAGAAGACCACCGAGACAAGCCATCTAATTCATACCACTGAAAGTGGGAGAGAGGAATCCCCCTTTTCCCCGTTCTTGTTTCTCTACTCATATATTATTGTAGTTTCTCAGGGAACATTGCTAGCTCAGGGTTAACTCAGGTTACCGAAGATGGAGGCATGCAATTAAAAGCAATAAAACCTCTGTGTCTTATTGAGTTACAGCTCATCAACTGATTAGAGGTAACTTGTTAAGCTTCAGTAACTCGATTGCTTCCAGTCATGTGCGTGTACCCTTGGAGGCAGCTTGATTCCTCTGGAGCTGGTCTCCCTTGGGCAAACATGGTCATGCTGGAAAGATTGAAGCTGCGGGGGGGGAAAACTGGCTAGTGACACACTCCATGCAGGGATCAGCAGCAACTGGCAGAATTCTCCCTTGCTGGTTTGAAAATAAGCATTGTTCAACCTCTGTTGCAGCGTGGCAGACTGGGCAGTGGCTGTTAGCCAGCCTCCACACTCAGAGAAGAATGACACCAAGCACTTCAGTTCATCCACCAGCACAGATGCAAAACACAGGAAGGATGTCTAAATCATTGCTTAATTTAAGTTAGAGACTGCTCTGTGTGGGGGGGAGTTCAGCCAGGAACAATGCTGGAGTGATACCTTATGCTAGCCCTTCACTGAGGACAAGCCCTCCTCAGAGAAAGATTAAACTGCAGTGACATACAGCCTCTTAACATTCGAAAGAGAGCACTTGAGGGATTTTTAATGCTCTTTAATTCACACCATTAACTGATTCGGTTTGCTTTTGCTGCACGTAGCCAGGCAGCTGAACCTGCAGGGAGGGTTTGTGCCCCATGAGCGACCTGCCTGCAGCGGCAAAGATGAGAGGAAGCCCCTTTGAAATCCAAAAGGTGGCATGTATTTTGTCACAGAACTCTCTCATCCAAATAAGACAAAGTAATTCAAATAAACTGAGGTAATTGATTGGAACATTTAGTTTAATCAACTTTTTTTTGCTGTTGTTGTTATTAAAAAAGATGTTCCAGTTCCACAGATGTTTACCTGCGCTTGAAATCAAGATTTTTGGTTCCTAATACCAGGGCATTAGGCTCCGTTTTCATATCAAAAGGATTTTCTCCTCCACTGTTTCCCCCAGTATTACTTTAACAACTGCAAATAAAGACAGCATTATCATAATCTATCAAAAATACTTTAATGCAAATGACAACTAAACACAGTTAAGAAAATGTGTTAAGCAGGGTGTTAGCAATAATACTTGGCCCAGGTTTGTTTAGTGAAATCAAATGAATTCCTGAGTTCATGCAGTAGGACATGGTGTGTTTCTAAAACATACATCTCTTCAAAACACCCTTTCCTTGGCACACTGTAAGAAAAGTGTTTGCATGGATGTTCCTCAGCAAACCACACAAAGAGTCCTAGGATATTCCATTTTTTTCCTGCTAGAAAACAGAGTAGGAAAGATAAATCTAAAAACTTTTGACTGTATCTTTTCCTTAAAAAATTAAAATACCAAAGAAACAAAAAGAAAATTAATAAAAAAAGATCAAATCAGGATCTTTTTTCCTATGACAACAATTATGGGATATTTCAAGTAGAACATTTCAAACACATTTTTTTAATCTAAAAAAAACCCCAACACTGATATCTCCAGTTGTCAGAAGTATTGTAGATATTTTTGAATATCAGACACGTCAACCTTTCGAGATTAATAATCTTCTCTTTGATCAAGAGAGTAAACATTTTGCAGTCCAATAATTCCAAATTGAGATTGTTTTCCACTTTCTTTCATATGAAAATAGTTGAGATGTCAAAAATTCATCAGTGTATGTTGAAAACTAATTATTAAGATTTCCTAAGGAAGGCAATTTAATTTTCCACATTTCTCTGAGAAGGTATTCAGGCCAGCATGTGTTTTATAGTTATACAGGCTTTAAATTACCAGTATACCCTCATGTCCTATTAAGACTTGGTTTATGTTCTGTGTACATAAAGACTCTTCATCCTTCAGACCTCCTCAGAGCCCACACCCTTAAGGAAAAAACCACCTCAAAGAGATAGTAAGCCAACAGAAATAATATAACAACAAACCTCAGTGTAAGATTTGTCAGATAAATGGACTACTTCCTGTATTAGTTGCTTCTACTTAGTTGTAATTATTAACAACCTAAAGAAGTCAATAAGCTAAAGGGAAGTGTTGGGTTGGCAAACTTAGCTGGTGGCAGTGATTAGGTTCATCAGGAAAGAATAGGTAGGGTTTCAAAGTACTCCTAAAGAGTTACATTACATACCAAGATGGTCAATATGAACATATACATGAGACTGTCCATGTCCATTATAAGGTTCTGAAATCAAAGTAACCTTTCTAGGGAAATAAAATAACAATTAAAGACCTCTAGTTAATCAGAAACAAAACACTGATGAGGGAGGAAGTGAATAAAGTGGAACGTGAAGCAGCTCATTCAAAGTGGTTCCAGCCCTCTTGTCTTGGGTTTCAGCTGTCTTTAAGAAAGAAAAAGCAGAAACCAGAAGGTCTAATGGCACTGAGGGAACAGATTAGTATAACAAGGAATTGAAGAGACTAGGAGGATCTACTCTGAAAAGAAAGTTCTATCAATCATGATAGGGTTACAAAAACAAATGAATTGCACAAAGAAGGCCAAATAGAGAAATCTGTTTACCGTGAGCTCAATAATACAGGTTGCATTAATAGGCAGCAAATGTATAACAGGGGAAAAGAAATACAGTTTCATGCAACATTTAATTAAATTAGAGCTTCTCACTGCAGGAAAATTTTACTGACACTGAAAGCTTTCCAAGTTTTTTAAAAAAGATTGTGTTTGTGTGAAAACACTATGTTTAGGAAATTGATTGATTACAGAAGATGCATTATTGCTGAACAAGGTACATGGCTGTAAACTTGGGGCTCGATCCCATTATCAGTAAGTATGTGTCAAGCTTTTAGAATGGGAAGAATTTCAAGCCCCTGTCCTGTTATGACCCCACTACTATAAATGTCAAGAGCACTTTGTTACTGACTTTAAATGGTAACAGAACAAAGAAAATTCTAAGCACTTTTGGGGAATCCCTTCTTTAATTCTCACTTTGAGACATTCACTGGCAACCAAGGTGGCAGACAATCTATTGACCTTTTCCAGCATGCACCAAAGGTCAGCTACATATTTTTCTTCTCATCTTTACTCCTTCAATACAATCCACTTCAGCAGTATGAGGACTCTGTAGTCTGTAACACTAGCTGACAAAAAAGAAAACAGAACTCTTTACCTCAGTTTATTGTTCTCTGGCACATCTTTTACCTGATACACTATTAAATGATAAGGCACCAGTAGCAAATCAGGACTTACGCATAAAGGCAATACTAGGTTTGTATTGAAGATAAAATAATTTTAACAACCCTTAACAAGTGCTGTTTTATACAACAGAAAAAGAGTATAATAAAATATTAAAATATAACAAAAATAAAAATACCTACAGAAGTAGAAGCTGAGCAGTCTTATGATCAACATATTTGAAATATACCCTATTTTACCTTACATAAGTTTACAAGGCCCCAATCCTAAAATTATTGAAACACAAAATCCTCTCAGATTCAGCTCCAGAAGTAAATTTATGACATAGCCTTTTTCTTTGATCATAAATCCAGTTTTCTTGGTTCTTTAGCAATCCCAGGTGCCATTCATTTGCAATATCTAGATACTTATCCTTTATAATTGTAATCTGGAGAAGCTAGGAAGAAATGCCTGGAGAACATCTACCTTCTAGAAACTTTCTACATTGGAAAGTTTGCTTCAATGAGTTAACCCCGCTGTGTGTCTAGAGGTACTGCATAGTACTGTCCCTTATTAAATTTGCATCGAGCAAACAATTAATGAAACATGAGAGTTATCCAATCCTCTTTTCCATAATGCTTACTGTTTTCTAGCAAGTTTTTCTTTTCCAAGTCTGGCGTCAAGCAAAGAATTTCTCTCCTAAAGGACTGTGGTGTTCTGCCACTCTTCATTCTTATAGTTGTTTCTCTGTGGTTTCTCTTCCTTCTAGTTTCTGGAAGTCCAGTCTTTGGACCCATTTTCAATTTTTAGTAGTAAATAAATTTAGACTTGGATAAATTCCCCAAATGAAAGTGGTGAAGGAAGACCGCTTTTACCTCTTGTGATATACTTCTGACAAAGTATAATTAAAATATTTTTATGCTGGCTTGCCTGCTCTGTCTGCCTTTCATGAATGATGAAGTCTATCAAGCTAGTATTTATCTCCACATTGTGCGAGGAAGGATTAAGTCACTGAAGTGTTCAATATCAGTAAATGATCTGGAACTCCATAAAAACATCAATTATTGTTCAGTTAAAGATGCCTTAGTGTTCTCTGAGGAAGTTGGAGTTCTGTCTTCATTCTTCTGGTGATGGAGTGTGGGGATGACTGTCTCCAGAGACAGAGAGTGCATGTACAACTAAAATATAAGCTATAGGACTGTGCAATAGAAGGGCAATTTTTGCAGTTATTTATTCAGATATACTGGAAGAAAAATGGAAGTGAAAGAAAAAGGTGCTTTACTCAGATCTCTGAAAAGATGGGCTCCTCTGCCTGAACCCCTAAGTTTTGGGCTGACATGATATAATGGAACTAATTCCTGAGGCCACATAATCTTTGAGATTTTCTGATGGAGCAACCAAAAAGAATATAATTAATTTGAACGTAGTGGCACCTTGCTTGAGTGGTAGGTAGCCTGGAAACCTACTGACTGGGGAATGAAGCCCTGAAGCCCTGTTCAAATCAATATCATCTCCTTTTTTTTTTTTCTGTAGATACTCTACTAGGTTCAATGCAGCTCTGCGGATTTACAGCCAAAGAAGATCTGAAACATCAACCAGGGAGATACATTACTAACTTATCTTTACAGGCTCTAATGTCTCAGCATCACAGCTCTCAGACCTGGTAGCACAGGAATAGCACTTCATATATAACTGGGGAGATATCACAGGCTTTACATTTAAGACTCTCCACCATTCCCAAAGTCTTTTCCCTAAGTATAAAAACAGTTTGAACTAAAGCAAATAATATATTTGCATTTGGTGGAAATTACATATAAACCTCAATGTAATTATAACATACAAAAAAATAATGCTGGTGACCTTAAATTACACAACAAAATAACAGAGGACATCAAACTTAATTCTAACTAAATAAAAGCATTACTCAGTTAATAAATGATTCATGATTCATATTCCTCAAGTTGCCAAACATTACCTCAAATTATAGATTGGGCACATCCTTTCACCACTATTAATAATTACAATTATGTCAGTGTAAGTAATTTCAGCTACAAAAGCCAATATGTTATCTCCTCCAACCCTTCCTGCCTTACCCTCAGAGTAGGACTAAGATAACATCCCTAGAGCACACAAGGGTGCAGAGGGGGAGACATTTGTTCAAAAAAACAGCATCTTTGGGAGATCAAAGATGTGCCTTGTCAAGGGCAATCTCAGCATGCCCTGTGCTAGCCAAACAGTGTTGGACCATAGGAACATAGGACTTGCCCAGTGAGTTTTTAATTCTTCCTCTTTAAAGTGTCCAATAACACTTCAAATAACCTTACCAGAGATATCAGAAACTCCTAAAGAAATATAAGGATGAATAGCTGTTACTAGGGAAAGACAAACAAACAAGAATGCAAAAAACCCACCAAAAATCTGCATAAATCAGATGGCTTAGAAATTGTCCTAATCTGAAGCCCATCCACAGGTGAGTTAGAAGGCCAGCATGCCACCTTCCCATGCACTTTGCAGCCTTGTAATATGAATATTTTACATATTCTCATTATGAGCATGTATGTTCAGTCCTTTATAAAAGCTGACGAGTCCTTGATGATAAACCTCTCATATGGCAGTGAGCTCTGCAGCTCTGTGTGCGGTATGTGAAAATCCATCTTCTTTTACCAGATTCATATCTGTGGAGTTTCAAATTTCTTTAAAGTCCCCCTATTTAAGAGGGATAGGGTAAAATAAGCATCCAATTTAACCTCTGGCTGACAGAGAGTGCCTTTCATGTGATCACTGCATCCTATTCTTTTTTTTTCCTCCAAGGTAGATAGTGACAGTCTTTGATCTCTCAGTAGGCAAACTAAATAAACCTTGGTAGAGGAAGAAGGGGTGAAAGACATTTTGATCTGAAATATTCAGAGAGAAGAATCGTAACTCACTGTAGCCAGTATACAGCTTGGAAACAGATGCTTAGAGTAGTTTGTGGTAAACACTGGAATGAAGCTTTTCTTTTTCTTGTAGTTAAACTGTTTATTTATTTATTTAGTCACTTAGACAATAGAAAACTAAGGGAAGCTTTTTCTATAGTAAAGAACAAGAAGTCTCTGTCTGCTCTAATGCAAGGATTACAAAATGTAAATATTGTGGAGTTGTAGAAGCATCTGCTTTAGAATTTGAGATTATCTAGATGGTTTGATTTGGGTTTCTGAAATATATTGACCAGAAAGTTTTATTGACCTTTCTAGAGCTGGGCATGGTTTAGTTTCATTAAGTTCTAAAACTCAAGGCACTCTTTCTTCATGTCGAAAGATTGAAGAGGGCAAAGTCACTTTGCTGCTGATTGAAATAGATACTGAGCTGCCATCACGGCTGCCATCACTGCATTCACTGACATTTTGCTTCAGTTTGACTTCGAGTGAGAAACTGAGCAACTGCTTTCAGAGGAATTTCCACAATTATATTCTACAACAATGGGATGGAATTTTTCTCCTTTCTTTGTTCCCTCTCCCCTCACAAAACACACAAATATGTACTTTTTACTTCCAGGTGAATGTTACCACATCATTGGAATACTGGCAAATTTACACGGCTTACTTTAGTAAACTCCATTTTGCTGTCTCTACCTTCAATTACATTGCCACTGCACGCTGCTTAGTTTATACTATAGCTTTTATTCTCCACCCAGAATCCATCTGCTATTGCTCTGGTATCTCAAAGAAATGAGGTATAGCTGCCTGACATGCCAAGGCAATGCATTTGAGAAATGTCCAGTTGCAGTCATCTGTTCCATGGCAACAAAACAAAAAGTCAGGAGAATAAATTATGGAGGAACCCTTGCAGTTCTATGACACAGTTTATTTGCCATGAGGTGGCCACTGCTAGATCTCTCCAACCCAGGAGTAAATGCAGATTTGACTTGTAACCCAGCTCAAGATGAATGGGCACCATCAGGGAAATGACACTTGTGGATGAACATAATAAAAAGCATCTCACAAGGGAAGGTGGCTGGTCAGCTTTATTGCCATGCTGTTTACTCCATTCATTTAAAGGTATTTTTAGCTTACTTGATTGACTGTCATTTTTCTCCAGATGAGGTTGCACAATAAGTCATGAAGGGGAGATGTGACAAAGACAAGAGATTGAAATACTCCCTAGGACTAAACTGGATGGCAGACTGAATGGCACAGTTCACTCTTTGGGTGGGATTTATGCTTCACATCCCTGGGCACCCAGTTGGGGTCCTTGGGTTAGGAGCCTAAGAGAGAACAGAGAGAAGGACTTCAAAAGGCCTATTCAGAGCTCTAAAGAGCCAAATAATTGTGAAAGAACATCTCTGTCTTCATTTATTGCAGAGCTGAAGATGAGGCTTCTACCTCAGTTGCATCACAATTAAATATCAACTGTATGAAATCTATATCCTTCTTTTTTTCTGCAGTAATTAACCAATAAACCAGTAACCATTGCTGGAAGCCAGGTATGTAACTTCACACTAGCACAGTAAGGTCTCTACAGATCTTTCATAATATTATTCCACCTGCATGGTTTTTATTCCTATCCATGGATGAGGACTTTCTCCCCTCTTTGGCTTTCACATTTTCTTACTCTTTTGTTTTCTTTACTTCCTGCAATTTAGTTGCATAATCCTGGAATGGAGAATCCTGAGTAGGCTCATGAAATTTCAGAGAAGGGAGCTGCTCATTTCTCAGCCTTCACAAAGCTGATAATTAATATCAGTAAAGGTTGTTATCCTCAGCATTACAGTCAATGCAGAAGTGACTTTAAAGGACGAAGGTAGCAGGCTCAGTCCTGCTTACCAACAGAGTAGAAATCTTCTCTCAGCTGACATACATCACATATCTCACTTGCAATATTCTTCCATGTATGTTCTTCCTTATTTCCAGATAGATTTGAAAGTAATTTTAATTGCAATCTGTAAAGATTTGCAATCTGACAAACAAGAAAAGCAAGTCAACAGTGCTATGTGAGCTTACCAGATCAGGCCAGCTGCTCTGCAAAGGTCAAACCCTCTACTTCACATTATTCCATTATCAATTTGTTTCCAGTTTTATGCCACTGAAAGTAGTAGTGAATGTGGATTATCACTGATTGGGTTTTTCTGAAGACAAGCATTACCCCATTGCTGAAAACTATGACTCTTGTTTGTATGAACACAGCACATGAAATTTCATGGGAAAATACACAATGTATTCTTTCCTGTTAACTCTGAAGTCCACCACACTAAAAAAAATTTGGACCAGAAGGACTGAAAATCTCATTTGTTTTGGCTTTGTGCCCCTTGATGCGCTAAACAGAATTACCCTGCCCGTCTTTGTGGACAGTGGATCATCATCAGTATTGCCATGAAAACAAAAACTGTCGTCACTGGGTATTCAGCCTTGCTTCTTTTTCCTTTTCTTCATTGGGTTTCTGATGCATCATCTTTTCCTTATAAAGCTGAGGTTACACTGGATCACAATAACCCAATGTTACAGTCTGTGTAACAGTCACATGACGCTGCTAAAAATACCTGGACAAAGGCAGTTCAACTGCTTCTTTTCAGGAATATCTTTGGGTTCTCTACTGTCAAGAAGGAATATGACCATTAAATAACAGCTATTCGCTACACATTTCTGGCCACTCAAATACAAGGGGGTTCAGAAAACCAGAGAAATGTTTATTTGTGCGGTCAAAGAACCAGTGTTACTATTAATTGGAATATTCTTCGCAGAAAGCTGCTCCTATTGAATATTAGTAGATATGCCAGGAAATTTTTTAAAAAATAATGAAATACATACTTCTCTGAGCAACTTCAATGCTTTGACTTCTACAGGATTCAAGTTAGTTACCATAATGTACAATTTCTTGCAAGGAATGTGAAAACTGTAACTAAATTGTTAGTTAGCTTCTCCATTTAAGGTATAGTTTAAAGTGCTGTTTCAAGTATTTATGATGTTTTTAAGGAATGAAATAATCTAAGTGTCATAAAGGAGATCACTGGGCAGTGACTGAATATTTTTAGAATATGTAACACAAAGTAATGATCATCTGTAACAATTCTTGAGACTCTAAAAATATATCGAATAAGCGTAGGAAGAATAAGATCTGTGGAAGTCATAGACTGTTTGGGGTAAAGAGCCCTTCAGTGAGGAATCTGATTCAAAACTTTCTGACATATCAAGTAGCAGAGAATGTGAATGCTACACAATGAAACTGTTAAGGAATCTCAGTGTCAGACTCCCAGCAGAATCTGGCAGATTGCTGAGTAATAGCAGAAGAGCAAGGCATGGCAAAGCCACTGCTCACACAATACCTGAAAGACCAGAAGAGAGGGGAAGAGGAAAGAACCAAGTAGTTTTCTGCTAGATATCTGTCAATTGCTGTGACAGAGATCTAAGGGGGTGGGTTGGTAATAAC
>JAOXNG010000001.1:64731002-64742790 GCA_028566535.1 Scolopax minor | reverse complement strand
CTCCCAAATGCTCATGGCAATAGTAGGGTTCAATTGTTTGTCATCCACAAACTATGAAGGGGACAAAAACAAGTGCTAAATCTATCAGTCCTCTGTTTTATATTTTTCTGGTGGAGGAAAACATATTGACAAGAGGAGGCATCTTTAGCAAGTGTGGCTGTGTTAAGAATAGCCCACACACCAGTGAGGAAACCCTTGGGATGTTCCAGGTGCTCCTGACCTTCCCAGCTGGGAAAGGGGAAGGAGGGGATGGACATTTTTGTGTCTGTTTCATCTCCTGATGGATTTGAACATATCCATGTGTCACGTGCAGTGGGGCTTGCTGGCAAACTCACGAGTCCCTTCACCACTTTTGATTAATTTTGATCCCTGTTCTTAATTCCTCTGGATGTGACAGCTGCCCAGTGCTACCTGGGGATACAGCTCCTGGTTTCTCCTGTGATACTGAGGTGACACACTGAATTTTTCACTTCCACTGGCAGCACATCTCCTTGCCATTTCTGTTAACCAAAACTTTTACCAAATAGGTAAAGGATCTGCACAGCTACCTTAAGCTGCAAAACTGGCCTGATACAGCTTGGGGGGAGTGCTGCTGATATTTGTTTTCCCTGCCTCCCTTTACAAGAATTTCTATAGATCTTTATTTTTTGACAGACCAGGTTACTTCTCGTGAGAAGCCCAACCCTTAAGAAAGAAGCAGGTAGCAGGAAAACAAACTCTCATCCTGTGGTGGGGGGTGTTTGTTGTCAGGTAGTGGGTTTAGAGTCTATTAGCCTTTGATATTTTTAAAGATCTCTTCCTAGATGGTTCTGTACTCTCAGCTGACAGCTGTGCAAATGGTGGAAATTGAGAAGCTAAAAAGAAGCAAGTTTTTTTTTTCACCTCTGGTCTACAAATGCTTTATATAACATTGTCTAGAGACACTTGCTATTGACATGATTTCTATACAGTATCACTTTTATTGTTCCTGTACATCCTGAAAAGCTCTAGTCTTCTAAGAATCTTTCTCTTTTTTTTTTTTTTTTAATTCAATTCATAGAAATCATTCCCTGAAGGAAGCTGATAGACAGTCCTTAATTTGCTGTGGCTTTTTTTTCTCCTTTCTCTGCTTGTCTTTCTTCTTTTGTCACAGTCTTGACAAAAAGCTTTCTTTCTTCTTTCCTCATTGTAAGAAGTATCTATGACCTGTGTTTCAGCTGTAGGTGTAGTTTTTCTTGCCTTTCAAGCACTGTGAATGCTGGTATTCACACTCTTTAACCATACCAAAAACACTGCTTTCCCTAGCATGCAAATATCCCTGCACTGAAGCACAAAATACTGTGTGGAATGAGAAGTTCTGTAAATACTTTCTGCACATGTTTTACACTGAAGTAAAAGAAAAATAAAAAAATTAATCCTCACATGATACAAAGCCAAATCAATTCCCTTTCTCCCAGTTTTGTCATCTCCATATTAGAAACAGTAATGGCTGATAGCAAAGAGTGAATGTTCTAGTAGTGGAATATCACACAACAAAATGGATGGATTAATTTCGTGCCCTGTGCAATGGTAAGGCATCCCTCCCTTCCCCTGAATCCCCTTTTATTCCCATACTTACTGTCAGAGTATGCACTAAGAAGCCAAGCCTAAGAATGTAGTTATAGCAAGGCTGAGCTGGACATGAAACCTGTACCACAAACAATGCAATTATTTATCCTGTATTTTTATTTCCTTCCTTTTGCTGTGGCCTCTTTTGCTACATTGTGGAACTAGTGGGTCACACAAGTGTATTAATTCTTCCAGCCTCATATTTCAGGATGCTGGGTAGATTTGTTATACACATTTCATTCTGGTATTAACCAAATAAAGGGATACAAATCCTGGTGTCTTTTTGCCTTCCAAAGCTCCCCATAACCTAAAAAGTGCCATTGGGTAGCTACTCTTTTTCATCTTTTTATAGCAAATTTTTTTTTTTTTTTTTTTGGACCTCTCTTGCCAAGAAGCACACAGAAACTGTCTCTGAGCACTCTGACTCTCTGAGACAATCTGCTATGGGTAGTATGTGAGGCACTATGATCACAGCCATGTTAGAGTGGCCTATGGAAGGAAGGACTTCTCTGGGTGTTTAATGTTTAGATTGTCTCACCAGACAGCACGGAAGAAAGCACAGGGCACAAGCCTGGCGTGCCCTAACTTGCAAAGGGACAGACAGGTTGGATTGCTTTGTGCTCCCCACAGCTAATGTAAGCTGTGGGGAGGAGGGGGAGGGTTTCAGCCCCCATCAGAGGCTCTGTCTCTACAACTCTACCCCAAAGACAGCCCTTCTCTGAAGCACATTACAGTAGTAATGATAGTAATAAAAATAACATTGGTGAGAGCACCATGGTTGCCAATAAACAGACCTTCTTATATCTTATCCCTTAATTCTAATGCCACTTTGCAAAGGTGGTTGGTAAGTAAGAGACTAGCAGTTTGTAAATACCTTTAGATAGTGTGTTTTAACATGACCAACACCATATCTTGACTGTGTAAAAAAGTAATACATTATGTGTAATACTATCCAGATAAGGTTATAATGTAAATATAACTACAATGAATGTCCAATTACTCTTCAAGCTCTATGTATGAGGAAGAACCTCATCTCTTCTTGAGACATTTTTTAACTCTAAGGGTATGGAAAACCTGTTATTCATTTGTATAAAAAACCAACTGCATTCTTTTCTTCGAAAGAAAGTACTACTGCAAGGAAGAAGAGAATGTATTACATGTATGTGATATCCAAAATCATATGGTAGGACTGGGAACTGAGGATTTTACAAGTCAGGACTGGTCAAATTCTTGATGCCGTACATTTGATCTCATATAAATAAGATAAGCACAAATTTATGGTTAGCTGTGTAAAGCTGACCCACTTGATTATATATACATTATAGAGATATATTTATATATTCTGTATAGACATATACATATTATACACAACATTCATACAGCGAAAGCAAAGTTTGACAAGGTCACATTAACTGGGAATTTGGATGTAATTTTGTGCTCTGTTTGGAAGAAAAATGTCTGTATTATTCAGCAACATTCAAATATGTTATGCAGGAGGAAGGAAGAAGGTGCTTCACCAAAATAACTCATGAAGGACTGAGATGATGAAGGTCTGAAATACCTTGAAGACTCAACTAAAATTACATGCAATATATGTGTATGTCCTTCTGCTGAGTTGTATTCATAGTTAAAAGTATTGCATTAAACAGCAAAATATGACAATAATAAAAATGTTTTTGTATGTGGTATCTTTGTTTATTTTTTTATTTTTACCGAGTGAACTACCCTGTGAAATGTGAAACTGGGATAATAAGTGGAGAAAAATTTTTTTTCCTTACAGAAGCCCTGGGGCTGTGCAATAAAGAGAAAAATTCTAACTTTCTTTTTCCCAGCCTTCACAGAATCATAGAATACCAGGTTGGAAAGGACCTCAAGGATCATCTGGTCCAACCTTCTTGACAAGTGTGAAGTTCAAGAGAGGTTTGGAGTACCACTTTATTCATCCCTGTCTCTGTTCCTCCCTCAGTTGACCTCCCCTGGGTGACCCTGCTTCCTTCAGAAGATTTCACCTTGACATTCCTCCATATATTTCTGTCATCCAAATGTTAAAAGGGAATAGGTCAGACTCTTTTGTAGGCATCCTTTTATATAAAAGGAAAATAAATTTTTAGGGGGGAGGTGCTACCACTACCAAACATGTTTTGAGTTCCCTTTGCCTTATGAATGCAAATCTAACTGCACAGCATGCCTAGAAAGCATGCAGGAGAAGGAATAAAGAATGTAGGCTGCATATGTTCAGCTCTTCAGTGTCTCAAGATACTGTCCCACCACTACTTCAGGAGCAGACAGGGCTCAGATGCAAGAGGAAGACAGTGACAGTGACTGTGGACCATCCTTGCCCAGGTAAATCTGGCCTTTGGTCAGTCTAGCACCTGGACAAATGATTGAAGCATATGTCTCTTGGACATAGTGGGTGTATCAGCCATTACAGAATAAAAAAAAAAAAAGCAATTTTAATAAGGTGCTCTGTATTGCTCTTCTTTCTAGTTTTTTCTTTTGTTACTATTTGAGGATTTTCACGGTTTCAACCTTTTCAGACTTCACACCACTGCCATTTGCTCTGTTGTTTCTTTAGCCCAAGCTCACCTTCAGACTTTTCACCACCTTGCTGTCCACAAGCTTTCCGCAATGAAAGCCAGAAAAATCACTTTTTCATCTGCCTTTTTCTCATTTAGATAAATTTATGTGTTTGAATATATTTCTTTGTTTGCCCTGTATTTAAATCCCTTGCACTCCGCAAAGCATATACTCTCCTGAGAGGCTGTAAGGTGGCAAAATACCATCACATCTCTTTTACAGATAGATCCTGATGGTCCAGGAAGATTACAACAGAGACAAAAATAGGTGCCTGAACTCTGTTTTTCCGAGCCACGGTCTAAGTCTACTTATTTCTGATTCATCTCTTCCTTTCAAAAACGCATTGCCATCCCTCTGTACTAACTATCACATCACAGACCATATGCATAACTCAAATTGTCAGTGTACCACTACTGACAAATAATTCTCTCTCGCACACACTATACCACCCTATAATTGCCAACATATGGCTTCAGGGGGGCCTCAAGATGCCAACAGTGAGAGTTTTAACAGATGGAAGAGGTTTCTGCAAATACGAGGGTTAACTTCAAAATGGGGGGAGTTGCCAATCCTATTTGAAACAAAGCACAGCAGGCCAAGACATAATCTTTAGCTTTATATGTTTTGGAAAGCAGAGTCCAAAAAAATCCTTTTTCCGGCAAGCCCACTTTTTTTTTAATGTATTTAAGTGTATTTAAGTTCACTTGACTTTACAGAAAACCTGTAGCTAGGCGTTTCTGTAAATTCAGAGCACTGAAGCTAAAGCTTATTTTGTCTAAATAGAGGAGTTTAGGCATCTTACACTTACCACATATACCTTCAAAACTTTGTTGCCAGAGTTGATTACACACAGGGCAAAAGGGATGCGGCTAGAGCCAAACTACTTATCTCCCTGCCTAAGCCATTCAGTTGGACTTAAAATTTCACCACTAGGCTGTGAATACGGTCTTGTTTTTCTTTAAGAGACTACAATCACACTTAAACACAATCAAAAATGTCACCTCAACCTCCATGTACAGCCGGTAATATTTACAATTAATGTAATATCTAATACTATTCATCCTCTGCCCTCTGGAGAGGCATCTTTAGACATCTGTCTCCCAGATCAGAAGTGTATGTATTAAGTGCTCCCCTCTGATGGCTTTTATTAGCAGAAAAAATTGTAAAGTTTAACTACCTACTTCTCCCTGAGTTCTGGAAACACCCTGAGAAAATCAATATAGAGAAATGGTGCTATTTCGTAAATCCATTAACTCTATTTTTGGTCTTTTGCCAACCATTGTATGCACCATCTAGACACGGGTACCTACTTGGAAGCATTAGAAAATTCACTCTGCTGCTGCCTTCTCGATGGAGATTGTGAACTTCATTTCTACCAACACACAGAACCAGGGAGAAAAATAAAACCAGCAAGAATGATACCAAAGAAATAGAAAGACAAAAATACCCCTTTCCTCTGCCCTCAGTCATTTCTCTGTCTTTCCCCTTCCCTCCTTTGCTCCTTCCTCCCTCACCCTGTTCCTTTTTATTCCTCTCCTGTCTCTGAAGTGCCTGAGCCTACTCTCCAGGTTTCAGTCTCTCATTAGCAGCTTACTAAAGGTGCTGAATAAATCACTAGGAAAGCAAAGCCTTTGGCTTAAAAATGTGAAGCAATGTAGGAGGGAAGGAGGCAAGGATGAATGCCTCAAGAAGCTCTTGAATTAAGTCATTTAAGTTTAGAGACCAAAGGCTTTCCTTGACACCCCTTGTAATCACTACTATGATTTTGCCTGCAGATGAAAAATGCTCAGGAGCAGGGCTGAGCAGGGGTGATTGGATCCATATGGAACTGCAGAAATATTCCTGAATGGAAGCATTACTATTGGCAGCTGCATCAAATCATTTTCTGGGAGTAGGGGCACAACAGATATGTGGCATCGTACAGTTATTCCTGCTAAAATTCCAGCCTAAAAAAGAATAGGGGGCAAAGTCAAAGCAGTTAAACCCCTCCAGCATAGAAGACAAAGCTCATCTCCTCTTACAGATGGGAAGACTAAGAAGTTCCAGTAGCCCAAAGGAGCAAGAACTTCCCTTTGTAAAAGTCACAGACTTTGGCACAAATTTAGATATCCTGGGTCGTTATCCCAGGCTGTCATTTGGGATAACATAGGCTAAGCTATGGCCAATGATTGCATATGCTACAACAGGAGGGTTAGACTTCAACCTTCCTGCCAGTAGTCATCTGATAAGGATGAGAGCAGAATTCAGTGTATGCAGGCTTAGTTTCTTTAACAAAGTAGGTGTTCTATAGAAAATATAAATGAGAAAGATTGTGCTATGCTTTCAATTATTTCATTCGGTGTATTTTCCACTACACATATGGGAAAAAAAAACACCCTATAATTTTACATAAGGGAGGGAGAATGTCATCTGTTTGGTGGTGTTCACATCATGCTGAAAAGACATGAGTTAGATAATTAAAAAATAATGGAGTTACTTGGGAACTTTCCAGAGAAACTTTTCTCCACTATAAAATGTTGATTTATTAAATTCTCTCTTTTTTCTTTTTTTTTTTTTTTTGGTGGGAAGGAGTCAATTTCAATGGATTGCCTGGTTTTAAAATGTTCTAAGAAAAAATCAAATTTATCTTAAGAGATGGTTGTTAACACTTTTTAGAAAAAGTTCTGGTTTTGGTTCAATAACTTTTCATTCAAAAAGCTTAAATATATAAAAAAAAAATCAATAAGAAAAATGAAAAGGCTTTAAAAGGCTTTTAAAAAATGTATATTGGTTTATCTAGTCTTACCTTGTTGGAAGGAAAGAGGCATACAACTCTTCAGAGATTGACTGCCAAGATTTTGGATGGGAACATGAAAAATTCTTTCTCATTCAACTGCCCATTACTAGTTTCACTGGCCATCACTGGGCATAAACAACACTGGGTGTACAACTGCCTGTAGACAGCAGTCTAGGAGCCATTTACCAGTGAAAATACTTCTCAGAGATGTACTGGCAACAAATCTGTCTCCATGTTGATTTAAAGTCCGCTCCAGACCTTGTTGAATGGGACTTGCTAGCCTGCCTGAGGGGATGTTTTGGGTTGCAAAGCACAGGGTGTCAGGGAAGGCTACACATCAGGTATTGGAATTGGTCCTGCTTAGTCAACCCCTGAAGAAACTGCATACTACAAGGCTACAAATAGATATTGGTGGCAAACCAGCTGAGTGCTGCTGCTCAAAAACCTAATTGTAAATCTGCACAGGGCAGTGAGAGGCTGTAGGACTTATGCACAGCCTTGAGCAGAGAACATCAAAGAGATGCATAAGCAGATTTCCACAGCATTTCACAAAGAACAAAAGTGACCATGTGTTGTTTTTTGCTGGGCATGTTTGTGTCATACTCCAAAGCAGGCAATCAGCATGATTTTGCTTTTATGAACACTTAAGTAAATGCTTCTTCAACACTTTGGACCCTGCAAATGGGAACTATTTATAAAAGGGAGGAATATATATTTTAAAACATAAATGCTAAAGTATGTGTTAAACCCTGGGCAAACACAGTTTGGAGTAGAAAGTGTTGAAAAGTGAAATCTTTGATGTTTGCAAAGAACTATGAAGCCATAGGAAGAAATGAAGCTGAGGCAGGTCACACTTCGCCTGTCAAAAGTAGGGCACCCTCCCAGGGGCAGTGTATAAACATAATTTCCTCTAGAACAGGATCCTTATTTAAACGGGTTGAAGGTCTCTTTGGATAGAGTTATTTCTTCCTATACTGATGATAGGGAGAGCCAGCTCAGAAGACCTTCTTTTGAACAGCTACAGTTAAATGAGATTCTTCCCAGACCAGGTGTGGACCCAGCCCCAAGGTTTCAGTCTTTGTTATCTTTTATAGATGCAGCTGTAACAATAATTATAGTAACTGCTAGGAAAAAAAATAGAAATTACTGCTTAATGATTAATTAATTGCTTGTGCTCACCACAAGAGCCACAATCTTAGATGTGCTCCTGACATGGATTGTGCAAGGAATGAGATAAAAGTACAGATGGAAGGAAAGGAGAGAAATCTAGTACGCAAAATTGCAAACTGCATGGAGGAAGAAAACAAAATGAATTAGTTTTCAGGAGTGTCTTTAGTCTACATCCCTCTTGGAGAACATTTGGTTTTTATAACAGCTACTGCTGATGCCATAATGCCCAGTTCTGCATGCCCTTAAACACAGTAGATCCACCTTTGAGATAAGTTTCTCAAGGGTGTAGGAGAACAGTTTTTTTTCCCTGCTGTGATTGCAGTGGTCACAGCTGGCACAGAGCTGCCCTCCTCGTGCTGCACAAAGGCTCTACACGTAAAGTGAAGAAATATGGCAAAGAACTCTGGCTTGGTGCAATGCAAACTGGAAAAAGCGGAGAAAGCACTGCTCTCTTAACAATGTCTGACATCCCCATCATGTCAGCTCCTCTCCATCACTCCCAATTAGCATGCATCTTACCAAAGGTGCTAGAAATGTCACTTTGCAATAGCATTATTGCATACGAATACTAACCTGAAATGAAAGGAGCCTTACAAAGGAATCTTCTAATCGTATGGCAAAGGTCTAATGTGACAAAACCCCAAAGGGTAAGTAAGGGACAGGCATCAGTTTCCATGCATTTTTTCCATTTCCATCCTCCTCTGCCTCTCCTACTTTCCATTTTGTGCAGCCGGGACAAAAAAATAACAGATTTGCATTCAATCCCATACAAGCTGTTGCTCTTCCTGTTATGTTGGACATTTAGGTTGTGACTGTGATGGATAAGCAATACATATACTGAATAAAAACAAATCCACCTTTGGTTGTTCATTTACGAGGAGAAGCTGTGAGACTCTTGTTTAAAGTAATTTCAGTTGCACAGTCTATCTACTGCTGTATTAGCTTTTGCCTACTGTTCAAACTTACATCCTCCAATGGGCTTATTTTCCATTAGGTTATGGGCCTAATCATGACAAAGTAATTCCTCAGGGGCCCAGATAGTGTTGATTATATTTTAATGAGATAAAGTACCTCTCATCTTAGGTCACTGCCTTGAAATCATCTCTAGTTCCTCAGTGGCTAAAAGTGATCACAATCTGTTGATGACAAAATATATTGATGGCAACTACTGCCCCAAAGCAAAGCACATAAAGGAAGAACCTAGATGAAAATGTACAACTTAGCTATGATTTTACCTTTCATTTCTGCGGATTTTCATCAGGTCGGCAGCTCATCTGAAACAAATTCAAAACTAACCTTCAACTCAGAGTAAATATGAGCCCAGTAACAATTTGTGAATACAACTCACACCTGTATTTGTCAGGAAATTATAACAGGGTAAAACTGGGGGTTTTTCTGGTATCATATCTGCAGTGACATAAGCATCAGAAAAGTAATTCAAAACCAGAAATTAAAAATTCAGAAAAAATGAAAGTTTAGTTTAACACAATTCCATCATTTATTCATTGCTTTTTGTATATATTTCTATATGGTGTTATGACAAATCGGTGGAAGTCATGCACCATATAACATACAATTTTGAAAACAGATTTTTTTTAAGATTTCTCATTTAATGGGAAATTGTAGAACCAAGCTTAAACAAAACAAAATAATACTTTCTAGTTTTCCATGAATTGGAAAACTATATTTCAGTGTCTCAAATATTTACATGTCTTCTTGAAATGCATATACACAGGCATATGTACAACTGTAAATATTTTTCAGTCTTACTGAAAAAGCTGTAGACCAGTATGTTGACATGCTGGGTATTATATGAAAGCAGGCACATCAGCTGAAATATAAATAACTACTCTCTTCTTATTACAAATATTTATTTCAAGATTTATATTAAAATTTGGATTCAATGTCACTGTACAGTGAGTATAGTTTGTGCAGTCCAAAACAGAAATCTGCTATTTTAAATCTCAGGAAAACACTGAAAAGCAGTATTTCTTGCCAGTCTAGAGCACGGATGTTTGCTGCCTCATTTATTCTGTTCCTCGTCTGAAAGGAAGGAGATGGCTCAGCACCAAGACACAGCCTGTCCCTCATGACTGGTACAAAACCACCTCTCCAGATGCCTTGTAGCATAAGGGCTTATGCCAGCTGAGCAGGAACAAGAAGGATCCCCGTAAGGCAAAAAGGCATCTCTCCTCTCTCTGCACGGCCTGGGTGCCAAATTCCCTGCACCACTCCGTTTCGGGATCGAAGCTCTGTGTATTGATCAGCATAACGCAGCTGTCCACCCACGTGGTTATTAATGGATAATAAACAGCTCAAGCACCCACAAACAGCATTTTTCATAGTAGCACCAGCCTGGAATCAATTGAATAATGAGAAGGCCCCTAAGAAGTGCTATCAATTGCAGAAGTTATTACTCTCTCAGGATGTTTCGCTGAAAACACCCACACAAAGCAATTAGATGTCAGATGCTTCTGTGTCTTAATCAGGAGTTTTCATCAGGGTCAGTGCCCCTTGTGGGCACTGTCTAGCATTGAACAGCTGTCCTGGCCAGAGCCATCAGCTCCCCAGGTCCATCTTTGTTTAGCAACCTGGCTTGACCACTGTGTGGTCTTCAAGTAAGAGAGAAAACTGAAACAGCCTGAAAGGAGCATGGAGAACAAAGCATAGAAAAACTGATCTACAGCTGGCTTCCAGGAAGGACTGAGCCCTGTTTTCTGTCCAAAAAGCCCCAAAATGTTGTTCACCTTCCAAGGGAGGTATGAGGAAATGTGTAGTGACCCATTTTCACTGCTTCATTTAATAGTTTACTGTTGGTATATGTGAAAAAAACAAGGGTACTGAAACACAAAGCAAATTCACCTAATTTTAAGGCCACCGCACAAAAGAGATAGATAGATATAACATTTACATTCAGGAAAAAGCAAAACAAGGTTGCTTTTCCTGGTTGTTTTTCTTAGTAATAAACAAGTTAAGTAGTCACAGCTATGTTCTCTAGTGTAAAGAAACTTCCATCTTGACTTTATCACATTTCTCATACTGAGACTCTAATGTCAAAGGAGAAGGGAAAGGTGATTGACTTTAGCTCACTAGTCTACACTAAGGGGAAAAAGTGAATAAGTTCAGCAGAAGTCAGCAATACCGAATAGGTCTCATTTCCTCTGTGCCCACTCTTCCGACATAAGAAACAAATAGTCCACAAGTTTCAGCTAGAATTGTAATACAGGAAGGCAATAAAACATACTCAGCATATCTATTATTTTGCCAGGGCAGAGGAACAGCCATACAAAATGACGGAAAAAACTATTCTACTTAAAGGAGCTAAGAGGAACTTATATTGGTAGCTGAGCAAAGACATTGAGTATGCAAGTATTCGACACAGGCTCCCTGTGCAGTAACAGGACCACAAGTAGTAGACCAAGTACAGGACTGGCAAAACATCCCTAGTGCTTAAATAACTTGCAGCTGCATTCTTAGAGCTGCCTCTGCCTGCTGAGTGCTGGACCAGGGAGACTCTCAGTTCATTCCCAAACTCTGCGGAGATTCAAAAACTCATAAACAAATATTCCTCTGCCTGCCTGGCCTGAGGAAATATGTGTTCTCAGAGCAAACCTGCCAGCTGGGCTCTGCTGCCCACACTGCCAACAGGATAGCACAACCCACCTTTAGCAGTCCTCC
>JAOXNG010000001.1:64708999-64726703 GCA_028566535.1 Scolopax minor | reverse complement strand
GATGGGGACTTTGTGATGGCAGGAAAACGAGGCAGCTGCCTCCTCGAGACAATCAAGGAGGCTCAAATGCACTAAGGGCCCAGGGTCCAAGGCACCTCATGGGGCACTGAACCCAGACACTTGAATTTAAATTCACAATGGCCCATGGGAGTGGTACCAGGACTTCCTTGTGTTCTTTAGCTTTCACACCACAAAAATCAAACAATTTCAGTTTTCAGGGCTAAAAACCATGACTATGCTTTGAAACACGGTGCAAAACAGAAATCCTGCTTTTCAGACAATCATGGTTTAAATACAAAAACTGCATACAGTCTGCCTACATATGGTGGTAACAGCACCTCTGCTTCTGACACCTCTGTGTCTATTTACACAATAGACTCTTGTCTGGGAGCTCAGGTTGCCATGATTATCCACTCTGATCCCTCAGTCTTTTATCTCAATCACGTTTTTTAAAATACAACCTCCATCTTACATAAATATGGCCCACAATTTTCATTCCTAGATTAATAACCTTGCATTTAGCTGTATTAAAAAAGACGTTTGTTGTTCAGCTGAGCCCCCTGTGCTGTCATCAACATACAGCTTTGGAAAGTTTCCATACATCTCATCCTTCCAGCTGGAGACAAGATTTCCACAACAGATGTGATGGAGGGAGCTGAGCAAAGGGTAAGGGATCAGGTTAAAACGAATGAAAACAGGAAAGATAGGGAGTTTTGCCCTTACTTGCATATAGAAAGGCAACTCTGAAAACTGCAGTAAAAAATTTTCTAGTTCTTAATCACCTACCAGCTATCTTTCCAATCCAGGAAAATCAGACCTCTGAAAAATGTGGAGCTTTCCATACCCTCTGGAGTCCTCTCTCACTCTATAAACTGACATTAACACCATTCATGCTTCAGTCTCTTGTATTGGCAATCAGTTTTGAAAGCTAGTCATGCCCTTCTCCCTCTTTCTGTGACAAGAAGTAAAAAACAGTCCACACGGGAGGTTTTATATGTCGGGGAGGGAGTGGGGGGGGACTGTCTGCGTTTTCCCAAAATACAGATATAATTACTGGGCCTCAGGCAAAGAGAAAGTGAGATGGAGAAAGAATGTGTGCCTAAAGGCACCCAGCTTCACAATTTAACTAGGTCCTGCACAACTCTGCCAGGTAAAGGTATTATTCAGCTGAATTGTTGCATGCCCAAGAACACATGGGAGCCAGGCTCTTATTTTTCCGAAGCACGGGGCAACATTTCATGTATGGTACAGGGTTTTTTTTAATGACTATCCACCTTGTGCTGTGTATTTGTACCAGCCTCCTAACAAGTGGAACTTTCCCAGAAAAATAGTTAGGAGGTAGTGAAGTGACTGTGTCTGTCCCAGGCACTACGGGTGTACAAAGGAGTCTTTCCTGTTTGGCCTGTACTTGATGAAACTCTGTTTCCAACTCCCTGTGCACATCATCATGGCTTTTCAATGTGTAGCTTTTTGATGATGTGCACAAGCACTCTTGTTGGACTACACCTTATACATGTGAGTTTGCTTATGGACTCATCAGTGTCTGTTTTTCCTATTTGTCCCTGGACGAACACAACAGATTTATTCACCACAGCTTTTTTCCCAAGATAACAAACTCCATCTTCTCAAGAGAGTAATATCTGAGTTGAGACACCCAAATTACCCCTCCATTTTAGAAGACAATCACTTTCTTTCTTTTTTTTTTTCATTTGTAGATACATAAAATGTTTTTCTTGGAAATGCAGCATCATACAAAGCTCATTTTTGCCAACTAGCAATCAGCTTCATTTTCTCCTGTTTTTCATTCATCTCTCCAAAGCCAATGGAATTCCAGGGCCCACAGAGCAGAGTCTGAAGGAGCAGGATATATCCCTGCATGGAAAAGCATAGCGTGGGTAAACAAGGTAATGTTTTTAATATATACAAGTGTTGTGACTACAGGTTAACCCAGGCTCTCCCAGTATATATTGGTAAAACTGTTCCACTTCTCATTTAAATACGACCTTTGTTAGTCATACAACCTAAATTGAAAAATTTCCATCCAAAACCACCCAAGACTCTCACCTTTAACTATAATGAAAGCCCAATTTGTTGGTTTTTAAAGTTTCCAAATACAAGCAGAGAGTTAACATATGCATAAAATTAAATTTCAACTAGTAGATTCTCATTAACTCTAATTGTATGTTTTAAAAGGTATAATATATTTTTGGTCTCAGAAACCACTGCGTGTGCAAAAAGAAAACACAGAAAGCTGTACCTTCCCCAATGCAGTCATCAAAGGGAGGGTCTTTAACACAATACCTGTAAAAGACACCTAGATAGCTCGTGTCAAACAGGTGTAGCTCTCTATAACCATTGCCCAAACCCAACTCTGAGCCTCTAGGCCCAGCAGCGAGGTGGCATGGGCTCTGGCTGCTGTCACACAGCTACATGGGCAGAACATAATTTCTCACTAGGAAAACAATCAGTGTCATACCAGATTAACATAAACCCCTTTTCTTTTCCAGAGTGGGGAATTTCTTGATTACCATAAGCTGCAACCTCATTAAAATATCACAAGGAAAAGCATATTTCTGACATTTCCAGTGCTTTCAGTTTTTTATTCACTCATCCTCACCAAAAGCACTCAGTTATCAAGAGTGTGGGAGGACAACTGCTGTTAACCAGAAGCAGCCTTCAAGGGCAAAGAGCTCTGATCCAGGCTCTTGAGAAAGGAGAGACAATCCCCAAATGAAATAAATCTTCAAAGGGTAGCATGAAGACTATGCTAGGCAAAAGCAAAGTATATGTATCCCCCTCAAGTTTAACATCCCTTTCTGACTCAATTTTCAGCTTCTAAACCAGATAAGAATATAAACTGAGGGTTTTGCCCTTTTTACTGAGGTACTGCTTTTGGACCCTATTGGGCAAGACTTTACAAAGAACCCCCCAAACTGTTATTGTTGATGATGCAGAAAATGAACAATGCATGAGCTTGGTAGAATACAAAGTATGGGTAAAATACTGACAACCCTGTGAAAAGTGAGATAGCAACAGAACAGTAGAAACAGTCACAAAAAGCTACTAGTTTACCAGTTTGCAGTTATTATGATGTCTGTGGTGAACAGCACTGGAAGAGCATTTGATTGATCTCCAGTTGAGGTGAACCAAAAGACTCCTGTTTACTTCATACAGCTTGTTTCAGGCTTTCACAGAAAACAGGTGGCAGCTTAGGGAGAAATGTGATAGAGTTTTAGTAGGAATATGAGTACGGGTCTCTCTCCATTTAAAGCAACTCTTGGCTGCTCTTTCTAAGCATTACATAAATGATTGGGCAGATTGAGCAAGAGGGGTGGGATCCAGCCCGACAGTAGTTCATTTCCTCAAGCAATGCTCTCCTGATCACTGGAATAGGTGGGACCAGATTAATATCAAACAGGAATTGCATTTTGAGAAAACACCTGAAGCTTTACCTCTTGATTCCTTCTTCACTGGATTAAAGAAGGACCTCTTTGACATATTTGGTAAAATCAGACAGATTGTGCTCAAAGGTCAGTGCAGAATGAAGAGTGCCAAAGTTCAGGTCCCTGCTGCTCTGCAATTTGCTTCATCCCAGACACAAACCCCCCACAGCAAGCTATAATGTTAGTCTCCATGGGGTTATCCATTTGGCAATGTTGGACATTCTTTGTACATGCAACAAATAAGTTTTGAGTAAAAGAGAACACGAACAACATAGGTTCTGTTGCTCTCATGTGTTGACATTAGCTGAGAATGAAGAGAGTTCAAGTAACCCACCCCAAGCAACTGTAAGGGATAAAAAGAACTTTTGTTTGAAACTGCAATGCAATGACAAAATAAGTAAATAGTATATTCATACATATCCTGTCACACAGAGAAACAAAGGGTATGCAGCCAACAATTACATTGGAAAGTCCATATGATATGAAGGACTATAAAAAGCAAATATAAAGATTATTTCTAAAGAAATTAACGTACTAATGCAGAAATCTTGCTCAAGGTACCTACATTCATGAGCTAAAGTCATGGAGTTATCCTTGAATTCTCAGCAGATGAGAATCTCTACATAAGCACAGGTTTAATAGGGGAGCACCTTCTCCATGTTGGCGTTTCTTTTATATAAACTATTTGCATAAATTTATCTCAGTATATACTTTATAAAGGTGGTCAAACATTACAGTACTGCTTTATCTTAATCTAAGTTATAAAACAAGATTATCATGTGCTTTCTAATCAGAAAATGCTCTTCTGACCTGTGTCTCTACATTTTCCCAGTTAAGTTCCTAATATGCTAACAAGTTAAACTGGCATGACCTGCCTTTATTGTTACTCATTTATGCAAAAATTACTATCCCTATATTTATCTTGTTCCATACTGAATGGTTTACGTATATATTTCCTACAGTGTCTTATGAAAAATCTTACACCTAATAAAAGCCTTATCTGCAGTATCCTACCAAAAAAAAATAGTTATCTCTGTTACAGAAGGACTATCTTGAATAACATGAATATCATTTATTCCTAGAAATTTGAAAACTATTAAAATAACGTTCTCTATTTTCCTCCAATGAGACTTTGATTTTTTAAGTAAAACACAAGAAAGAAACAGCACAAACTTTTAAAAAGAAATTACTAACTTAATGAATGTTTCTAATCCAGCAGCTAGGCCATTTCATTTTGAATTAGCTAGCACAAATGATCCAAGACATGTCCCTTCTGGGGTCCCTTGAGGCTTTTATTGTCCTAAGTATATAATCAAAGAACAAAACCGTGTGCCTCCAAGTCATCTAAAAATCATTTCAGGGAAAACCTGTGATTTTGCTCTTCATGCAGAGTGCGCTGCTGCATTAATTGTGAATGGAAATTTATGCATATTTGAATCCCAAATAGCCAACAGGCTTTGGCTGGCTTTTCTTTGGTCCCTTCCATTAAGCAATCATGAAAATTTTAGAAGCTCAGTTTTGCATAATAAGTCAGATTTTTATTGATTGATGAACTTGTAGTGAATTGCCAAGGTATATATGTTAACCCTCTGAAGAGAACATGCCCCTACATTGTCATGGGCTAGATCCCCAGTTAATTCAGTGCAAGGGAAGAGAGGGGTACAACTTCCAGTTTCCTCCAGTACATAGAACAAGGACTCATTTCCCTGAAAAAAGGAGTTGCCCACCTCTGTTTTAGACTCAACTTGCCCTTAAGTCTATTTTTAGTAGATGTAATTACTGCCATGTCTAAACAGGGTCCTTTTTGCATCCCTTTTGAACTGCTGCAAACATGATGCTTCAAGACAAAGACATTAAGCCCAAAGAGACAGGTTTTACTGGCATGGGAGCATGGCACTATGAATCCCAGCATTGGGGACTAAAAAGGACTGCTGTTTGTTAACCCCGGCCACCAGCTCAGCCTCACACAGACACTTGCTCCCTCCCCGAGTGGGATGGGAGAGAAAATCATAAGAGTAAAAATAAGAAAACTCGTGGGTTGAGATAAAGACAGTTTAATAGGTAAAGCAAAAGTTGCACATGCAACCAGAGCAAAATAAGGAATTTATTCACTGCTTCCCACCAGCAGGCAGATGTTAGCCATTTCCAGGAAAGCCTCATCCCACATAAGTTATTTAGGAAGACAAAAGCTATAACTCCATCCCCCCTTCCTCCTTCTTCCCCCAGCTTTTTATTGCTGAGGACAACATCATATGTTATGGCAGTTGGGGTCAGCTTTCTCCTCCCAACTTTTTGTGTCCCTCATCCTGCCCACAAGAAACAGAAAAAGGCCTTGAACTTGTCCCTATGTTCTCAACACTGCTTTCATCACAAATCCAAAACATAGCACCATTTAAGATACTATGAAGATAATTATCTCTATATCTTTTCAAACCTATTAACTTAATTGAAATATAGAGGAATAAAAACTGGGATTCTAAGGTTTAATTTTATGTTCTGAATCCCAGGTATTGTGTCTGATTCTGCCTTGCCTTTCGTTTTCTCTCTACACCTGTGAGAGGGAGACTGAGAAATTGAGATTATAAACATAAATTATTATCCAGTGGAAATGCATACACATCTTAGGAAAGCATTGTGAGCAGATGGCTTTCTGAAGCCAAGCACCATGCAGGTGTGGGCTGCTCAATCTTCCCTCCACAATTCCTTTATCTCAGCCCTTTCCATTTTCAACTGCCCCAGGACAAGGCTGCTGGAAGGGCTGGTCTGGCTGTTTATCCTTCAACTCATCTACTCTGTCACCACTGAGGCTGATGTAATTGATAATTCCTTTGCAGGTTTTAATGAGAAAGACTGAAACTACCCCACTCCTCCCTACCTTTCTTTTTTCCTTCACTGGTGATATCAGGGAGAAATGGAATATTGTTCTTCACATGCAGAGAGTCACTAATTAAATGCAGTCACCTCCCTCTATATATGCTCACAGTTACCTTATACTTTTACAATGTGTCACACAAAACAAATATGAGCCCTAGGCAACAGAGAAGAGAAAAATAACATTTAACAAAATAAATGCACTTATATTCATGGGTCTCAAAGAATTGGTTATAACTTTTTACAGGATCCAACAAAATCTAATGAAACTTAAAGAGGATTTCAGAAAACAATCACCATGTTATTACACTGTGGATAATCTCAAAAGTATGGGGCTAACAGAAAAGGCACCTGAAAAGGAAATAAAAGACATGTTCTACATGTCTGGTATTTTATTCCCATCAAATGGAGGAATAAGGGGAAACATATTTTTTCCTTGTAAATAACCCTAGTCCTCAAGCAAGTGAGATAAATACAGCCACAGTTGCCTTGGTGATGGCAGGTGCCACAAGGGAAAAGAAAGAGATCCAGAAGTCCCAACTGGTTCCCACCTCTCTTCTGCATGCCTGGAGATCACAAATTACAGGAACCTACTTGGAAAGAGCTTTCTAAGACCCTCCTCACTTTCTGTCTTTCTTTAGGGAATTGTCAAGTCCTTATAATGCAATAACCTACTTTTTATTCCTCTGTCAAGGTTAGTAAGTTCCCCCTAATACTGACACAATAAATGACACTGAAAGAATGGTCAGGCACTGGAACGGCCTGCCCTGGGAGGTGGTGGAGTTGCCATCCCTGGAGGTATTTAGGAAACATGTAGATGCGGCTCTTCAAAGCATACTCTAGTGCCCAAGATTATTGGGGTGTGCTGGGCTGTTGTGTGTGGTGTTGTTGGTGTGGGGTTTGTTGGTGGGTGCTTTTGTGTGTGTGTGTTTTGGTTTATTTTTTTGTTTTGTTTGGTTTGGTTTTGGTCTGTTTTGGTTTTTTATGTGGTTGGACTCGATGATCTCAGAGGTCCCTTCCAACCATGGAGATTCTGTGATCCTGTGAATGTATGAGACTAATACTTGCCTAATTGTTCTTCCCTGTGTGGATATTAAGCTCTGAAGGCGAGAAAGTAATAAGGTTTTGTACATTTATGGTTACAGTGGAACAGAAAAATCTTTGCTTCATCTTACATGTGCCTGGGGCTATGTGTACGTGTGCCAGTATATATTGTTATGTATGCCTATATGTGGACACAAGATGATGCTTGTGTAAGTGTGCAACTCTTTTTGTGGCTTATTTTTCCAGCAGAATATCTGGTGGCATCTGATAGTTTATGTATGTTTATTTTTTCTGCACTAAAACTTTCACTTGTACACAGTCTTTCAAAGGCTCCCATGGCCCTGTCTGAGGAGTTTTTTGCAGGCAAGAAGCTGCTGCCCATAGGAATGCTTCAAGGGAAAGGGAGAACTTGTTTTCAGTGTCAGTTTATCTGCAATAAAACTGCTTTTACTGCCTCACCAGAGAAATAAATCTGGAACTTGTAGCTACTCTACAGGTTATTCCGAAATAGGTCAGTGACACTATGACAAATGAACTGTGTTCGTTCTTGCCTACTGCTAGAGCTGTAGGGAACTTCAACTTCCTTGAGAGGTGCAGGGAATAACAAGGTGGAATTACTCAAATATTATTGGGTTAAAACATGCAATGTATCCAAAATATTTGTTTTCACCTTCACAGTCTCCTTGCACCATCTCCGAATTATGCCAATTCCCCATCAATTTAGAGAAGAATTTTCTGAATGCAGAAACTAGAGATCAGCAGGTACCACCTCATTTGGTTACATGGAGAATGACATTTGAGGGTCATCTTTGACTTGTTATGGTCTTTCTTCACCAGTGCTGCAGTATAGCTGCTTCAGGAAGTAGATTTCCAAAGACAGGGACAGAGACACATCTTTTAAAATGTTGTAACACATCCCTCAGTAACTCTGTTAAGTGTACTTTCAGTGTAATTATATGCCACGATGCCTTGTAAAAGATCACATCAATGAGTACAACAATTTTGCCAAGATTAATTAAGAAAATTTATGAAATCAGAAATTTTAAGTTAATGCAGAGATTAATTTAAAATGGAAGAGGTCTAAAAAAAGCTAGACCCATATAGATGATGGATAGTTAGGTTTTGTTCTCTTTCTCTCTTACAGTTTCTTAGTCTTTCTTTCTCCTTCTGTACCTTAATTAGAATCTAGTTCAAATAATTTAAAAGTATGTTTGTTCAACAGAATCCTCAAATTATTCTCTTAATTTTATCGGTAATTCAAATTCTTCACTTTTTTGGGGGAGGAGGAAAAAGTTGTAGGTGGGTGAGAAAAATTAATGAATATATGTGTCTACTAATTTATTGATACAGCACATGAGAGGTGAAAATATTCGCAATGAATTTTTGCTTTATCCACAATATTGAAAATCTGAAAAACAAACAAAAAAAAAAAACCCTGATAAATCCAGGAACAATTTCTGGCAAAAGCAAATTGTCCAGCTCCCTGAGGAGGCAAAAATAATGCAGTGTGAATATGTGTCCTGCTTTCTTTTCACTAAAGGAAACATGACATAAACCAGATCATCATTGGTTTAGTCATACCATTTTTCACTTTGAGATTTCAGAACATTGCCAGTATTTATTTTTCCACTGGGCTCATCCTCAAGCTCTTTCTGAATATGCATAAATAAATTCCTGACAGATATAGATCCAATTTTAACAGCAACAGTTTAATTGTTCTGGTCATAAGACCCTATAAATTAACATTAACGAAGAAGTTATGCTTCCATCGAGACCACTGCTCAAACAAAAATACTCCAAACATTCAAGAGAATTGGCCCAGGCAAAGCATTGAGGCACAGGAAAGAACAGAAGGATTTCACAGATCCATCTGAGCTCTCAAAGACAAAAAGACAAATTTTAGACCATCCTGGATGCATTTTGCAGTAATTTAAAAGCAAGAAACTTCTCTGCAGTCTACATAAGCATTCATATGTCAGCAAAAGGACTTTGTGCCTCTGCTCACAACCAGAGCTGGGAACAACTAGTTGAAGGGTAATGGCTCTTCTCCTCAAACTGTAGCAGGTGAGGGAGCAGGACCAACACTATGGATTTTACACCATTTCAGTTTGTTGCTGGTGTCAGGAAGAGAATTTGAAGCTATTTAATGCAGCGCTTTCCTTCCTAGCCCTTGTTCTGCTGCAGCCTAGCCCTCTCTTTGCTCAAGAGTGTCTTTATCTGGAGAACAGAGAAATGAAGCATTTCCCTAAAGCTGAAACAGAAGCAAAGTAATCCCTCATTCTTTAAATAAGATGTGTGTGTTGCTGTTGATTGTGCCTGTGATTTGCTCAGATGGGAGCCGCCAAGGCTTCCAGCATGGTGAGCATCAAGAGGTATCCATCACCCAATAACCCTACAAGTCTGGGATAGCTCTCATCTACAGCTTTTTGGCTCTCTCCTCCACGCTTCTGGTTTGCAGATAAACAGCTCCATGAGGAAACGAAGACAAACCTTTTCCTACCTTTTCCATACAAATTGGTAATTTGTTTTTAGTGTACAGTTACTGAAAAAAAAAAAGCATTAAAACAAAGCCAGCAATCAATGAAAAATTCTTGAACAAAAATAAGTGACTGATTCTTCAGTAAGCAATGCGTCACAGATACACTCATAAATAATCACTGGGTACCACTGTGACAGTGCAGTCTGGCCAACAGCATAACACAGGTCATGCATCTTTCAGGACTGAATTATTTCTGTTTGGACAAGTGTCTCCTCTATGGAAGAATAACCATTTTTAATGTCACAGTTTTCAACAATGGAGAATCCATCACAATTCTATAGAAATTTTTTTGGGCTTAACTATATCCATCGTTTAAAATGTGCTTCACATTATATGGAATTGTCTTTTGGGAATGTCATTTGAAATGTTCAGGTTACTAGAGGGCTTCAAGTTCATAAAAATTCCAAATAAACTTTCTGCAGGACAGAATGTTATTTCTTTCCTAGAATACTTTATATTTATTATTTTGCTTTTTAGATGTTTGATAAACGTAACTCTCAAACTGACATGTCTGCCTGACCTTCAGTCTATTTGAGGTGTATTGTAGAAGCATATACAGCCTTTGCTGATCTTTTAGTCTTTGGAGCACTTGGAAATGTACGCTAGCTAACACTTTTTTGAAGGAACCTGGAGTGATGAGAATGTTTACCTCGCTGGACAGGCTTCCTGTAAAAGCTTATTCTTCTTGCAATAAGACACCTACCCCTGTTTGACCCTGCATTTGATGTCAAGATAATATGTTGCTATGGATGTCCCAAGCTCAGCATAATTTTCCTTCACCAGAAGATCAAATGCAGTCGAAGAAGGAGATGGTTTCAGAGAAGGCAAGATCCAATTTAATTGCAAATATTTATAAAACTAGAGAGACATAATTTCTAGTAAGGTCCTGATCCTATTGTCTAGCATAGATACTTTTGCCCCTTTTATGTATATGACTAGTTAATGTAACTCACCACCAGCCTTTTCCACCTATTTTAGAAGGAAGTAACATCTTTATGTATCTTACACTCACATACTCTGTAAGAAGAATAATAAATTTAATCAATGGCAATAGTTCTGTTGAATATTCATTGAAAAATGTGAATCAACAACTACTACACTTTTTATGTATTGCAGATGAAACTAAAAATTGACAACTTTTCATTTTTTATTTTCATATTTTATCAGGAGAAAATCCTATTTATTTCCATGGCAAGTTGTTTTCTTCTTCCAGGTTGAGGCTTATGTCTTCAAAAACCCCTTTAATGGGAAGTTTGGTCATGTTTCTTCACCAACTACAAAAAATCTTTTTTTTTCCAATATGAAAAATGTGTGGAAAATAAAGTTTTTGCAAATATTTTAAAGACAAAAGAAATAGTTTCAGCTGTGGCAGTGCTAAATAGCTTTAGCTTTTGCAGGACAGTTTCTCTAAACAGACTTATCTTTCCAACACCTTCTAATACTAAAAAATTTACCCATGGGAGTAATACAAAACCCAGGGTATTGACACCTTATAACTGCAAAAAGATAAGAGAACTAACTGTTGCCAAGCTCTGGTTCAGCAGAGGATCCTGTGAGAAAGTGTCTCCAACTCCAATGTAACTGAGTATTGAGAATTTTGCCCGTTTAGGGCAGGAGGTCAGTGTCATGCAGGAACCAGAGCAATTCACTTCCTTTGAGAAAAACTGATGCTTCTCTAAAACTTTGCCTCTGTCAGCACAAGGCCCATAGACAAGATGCAGTCACTGTGCTCTTCTGTAATCCTTTATGTAGAGTGTAAAATGTTAGCAAATGGTGGACTGGTGACTACAAATGATTACAGATACTCTTATATCAGACCAAAACATGCACTAGAAAGCTTCACCAGGGATCATGTTCAAGGCACCATTTTAAGAGAAAAGACAGCATACTCTCAAGACAGTTTACAAATGGACCTAGTAACTGTGCTGGAGCCCAGTGTTGTCCAAATCATGCCTCATTTGGCATGATTTGAGATTACCTCATAAGAGCATCCTCTTCCACAGTCTTCAGGTAAACTGGCAAAGCTACTTGTACAGTTGAGTATCATCGGAAGATTATCCTTACATAAAGGAATCCTCCAAAGGACAAAACAGTCACACTAGAACTTAGACTGGACTAAAACTTTATTTCGCCTCCTAAGAGACTGCCTCTTTTATAATTTTTTCTCAGTAAATATAATTGGTTCTTTTTCTTTCCCAAATGAGATATTTTCTTTGCATCATGTCTCTTGTTGCTGTGAAAGTTAATCTCTGTCCTTCTTTCCTGCTTCCTTCCTTCATTTCTTCAAATTATAGGCCACCTTCAGTGTTGACTAAGTCTGGAGGATTTTAGGGCAATACAGAACAAGGATACCATTTTGAAGGTATGAAAGATTTATCATTATATTCTGTTATTTCATAAGACGCTAAAAGGGCACAAATGGCTAAGACTGACTGCTGTAGTTTACATGGCACACAGACAATTCATAATAAATTATAGCTTGTTTATAGGTATGGACTCATTTAGCTCAGCTGGCTTTGAGTTTAAAAACAATTATAAATAAAAAATAAACTGACATACTGTACAGCCAAAACAGAAATTGAGTTGGGAATAAAATAGGACCACATTGCCTACAATTCCAGCAACTTTCTGAATTGCCTTGAGGTTGTTTTTTCTAACAGACACCAATTCATTTTTTTTTTTCTTTTGGAAGTGAATCAGTTTTCTTTGACTGAAGTTTCATGTCTTCCCTCCTTACTTTTCCCTATTCTTGCAACAGCCTGGAAATGCGTTGCTACTAGGCAGCCATGCAAAACCTGTGCTGAAGAGCATGGGCTGAGAGGCAAATGAGGTAATTTCCTGCAGTGGGAGTGCTGTGTTGGAGCCAGGTATACAGGCAGGAGGAGTTAGCACTGCTGACCGATGAGGCGAACTGGCAGAGCTGGGACACACAGGCAGGACTTTTTGCAGCAAGGGAAAGTGGCTGGAAGATGTCTGACTTTCTGGCAAAAAAAGGTGAACCAGCCTATGGTCCTGTACTAGCTCTGGCTCCTGCTATCATTTTCCTGTGTCATATTCTTTTTCATTGCAAAGGATTTATCACCTTTTCTAAACAGACTGAATCAAACCCCAAAAGAGAGAAATAATCATTAGGAATATAGCTCCTGCTCTGTTCCCTAAAAACAAGGCTTAGTGAAACCAATAAGGCTTATAAAACTGAACCAAGCAGCTACACAATATTCTGTAAGGTTGTATTAATAAATAATATTTATATTGATGTATCCAAAGTCTATATTATTAGCTATAAAGTGTCAAAAGCAGTTTCATAAATTTTCTGTTGACCTGGGCTTGGCAAGCTTACCAATCAGTTCTGATGGGTTTGCTCTCTGGAGGTATAAGCTTAAAGCACCTGTACCTATAGGGGAAAGTGACAGGCCCCTTTTCTGTGCTGATCCTCTAAACAGCCAATGCAATCCAAGTAGATGAGCATACAGTTATTGTTTGACCAGTGTTGGAGAGTAAAGTACTTTTAAGAATATTCTATTATGCCAGCAAGTTTTTCAGGGTCACCACACCTCTTGAAATGAAATGCCCAGTCACAAATCAAATTACTCAGTCTGTTTTATCACTTCACTTGAATGATAACAAGATATTTCTCTTAAAGAGTGGCTGTAGTAAAATGGAAATGTTGACAAATATTAAACAACAAAGCAATCTATTGCAATGCTACTTTGCAAAATATGCACTTCTTCAACCTCTCAGCTAGCTTTCACCTCAGTTTCTCCTTTCTCCTGTGCTCAACTAGAATATCCCCATCTGTTAAACTATAGTCTCACTTGATTTCGTAGTCTTTTCTGCCTCCTTTTCTCTTGCCCTCAAAAGAATGAGAGAGCACAGAGCTCCCTCTTCATTAATACCAAGCTCCTGGTATTCTTGCAAGAGTCATTCCTCATTTTCTTTCTGTAACTATCACATAAAGGCTAACATCAAAAAGGTAAGATTGGGAAAGAGGACTCCAATCCATATCTATACCATTAATTTCTCAGTGGTTACTCTCCCACATGATCATTTCCTAAGATACAGTCCTTATATTTTCCCTAAGCTTCAATTAATTGGACTTTCTTATTTTAGTGCACATGTAAAAATAGATTCTGACTGCCTAAGTAACTCCGTCACTGACAATGGCTCCTCTCAGAGTAAGTTACCTTTTTGTGTGAGTAAGTGTGCCACAGGTGTAGTTTGTGTCTGGTAGAAATGGTAAAACATAGATCTTTGGATAAAAATTTTTTAATAGAGGTGGAACGAAGGAGACCACACTGGAAAGAGGGGAGAGAGAATTTTGTGCAGGCAAATGTCAGCTTAAGAAAGGTGTGCCATTGCAATACTTCTGCAAATAACAGAGGGGTCAAGGAGGGTGGCCACATGGATTTCTCCTCTGGACAAGTATCTCCTTCCCTACTCTTGTCTTCAGAGATGGCACTCCTCAGGCAAAAGTCAGCCTGGGATATTTCCTTGAATCTTCTAGTTTAACCCTGCAAAGTCATGTCCAGGTGGGGATGACTTTTCTGTTCCAGCTGGGTAAGACACCACAGTCATCAGATCAGCAATTCAAATTTCAGAGGTTTCAGGTCACCACAAAGAAGAAGAAAATAAAACAATCATTAAAGTCTTAGAGTCTCCTTCTGAAATGCTGATACCTCAGGGATCAAGGACCCCACCAAGACATGGCCTCAGGGTTTCAAAACAATAGGGTTTCCAGTTTGGAAAACTCCTATTTGTCCACACAGTATCTCAATAAATCACTTCATGAATTTATTTTGGCCAAGCAGTTATGCAAGCCTTTCTGTGTTTGCCAAGCCTCTAATGTTAACAGTGGCTTCCATTAGCTATGGAAAGGTTGCTATCACTAATCCTACTAATAACTGCAACTTTCCAGGCCTCAGGTGCTTAATGGACTTGCAAAATGCAGACAGCTAGTGATTTCCTTCATTCGCAGTCAAAGCTGAGGTCAAAAATAATCTCAAGAGACCCCAAACTTGGCCTTTTCAAAATTTTATGCTTGTCAAATTTTAGTGCAGAAGATGAATTATCAATGCAAGCACTGGCAGAGCAACAGTTTGACATGTGCAATGCCTCAGATTGATTCAGATATACAGACGTTTGTATGTCAGCAGAATCAGAAACAGGATGATCCGTCAGTGGTGCTCACAATAGACACGTCTAGCTCCCGTCCAAAACGAACCTATTACCATTAGCATATCCCTGAATTCATTCTCCACTTTCTATGTGCAAGAGCAATGCAAACAGTAAAGTAATGCAATCCGTATTGCCTCCTACTCCTCTCCAATTAGCTTTCCTTTTAAAAGCCTGCTACAGGCTATATTCGCTGTGGGAAAGAATTGTGAATTGTGCAGGAAACCTATTTCCCCTCAGGGAAGGAGTTGGCCATAATTTTATTCCTTAACATTATAAATTACGCTTTTCTTTGCTTTAAAGGTTAGAAAATGCAGTGAAGATTAATAACATCACTGTTATTAATTATGACCCACCAAAATAAAAGTTTCCACAATAAGGAGGGAGTATTCTCAGTGGGATGCTATTCCGATGGTGAAGAGAAATGACTTAGGAAATAGCCATGCCTGATTCAACTGACAGAAAGCAATTAGAGCTTCTCTCAGGCACTTAGAAAACAGGCAATAATATAATCGACTCATTGTACTTTTTGAAATAAACCAGTCAGACAGTGCATAAAAAAGATAACCGCGATACTTTGTGCCAAACTGGAGTCACAAATCCTGCAGAACAAAATGGTAGCAAAGAAATATAGCAAGATTGAGGGCAGTAAGAAGACCCAGACAACAGTAGCAGACTAGATAGCTAGACTGGCAGACCACTTGTAAAAAATAATGCAATTATACTTGACATAGCATATGAAAATGTTTCACTTTATGAACCTACCCTCTGGTGTTATGTATACTTTTTACTCTATGCATGTACATGCATGAGGGAAGGGACAAAGATAATTTATGAACAGGACACACATACAGCCCATATGATACAAGCAACACACCTGTAGTGGAAATAGAATATAATTTCCAAAAGGAATTAGATGCTGGATCTAAAAAGAAGCTTAAGTCCTCGAGCACAGAGGGATGAGCATCATAGATACCTCTAGGGTATGTCAGGTATAGCACCTATGTCAGGTGCTGACATTCTTTGTATAGTTCACAGACAGTCTGAAGCTCACAGGGCATATTTTGAATGTATATTCATAGACCTAGCCAAAAGGGAATACAAATTAAGGGCCTATGCCATCAGCTTTTGTTGGCAGGCCAGTGGCATCTGCACTGGAAAGTCAGAAGGTGAGTAGAGACTTTAATTTGGAAAAGGTGGTGGTCAAACCAAAATGCCTTTACTTGCTACAACCACTTTCTGCCCTGATCAACCAGACAGAAAACAAAGAAAAAAAAAAGTAAAGAGGGAAAAAAAGTATGATTCAATTTACAGCTACTGCAGTATCATCTCAGTGTATCCTTTGTGGTTTGTAGCATTTAATTATGTTCAGGGGGCTTTGATGGTAATTTTTTTGGTAATAATTTGATGGTAATAATAATACAATACAATTAAATTTTATAGTTCTAGTGACAGATCTGTGCTTATTGTATTTTAGTTTTTCTACAAAGTTTTTGGGTGAAAATAAAAAACCATTTTTTGTCACTGTTTGAAATAAGTGACATTAAATATTGTCTGTAACTGGAGACCAGTAATTTTCAATTAATGTTGAATAGAAAACTGTTTAATATCAATTGATATTAAATGGGCACATTAGCATTGCATTAATGCTAAATAGCATAGACAAACTTTTCCATTAAGCAAGCAAATATTAAGTGTATTCAATCTTTTACATTATGCACTATTCAGTCTCAGGTTTCCTCAGCTGAAAGATGCTTCTTGATAAATGGGCATTTATCCCATTTATACCCCTTTAGCTACCAGCTCCATCTGATTATAAAATTCACTCGATAAGACATTCTTGTAAATTTTGCTGTGCATTAATTCTATGTGTCCTGCCAACTAATTGTCTTTTTCTTTGAACTTTTTGTTTGAGATTCATCTCACGTACCATTAACTATTTTTTGCTGTTCCACAGGATGAATTCATAGCGTTTGATGCTTCTCCAATTTAAATGAGGGCCAACTGCTGATATCAATAAAACATACTGCATAGAGAAAGAACAAATGCAGAAAAAGGCTTGATATTTTTTAAAAGACAGACAATCCCATAACATACTTCTCAATTATAGGAGCTCACAGCTTCTAAGTTTCAGAAATAATTTTGTAAAATGAGCACTATGTGAGTCAAAAAATGGTCATATCAGGATATTTGTTCACTGAAAAGCCTTGTTACTGGCTGAATGATAAATAGGTGTTGAGTTGCATGGAGAAGAGTGTACACACCATGAATTTTACTCAAATGGAAAGTCTAAGAGGACTATATGGAATCATGGAATTGTCAGAGTTGGAAGGGACCTCTAGAGATCATCTAGTCCAACTCGCCTGCTAAAGCATGAATGCTTAGAGCACATCACTCAGGACTGTATCCAGGAGGGTCTACGATCTCCAGAGAAGGGGACTCCATGATCTCCCTGGGCAGCCTCTTCCAGTGCTCTGTCACTCTCACCATAAAGAAGGTTTTCCTCATATTTGAATGGAATTTCCATGTTCCAGCTTGAGCCTGTTGCTCCTTGTCCTATCTCTGGAAACCACTGAAAAGAGTACAGCTCCAACATTCTTTAACCCAACCTTTAGATACTTATAAATAAGGTCTC
>JAOXNG010000001.1:64679248-64694076 GCA_028566535.1 Scolopax minor | reverse complement strand
GCAGGAGGGAACTATGTCAGACCATTCCTAAAGGATTAATGAAGAGGGCCTGCTCCAGTCTATTTTTCCTTTGCTACCCTTCAGAGAAAACTTCCAAATCAGAAAGTGTTTGCTGGATGGCTTTCATTGCCCTGCTGCCAGAGTAGTAACTGATTCTACCACCTCATTAGCTAATCCACTCCGAAATTAAATATGGACTGGATTCAACAGGCACATACGCAGGAAGGGGTAAAGTAGACGAGCGTAATGGAAGTGTAATTGGTTTTGATGTGATGTAATGTCAGTAAATGCTCTGCTCTAATTAGCGTTTCAGGGCAATCTGTCTGGTCTCCTACATAACTGCCCATAGAGGATGTTAGCTTATGGAAGCATATACACAGAGAAAGCTTTTTTGTTATTCCCCCGGTGTAAATGTCAGAATCAAATGACATTGGGATCGGAAAAGGACATTGAATAAAATAAAATGCCTACAATGTTAGTAGGCACTCTCTTTATGTAAACTATAAGGTAAATTTGCCCTCACTTAACTTAGGGTTTTATAAGCGCAATGTAATGACTTGCAGTTGTGTTTTTCGCCTAACACTTTATCAATCCTCACTTGATTTTTCAGTAAAGGTGGCAAGGGAGACGAAGCAAACTGTCAGAAGCAAAAATGGATGGGGCAGAACCACATTGCCTGATGTCAAGACTGTCTGGGAATTCCTGGAGGTGGCCATGCAGCAGGAGCTTGGCCACAAATGCTGACAGATCAGGGAGGACTGGAAGGGACAAAAGCAAGCATGAGGTGTCCCAGCCACAGATTGCCTTTAGCAGTGACCCTGCAAAGCACTGCACCATGTGCCAGAAGGCCTTTGCAAAAAAAAAAAAAAAAGGTCTTGTGTCTGCACAACAGGCATAGCCTGGTTGGCAAAAGAAAAGCATCTCTGGTTGACCTAACAGATGAAGCTTTTTAGTCTATTCTTTGTGGGAAGCAGATGATGGTTTTGCTGGGAGAGCTGGTAGCCCTTGGGCTCCCTGATGGAAGACTGGAAAATCACAGCAGACTGACTTGGTGTCAGTGTGTTTGCAGGAGGAGGCCATCTCGAATTGCAGAGACAGCTAAATGCTGAAAAATGTGTTTTCATGGCTAGGATTCTGAGAGAGGATAAATTCATGGAGCGCGCTCTGCCTTGAAAATTACATAACAATGTAAAGAATGGGAGTAATGAAGAAAAAATTCAGTAATGATGTATTCAAGACAGAAATAGGTGGAGTTCAAATGATTTCGCTATAAGCTAATGATGTGTCTTTTGAACAAATTCACTTGCATGGTAGACCAGCTATATATTTTTTAGCACTGACTGAAGAGAAAGGCATCAAGTTACTACTAGTCCCACTGAACCACCTGGATTTTTCCACTTTCCCGGAAAGTTCATGTTTTCTTCAGCAATATATTGACACAGCAGTAAAATTTTATAATTTGCTCATGAGATCACAGTACATGCCAACCTCTGTCAGCAATGACTGGTTTGCATTCAGGGTATATGCTGCCACTTTATAAAATCAGCACAAGTTCAAATTATAACTATGCTACAGGGGAAAAAAAAAAAAGAAAAACACATTCACTAGGAAAAAAAGACAACCTTCCAGTTTATATTTCAATTAAGTTTACAGGGGTGTTCACCTGTTACTGAAACTTCCCAGCTTACCAGAACTGAAATAAAGCATTTCATAACTGATTAAAATGAGGGAATGATAGTTCTATTCTTCTGATTGCCAGTGGATAGCTCAGTGGAAATTTAGCCAAAAGCAAAAAGCCAGGGAGCCCCAGATAAAACCAAAACTTCTCAGTAAATCAGGTGTAAAATGTCTTCCACTAATTCAGACTATAAATGGGTTCACTCTGAATGCACAGGTGCCCTTTTTCTGTTTGCTTTCTGGAAATAATCCAGCGAAGTGTTTTGCTGGCAAAAAATACCTCACTTATGTTAATTTTTGAATCTGAAAATGTTGTTATTCCTGCCAGTGAGGCAATTCAAAAAGTTTTGCAGGCTGACTTAGGAACAGAGATGTGGCCCATGCCATACCGCATGTGTCCAGCTGAAAAACAACCAACCCAGCACAAGATTTCACATAACAAATCCCTGCAGGAAGATGCTTGCAATTAACTTCCAATAATTAATCCCTCACATGTGGAACGCCATGTAGGAGCTGTTCAAGAACAACAGAGATATAGAAGAGTGGAACCAAAAGAAAAAATGAAGTGAGAATTATTTGCTCATTTAAAAAATATTAATGATGGTGGGATAAATATGACAGCTCAAGAACACTTACATATGGCTGATACGTACCAACCCAGTCTTTACTGAAGCCTGTGGCAAGGCTCTCCCTCATGTCCAGAGGAGAGGAGGTCAGAAGATGTGAAAGGGTGGCTGCAGACCTCGCCTGCAGCAGGACACTGCCAGACTCCTCAGGCATCTCTCTGGGTGCAGGTCCCTCTGGGCTCTCTGCTCTCTTTGCTGTCCTTGAGTTCTGTTTCACTGTGCTCACTGACACCAGACTGCTCTGGCAGGAAAGCAGGAGGAAAGCTTACTTAATAAAGGCTGCAGTAACAGACTCAAACATTGGAAACATTACAGAAAACATGAAGACAGACAACCAGGTAAGAGCTAAAGTCCAGCTAGCTCTGTGTGCTGCCTCCACATGACCAAAATTCTTTGTGCTCTCTTCCCTTTCTCCATTTTCAGTTGCTGCTTCTCAACACCTTTGTTTATCTGCTATTTTTTGCTTTTTTTTTTTTTTTCCCCAGTGTGGATGAGTACTTTCAGAGGTCAAACATGAGCCTAGCCTTAAGAGTTGTCAATACAGACAGTGGTCAGTGACACCAGGGAACAGAATAAGGTCAGGCAAGTAAGACAGCCTCTCAACTCCTAATTCACGCCTACTGCCAACTCAACAGTTGCATCTTGGAGACTTCCTAAATTACAGGTGGTAACTTTGCATTTAGCAGTCCTAAATGGATTTCATTTTCCTATTAATTTGTTCAATCACTCTTTGAACCTGTTTAAAACTTTAGCTATCATAACAACCCACCAGAAACAGTTGCATCACTTATGCACACACTAAGTTTTCAAGAGACAACCCACAAAACGCACATACAGGATATGTAAAAATATATTTATATATAGACTATATATCAAAATCTATATGTGTATATATGCCTTCTCTATATACATATTTATATGTTTACACATATACATACATAACCAAGTTAGTCTTAGGCCATTTCAGTATGTCTCATACAGTGCAAGTCATAGCATGTTGTCCAGTTTGTAGGACAAACCAAATGTTCCAAAAATGCCCAGTACATGCAGCTGCCACCTAGACCAGGAGGCCAGCTGGAAACATAGCTTAGTAGCTCCAGGCAGGGAAACTGCCTATCGGGCACATATAGGGGATAAGCCTAAAACACAATGGAGGAGTAGAACATGAGTCATCAGTGCTGCTTTCATGTACATAGAAACAGAAGCCAAAACTCTCAGTGAGATGGGTTACAGCAAGAAGTGGGTTTATCCAGGACAGAGATTAATGTTTAAATAGTATGAGAGCCATAGGACATTATGAAAACAATATGATGATGTAAAACAGTCATCTTCAGTACATTCTCCACCTGTGCCAGATAGCAAACAGACTCTGCAGAACACCTTTAACATAAACAGTTGATAAAGGAATAAAGCAGGCTGAAACCATCAGCAGTATTTCTCTTCACTATGCTACTTCATTTCTTTACAGCCCGCTCCTGGAGAGAAACGGAGAGAAAAGCTGTGCCAAATGGTGCTTGTAAACATGACTCTTCTTGCAGAGTCCCCTTTCCCTGGGATGCTGCAGTTTGGTAGAGGAAAATCCAGGATTAGGACAAACCCAGGCATTCTCCAGAGGACCAAGAGCCATTATGGGGGAAGCCATCTGAAGCAGGGCTCAGGGACCTTCCAGACCAGCTCTTTGGAAAAGCAACTAGTGTTGGATCTTCATTCAGGGGCCATGTTTGCTTTCAATTGCATGGAAAAAATCCAGATTCCCTTCTAAAATTCTTCAACGTGCAAGCAGTTAAAAAGAAGCATGAAAAATTTTCATTTAAAGAAGTCATACAGATAAAGCCAATGAGTAGAGAGAAATCTTTGGCTCCACCCCATGACTGTTGAATAGGTGTCATGGAGCAACCTCTTCTGATGAGGTGAAGACTAGAAAGCAAGTATATTGAAGAAGCACAATGTGCTATGACAGAGATCAGACTATCTGAGCAGAGAGCTCTCACCAAAGAACAGCGAGTTAAGCTCCTTAAGTTCTTTGTATGGTAGGAGCCTGGCACGCTCAAATCTTGCTGGATGTTTACAGGGACAAATGATATTAAGGAAGCAGATGTTATTTCAGTTTTTGTTCCAAGCCAAAAAGTATCTGTAATCCATTCTCTTCCACATTAGAGTCTCTTGATGTGGATCTGTTAGCTGTTTTGAGCAATAGTCTGTCTAATTTTATGAGTGCTGTTTTGCAACCCTACCTGGCAGACTATGAAAACAAGCTTCTCAGGAAAAGATGTTTTCTCTCTGGCAGAAGGCCAGGGTCTGCACTGCAAGTACTAGATAAATGTAGGAAGAAAACGTATCCTGTCATCTCTACAGGAGATGCCTGGATAATGCCAGGCATCCTGTCATCTCTACAGGAGATGCCAGGCAAAACCTCCTTGAAACTGCAGATCAAGCTTGCAAGTTTAGTTTTCTTTTGGCTCATTTTCTCTGTGCACTTTGCTGTGAATCTGTTACCTTTCTCATCCAGGGTTTATACAGAATTTATTATTGTATCCTTTCCTCATATAATTCAAGCTGACTTTCTAGTGTAGACTATGGTCATCCTTTCTGTCGCTAAGATGGAATGACTGCAAATGACCAACCACGTCTACAAATTTCCCAACTGTGTTACAACAACAGAAATTGTGGAGATTGCTGAGGATGCTGAGATTCAATGCTTTCTTTTTTTTTTTTTTTCTCAAATAGAAAACAGTGACTTCTAGGAATATCAGTTTAGTACTTCCAAAATTGCATGGTTGACATTATAAGAAATTTGGATTCTTACACACATTCTTTTGCCATGTATAGGTATGAAGTGTGTCTTTAAAAGTTGAAAGGCAGTGTTATCTTCTGCTGTATCTGTTTCTGGTGGGAATTTGTGTGTGTTATCTTTTTCCTATCCTTTTTTCCACCTCCTAGCCCCATGAAATTCTGCACTGTCTGGTCCTGTCAAGATGTCCATACAATCTGTTGATTTCATAGGTCAGAGGCCAGGCCAGTTTCGTGCAGCTGAGAAGGAGATGGATCAAATTTAGATATCTCACAGGAATAAGCCAAAGCCAAAAAGGGGTGAAATTTTTCTTGCACTGTGCAATATTAGCACCAAGACTAGTGTGGCAGGAAGACAAGAGATTGCAGAAATGTTATATAGGATATAAAGTATAAGAAGCTTATTAACAGCCTTGGTTTGTTGTTGTTGCTTTCCAAGTGAAAGCCCCTCACTGAGAGAACAGTGACCTTATAAGGGTACCTTTCTTTGATGTGCTAGTCACCAGGCCTGTAACTTCTGAGGAAAGCAGCTCTGAAAGCCATGGTACTATGGTGCTCCAGCTGCATTCTCTAGACTTTGGATTGCAACAAAAAAATTGCTTGAATAAATCAGTGCACGTAATTGAGGTTTCACTTTTCACTCATGTGTGCATGAAGTAAGCTCTATACCTACCACTCCTGCTATTGCCTTTAAGGCAAAAACTTTGCTCCGTTTTTTTCTCAGTTTTCTCACATCACAGTTTGAAGGCTTCAGCTGTGCTCACTAACAAACTTCTTCCATCACTGATTGAGCCAGACCAAGACAAGCTGAAAATTGGTTGCTTTTTCCAAAACACATTACTGTGATGGAAGATGTGTTTGCTTTACAATTTCCCATTTCCTTTTGGCTTAACCTCTCCATCCCACCTCTCATGTTTTGTATTTCAATGAGGCATTTGCCTTCAGAATCTCCATTTCAGTTTCTGGAAAGTCTCATCTGATTTCACTTTCATAGGTAAAAGTGCTGTATCAGAAAAGCAAAAGCTGCACCAGCAGATTATATTATATGAGAATTAGTGAAAGCAGAACCAGTAATTCACTCTGGAGCATCAAAATGTTTTTACTTCAGCCCATTCCAAAGGCATGAAGAAGGCATGAAGAAAAATGAATGACATGCTAGGTCAGAAGGTTTGTCACATGCACAGACTTCCCCATTTCTTCCAACAGGTAATGTCCTTCGGAAAATACTTCTTGAGGTGGCCTGCTTTTGTTCTAGTCAGCCCTGATCTCTACATCAAATACCATATCATACTGAATCTACTGACTACAAAGCTTTAAATTTTGCTATTGAAAATGTTATCTCTGTTCAGTCTCTTGACCACCACACCTAAGAAGTTTCAAGCACTTTTGGAACTAGTTGGCAGTGATCTTGGCAGCCCAAAGTCACAATTCTCTCCAGCTCAGTTCTCAGATATATGCAAAGCAAAAGTTTGGAGAAGTTTGTGATTGAAGGGAGAGTCTGGTATCTTCTGTTGCTTCTGATCCATAAAAAACACAAGTCTGGTCTGATTTCCAGGTTTTGGCTTAGATCCTCAAAGGTATTTTTAGGGATCTAATTAAAGTCTTGCAATGTTTCAGCAGGTGATTCAGAAAAAAATAAATACGGTGACTACAAGTCTCACATTGTTAGAGGAAGTAGCCAGAGCTAGGAAATAATAGACCCAGAAGTTTGTCTGAACTCCTCCCTGCTCTGAAGTCGCTGGCTATTTAGGACTTTTTATTAAAGGTCCAGCTTATCTGGACTACACCTCCAGAAGAGCCCAGCCAGCAGGGAATACTGTTCTCAAGGACACACAGTCAGAGTTAAAGCTATCTGGACATAATCATGGGTGCTTTAACACACATGGGGATGGCTCCCTTAATTCAACACATGCTTTAGCTCCAACAGCTGGAGGTGTTGGAGCATCCCCATTCAGTCCCTGGAGGCAGGTAATTTTCACAGCCAAGCCTACTGTATCTGCTACAGAAAAGAATATAACATTAGTTTTTTTATTTGACTAGGTTGCTAAAACAGTACTTAAAAGCTTCTATTTAAAAGGAAGTTCAGCCTTTCTTTTCAGAGATGACTTTCAGGTAAAACCAACACCAACTTCAAACATGTCAGGAAGCATGTGGCAAATTCAGTGCCCCAGTCCATCAGCTCTAAATCATGGCTGAATTCGGTTTTGCTGAAGCTTCCTGAGAGTGGCTGCCCGTCCCCAACAGCACAGCCTGCCAGTCGCAGCCTCAGGCCTCTTTTCTTTGATGCTCACACCTCCCACCTGGCACTGAAAGTACAGATCTAAATATGTGGGGTTTGTCCTGGCAGAGGCTCCTGGGTGCTATGCATCTGGCTTAGAGCTCTTGTCATTGCAGCCACTGATATGGATGGAGGGGAAACAGCGTCGGGCTGGCGAGAGCCCGCCTGTGCCAAACAGAGAGCAAGCAAGGAACTGGGACGTGAATAAGAGGGGCCTGTGTGTATTATGATTTTTTTTTAAGTTTACACAGCTCCTTTCAACTGGAGAATTTAGAGGGGGTTTTTTTGGCCAGATCAGCTTCTCACAGAGAAAAGTAGTTAAGATACCAGTTTTAGGTCTCTCAGGAGATGCTGAACGCCTTGTGGGATGAAGCCCTAAATCTGTCAATGGGCAACACTAGATAAGGAGTGGTCCTGCAGAGCTATTCCCAAACCATCCCCATTCTTGCTCCATGGCCCCTTCCTGCGCTCTCTTGTTTCCAGGAATAGTTGGCCTGCTGTTGAGAAATGCGGCTTCGCTCTGGTTCCCAGCACGGCCATGAAAGAAGCAGGGGCATCCGCATCCACATGCGCATTCATCCGGGGAGAGGAGCTTCCCCTCACACCTGCTGCGTGGCACAAAGGCCCTGGAGCCCAGCGGGGGGCACAGCCCCTCTCCCGGCCTCCATCTCTCCCTCCCTCCCTTGGCTGAGACACACACACACACAAGCGAACAAAAGCGGGGACTTTCTCTCCCCTCTGCCTCAATACTGATGTCAGGGCCAAGGAGGAGGCAGCGAGCTCTCTTTCTCCTCTCTCCGGTCCTGCTCGGAGACGTGCTACGTGGGCAGTCTTCCCTCTCCTCTGACAAGAGAGATTTGCACCGAGACTTCACTTGTGATCACTCACAGCCACAATACATGGCCTTTTCCTTTTTTTGGCCCCTGCCATCAAAGCTGTTAAGGCCGCTTACTCTTAAAATTCCTAAATACCTTTATTATTTAGCACTCTGAAGTGCTGGATTTTATTGTTGCATCTTGCTATCTTATAAAGGGAGGGCAAACTATCAGGCAAAACTCAGGTCAGCCTAATACACTTCATTTCCCTAAGCTCCCTCCACAGCTAGCAAAGAGAGAGGCCCTTCATGACATCTTTCAGATTTGCTAAATTAGCCCTCCACTGAATCACCTCCTGAATAGACTTGTCATGCTCCATTGACTACAGAGGGAGCCTAAGGACAACCTCTGAGATTAACCTTCCACCTCACCCACTGAGATGGTGGGTACTTAGCATTGACAAATTGCATAAAAGTTTCTGAATCGAAAGTGTTGACTGACTAAACTACAGTACAAAGCATGATAATGGCTCTTAAATTGTCGTCAATGCTAGTGGTAACAACAGCAAATAATGTCTATTTCTGCTTTTAAGATTAGAGTGGTTTTCATCTCCCTTGATGAAATCCATCTACTCCAAGGGACACGGAGCATAAATGCTGTGAAATGGGAAGGTGGCTGCCTTTTCCGTTGTTTTTTCTTCCTCTTACGAGCTTGTCATTCTGCCTTTATTGTACCACTTTATTGTGACCCATACATTAAGGTTGCAGATCACTTACTCTTTTGGGTACACATGGCACTGAAAGAAAATTTACTGGTCTTTTTCTTCCCATGCTGGTAGACACAGCAGTGGCTTATTTAGGGAGCTTTCCTGATATGACAGCAAGTAGGTAGCACTGATGATACACAGGCTCAGTTCAAATTCAGCTACTTACAAAACTGTCTTTATCACAGGGAGCATATGCTTTGTCTTTGCAACACTCAGTTGTGCACGTGGCTTCATGGATTCCTGTCATCAACGGGGGATAATAGCAAAGAGAACAAATGTACTTCACTCCCAGCCAAGGATAAATGGAGCCGTGGTCCTGCCACTCCTTGGGAGTGTCCTGTTGAAGCAGTGGGACTATCTGCAGCACATAAAGCACAACACTTGTGTGAATCGTTACAGGACTGAGATATTATAGATCTTTATACATTATATCGTTGAGTCTCAAGACATTTTTCCAATCTGAAATTGTGCCACTTCACGTTCAGAATATATCCTAAATCAACATAAACATAACATATATCCTGAATTCAACATAAATCTTTTCTAGTATATCTTGTCAGAAGACAAGAAGAGAAATCTCTGGCTTTCCTTGTAGCCAGTTCCACCAACCGCCCAGGTAATCCTATTTTTGGGATGGGGTATTTCAGCACCACAGCGTGGCCCCTTTTTTGTGTGTTCTCTGACATGTGTACCTAGTTTTTTGTTGGGTTGATCCTTACACCAGGGATTCTCTCCTTCCAAAAATCAGCTCTCCTCCTCAGCATTTCTTCCCAAAACTCCCAGCCCTGCAGAAGTTTGGAGATTACTTACAACAGTGACTCCCTTCAGTTGCAGACATCACAGAGGTGTCTCTTCCCAGGTAATCACTTACTCCCTGAGTTCTGAGTCAGCAGTATATTGCCTAAGCCCATGCAGAGTGGAAGAAAGGAAGAAAGGAAGATTGACATACAGCAAGGAAGAAAGAAAGAGAAGGAGAACATCCAATAGAGATAATATTGCCATATGTTACATCTCTTTGGCTACTACCTCCACCATAAATGCTTTGAGGAGAAAGTGGAAGTTAGTTCACGGCTACAGCTGGAGATTCCCTTTGCTTTGAGGACATCCCCGGCAGTCACTTTGTCAGAGTGTGGGTCACTCCCTGGAGTGACACCAATGCACTTGACTGAGGTTGAGTACCCAGGTCCCATGAGCATCTCTAGCGTTATGTAATGAATAACAGAAATACTAGAATTAATGTAATAAAAAAGCTAAAGTTTTTCAGATGGGAAAAAAAAAAAAAGAGTGCAGAACTCATTATGAACAGCAGATTTTTGAAATTGTATATCAGGGTAAAAAAAACGAAGCAACAGCCCATATTTCAAAATGTAGTAGTATAAAAGTTAATCATTGTATGGAAAGCTTTTCCTTTTCTCCATCCCCACCATGTTACATTTTTCTTTTACTCTCCAAGTAACCTCCAGTAACAAACCCTCAGCAACTGCTAAATAGCTATCAATTAACTGAAAACATTTAACATTACATTTATTTATTTATTTTTAAAGCACGATTCTTTCTTGTTTTTTGGCCTTAAGAAGCTTTATCCTGTACCAGACAAAAAAAATAGTTACTGACCTTTTCAGATCCAAGATCTTACCTTTTGTTTCTGAGTGAGAAATAGAGAGATGCAGCAAATTAAAAGGACTACAAAGCAAGCAGAGACTGAATAAATAAAAATAAAAAATATTCTTTGCCAATGGAGGTAGCAGTTTCAACAGTGATTGTGTAGCAATGGAGCCTTCTATACCTGTATGGGATGGAGATATTTTTCGGTAAAAGACACTTTATGCGTGTGTGTGTGCATATATATATTTATATTGAAATGTCAGATCTCATTTGATCACAAGTGTAACTATCTTAAGAAATGCTCTCAGTAAACACTGAAGATTTTATTAGACTTGTGTTTTCCTATAAGATTACAGGGGTTTTTATTCCATTTGAGTTTCTCTAGAGATGGTTAGTCCAGGCTAAAATAAACTGAGAGAGGATCTCTGTGTAGGTGACTTCCCACATCACCATAAAAGATGACAGTAGACAAAGAATGGTATTATTACTTTGTGGGAACACTTGATCTTGAACATGAACAGTTGATTGTGCAAATTCTGTTCTCACTGAAAATCAGGTGTTGCTCTGTCATCTACAAAGCAAGGGATGAAGTGAGCGTGTTTCTATGTGTGTGCACGTTCAATTATTATGCATTTGAGTATCAATTACAATTCTACCATGAGAAAGGCCAGAGGGATGATGAAATAAAAATAGTTTTTTAACTTCAACTGTAGTTGTGCATGGGTTGAGCTGTGGAGTCTTAAGAGTTCTCAAAATGGTCTTCATGCTGTGTGGACATCTTGTCCCACTCATCACTGCCTGACCTCCTTGCATCCATAGATCCACTTAATGAACCACCACTCTCAGAAGTTTGTAGCAGAACTTGGGTCTCTTCTGCACGAAGTCCTCTACATTTGTATACTCCATATGCAACAAAAGGAGGCTACGTAAAGACAGAGATGGCCTTCTAATATTCTACTCCATGAAGGCAACCCAACAGAAAAGAACTGATCTAAAAGCTCTTTGCCAGGCCTATTTATAGCTTCATCAGCATTTTGTGACAGAGGTGAGAAGGACGGGAGAAATCAGAGACTTCTGTGTCCTGCATCATGGAGCTTTGGGAAACTAAGCATGACTTGAGACAATCCTCAAGCAGTCCAGACTTACTGACGATATCAGGCATCTCCCATGGAAGAACAAGAGCATCTTAAGACTCTCTCATTACTCAGCAACCTAAAAATGTAACTAACTGCTAAATAGCATATTATAAAGGAATTTAAATTTTTCCTTTTGTAATTAAACAATACTGAGTACTTGATCTCCTTTCCAATAACAGGATTTAGGCTGTTGAGTCCATTAGTGATTTGAAGAATGCATTGTCATTTTTCATACCTTATACTTCACTTTCTTCCAAACAATTTCAGAAGCTTGTATAAATCTCCTAGCCTTGTAAACAGTGTGAAGCATCTCCTTCTTTTGGCAGTGAGTGATGGAATGGCTTGTGTGTAATTAATTATTCTAACATTTCAACTAATACTTGGACACAGAAGCCAAACCAGGAAAAGCATTCAGAAAAGAAAGCAGATTTAGGAAAAAAAAAAAGAAAGAACAAAAAGAAAGGAGAAGAAATTAACATACAATGAGCATTACCTGAATTTCTGCATAATTTTATTCTGTCCATTAATGTAATTTAATTTCTTTGCTCTACTTTTGAGGCTTAATCCTCTCTCATCAAACACACACACTCATTAAAGTCACTGTTAAAGTAAAACAGCTGAACATGACAGGGCTGGGAATAAGGTTTTCCCACTGCTTTCCCACTGATAGACAAATTAATAAAACAAAACAAAACAAAAAGTCAGACTCCTGATCTGTAACCCATCATTGTGTCAATATTATACAGGTTGAAATAACTGTATACTAAAACCAGCTGCTTTACAGAACTAAGTTAAGTGTCAGGAATTTTGGGACAGACTTCACTATACACAAACCAAAGAACTGTTTTCTGCTAGTATCATTTTCTGTTAGATTTCTTTTCTAATCTAAGTTTTTTCTGAATTTACAAAGAAAAGTGTTTCTGTGACAAGCAACACTGATGCGAATTAAGTACAATAAAGAAAGACCATTAAGAATACTTGGAATTAATTTAAGAAACTTTGGAAGTCCCTATGGTTTCCACAACCAAATGAGAACACCACACTTCCGTGTATTAGTTTATTTAATTCTTTATCGCCACTAAGAGCAAGTAAATTATGTTGATACAATTGGTAAACATATACATTCGCTAGAGCCTCCCACAATCCCACAGAGCTAAGGAAAACATTACGGGATGTTACAGGATTAATGCTTTCATTCTACGATATGGATATATGGCTTTCATACAAGTTTAAAAAAATCGAAAAGGTAACACACTGCTAGCTTACAAAATCAATATACAAACAAAACAAAAAAAAAAAAGAAACAGGAAAAAGAGAGTAACCCATGAGAAGATATCATATAGCACTGGTTTAATAGATATATACAGAATTAGAAATCAATTGAATGCGATATTCAGGCTTTAATTTGTTATTTTGACTTTCATTCCTTCTTTCTGTTTAACACCCAAACTACAAGTATCAAGATGATTTCCGTTTTACTTTTTTTTTCCTCACATCTTTTTTTTTCCATTTTCCTCATTTATTATTGGCAGAGAAAAAGCCTTTTTCTGCCTGGGTTTGTATGTTCACACCTAACTGAAGATGTTCATCCACCTTAAAGCTTTGAACAAAGCCCTTTCATGTACTTGGTGTGACAGAAGAGAACAACACTCTGATACTGAGTCCCACTGGCCATTTCATTGGCATGTGTTTTGCATTTCCTTATCAGCTATCCTTAAACTGATGTGCCAGTGAGTGGCAAGAAATCTAGTCCTTTCCCTTCTACTTTAGCTTAAAAATATGGCAGCACTAGTCATGAGACACATTTTGAGTTAAGGATGCACTTTTTAATGGAGTTTTGCTTCCCTGTAGATGGGGGAATATATATATATGCAGTATGTCTGCATGTATATTTAGAGAGCTGCTCTGTCTGATGCTGACATCCTCATTAGGTGGTTTCTAGCCCCAAGCCTGTCTCTGCTTCAGGTCCCCTCAATAACCACAAAATAATCTGGATTATCAGAGCCATTTCCTTCAGGTGTAAAAATCTAGATGAACTACATAATTATATGAGAAATGTAATAAATGACCTAATGATAAAAGTTATGTCTCGTTGCCAGGTAGATTAGGGTGAGGGAATTCAAACAGTGTAATCAGTTGAATGAAATTTACTATGGGTAAGACAACATTGCAGATGCTATCCATTTTCCTAGCTTTACGTCACAGAATTCAGGGCTAAGGCTTTTGTATAATCTTTACCTTTGAATGACTTTCTGAAATGGGAATACTTGGGAACCTCTGTTTTATCTCATCCATAAATTCATACATTGGACCCATGCTTTCAGTTTTGTTGTGGGTTTTGTTTGTTATTCTAAAAAAGGAATAAGAACTGTACATACAGTTTTTTCATAGGCAACTCACTCAAAGCCAAGTGATTTAAAGGCTAGGGGACTAGATGGCCTTTGGAGATGCCTTCCGGCCCAGATGTTTCTATGATTCTGTGATCATTGCCCATAAAATCACTGGTGCGAGATTCTGCGCCACAGATTGCGCGGATCTTCCATCTTTAAACAACTCTTCTCTACATCCTCAGACTGCAAGAATCCTTACTCCCGGAAGGGGAATAAAATCCTCTGTATGTCTAAAATCTGTGGCTGGATTTTAGGAAACACAGACCCACTCCATTTCATACTATATAACCCAAAATGCGGATATTTTTAAAGCGAGAGCCCTGTGCTGACTTCTAGGCTGCCATGACAGACAGGAGACAGAAGGCCTCAACAGACAACTTGGGAACAAGTATAATGGCTTCAGCATGTGTTAAGACAAGATCACAAGGACTGGATAAAGTTACCATGGCCAGACAAGTCCTGGAGGTGTACTGGCAAGGCTGGGTTGTAAAGCTTCTTTGGTAAGAAGTATAGAATACACTGCCCAACTCTTATCTAGGCAACATTTTAGCACTGGTACTTCACTGAATTTCACTGAATTTTTAGAGTTGGAAGGGACTGTAGAGATCATCTAGTCCAACTCCCCTGTCGAAGCAGGATTTCCCAGAGCTAGAGCATGTCACTCAGGAGCATCCAGGTGGGGCTTGAAAACCTCCAAAGAAGGGGACTCCACGACCTCCCTGGGCTGCCTCTTCCAGGGCTCCCT
>JAOXNG010000001.1:64639505-64658855 GCA_028566535.1 Scolopax minor | reverse complement strand
GCCGAGAGATAGGAGCAGTGCAGAACGGAGAAAAAGCCACAAAAGTACAATCTGCTGTATTACTGAGTTCCCACCGAAGCACGTGGGACATCACAAATGGAGTGATTTACATGAAGTAGTGTGTGCAGGTCTCAGGAAACGGAATTTACCTTGAGGTTTGGGTTTGGTAAGTTTCCCACAGGGCTTTGAGATTGTGACAGTCTTCTGGCAGTCAGCGTTATGAAGGGCTCTCTTTAGGTTCCCGGTTCGAGTCTTCAGGGCAGTATTCAAGTCACATTCTCCCCAGGCCTGGAACTGGTATTTGCACTCCGCTGCAACAAGTAAATAGACATTTTTAAAAAAGAATGGCCAAATGTGAAAACAAAAATGTTGAGTCTAATAGGATATCACAGACAGCCAGTAGACAAAATGATCATGAAGCAGAAGAGGGGCATCTCAAGGAAACTTTAAGATAATTTGCAGTGATAACTGCAGTCTTCCTCTCCTCCATATTTTTAAATTTTGCATGGATATTGCATTATTGCCATAGAAAAGGAAAATACATTCAACTACGAAGATACAAATGAATAAATAAATTAATAAAAAAAGAAACACCAGCAGTGGCAAATGTCATTCACTTCCTATATGGCTGTTCCTCAATTTTTGTGATGCGAAAGGTTACCAAATAAGGCTTGAATAGTTTCAAGAAAGTATGTGCAACTATGAACTTGTGAAACTGCTGCACTGATTGCCTTGGTAAGGTCACAACGTTGTCAAATCCATACAAGAGGTTTACTGTAAAAAAGCCAAGTTTGCAAGAGTAATCAGACCCGAGTCCTGGAGAGACATCTTGTCCAGGGTAGATGTGACTATCTTTCTGAACTGTTACATGTGAACCTTCTGAACTGAATAATATAGATGAAATACACTGGTCTTCATCCACTCCTTTCAATGTACACACTGGTAGCCATCCATGCTCTGTGCATGGTCATGTAAAGCCTGTGTTAACCATCACAGAGATTCACAGCTGTCAGTGAACATACCACGCTCACACAGCTGCGTTAAATAGAGTTGTTTACAGCAGATTTCAGCATGCTGCTGGAAGACTGAGTTTACAATAAGCAGGTTGTATGGACTCTCGGAGAGGAGCTGCTTTGCTCTGAAGAAGCTGCTTTCTGATGCCTTACATGTCTAGTACCAATGAACTTCAAATATAGGTGTAGTCCCTTCACCAAGACATTTGCAGAGCTAAGCAGAAAACACAGGCTTCCTGCTCCGTACATAAGTAAAAATCTAAACAAACTCCTTGAGAGAGTGATGCTTACCTCCAAATTGCTTCTTCCAGTTGCAGGGAATCTTACACTTCTGAGTCTTGGTGGTTTGCTTGCACTCAGCTCCAGTGCGAGTGCCCTCGCGCGTTCCCAATCCACAGTCACCGTTGGTGGGCACACAGACACTCCACTGCCATTCCCCACAGTCAGACTTCTTCGCTTTTTTCTCTGGATGAAAACAAAGAACCGAACCCAAGGAAGAGAAGTGGTCAGTACCCAGACCCTACAGAGAAGCTCCCTAAACTTCACTAATCAGTCACAGCACCTGAAAGGGTGAATACGGACGACATTTGTAAAACAATTGCTTCAAAAGCAAAAGGTCTGGCATCCAGTTTACAGTTCTGCTGAGAGAGGTCAGTCTCTTTGACCCCAAAGCAGGGTGGATCATTCAAATTCAGTCCCAACACCATGTCTACTAATCCACTTAGATATTCTAAAGTCGATTCTGATCTTCAGAATGGGGAATCACCTAGGAACCCTCAGGAGGCAACGACCAAAATGTGCAGAAGGGCTCTCTCAGAAAGAGAACTCATCTGCCTCCAGTAGCTGATGGCATGTAAATAGTTTCAGTTCCAACTGTAGCACTACACACCATACAGCTTAGAAATGTGTGTGCTGATGTTGTGTATCAGAAGATTTGAGCACCTCCTGGAAATGTCTGTGGGATACAAACATTTCCCTTGGTATATCATGTCACATTTTATATCAGAATATGACCAAAACTCCTGAGGCAAATAAAAAACTTCATGGAGAAGCATACTCAAAATGTTAATACAGGTGGGTTTGTTGCTCAGGAATAAAAGTAAGGATCATAATTTCATTTTAATCCTTAAACTCGAGTCCAATGAGAAAAGACAGCAATGTTGTCAAACCTGAGGGCTCACACAAATAATCAGTTAGGCCCCCAAATCATCACAAGTAACTTTGAATAACCTTACATAAAATTATCTTCCTTCTAGCACTTTTATATTTATGTTCACATTTTCTCATATTTCCATACAGCCCCAATGGTCACAAGCACCTTGTTTTTACTGGGAATACTAATTCTGATAGACTCACAGGTCATATTAACTAGGGTGTAAGTAGCCTGTAAATACTAAGACCTTAAAAAAAAACACCAAAAGATGTGTTCCTTAAAAGATGTCAAAACTTGGTTTGATACATATGAATTTCCCACCCCAGGCCTGTCTCTCCTATAATGAGGTCTGAGCTCATCACTGACAGAAAGCAATTACCACTGCATGTCTGGCAGCGAGTTATTTCAATTCTTGGTTGGAGGATTTGCACATCACACAGCATTGGCGTAGCATTGTCATATACAACACTGAACGAGGAACACGATAACTGCTCTTTCATCACTTCTGTTTGGTTCTCCTGAAGTCAAGCATAAATCCATTTCCAGAACAAATTTTAAGCTGCCTTGAAATATCCACTCTGTGATAAACTGAGGACTCCAGTCTCTGGGGCTGTCAAGCTGCCGGGTTTCATGGAAACTACTTTCTGTTTTCCTATTTTAAAACAGAACAACATGTCACAGCCACAAATCCCTACTCTGTATGTCAAAAGGTTAACGAATAACCTGAATTTCATAACAAAACCAGAGGCATTTGACATTCTCCCACACATGCAATCTATCTTGGGGATTAACTCTGAATTACACTGGACCTTACCTGGTTTGTCTTTTTTGCCTGCTTCTGTGGTACTCACAGCTGCCAGAAGGAAAACAAGTGCCAGGAGGGCAGCTGTGAACATTCGACGTTGTTGTTGGTGGTGCTGCATTCTGGGGATTAACAAGAGAGAGGAAAAAAAGGTTGGTTAGAAGGTAAAAAGTGGGACCCCATCTAGAGTGCTCCTACAGCATTTTAGGAAGCTCTGCTTCAGAGCCACAAGACACAAGCAGGTCAAACATAATTAGCCATTGACAGAATGGGTAATTATCTTCATTCCAGAGTGAATAAAAAAGTTTTTTAACAATTATTTCCCAGCCTGTGAACCAAATCCCTGACCTACATCACTGATGTTTACAGATGAGTTTTGCCATAGGATGTTCAGTAATTAGTGCTCACCTTCTCAAAATCTGTCAGAGAATCAAGGCTCTTGATGGGCCCAGAACTTTTCTTTCCTGATTTCTGTCTGTGATTTATTCTGTAATACTGAACAAAACATACACTTTGGGCTTCAGCTTACCCATTCATATGAAGTATAGAATGCTACACTCTCCTCCTTGCAAAAGGTTCAAGTCCTTATTAGGTTTAACTGACATATGAAAAGACCTTCTTTCATGAAAACTTATATAGGTAATATGTGTTGTATTATCTTGATTGTCGTTGGCACATTGCTACCTACCTTTTCCTCCCCCTCCAATTAGTGTCTTCCTAATATCAGTTAAGCTAATTGCCTGAAATGCAAAATGGGCACAGAGATAGAACTTGTGCACACAGCTACAGGCAACGCATTGCATGCTAATGAACCCAAAATCTGGATTTGTGAAGCAAATATTCAAGTATAAAAAACAATTAAAAATATTTTCTTGGTGCTGAAGCATCAATTATTAGCCAATCACTGAAGTCATTCAGAGTTGGCTAATTTCAGGGGTTTACACACATATTTCCCTTTCATTTTGCTATAATTTGCACTATCTCATTTTGGCGTTAACTGAAAGCAGGGCAATAACAAGTATATACACTAAAAATGAGCAATTTCCCCTGTTCCCAGAGTCATGTCTCTAGTAGACAGCTAGATACCAAGACGGAAGACTGGGCAGTGCTTGGTTGGATGGTCTCCCCAGCTTGGTTTTTTTTGCAACTAGGGACCATGGCATTCATACTACACCAGTCCTCCAAGGAGGTGTCAACAGTGCTAGCCACTAAGATGGCCTTAAAAACACAGCTAAACTGATGTTAGAGTTTAGAGGCGACCTGAGCTCATTTGCTGAGCACAGCAACCCAAGGGAAGAAATAATTCTCGCCAAGAACAAAGAACAAAATGTATTTGAAATTTAATTTGGCACTCCTCAGTAGTCCCTGCTGGCTACCTCTTGTTCAAGAAAAAAGTAATTGTAATTGACATGGAAAATAGGACAGGAATCCAAAACACAAGGACTTTTAAGTATCCAGCTTTCATATCATGCTAGAAGCCAGATGATAAAATGTATTAGTCTACTTTAAATACAATTCATGTGAAGATTGCAAGAGACTTGGCATTCAAATGTCTGAAAGAGCTGTCATTAGCACCAGTTTGATTTACTTCAAAAGAAAGTACCAGTTCCCATCATGAAGAAAGGACCACCAGCACTTCCAGTGAACTCAAACAGCCTGGAGCAAGAGACCACGAGTCCTTAGTGAGCTTGAGTTTGGTTTTCCTTTTCTTTTGCTACATGTTTCCACTTAGAGCCTCTCATGTTTTACAGAAAATGAAATAAATAAATAAAGCAATAAAAAAAATAAATACACAATCTTCCTTTTTACTCAGCTTGCTTCAAACTGGTTCTCCATAATCAAACACAGTTGCAACACTTTTAAGATACCAAACTTTCCCCCCTAGATCCTTTCCATTGCAGAAACTTCCCTACCAGCACCACTGCACCATACCTCACATCCCATTTTCCCAGCAATTTATCTCCTCACCTTCTCTCTTTTAAAGAACTCACCAGACTCCCTCCTTGAAGGAGTATTAAGGGCTTGTCTGGAAAGATATGGAAGAGACAAATACTTCTACAACAACTTGAAGACACTGTCACAACACGCTGTCTGGGGGCGTCAGAAGTTGAAACAAGGCATCACCAGTGGGTTTGCTATACAGGATGTCACCACATGCAAAAGATGCCTGCAGTGGGCTTGGTGCTCCCTTCTACATCCCTGCTGCCCACCCCAGGGACCTGGGATATGGTCACACATACCCCAGTGGCTGCTGACAGTCACCAGGAGCCACGGATAACTGTCTGTAGGGGATCTGCCTTATATTGGAACTCAAAATCAAATCTGATCAACATTATTTTCAGCAAAACAGGCAAGGAGAATAGTTGGATTTTGGAGTCTGAAATGTTCCAGAAACCCTATAAACAAAACCCCACGGAGCCTTAATATAGCATGTTTTCCTAAGACTCCAAGTCTCCCTACAGCCAAAACACTTGCCAAGTTGTCAAAGGCAAACACTAAACCTGCAGAGAGATATATATATCCCCCTGGCAGAGAGAGCCAGGCTGCTTCCTGAAGTGCTTTGCTATTAATTACCAACAAGTGAAAAGCCAGGTTGTACAGATGGAAGCCTTGCTTCTCACCACACCAACACCTCGAATTTGATGTAACCAGTATAACTACAGAGAATTACGTAATTGTTTTCCACATGATAGATCAGCCAGGGCTGGCGCTCCCACAAAATTACAAACAGCCTACATATAGTGCCCATTAAATATATATTTTTCTTCAGAAGGTCAGAAAATCCCACCTATCAGTAATGTTTTGAGTTCAATCTTCAGTTTTCCTTGCAAATATTTCAGCTGGCCATTAAAAAAGATGGATGAAGAGAAAAAACTCATCATACTGGAATTGCTTTTGAGAACAATATATTCTACCTAAAAGAACTTCATCTTTTTGGGTCAATTTTTTCAAAATTCAAAGGTGAAAATTTTTCCTTTTCGTTAGATTCTGTGATAACTTTCCCAGTTCAACCTTTGATTTAAAGAATTGCCAAAACTCCTAATAGTAATGAAAAAGCAAGTCTTTCATGATATGCAAGATGGGCGACCCTTCAACATCTTGATTTTTGTAATGAGCCTTCTATCTACACCAATGGTAACAAGTGAATCTGTGTTATGAAGGGAAAGTAGTTCTGAAATCCTGTGTGACAGCCCCTAAACAGAGCAAGGCAGCAGCATTTAAACAAATGGCAGTGCCATTTACACCATCAGGAAGAGACAAAAATAAAAGTGAAGGAAAGCAAAGAGACATTTGGGGTGGGGGGAGCTCCAGGAAACTTCAGAAGAGAGAAAAGATAAAAAGAGAGAAAGAGAGTTTAGAATGGTTTAAGTTATGAGCTGGAACAAGATCAGAGAAGAGAGTAAGCAATCACAAAAAGATCACCAAAACAGGAACCAGAGAAGAGAGAAGGAGTTAATGACAGTTAAACACTTAAATAGAGAGTGTTAGGAAAACATGAAGCACATAACGAGGTGAGAACCAAAGCCCAGCTGAGATGCACCCTAGCAAGTGACTTATCCCAACAAAAATGAGGCACAGGAATCACTTCAGTCTTATAGTTGATTACAGTCAACCTCTGCTTGAGTAAAAATTGAAGGGAAAATTAAAAAATGGGGAGCAATCAGAAAATTAATGAGTTCATCAACCATATATTCATGGGTTCAATTGCATGTTGAGCACCAGAGAGTGAGTCAGGAAGAAGTCACTGTATGGCTGCAGTTTAAAGGACCTTCTTTACTCAAATCCCTCACTACCCCAACTTAATTTTAGAATAGCACTCATCTCTCCTGAACTTGATTAATTAAATGATTTGTTTCCTGATGTGATTTCAGTTCACATGACTAAGTGATCTCTTTTAGGAAATACCTATCCTATGGACTGCAGCACACAAAGCCCAGCTCTACCAGAGACCCAAACCAGATTCCACATAGCATAGCATATAGAGACACTTCTGTTTGGGTCCAGAGGTGCTGGAGATGCTTCCATGCAGTGCCAGGCTTTGTCTAAGAGCCCAGGAGAAAAATTTTACTCCCTCTACTCCAAGACCCTGCAAATGCAGCTTGCATCCTTCATACCCAAGTTGCCAGATCAAGGTGGCCCTGGTGTTTTCATGCTGTGCTCTTTAGACCTTTGGATCTCTGTGCAAGTCAAGCTTGCTGGAGCAACTCTGTACTCATGCAATTCATTAACACAGGTTCTCCATTTCTCCCATCTGAACAAGTCTTTCCTGAACACAAGCACCCAACAAACCAATTTCAGATGAAGCTCCATTGGTGACCAAGTGTTTATTTTCCTAGTTTTATTAAAACTAGTATATGTGGCACATCCTAGGATCACATATGCCTTTTGCAGGTGGCTTTTTTGCTGTTAATAACTATTATCCACAAGTCTTTCTCTTCATCTGTTCTTTCCAAAGCAACTGGCAAGGTCCCTGATTGTAGAAGCAAGTATTTTATCACTAGTACTTATGAGCGTAATCTCCTACTCTGAACTATCAGGCTTTCTTACATGATTTAACCCATTCATATCCTCCAGCTCTTACAGTGTAAGATAACAAACATCAGCTATGTTGATAACACTGTTACTCTGCAACCCTGCATGTATTGCAATACTGCATGGATTGCCATTGCTAATCACAGCTCACAGGCTTTGTAGTCGGTTTGCAAGGCCTCAGGACTGAGATTTGTCAAGGCTTGCTCTCTCTGAGCTTTCGTTGGCATGTCTGCAGCTTTGTCACATTTGCTTTGGCTGGAACAGCAATTTCTCTAACTGACCAGCTAGCTGTGGTGAATTTAATTTATTTTCCTATGCCATTGCATGGAGCCACACAGGTTTTACGATTATTATAATAATGTACCACAGAGAAATACAGGACTGGTATCTTAGCAAAGGCCTTGAGAAGTGGAGACATGGGTTGGAGTGTGGAGGAGTTCAAGTATGGGAAATATGAGGTGGGAAACAGGCTTGACAATGGAAATGCTCCAGTTATAAACAACTCACCCATGGCCAGATAAAGGGGTGGATGGAGATGGATAAACTGGATACAGGAGTAAGAAAGAGAACACAGAAATAGTTTCCAACATACCTGAAAAGGTGCCATATATACTAGGTTTGGACATAACATGGAGCTGCAGACCAATGAAAAAAGGAAAAGCTATAAAAGCATGTTAGCAAATATGCACAACCAACTCCAAGTTGATCAGAAACTGAGGAAGAAGAAACCGTCTGGTTTCCTCCTGGCAAAGGACTCAAGGTGCTGACAAGTCACTATAGCCATCACTCCCACTAACACTGTAACAAAACTACCAGCCTTAGGGCTGAGAGGAGCTGGGGAAAGGTCAGCGTAACATTAGGAAAAGCAGTCGAATCTAAGAGTATGCATAACAATTTTAATTGTGGTTGTGGTGGTGTTATAGTTATTATAACATCTGTGTAGACATATTATTCTCACTAATAATTGTATCTACATTAATAATGATTCTTGGATTAGATTGTATAACATTTCAACTATACTAACGATGTATTTTTTACTTTATATAAATATACATTAATGGCATTAGTTTCTTTTTGCCCATAAGCAATATTTTGAGCATAGCTATGATTTCCAGCTTTGTCTTTTATTACACTATCATTTTCATCCCATGATCATGAATAAATAAAATGCATCCCAAAACGAGACTTAAATTCCTTTAGACCATTATTTCTCTTCTGCTCATTTTTGAGTCCTCTTTAAGCTCCTTACCCACATTAGAACTACCTTTTGCATTAATCCCTCTATTTTTCCTGCTTGAATGAATAATTTCTCATCAAGTCCCACAACAAATAATTTAAAAAATTACAGTTTGATTAGTCCCAGATTAGTTACGTCTTTAAAATCACTTTTTAAGTGAGCTAGTTTGGGAGATCAGTCTCCTTTCAGAAAACACATGCTGAGTTTAATGAAACTTAACATTTACCTCCACTTCTTAAATTATGCTCTTCTTCTATATGCGTTATATTTTGCAGTTCATCGAGGGCAGAGTTAACTAGATCTGTTTCTTCTCCCCTTCTTAAATATTATATTTGCTATGCTCCAGTTGTATAACAGCAGGAAGTATTTGATGCATGTTTTATCAGTTGTAATGACTCTGAAATGTCAAGTGCCATTTTTGCAGTATTCCGAGGTGGACACACACAGTTTTCTCTGAAAAAGTGGAATTAAGACCATTTGACTCTTAGGAGTTTGACCTCTGCAAGAGCTGCAGAAAATTCTGCTTCTTCATGTCTCTTTCTCATTCACCATCTGGTGCATGCTTCTACGTTGTACCCCATCTCCCATATTGAAAATGCTCATCACTTTTGGAGTTAGTGCCTTGTGAACTGTCATCTTTCAACTGTAAAATGTTGCCCCTCCCCTCACACACATAGATATTTCCTTTGTTGTCTTTATTTGCAGGAGTAGGGGGAATAAATAATCTAGATTTGCTTTTCATTTCCCTTGCAAGACCCAACTCATCTTGGGTTTTGGTGAGTCTCAGCAATCTGTCACTTCTGGACTTCCAAGACACTACTCTCTTGGATGATCAGTAACATCTTATTAAATTCCTGCAAGCTCCTGATAGCTCTTTAGTGGGCTGCTCCCCAGTTAGATTTGGTATTCCTCTCTGCAGGCTTTTTTCCACCTCTTTTTTTCTTGGGGAAACAAATTTCAATTTTTTTTTTTTCTTTGATACAAAAAGATTTGAAACAAAACTTTACTAAAAATCCTGCATTAGTCCAACACACATAACTAGTTTACTTTATTTCTCAAAAATAACCTTGTAAAATTGAAAACCTTAATTAGATTTTTGCTCATGATTCTATGTAATATAAACCAAGTCAGCTTTATAAACACTTGATAGAAGTGGTTATTTTTAAGGATGAGTTTTAAGAATGAGCTGTAAGGTCATAATGACCTAAATTATAAAATAGCATCAACTTTTTATAATCCTGTGGTAGGTATTGAAGAAATCACATCCACAAATAATTAGCCCCTATTATTTTCAGCACCACTTCTAATCTATATTTGGAAAGATTATCTATAATAAGAGATCTCCTAACTAAATTCACATTTAGTGTTTACTTTGTCCAACTTTGTGTTACACAAAAACAGAAGATATTTTTCCATACTCCTCCAAAGTAGTTTTGAGTCATATGAACCCTATCTTATGCAGACCAGTAATTCCTATTTGTTTACACAGTATCTCATTAATTTCCATTACAGCTGTATCACTTTTATTCTGTTTTCTATCTTTTCTGGACCATCAAATTTTGTCTACCTCTGATGACTACTATTTCAGAGTGTGTGCGCACTAACACAATAACATCCATTTGCAGGTACTACACATCTTTCCATCTTCTTCAATTCATTGCCCAGACCACCTGCACCTGATATTTCTCTCTGATCTCACACAAATGTCTTCCACATACCAAATTTTCATTAACTGCTTTCCACCCTGACTACTACAGTTTTCAACAGCAGTAATTTATTTCTTTGTCATGGCTACCCTGCCAGTATAATGTTGTTTCTTTATCCAATGTTAAATCTTTATTTACCTTATTGTTTCCTTCATGAGTACTAAAATTAGACACAGACATTGCATACATTTCTGTGTGTTCTTCCTTATGGGTAAAGATCCCCAAACTCTTCTCACAGCACAAAGCCTTGAGCCAACTTGCCTATCTTCATCATTTAGTTTCATCTTCATGGACCAAATAAATGCTGTGTTCATTTCAAACAGAACTACTACCGTAGCCTAAAAGTGAGCCAAGGTTTAAGGAAAGAACCTTCAATTATAACAATTGATTGCTCAACAAATTATACAATGTCTGGCTGCAAAAACGTGCCTTGATCTCATTTCTAACAATGGTTATGTTTCAGAACGATTTTATTAATGAAAATCTACTAGAATGATGATGAAACACCAAGTTTTCTTCTTTGGTCAAATTAAGCACTGAAATATTTTACTCCAGAAGGGATCAGGAGGTGAGAGGGGGTGGGTGGGTTGGTCAGTATACAAAAATAAACCTTTCATATTAATTCAGAGCCCTGCAGCTACTGCAATCCTGCCCAAAGCAAAATCTGAGTGCTCATTTCCCTCTCTCCCTCCTTTGACTTTCCTGTGAGAGATCAGTATTCTCTTGTGATATAGTAATGAAATTTTGGGAGCTGCGTCAGCAGCACCAGTTGCCAGGGGTCTGCGTCTGTGTGCTAACAAGTTAGTTCAAAGCAGTGCAGGAAACTTCAAACCCTACTGAAAAAAGCTCCCTGCATTTCAGCCACAGTAGAATGGCTGTGTGGCAGGTCCAGCATCTCAGCTCCAGCCTCCAGGTCCCTATTCCAATATGCACATCACAGTGCAGCTGGCAGGTTGCTCTGTCTGGCAAAAATTATAAACTCAGGGAGTTTCAGCCAACAGGTGCATCTCAGTCTTTCCTTTTTCTAGTCCTTCCTTTGTTTCCATGGAAGGGAGGGAGAGAAGAGCCACCCCACATGGAGGCAGCTCCAGTGATGCTCTCCCTCCATGCAGGAGAGGGGAAGCTGGCAAGCAGCAGCTGATAAGGAAGAGACAATTGCTCCTAATGTGAGTGGGTACTCGAAGGAGTTAGAAAAGCAGCAATTTATTCATCAGCGTAGTGGAAAATTAAAAAAAAAAATTTAGTATAAATATCTGTTTGTTGCCTCAGATCAGCAAGGGAGAAGTGAGAAAACTCCAGAAGACTGAACTTATCTTTGGTAAACTTTCTTTTTTTTTTTAAACTAGCATTTATGCTCAGCTACAGCACAGGGTATCCATAATAACAACCCAGAATCAAACAGCTAAAAAGGAAAAAAAATCACAGCATGACCCTTCCGATAAGCCCAAGTCAAACACTTCACTTCAAAAATTGCAGTTTGCAGCTTGGGGACTAGGGGACTACATTTTTTAGTATCTAATCAGCTTCATGTTCTCTTTTCAATGGTGGACATCATTAAGGCTAGAAAAATAAGCATTGAGGCCAGTAAGTTGTGCCAATGCCATAAAAATAAGCAGGGAACCAAGAGTTCCATGACTGAAGAAAATTCTTAAAATGTAAACAACAAAAAGTCAAAACCAACGATCAATTAACATGCCCCATCTAGCTTTGTTCAAGTAAATAAGCTAAAGTAATTAGTTAAGTTGTAGATAACAGTTCCCCTAGCCTTTGATATTTGCATAGCTGATTGCATGTTTGTCTCTCACGTCAGGCTAAGGCAAACACACATGCTGTGGATATTTTATATTTCTAGCTCCCCAGATATAAATTAATACTTCAAGTGGATAACATATACTCCTGGGTACATGAATGCAGCCTTTTGGTGCTAAATATAATTTAGACTGATTTGAGACTCAAGAAATGAGCCCGTCCACAGACAGACAGAACACATCTTCCATTTTTTAAAATGTTTTGCCAAAATTATATGCCTCATGGGAGAACATAAATTTTTACAAGAAGGCATTTTTTATTAATTGAAATAATCTTCTTTTTATTCTTTTTCACTAATATTAAATTGTATTCCCCTGTACTAAAATATAATTATACACAAGCTCTACAAAAGATCCTACTGTTGCATGGGCAGAATATCCAGATACTTCTGCAACATAACACCACACCTAGAAATCTGAACCTCTATTTAAACTTCTCTTTAATTAGCTCTGTCTCCCAGGGACCACCAAAAGCTGTGCAATTCCTTCATTGCAAGTTTTAAGCAAAATTTTGCCAACACAAGACATTATAAGCCTTTATCTGATCACGGAAGAAGGAATCAATTTTGTTGTAAAAGTTTAGCATTCACGCACTAGTGTTGTGGACAAAAAAAAAATACAATGGTAACAAATAGTCTCTTCCTGAGAAGAGCTGTAACAGGAAACACAGAGCTAAACAAACACAACAGGCAGTGCAGATGGTTAAAAGTTAGCAGGAAACTAAAAATCTAATAGAGATGGCCAAAACCCTCCAGAGGGGATTAAAAATTTTATGCTTCTCTCTTTCCAAATTTCCAACATGAGATTTTACAAGTCATTTTACTTTAAGAAAGCATAGGAAATACAACTAATATTTTTAAAAATCATAATTTAAAAAGACACAACAAAAAACCGCATTCAGTACTTTAACATCATAAGCTGACATTAAAAAATTAACTATCAATAAAAAGGTGAAAAAACATTATTTCCCTTTCAGCGAAAGGCCAAGCTGCTCACTCAACCTTCCTGTGCACCATCTGCATCAGTGTGTCTCTCCTGGAGAATCCAGGTCTGAGTTTGCCCAGCCACACAGGTAAATTCTCTCTCTATTCTCTCTTGACTCCATCTTCACCACACCCCCAATGTGCAAAAGATGTAATTACGTGCTAAGGGCAGAGGGACAAAGCATGCCTACCTGAGGAAGAACAAACTCTTATTAGTTATTCTTTCTACCTCCTTTCTTACCCAAAACTGGCTAATGTCTTTTTTCTACCTAATGTTCTTCTCGTTGCCTCAGATTATCAAGACACAAAGTATTTTTTCATGGTTTTTCAATGTCTCTGACAAATGTCCAGATCCCTACAACACAAATACCATGACACCAGAGAACCAGAAAAGGGCAATTAAACACTGTAATACAGAGTCTTCTCCTGTATAAGGAGTACAGCTGACATATATTTGGGTAGCTAATATGTTTTCATATAGCAGAGATGAATTTGGGTTACTTTCTGAAAGTGTTAGAGTAAGGACAGGCATATTCCCATCTACTTGCTAAACAGAGGGCAGAAAAAAAGTCTCTCATTGTACCTATCTGGCCTAGAGAAAATTTTCTTCACTATTATAAATTCTTTAATTAAAACAGTATAAATTTATGAAGCCTCCTTTTCTTGACTGCAGCAGTTGCAGCAATGTGGCGGGCGGAAAAACCAGGAGTGATAAACGAATATAACTGTTTTGGTAATTAGGTCCACAGCCAAAGATTATTATTACTATTACTGTGAGGAAAAAAACTGTGTGCAGATATACACGGACGTCACCAAAGCCCCAGTGGTCATGCCATTATTGTGAATATATCATGATTTGAGAGCCATTTAAGCTGTGACATGATTTTCATAATTAACAGCTGTACTGTACAAGCCAAGCAGATGCCTCCACTGTATTCTCTTTTCCTCTCTATGCCCCAATGAGGACATTTGCAGCTCAATGGCAACAGGCAAATCACACCATCTGTCACTGTCCTCACTTCCCCATCTATGAAATAGGGATAATAGCACTTGCCTCCTTCAAAAACCACTGAGAAACCCATAATAAAAACTATTCTGTAGAGGGGCATCACTTGATTATTCAGCATCAGCTGCAGCCTGCTCTACTTTCCTAGACCTTGTGCTTCTATGGTTCCAGGCTTTGGGCAGGGTGGCCAGACTACCCCAAGCAGAAGAGAGCAGAGGCAACACTGTGCCGCTCCCAGTGGCTCCAGAACATCGTGGAGGGAAAGCTGCAAGACACAGTAGAACCCCTTTATCCTTTAACCTTTCAGATTTTGTCAATCATATTTTGTCAAATACTTAAGTTTTGATTTGCCTAAGCTGACTCTCAGGCTGAAGACTTTTTTTTCTCCCCTCCAATCAGACCCTGGGAAATACTCTATACTGCTAAAGAAAACGGTTCATTTTATTTCCTTTACTCATTATGACTCCCTGTCTCCTTTGCTGTCTGTCAATTCACATGACAGTTCAAAATATGCAATGCAGTGAAGAGAAAATTTAGGCTGAAAGTAAAAGGCCTCTCACCTATGCCCTCTATTAGTCTTTTCGGGAGACTACATTTTATTATTTTTTTCCAGATAAATTATCTCTTTGATTCAAGTGACAAATCTCAGGGCATTGGGACGTCTATACAAAAATGAATGAGGAAAAAATTAATTCAACCAAAACAAATGCGAAGTGCAAATGAAATTTGTGTTTCAGCCATGTTCTAACACAGGACTAGAATATGGTTTTAAAATCATTCTCCTCCAAAAGCAGTTAGCGAGCAGAGGGCAGCAGTTGTGTAGCATGTTATCTCTTCTTTGCTAGTCAGAAAGCAAATGGCATCTCTGAGGCACATAGGCCCTCCAGTATGATACCAGTCAGCAAAGAAAGGGAAGAGTCCAGATCTCATTTTCTGCAACTGATATTCATAGAATCATTTAGGTTGGAAAAGACCTTTAAGTTCATCATGTCCAGTTGTAAATCTAACAATGCCAAGTCCACCACTAAACCTAAACCACATCCTTAATTGCCATATCTACATGTCTTAAATACCTCCAGGGATGGTGATTCAACTACTTCCCTGGGCAGCCTCTTCCAATTCATTTCAATGTACAAATGTTTCCTAATATCCAATCTAAAACTCCGCTGGCACAACTTGAGGCCATTTCCTCTTGTCCTATTGCCTGTTACTTGGAAGAAGGGATCGACATCTACCTCAGTGCAACCTTCTTGCAGGTACTTCATAGCCCTTCCTACTTTGGTAAGACTTTAAGAACTGCCTCTCTTGTTCCAGTGCATTTTAACAACCACTTAGGATAGACCCTATCTTGAATTCACAAACAGGCATTGACCATGGCAGTTAATGGTAGTAAAAAATGAGTTGGGGTGCAGTGCCACTGTCTTTTTGGGTATGGGAATCTGGCCAATTTTCACAACCATATTAGTGCTAGTAATGAGGAACACCTTTTGACAGATGCTGTGAAGCACTGTCAGGCATTACCAGTGAACAGCTCCATTCTGTGACAGTACCTCAAAGCAGTGCCTCCATCTATAGGAGAATGTTCTAGAAACAAGCAAGCCATGGGAAGAGAGGAGTGTGCAGAACAGAATCTGAGGTTTAAATACATTAATCGGCTTGCTTGTAATCATAAAAAAAAAGAAAAGTGTGTGACAGAGAGAGAACTTTTTTCACAAAATTTTCGTCTTGCGCCTTAACCAGAAAAACATCCTAGACAGAAAATCCCACTTTCAAATATGGCCAGGAAGATGGAGTTGTCCCCACTCCAGTACCTATATCATTCAATGCAGATGGCAGACAAAGTTGTATAATATGCAATACATAAGAGGTGAGACTTCAGAGCAGCCTTTTTGGCATATAGAATGTTAAGCTCTTTTGCTATACTCCATAAAATCTTTCTATTTTGAGAATCAACATAGAGCTGCATACTTGCAGCAGAATTTTGGTAGCTACAGAATAAGCCTGCGTTCTGCTGTAGAAATACTATTCAAAGGACACTGTGCTACAGCTACTTTCCATCCATGCAACAGGTCAAAATACATTCAATCTTTTAAATGCCTGTTTTCATCTATCCAGGGAGGGCAGCAATGCTTTCATGACTGAACAGCCTTCTCTGTTATCATCCTCATCAGCTGGGAGGTATTGGAAAAAATGAAGAAACTCCATTCAAATTAAAAATTCCTGTTATCTGAAATACCAGCTGTAATTTGATGGTCACCATTTCACGCTGTTCTTTCAATTACCTTTCCTAGTCTCATCTTCTCTAATCCCAGATGATGTTTCCCCTCCGCTTCATTTCTTTATCCTTGTACACACATTTTTAAAGAGAATCTCCTTATGAGTCATTCAGTACCTTACGGATGCTTCAAGTTACAAAGTTCTCTTAAGACCACTAAAACAACTTTTTTTAAACAAAAGATAAGCAAAGTCCTTTCTCCAAACTAGAAGATAGTATTCATCAAATCACTGGAAGGTGAGAGCTCCCAAGGGAAGACATACCCTTCCAAAACATACCCTATTCCATCTATGTTTCTATAACGAAGAATAACTTCTAGCATTGGGAGAACAGTAGGCAAGAACACAAGGAAAAAAAAATAAAAAGGAGGAGTTATTTATACTTAAATATTTAACAGGCTTATTGATAGGAAGATCATTCACATCAATAATGAGAGAATAGAAAATTCATTGGCTAATGCAAAAATTGCAAAACTGAAACTCTTCTTAAAATTTGCGCACGCAAATATGTATTTCACACTGTTCCCTTAGTCTTCATTTTGTATCTGCATGTTGGAATTTAAGACCATCATATTTGGTGTAGAGAGTAAATATCCAGCTGAAAATAACAAAATGATTCAAGGACTGTTTTTCAGTTTTCCAAGATTCAGATAAATAAAAATACAACAGATTACACATGAAGACCTTTCCTCAGAGTTGTCTTTCCCAGCCACAATGACTAAGAGCTTTTTTAAAGTTATTATTTCTCCTTTTTTAAAATAAAGTTCAGATTCTGCACAGACTTGTATGACAAGAGTCATGATCTAGTGTATCATCACAGTACCACAGAATAAGCCAGTACATGCCAGAAAGATAAGACTGCATTTAGGAAGACGTTGGCATTTTTAACCTCGAAAAGGAGGCTACAGCCCTGGAAGAGGTTGAACTACTGCTGGCAGTCAGGTTTTACTCAAATTGAATTCTCATTAACATATAGATATGGTAATTTTTAAAAGACACATATCCAAATGTAATAATAACTAGAAGGAAAAAAGAAATGCAGGCTGAGAACAGCTCGGATTTGTTGTTGATCTATGGGCTGGTTGTTTCCAGACAGTACTTTTTCCACTTCTCTCCAAACTAGACTGTTTTTTAATCTTTGAACCTTATACCACAGCAACTAGAGTCTTGCTAAAGCTCTTTGAGAACCACAACTTTGGGACTTTCAACAATCCGTTATTAATATAAATTTAGTGTTAATTCACTGGCAGAAATTAAAAGAAAGAGAAAAATAATTTATGGTGATGCTTTTTTGGTTGAATTTTATATTGATTTCAAAATAAAAATGTAGAAGTTTGGACAATGTATCTTCAGATCCTGTTTGTGATTGATAGCTGAGGTTTTGATTACTATTTCCTACTCCTCAAGAGAGCCCTAGCTACATTTCAAAGATTTCTCAGGTGGGCATCTTAATCGCCCATATAACTACATATTTCTAATGGCCTCAAAGATATTTTCCTGGAAAGTAGGATTATTATGCCCTAGTGAATATTTAAGTATTTTATACAACAAAATTAACTTCCACTGGTGATATGAAGAAACAACCGCTATAAAGTGCCTTGTAGGACAGCAGTTAAAGCATTCAGATAATCGAGGTTTTGCCTGAGAAGAAAAACTTTTCCAATCCAACAGAGAGGGGATATGAATCAGGACTCCCTCACTAAATATCCTGTCCAAAAGACTACTAGATAAGGGCAAGGCAATATGATATACAGTAGCCTCACTGACTTCTTCTCCCTTGCAGGAGCAGCAATTAATCTATAAACTTCTTAACTTAACCTGCAGTTTAGTATAGCTACATCTCCATGTATCTCTCTAATGCTGTAACTGCATCTCTCAGTGAATAAAATATTTGCCAAGTGTGATTCAACAGAATTTTCTTGAGAATATGTCTCTCAGCAGAGTTGCAAGACAGTCCTCCTTTTTCATGTGTGAAAGAAACTGTTCATAAGCACTTCAACCATCATAAAGGCAGGATTTTTAGAACAAAGTTCCAAATTTTTTCTGTTCCCTGCATACTGCACTAGGGGTTACTAAGAGATTCAAGTGAGGGAACTCCATAGCCAAAACCATGTTTTTCAAACTATATTCCTAAAGCTGAAACTCAGGTGGTCTCTTTAGAGCCTGCTGATGAGTAGAGCTCTAGGGATCACATAGTTTACACCATTTGGGATGTACATTTTTTTTTCCCCTTTCTCACGCAAACTGACACTTCTCCTCCTCCCATTCTCCTGCACTGCTATTACGTGCAGAAATTCAGTACTGTATTTCCCCATATGAAGAAATTGGCAAGGCAAGACCGTGTGCTTTTGGCAGAAAATAATCCTGGGATTATGCCAATAAACAATCATTTTCTGGTTGCCACAAGCATCCCATTATTTCAGTTTGGCCATTCAGTCCAGTTCAGTTCAGCTCTGTTAGTGATTCTTTAATAAACCTTTATTATCAGGGGCTTAGGCCTCAGTCATTTGAATTCATGCTCCGCTGGAACTTGGTATTCAGGGACTCAGTCCGAATGTCCTTAAAAAAAAATAAAAATAATTAAAACACTTACTTTACCACAGGGAAGAGACAATGGAATTTTGTTGGCTGCAAGATATATTTGCACTCTTAAAGACTTAAGAAAAGCTGGATTTTGAAGCTTGTTTTATAAACACTTGGAAGCTTTGGTTCTTTCTAGAAGAGAAATGTGACAGCAGTCTTTGCCCTTCATGCTTCTTTGCGTCCACACGGCTGTTGTTCATAGCACAAAGAGATTTCATTTTAATTATCTACTTTTGGGGCTAATTTGGTGGG
>JAOXNG010000001.1:64616255-64626456 GCA_028566535.1 Scolopax minor | reverse complement strand
TCTTTTTTTTTTTTTCCTGAACTACCAATGAACCAAAGTCCATTTTTTGGCCCTGTTCAACCTACTGAAACTATATGGCAAACTTTTCTAATAACTTTCCTAATTCCACATTTTTATCTCCTGTGGTCACCATATATACCCCCAGATCTTACTTTCACTGCATCACAAAAATGCAGGATTATACAAATTGTTCTGAACAATTCAGTGTTCCATTTGTTTTGAGTCCCTTCTTGTTACTTTTTTAAAAAGTGAAGAAATGCCAAAGAGAGAAAAATAATGCATTGTCTTACTAGACCAATTACTGGCTACTACTCTCTTATACACCACACATAGGAGGAAAAAAAAACATGAAAATATGGACCTGGAAAATTAGTAAGAAACTTTAAAACTGTTATTTTATAAGATTCTGGAAATATTTTTCATATGAAAGAATAAATAATAATAATAAACACAACAGCAATACAAGAGTCTGTGACAGTTCACTTTCAGCAAAGAACCCTAATAGCCTTCAGCAATAAAAGCTGCAATTTTCTCGCCGAAGACAAAAACTCAGAATCCTCCCCCACCTTGAGCATGTTAAGCCATTTGTTACAGGGCCATGAGGAAGCTCACGGGTGTTAGTGAATGGTAAAAATAGGCAGAGCAAACATAATGATGAGAAAGATTTGCTAAGAAGTGTGAAGTACCCAGAAAGAGGAGGAAATGAGTCCTTCCAGACACCCCAACTTGACCTGGATGCTGAAGGCTTCACATCAAATATGGTTCAGAGTACAGAGAGACTTTTCTAAATCTTGGTTGCTGAGCACACATCAGTTTTTGATAGTATCATTCTCAGGACTGGCCGGAACAGTATTGTCCAGTTTGAAATCTATACAGATTTAGCAAGTTGAGAAATATAATGCTGGGGGAAAGGTTTCAAAATGAGTTCACAAGGAGTTTAGCACCAACGTTTTCATCTTCATTTCATACAGAAAGCATATGAAAACAAGGACAAAAATTTTATACACTATAAAATCAGCAGGCTTTTCTGCTAGTTTACGTTAGGATCAGGTCATCATAGAAGAAGAACTGGATAACCTCGGGCATGGAGGGAAACAAGGGACTCAGTAGTGTCAGCAACAAGATCACGCACGTAGGAACCAACAGAAAATTCTGCTTTGAACCACTGGCTCAATCAGATGGCACAAGTGAGAAAGAGGAGTTGTAACACAGACCCCAATTACCATCATGATGTGAATTCAGAATGTGCAGAAGGTATCTGTCATGCACACAGGCCATGAGGTCCTGGTGCCTCCTTCTGATTCCTCCCCCCTGGAATCAACCTTCAGAAAAGAAACATCTGCAAATGACAAAATTCAGCAGGGTTTCTTTTGTTTTTTGGTTTGGTTTGGCTTTTTCTTAATAAGGGGATTGGCAAGTTTCCAAATTTAATGTTTTTAGAACACCTACATTTTGGATGTTTGAAAACAGCTTGATACACTTTGCTCTACTTCACATGCTGTCTTCTGGGACACAGACTTTCTCTCAGTGACTACTCGTATGATGCCAAGAAAACATTTGTTATATTTGTTGGCACCTCTGTGAAAGGAATGAAAAAAATAACCAAGTGAAATCCCAAAGTGCCCAGGATACTTGTCTTTACTCAATTCCCCCCACCCATTTCTCAGAGGGGGAGGGTTGTTTACTTAATCAGAAGATTACATTTGTTGATCAAAGAATGAGGAGAATCCTCTCTACCTCGCACTCTCCATCCGCATGCAGATTTCGGAGCATGGCTTCACTGAAGCCCAGTGTATGGCAACACAAATGAACTACCCCTATACTAAGTCACCACATGTAATCCTGACAGCGACTCCAAGCTCTTGAGTCCCTCCTCCTCTGATCTCTCTCTTTCTCCCGCCTCCCTCTCCTTTTACTTTGATGACTTTGACAGCCAAGTTCTTGGAGAGTTACTCCAGGTTACAACGTGTCACCTTTAATGGAATTCAAAGCTTTAATTCAGAAAGTGGCCACTCTTGACCTCTGGCCCCGCTGCCACCCACTCTGCCGCCCCCCTCCTTTCTCCATCGCCATGGAAATGAATAGCCCAGCGAAAAAATGGGAGCAGGCAAAGTCTAAAGCTTTTCACAGAGCCCCCAAAAGAAAGATGAATGAAACTCATTCATCACTGAGCAAGGGACCCAGAGAGCAATGCTGACTGAAAAGCAAGCCAGAGGGAGAGCAAGCGAGGGAGACAGACCAAGATAGAAAAGGTTACCTCATGCAGGAAGTTATGTGATTTGAAAAAGAAAAGCACAGGAGGTGTGAGGGAACATAGTCCACTTGCAAAAACCGCAGATTCTGCCAAGAAAGATGCTGGGTTTTGGGGAGGAGGGGTTTTTTCCTCAGCCCCTTCCCTAGATAGAATTTCTTGCCGGATTACCATGAAAGGACGGAGATTTGAGGGGAGAAGCAAGAAACGCCTGAAAAGAAATTGCAGTGAAAGCCAAATGGATGGACAACTTATTGCAAGAAAAAAAAAATAATTAGAAACAAATCTGTGTTTGTAGTGTTTCAATTCCCGTCATCAAATCTCTACTTTAGAATTTTTTTGACCCCAACGCATACAGTTGCCTCAGTTGCCTTTCCTCCCCATCACCTCTGCATCACATAGCTTGATTTGTCTTGATATGTGATGTCAATCAAGTAGCAAGGCAATTTTTAGCATTAGGAAGCAAATGCACTTAAAAGGCAATAGCTTATTCACTTAGACATAGCACCAGTTTTCTGGTGTGTTCCTCTAATTTCCCCATGTCTCTTAACCTCACTAAAATTGCATTTGTAGAGAGTTCCTTTCAGGGCACCCGAAACAGATGCACAGTAAAAGAAAAAAAAAGAAAAAAAAATTAAATGACACTATGTGTCCCAACGTCAGATGAAAGAAAATGTGCTACTGCATGCTGTCCTACAGAGCTGAGGGAGCTTGCTGATGCCAGTGACAGAAAGGGAAAAGGGAAGAAAGGAAAGGCTGAAATGTAGCAGCTCCAAAGAGCTTATTTGCCTGCACCACTTGAAAAAAAGAGATAAGCAGGACAGAAGGAAGGTAAGAGGCAGTGGGAAGTGATTCCCTAAATGCAGAATCTTTTGCAAAGGTATTAGATAAGAGTGTCATAGATTATACTGGGATATTTATATCATTGATGACTTCTCAGAATAACCAGTCAGAATTCACCTCAAGCATAGCAGAAGGCAGAAAGGCACTTTGGGATGCTTATGGGAGAAAAGCAGTAAAGGGTAGATCTCAGTAAGAAGCAAATTCTTACCTAAGACTGCCTTCCTGCCATATCCTGAGAGAGAAATGATAATGCAGTTCTCTTTTCCACTGAAGGCCAATCCAAAGCTTACCTGTTTATACAAGTCAGAAGAGAGCCTACCTAGCAATTAAGTGATAACTCCAGGAGATAGTAGCCCCTTGCAGAGCGATTACCACTCTGAACCATGAGATTCTTTTTCCTCTTTCCAAAAACTAATCAGGCATGATTCTCTTTCATTCCCCCAATCCCTTTGCCACAATTTCATTCCTTTTAAAGTTCTAGTGAAAAGATATCACCCAAGAGGCAGCAATCATTAAACTTTATTCATTGTTAATGCAGTGAATAAGATGCCAAGCCAAGCTTCCTGGGAGCAGCCTTAGCGCCTCTGCTGACCAGTGAGCTCAGACCCAGCACTCATACTTAAGCTTCAGCTTTTTAGTAATCTATATTACTATATTAAAAAAAAATAGAAGTGAAAACTTATATACAAATGAACTGAAACTAGAGCTTGCATTTTCCATTGCTCTCAAGTCTTGCTTCCACAGCTACCAGAATATTTCTATCAAAAATAGAAGCAGGTACAGATCACCTGCAGCTCCTTATCACCTGCTGAATGCCTGCTGCTAAGGTGGGGTTTTTACCTTCTTGTTCATTTCCCTTTGTTGGGGACTTTTTCCCTCCAAGTACCCAAAGGCTCGCTGAGACCACATGTATCACCTGTTAAAGCCAGCAAAAATATTTCACTACAGAAGGATGCCAGCACTGAAGGCATGATGCAGGATTACTGCTACCTCTCTAAACCTCGTCCTTCATGAGAAACAGCTCTGCAGATGTGGAAGATCCAGAAATAATGCTAAAGGCTCAAAGACTGAGGACAGAAGGGACACAGCAACACAGCAGAGGGGGGGAGGAAGGAGCCTAAGAAACCTTATGGTGATGCTTCTCACACCTTGGCTCATCCTCCCCACTCCTCTGGCCTGCAGACTGTTTCCTCTCTCCCCACCCCCATGGACCTGTAGCTTTGCCTCTTCAAAAGCTGGCTTGCAAACAGGACAGACATCACTTGGGAAAGGTTTTGCTAGTGATAAAAAATAGCTATTTTATTCAAGGTATGGTAGAAGTTAATAGGATGATGCTATTCCACACAGGCAGAGCAACCACACAGCTCTGGTCTAAAACAACTTGAGGTAGCGTTAAGAACAGATAACAGCAATATCTTAATGAGGAATTACCCTCTAAATGGTTATTCTATCTGGTGGCCTCAGGCTAAGGCTTTGAATTGTCTTGAAGGAAGATGTCTATAGTTGATCCATGCTTAATTCCCACTGTAAGGAAGTTCATGTCAGCTCTGTGCTGCACATCTGTTTATGTTAAACAGACAGATTTTGATAGCAGTAAACAGTGCCACAAATATCTCCACAGAGGTGGGAAGCCTCATTTGGTCTTCAAAGTAACCAACTTCCTACAATAAATTTAAGAACTTGAGTGCTTCAAACCATGAAGGACACCTGCATGTCATTAAGTACTTAATGCTGAGCATACAGCTTTCTGGGTCACCATCTGTTCAGCAAGAGCACCAGCTCCTGGCTGCTGTTCCCCAATTCTGTGTGCTCCAGGGTTTGAACTTTCACCATTGGCGGCTCACAACTACCCAAAAGGTAGCAAGGATGGATCTTCTGTGTCAGCAATACAAATAAAAAAAACAGTGTCCCAAGAGAGAACAATTCAACCAGGGAGACTTCGGTAAAGTCTGTTTAAGGATTAGAAGTTAATCAGAATAGCTCATAATGTATATGCCTCTCTTTGTTGTATCTACAGCTGCCCTTCTAATCTCATCAAGGTGCCTGCTTATCTGTAGTTATCTGGCTCTGATAATACTTATTGTCTGTGTCATTTAAACAAAGTTCTCTTTCTCTCTTGTGCTAGAAAGTTTGCTATCTAGGCAACTACTCACAAAAGAAAGCTCAAAATTAATGTACTCTCACCTAAACAACAAAATATGTTGAAAAAACTTTTTTTTTTAGCAATTGGATGAGTTACCTGCAAAGCTAGAGAAGAAATAACTCATCAGCTCTAGAAATCCAGAATGACATTCCCTCTGCTCCAGAGGAGCCAGGTTGGCCCAATGCTGGCACTTCTATCCAAAGTTTTCAGCTTAGAGCTTCAGCCTTTTGAAGTTGAAACACCAGATGGTTCCACTATATCAACATCATTAAATTAGGCAACATTAATCACAGAGATAAAACAAAAGGTAATGGATCCTAATGGTCACTGGAGAAGCATGACCTTTGCATAAAACAAAGAAAGAAAAAGAGAACACAGGTTTCTCTAAGGTCTGGGGAACTGATGTAGGCTATAACCACTTTCCACATCACAGGCTAACAACTTCTGGTTTTTGCCCCCTATCCTCCCCACCCAAGGCGTATTACACATGAAAACTCAAATTTATGGAAGTGTACTTTGTTAGTTACATATTCTCAGAGAAGAAAAAACAAGTTTTTCCCATTTGGGAAAATCCTATTTGGGATTTGATCTTTCAGAATCTTCTTAAATAAAGCCAGCAATTTATTATAACTATAGCCAGTTCTCAAATTGAACTAGAGTTCAAAGCTACTAAGCTCCTTCATTCTTCTCAATGAGAGGAAAATCAGCATTTCTCTTGGTCTGGGAACAGAACTGGCTTATCTACATGACCAGAAAAGTAAAAATAAAGGTCCCTCAGTCCCATGAGCAAAGGAAGCCTATAAAGTTGACACCCTCCTCCTCTCTAATACCTGTTTCCCCAATCTTGCAAAATGTAGAAGACTTTCTTATCCCTGCATACCTGGCACATTTCCCAACTAAAAGCGGGAAAGAAGTAGCACACAGTGGTGTGGATACCTTAGTTACATTTAATTTATTTCACTCTAAAGAGATTTGTTTACATTAAAAAATTAACTTGATCTACCTATCTCACAAATGCATGGTTTTCTTCATTCAGATTCACTTTTCTAAGAGGCTTTATACAGCCAAGACCTAAAGATAGTACAGTTGTTGGGTGGAGATCTTTTGTGCTAAAGGACCAGGGTTTTAGGAATAAGAGCTGTGGCTTGCCTGTCTTCTATCAAGAAAAATATTTCTTGATTGGTAAGTAAAGTACACACTTGCCTTGCCTTAGAGGAATGGTAGCTAAGAGGTAGGGAGGGAGAAAAAAAAACAAAATGAAAAAAAAAACCCAACCTCAAAATATTACAACCCACACACTTAGAAAGGAAGGAGTAAGCAACTCTAAACTTTGATGTTAAATGCCCTCCCAGCATTTAGCTGGAGGCCCTTTTAGCTTCTATAATGTATGTTTCCCTGCTCACTCTTTTTTTCCCATGATGTTTAGCTCTATTCTACTAGGATGACAGCAGCTGAGTTACAATTTTGTATCATAAAGGGCAAGACAAGAGGTGTGACTTGCAACATGTTGCAGCCTCTATAGGAAGCAAACTGGCACCTAAATTACAGTATTTGTGTATTACAGTTAAAAAGAGAATTGCATTGCTTGCAAGAGCAGGACACATTTGCTGTCTTTTAAAAGAGCCTTCTGATTTGCTGATGTGACCACATTTTACCTCTGAGCAGCTGAGAAAAACTGTTCTGCCAAGACAAAATGGATGGCCTTACGCAAAAGGCCCAGTTAGTTCTTCGTACCAGTCTTCTGGAATCCATGACTCCACATTTGCCATCTACGCCCCGTAAGAAAGCTTCTGCGAAATTATCATCCTGCCTCCCACCATTGACACTGCAAAACAGTAAATTAGTTTGTAATTGAATTTTTCTTATCATGACCTTCCCCAGTGAGTTACAGAGGCCTTCAAAACTTGTTATTTTTCTTCCCTAAAACATATTTATAATGTGGTTATCTGTTCTTCTTGAGTCTGTCAGGCAGACTAAGCTCTTTAAGCCGCAGAGCAAACTTTCTCCAGCCATTAGTTTGTTGGAAAGCTTTCTGTTTCCTTTCTTTTTCTCTTTTGCACCTTTTGAAAATGTTGACACCAACACAGAATGCCTAATCCTGGCATCTGTTATCACCACCATGGCCCGTCTGGCCCTCTATATTCACTATATATGCACTACGTTCAGAGCTCATGCCCCAATGCCCATCTCCTATGAGCCCTAAAATCTGGCTTTCCAGATATATTTTTCTCACTGCATAAGTTTCATTCATACAAAGAACTAATACATGCTGTGCTAAGACACCTGCATCTTTCTTTTCCGCCCCAAAAACACAACAGGGAAAATGTCACCCATCTCTAAGACACAGGCATGGGCACGGGAAGGAACAGGTGGAAAGAGGCTCCCTGCCTTCTCCTGGTACCTTTCCCCATTTCGAAAAAGTTTGAAACAGGACCTCAGCAGCCTCAGGCTGTTAATAACGATGCCAATACTCAGTTAGTAGTGAGTTTTGCAATATTTAGCATTTTCCTTAAAGACTAAAGTCTCATGTCTAATTCTTCATTAATTTTTAAAAGAAAAAAAAGTGTTTTCAGTCTTCAGCTTTGAAGAAAACACTTCAAAGTGTGACCAATGTGTTACATTAAAATAATAAAACCCTATGTGGAAGGTCAGAACAAAGAATCCCATCGTTGTTTTGGATTTTCTTCACCTAGTGAGTTTTAGGCCAATATCCTGACAGGAAAGGGGGAGGAGTGGGGTTGTCAGTACTGTATTCAACAAGTATAATTACACTGAATTAGCGCTAAGGGGTTTAGAGAGAGGAAAAAAAAATACTATTCCACAGAGTTAATATAAAGTGGGCTTTCATGTACATACAAACCCACAAGGAGCAAGCTACTGCCTGCTGAGACCTATTTGAGAGCCAAGGGATTGATCGGACTCAGCCAGCCCTTGCTTAAGAAAAAAGCTGCAGTTGTGAATTACTGTAAAGCAGCATTCACATGATTGATGGGTTTACCCCCACCACCACATTTGTTTCAAAGATCCACTTTGTCTTCTGTGGCAACGGTGTGAATTAACCCCTCTCACAACTGCTGGCTGGATTTTGCAAGACCATTCCAAGGTCTAGGAGCTTGATGAAGCTTTTATTTTATGCAGCCATGTGACTGGAGAAATGGGAAAGACATTTAATACCCAGGCTCCTGAGGAGCACCATAACATCAACCTCTTCAAATACTCTGCAAACTTTCTGCCATCAGATCAGCAAGCTCCTCACCTGCCTGGAGAATTGTCTTTGAAGCAGCTGTGTCTCTGATCCCCCTTGCAGTCTGATACTTGTCCTTACATCCAAGGAAGCTTAAGGTATACTTATTTCATCCCTTGCCTTTTTAACCCAATTTGCTGCCAGCGATAGATTTTCTTCCCTTTTTTCCCCACAGAGAGCAAGAGAAAGCCTGAACTGTCTATGCTGTAAAGAATCCAGAGACTCCAGGTAGATTTGTGATGGGATTTCTCCTCAAGCCTCAGGCTCTGTAAAGTAAAAGCAATAGTTAGAATGGGCAAGGGAATGGTGTTGAGCAACCAGAAATGGGCCCAGATCATGACCAGCTTTTAAAAAACTTCTGAAATCTTTTGAATTGATAGGATGACACAGAAAGACAGATTTGCATGGAAGCCTGATCACATGCCTGCTTAGAGCAGGCCCACAGCATCTCAGGAACAGTTTATTCAGCCAGGAATAAATCTGTGTAAACTGCAAACTGCCCTGTGCTTATCCTAGTTCCCAGGAAGGTACTACATACATGAAGATTTCTTTTTCCTTTATGAGGTAAGTGCATTATTTAAAAGGGGGAGAAAACACACAAATAGCAGAGCATTAAATACTATTAGCTACACCAAGCTGGCTGCAGGCAAGAGAAACGTGACCTTCCCACACACAACTCTGCAAATCCCTTTCACGCTATGCCTGCACCATTTCATTTCTCATCCTGGACTTCCATCAAACCACGTGTCTTATCCTACAACACTTCCTCTGTATTCATCTGTATTCACTGCCCAGTTCTAAGCACAAGGAGTAAAAAAAAAAAATAAAATAATAAATTCAGCTTTCCTGAATCACTACCTGCAGCACCTGCTACCCCCCAGCTGTGGGACAGCCCTTTATCCCAGCTACTCCACCCGCCATCCCAGGCCTGGCCCTGGAAAAAGGGCATAAGAGCATGCCAGCTGAGCTGGTTTGACAACAAATATTAGACAGGGGAGCTTCTTGGCATCTCCTGCCTTGCTTTGTCATGGCACATTGTAGAAGTTCTCTGCCCTGAGGTTTAGAGCACCTTGCTCTTCAGTCCTTTCTTGGACACCACCTTCATCTACCATAATAGTTATGGCAGATGATGTTGCAGGAACCGAAATGCTGTAAAAGGCCTCTGCCTAAAAAACCCAGCCTCCAAAGGGAGAGCTGCTGAAGCAGCACCAAACGAGGTCAAACACATTCCAGCCACTCGATTCCCACTTGGGGATATAAATTCTCAGGCAAAATGTGTTGTGACTGAAAGCAGCCAGCAGCTACATTAGTGCCTGGGCAAGAAAGTTATTAGTGACCTATACAAATCACAACTACAGCTCAGCTGTCCTGGAGTAAATGGGTGAGCAGGTGAACGCTCAGCATCCTCGGCAGCAAATAAAAACCACTGTGAGACCTTTTCCTGTGATCCTACAACCACGTTTCCAAATTTTTATCCATGCTCATTTTATCAACTCCGAAGGACAGCACTGTGAAAATCTCTTTCTATGAAAAACTCTCTCAATTGCAGAGAAACCATACAATTTGCCAGGATCTTTGCCACGTTTACTTTGCTTGTGACCTCTGTTGCTGTGATTTGCAAGTTTTACACGAGTGCTCTCTGCTCCACCATGCAAACAGGGAAGGAGGAGAATGGGATCAATGCCGGGACATCACCAGAGCTGCTGGCAGCCTGCAAACC
>JAOXNG010000001.1:64519429-64530480 GCA_028566535.1 Scolopax minor | reverse complement strand
GAAAATGCATTTATATGTCTGCACAGAATGTGAAGGAGCTAGAAGGAAATTCCACATTTCAAGAGACATTTTGAGTTGAGGTGTATCTACTAATCAGACATGTTCACGAGTCCCTTCTCTTGTCTATGACAGGGATGAACATCACTAGAATTAGACACGTTGTTTGGGGAAAGTGGACATAGATTAAGTGCCAATGTCAGAGATGCTCAAAACTAACTTGTGAAGGCTTTACCCATTGTCCAGGTAAAAAAAAAAAAAAAAAAATCTCATTTCAGTTTCATGACAAATCTTTTGCCAAATTCTTATATATTCTGTATCTACAGCTGGATTTGAGATTTCTGTATAAACAACTCCAGAAGGAAAAAGAAAACTTCTAGAAAAATTGTAAGAGATGGACACTTAAATTAGCTTCCAGATAGTAACAGATAGCAGCAGTAGTAGCTGTCCTTAAAAAAGAACTTTTGAAATCCCACAGGCTGTAAAGTAGAATAGGGCACTAAAAAAGATTTTTCTTTGCTGTCAATCTGGAAAGAGTATGAATTTCACTGGGAAGCACTTCTGTCTGCAGTGCTACAGTCTCCAGGTTGTTCTTATATTCAAATAAAATATAACTATCCTGGTATTGAGTATCTTTGTACCGAACTGATTATACAGAGAAAATAAAAGACTCAAACTAGGACTTCTGGAAGGGTTGACAAACATAGGCATCTCACAGAGAAAAGATGCCCTTTTTTGTTAGCCAAATTACACCATTTTAAAGACCGTTGCTATTGTTTGTCAGGCTGAAGTTTTTTGTATGGACAGCAAGAAAGGAAGCTTCAAGCCAAATTGTTCAAGTGAAGCCAAAATTCTGCTAGATTTCCATTGTTACATTGTAAGTTTTTAAGGGAATGGGAAAGGGCAGAAATATATCTTTTCAGAACTGCAAGCACATATCTCCAAGGTAGAATTCCAAAGGAAACCAATAATTATTACTTTTCCCCCACTAAAAAAAAAATCTCAAAAAGCAATGAAAACAGCTAAAATCTTGAAGTATATGAAGAGAATTAATATTCACAACAGGACCAAAAAGTACATGAAAAGTATCATTATTTACCATGTATGGGCACTCCCATGTAAAAAAAAAATATAATTAACAGGTGCCCTCTTTTGTCAAGGAAGTCTCCAGAAATGGTGGTAGAGGAAGATTTACAGCAGCAACTGAAGAAAAGATTTCCTAATGGTGGGCAAATTGTAGCTTCCATCTGGAATGTGCACAGGATTTTAAGTATTGTGGTTGCATCACACTGACAATAGTGAGAGCTTTCAGAACATAGGACCAGGCCCCACACTGAGATGCATCACGTTTTCCCAATTAGTCTTACTCAGAAAACTTGCTTTCCCTCAAAACAATTTCTTACCCATTTGCTATATTCTTATATTCTGTTTTATTTTATTTGCTTTCTTCAAAGTATTTTCCCTATTTAGCTCATGCTTATCTTTCCCTGAACCATTCTCAGTTCTCTTTACATTACTTTTCCTCTTGAGTTCTTGTCTTTCCTTTCTCTAATGCCTCCTCCTTTTTAATTTCACTTTCTTAGCAAGAGGTGGAAAATTGCTTTAGCCATACCTTTCTAATGTTCCATTAAGTAAGCTATTTGTAAAAGCACTTAAGACAGCAGAAGAGAAAGAAAAGGGAGAGTTAAGCATAAACAGATGCTGCATTTTCTTATGCTTTAATTCTATTCTAAGGACTAAACAGGAGCGTACAGTAAAGGTGAGATGGTGATTTATGACTTCACTCAAATAGGATTTGTTTGAAAGCAATCAGTATTTGTGGAGTCTCATTTGGGATTTTAAACAATGGAAAGTAATTTGTACAGGTGTGCAAATAGCTGGTTAAAACATACTCACTTCACTCTTGTGGCTTAATCTTAATAAATGCAGCTTGAACTAAATCTTAACCAGAAAACTGATCCAGATTTTGCTATCAAAATACACCAGGGCAGACTACTCTGCCTATTTAAGAGCTGATGCTGAGTTTTCCAAGTTTTGGGGAAACACTTGAACTTTTCAAGCCTTCACCAAACTTTGCAATTTTAAAGGGTCACTATCACTAGGGAGTTCCTACCTACCATGTTCAAATCCAGAGTGACTTCGTTATATTTTCCTAACTTTCACCAGATGAGTATTCCTTCTCCTTTCTACCTGCAAACTTGCATCCCTGATGCTATTCTTACCTTGTACCATACAAAGTTTTCTCTTTAAAAATAAAACCCGAACCACCTGGTAACATCTGTACTGTTGTTGTCACACTGACTTCCTGGGCAATGATCTGATTCTTGTGGCTGAATTAAAACAGTTGGTATTCAGCCTTTTTCTTCTTCCCTCTCAGGAACTAGGTTATTATTGCCTCATACAGCAGAGCCTTGGTGGTATTACAAGCTAATTAATGTCTATTAAGTGTAAAGGGCTGCAGCCACGTTCCAGCCCCCACAGGCATTTTGTCTTCCTCTCCCTGACAGGACCAGATGGCATTCCGGCCAACCTTCACCCACCCTTCACAAGCCATGCACACAATTCAGACAATGCATCTAGCAGCTTTAGAAACACATTGCCATCCTCAGCTGGACAGATGCTAGAAGCATGGTTGTTATTACCCCAAACAATGAGAAAATTAATGACTTCAATTAAAAGATATAGATAAAACATCTACTAAGGTATAGTCACCTTTTAACTTTTGTATGCTGTAGTGGTTTTCATTTTATTTTATTTTCCAGCTCTCATCACATAACAGGGGAAAAAACATAACCAGGAAAAGAAATATATGGCCAACTATGAATGCTTGCAGCAGGCTGCGAGGAAATGGTCAACCCCATCTCCAGGCTGTTTGATCATAAGATAAATTAGCATGAAGGACCCATTCATGTTCAAAGGAAGAGTCCAATTACATGTTTCAGTGAAGTCAGCCCAGAATACGTAGCTTTTTTCAAAATCAAGCACCAGTAGTTCTAGCAATTTTCTTCCTGTTGTTTTTTGTATGTGCCTTTCACACTAATTTGATGTTCCTATTAAGCTACGATCTGCCCCAGCTCCTGGTTACTGCATCAAGATGCTGTTTTATGTCCTGCCCAGTCCACACATCAGTCAAACATCAAAAAGCCAACAGAGAGGGAGCAAAACATGAAATACCATTAATCAAAAGCCATCTGAAAATAAATTAACACGACGGTCACTTAATTAAAAACAAAGGCATAAATAATTTTCTCTCAGAAAGACTCCTGCCTCAAAACCATTTCGGTCAAATTATTTGTCACCCCAACAGCTTATGATCACAAGCAACACCAAACATCATAATTATTTTTAGATCATACATTCTCTACTTTCATTGGCTGAAGTGATTTAAGGGATCTCTCTATTTTAGCTACACTCTTTTTAGCTACACTCCTCACTTCTCAGAAATAATTACTTCATCTTAAAGAGGTTATAGGTATATGCATATCTTATACGCATATGTATAAACACACACATATATATCTAGCTATGCCAGAGACACTCTAAGCAGCCTGCAGCTATACTGTGACCAGCTGTCGTCTAATCTGCTCCAACATGGGAGAAGGGTCACTCTCAACCCGTTTTAGAGAAAAGTGACTATTAAGAAAACAGCTCCAATGGGTCAATTAATGACATTTTCTCTCACAGCAAGTGCCCTGTCACTTGCCCTAGTCAATGGGCTACAGAATATTGTGCTTTGAGCTGCAAATGCTGTATGGTACTTTGGACTAGATGTAAAACACTGGACACTGATGACTCTTAAAAGATCCACGAGAACTCCATACACAGAAGGAACTGCCCCTCTATGGTCTGCCATATTCCTTTGGGGGAATTTTGTTAAAATCATTTCTACAAGTTTTATTTGAAAAATAATTTCTGAAGGAACAAACCTCTGTAAAAAACCTGTAAGTTACTTCAGCTGCCAAAATATAATAGTCCTTTTTCTTTACATTGCTAGGTTAGGAAGATTTTTAGGTTGCAAAGTCAAACACCCAGAAGCTTGGAAATGCCAGATCATCTGATCATCTTACTCCAGCCCTGGTGCACTCAAGGATTTTGACAACCTTTAACCACATTGCTACCTGCTACTTTCTTCTGCTTCTTGCCCCAGCATTTAAATAGAGACCTTGATATTCTTTTGTATTTTGTATATGCAGTGCACAGCCTCAAAATTTATTCATTCCACGCTACCAAAACTGTGTACAGAATGTAAAATGATTAATTTTTTCCTAAACACCTCTGACAGTTTCCCAACAGAATCCAAGATTTTTGTGACCATAAAACTTATCCTCACTGTGTTCCTCTAAGGTGAGGTTGCAATATTATCTGTATTCTGCAGCTGAGCAAATGAGAGTCAGAAGGAAGGCAGGCAAAAATTATTCATTAATTTTTGTAATACAACCTGAGGCATGCTGAAAGACTATTTCTCAGTTTGCAGCCCTTGACTCTCTTTCAGTCTCCTTGGCCTTCCAGGAACACATCCTACTTCACAGTGGACATGCATGGAATGAGGAGCCTGTTGTTACTGGCCTTTTGTGAAAAGCTTGCTGTAAATCTGCATCATTCAGAAACTCCATCAGGGAAACTGAAGGGAGAAGCCAGTCCTCCAGAGCAACGTTCAACTGCCTTAACTGTAATAATACCTTGCTTTCTCCACTGCAACCCCCTGCCTCATGTTCTATACACCTTCCCACTTGGCAGCAAGTGAAGCAGTGTCTAAACATACTTCAGAGCTCGCCCTCTAATATTGTGAATAATTTTCATCAGCCCAGAACTCCAGATTCTGGGGACAACCAACCACAGGTCCTTTCCCCCAGGCCCCTAACCTGCCTGATTTACCTCTGATTTATCTGGACCCCATGTCCTCCTCCCTCTCATTATTTCATTCTGATTTCCCAGACATCTATATGTCCCCTGTGCTTAATAATTGCCAGTTCCCATCCCATAACCCTGATCCCCAAGTTCCTGTGAACACTCCCTTTTTTCTTCTAATCCTTTGGCTCTTGCAACTTCTTCACCTGGCTCCTCCATACTCCTTTTCTGATCCATCTCCATGTGTCCATGACTGCTGCTTCCCTTTTCTTCTTGCTACTGGAGATGAACTAGTGAGCAGCGCAGCCCAGGACAGGCCTGCCACCCTGCAATTAGTTCAAGAGGAGCAAAACTCCTCTGTGAGCATGTGCAGGCAGAAATTTTTGAAAGCAAGGTTCTTGAATCTGAGGCGTCTCCAACATGCATGAAACACCTCATCTCTACGGCAAACTCAGAGGTGCTTTTCTCTAGACAGAAAAAAGGCATCTCCTCCATATTATAATGACACTTTATCGAATGCCAACCCTCCAAATATTCATTCCAATGAGTTCATTCCACTGCCAGGACTAAAATCCCTCAGGGAACAACTGCTGGATTTATTTATTTTAAAGAAGGTAATTTAAAGCAACCCATTTCTCACAGATCTTGTCTTCAGAAACAACCAGCTTTTTTGTTAAAGTTTTAACTAAAAGCAAATGAGAAAGAATCAATCAAAGACTGAGATTTAGCATAAAAAATTTCAGCCAAAACAATTAAAGTTTAGAGAAGCTCTAAAGGAAACAGTTAGTCATAGTAGGTAGTGACAAGTACACATTGCTCCAGGCAGTGCTACTGACTTTGCTTGTAATTAATAAATCTACCAGCAAACATAATTGTTCTAGCTAAGCAAACATTTCCAATCACGCTGATGTAAGTAAAATCATTCCTCTAATCAATTAGAAGTTAGTCCACATGTTGTCACCATCTCTCCACACTGCCTAAAAGTGTCTAAGCATCATTTTTATTCCAGCTTCACAAGGCCCAGATTTCAGGCCCTGCCACTCCAGTCTGTGGAACACTGTATCGCAATCCACTATCCTATGTGCAAGAAGCAAGAAACACCAAGAACTGACCCAGTATCCCTCAGGGTAATGAGAGAAAACCAGGTGAGTGTTACCAGGCACCTTGCATCCCTGTTCCATACACTTCCAAGGCAGAAAGACAAAGTGAAACAAGGACCACATGGTCACTGTTTCTAATTTTTCTATACTAAGTTTTAAAATGCATCCATAGGGATCCAGAAACAGTATAACTAGAAACAAAAAGGAGTGATGTACACACAGAATCACATGTACTTGGGGGGAAAAAACAATCCCCAAACACTAGAATTTTTCAAAGACAGCAACAGAGTTCAGAGAGGTGCTTCCCCCATCTTAACGTTGGTAGCAATTACTGATCTACTGCTGGTTTTGAAAATCTAGCGTGAAAGGACCAAAAAGCAGAGAAATACTTCTAAAATAGGCAAGAAGAATAAGAGACACTTACACAAATCCGAACACAGTGGTAGAAATCTCTTTCATGAGGGAATTATCAGCAACAAATCCACTGTTTAGTCATCCTACACCAACAATGGTATCTCTGCTTCAAGATTATATGAAAACTTTTGCCTACATCTTTGAAAGTAAACAGCAATTGTAGAGTTTTCTGCTTTGTCACATTGCATCAGAGATAACCTTAAGGGTGAGCACTTCAGTCTCTCTCATAACCAATTACCATGAAGACTCCCTTAGCTGGTAGATCAGGCATCCCAAATAATGTATTTACTTTTGGAAACTTGGATCTAGATTTATGAATCGTGCAGGGTGCCACAGCGAAAAAACAAAGGTAAGAACATATAATAGAGAAAGAGGGAGAAACAAAAGAGAGGAGTAAATGAGAAGAAGCAAAGGGATTTCTGCAATTTCAACATGTCAGCACAATTCATTTAGCTTAAAGGAGCCGCTATGAGTTGCTTGTGGTGATCATCAAGCAGAGAAATGCAGAGGGCTCTTACTGCAGCATATGTGTCTGGCTGGCGTCCTTTTGTTTGTCAGGTACCTCGTAGTGTGGGGAAATCTTGCCAAGGCCACTGTCACTCAGCATCCTCTTTCGAACTGCAGGATTCCATCGATCTGATATTCTAGGGAGGGAAGAAGGAAGAGAAAAGCATTCACCCTTCAGAAATTACCTCACACACCCCACTTTGAAGCTCTCTTACACTTACTGGTTCCCAGAATTTTTTCTGCCCATAGCAAGCTAAAATAGCTTAATTCACTATGAGTATGAGACTGTTCCTATAGATGAAAAGGAGCATTTTTGGTCTTTCCAGAGACTGAGAAGAAACAGAGACACTTTATCACCATTCTTAGGCACAGAGGACTCCAGAGCCTGGTATCAGAGTCCTGACTATGTAGACAAGGGGTTTGTAACTCAGTCAAAATAGATTTATTGCAGGACAAATAGACTCAGACGGTGTGAAGAGGTTGAAAATTTAAAGTCCATCAGTCCAACTCTGTAATCCAGGATTCTGATGGAGTAGATGTTGTTTCACCATCCTTTTGTCATTACCATGGCTGCATCTGATCCTGTCCCCAGCTCCCCACCTAAGATCTGCCATCCCACGTTTTCCAACCCTTCAGAAAAGGGGACCAGAAAAGAGATGTCCAACTCCAATATGACCACTGAAGGCCAGATCCCAGCAGCACTCACCCAGAGGCCTGCTCCACTACCAGATCAGGCATTCCCGGTGGCGTCCCCACCTGCTGTGACATTACCAGCTCTGGATCCAGAATAAAAATCTCGTCCTGCGAAATTTCCGTCACAAAGTGCAAATGTTCCTGTTGGAGTGATACGAGGAATGAATAACAAACTGGCAGCATCACTGGTCTCCCTAGGCACCCAGCTGGCTATAGGAAAACCAGGGGCACATCATGGTCTCCAAAGAGGATTCATGGGACTCTGAGTATTTATTTAAGTGCACACACATACACACACTGGAAAGGAGGCCGCTAAGTCACCAATAGATACTTCATCAATTTCAAGCCAAACAAGATTCCTAACCAGCAAGCTGCATGCTCACAGCAATGCTTAGAAGGCTGCTACACAGTGGCACTCTGTCATTCAGCTGAAAACTGGAGGTCTACCTACAAAGCCAAGGTTTGCATTTCAAAATGAGGACCAATACGCAAAGTCTGCCCTCCCCACTGATGGCTAACAGAATTTCTTTTGCTTGGGGATACTCTCCCAGACCCCTATTGCTTGTACAGCCTCTCCATTACCAAAACTCTTTCAGTCCCTCTTTTTTGCTAATGACACAGAAGGCTTATTGTCCTTCAAACAACACCAGGTGTGAGCAGGAAAAGGAGCAGGAAACACCCCATGCTTTGTGGGCTTTGTGTACATCACACAGTATTGATCTTTTCCCCACAGAGACACAGGGCAAAGGAGCAGGAGGGAAAGATGACCATTTGTACAGGGTCAGGTATTAAAGAAATACAGAACAACCTCGAGTCACATTGTCCTGCTTGACCTGTAGCAGCATCTTCTTTACTCTTGCTTTCTGAATGTTGAAGTACAACTCCATCAAAGCTTTTATATGACAGTGTGCAAAAAAGACCCATGGTAGCTACATTCAGACACTGAACCTAGCAACTCTAGACTGAAGCTGAAGGACTTCAGGACTCAGCTGAAGGACTCTGGTCCTTCTTATTGAACTAAACCACCAAATGCTTTTGCTAGGAAACAGTCCTATATTACTGTGATTCAGAAACAGCTTACACAGTCCTCAAAGGGACCAAATACAAATGACCACTGTGTGAAATCAACAGTTTCCACTTAATGCTGAGCTACTGATTGGCCTGTTCTGTCTACAAATCAGAAATATCAAAAGCTCTGAAAAATTTTTAAAGTGTCTTTTAGAAAATATATTCAGATTGTCAAATCTATACCACAGGTTCAAATCCAGAGATACACTTTGTTTTGGGGTTTCTTAAGAATATTTGTTACAGTTCTGGTCATAATTCTCAACTCATAACATCACCTTAATTTCCATAGTTATTCCATGTCACACACAGAGGATCAGGACCTCTGGTGATTACAAGCCTCAGTGAAAAAATAAACTCAAGCATTCTAGTGTCACACAGATGCCTTTAGTAAGACTTGATAAGGATGACAAATGTAGAAAATTCTGATCTGTACATCAGATTGATAGTTAACAGAAGGGCAGGTGGTCAGCAGATATAAAACTTCAGTGAAACAATGTGTATTACATCAACTAAAAAATGGCCTGGGATTTTTTCCTCTATTTTTCATGAGACATCACTAGCATTTTATAATACACAGGAGGGATGGCAGATAATTCATTTTAAGCTGCACCTGAAATACCTTAAAAAAATAAATCTATAGAAACTGTAACTGAATAAAGATTTACCTGAGATCTGTCAATGCGGTAAAAACGATCAGCAGAAGTTGCTGCAAGACAGAGAAATAACAACCACAGTGAAGAAAATGGTCTCAGCAGAGCTGCATGAACAATATGGGCTGAGCTAAAATCACCACCACGTGAGATAACCTCTGTGTCAGTGAAGTCACAACCATTTCACAAGAATATAATTTCATTCATTCGTTATGTCCATATTCCTATACCACTAAATAGTGAATTTAAAGATGAGACTTAAAAAAACAATATTCACTGAAATTATTAGCTTGAAATAAATGTTTAAAATATATAAAATAAGTAGTAGTGATTACATTAAAAATGTTACATAAAAAGCTATGTTGTTCTGATGAGAGTATAGCAAGCTGATGGGTCTAATAGGATTAATTCATATGCTGAATATAAAGAACAATAACATGCTCGGGAGCTCTTTGTAAATCAAATGCATAGCCACAGATATTCAGCCTGAATTACCAATACATTCAAGGAAAATTTATGCTACTCATGAAAAATACATGAAAATAGGGGAGATTCACTAAATAAAGTATCTAATATAAATCATGTCACTGTCAAACAATTTATATCACCAAACCCAGAAGTATTTCATCACCTACAGTCTGCTTCATTGGATGGAATTTTTCTTGTTTCTGCTTTGTATTTAGTTTGGCCAGTGAGATCAGACTCGTTCATTTTGGAGTTTTGACACAAGAGCACAGTACATAGCATTGTAGGTTTTGGCACTGCAAGGGACAAAAACTGAACACATCTACCCATTCAGCTTTCTCCAAAACCCAAGCAGATTCTTGATATGTTTTTTATCGGTTTGCCCCATGAGAGATGAGGAAAAGTGATTAGAAATTATCAAGGAGAAATTGTTTTTGCTTAGTACAATAAAAATTTCAGTCCCCCCATGCTGAAGATTTTGCAAGAGCAGATGCCATCCATCTTAGCTGCTAATTCCAGTGCTCTGGAGCCTGATGAAAAACACAGCCATCTTCTTTAACAAAGTCTGGGTCAAATAAAAGCAGAGCTCTCCAGGGAGTCACATGAAACGCAGTCTTTACAGGGAAAGGGAGGCACTTTTCTATCACCGAAACACTGCAGCACTTAAAGAGAAACTAAAGCAAAGAACACAGCCTTGCCAGCAGCAGCAGGTTTCCACAACTGGCTGCACTCTTGACTCCAGGCACCGCCATGCAATAACTGATGCTTATCACAGCACAGACAATAATAAACCAAACCTCTAACCACCCTTAGAAGAGCATGCCTCTTTGGGGTGACAAAGCTACAGCAGGCATTTTGATTGCTAGATGAAGGCCCCATTTCATTTTTTTCAAAGGAGAAAGTGGGGTACTCAGCTTCTTTTTAACCTGCTCAGTGTAACAAGAAGGAATAGTTACCCCTCCATAGTAACACTCTCAGATGCACTAAACTTTCACATGCACACCATAAGCAAGCAATATGCTAAGCATAAGAGAGGGGAGATGCACTTACCATCTAGGAAGCACCATCTAGGAGAGAGCCTCTGAACAGAAAGTACTCTGGGGAAAGAGCTTTCTTGGTCCTGGATAGGGCAGGGAAATTACATTAATTTTTTTTTTTTTTTTCCTCTGAAAAGGACTATTTTCTAGTCTCTGCTTGTTTTCATTTTGCTCTACTGACATTGCACAATGGCAAAACCTATGTAGCCCAAACCAACTGGATTTGGTCCTCACTGACATCAGGGTTTGCCTGTGATATAGAAGAGAGTATT
>JAOXNG010000001.1:64434795-64448645 GCA_028566535.1 Scolopax minor | reverse complement strand
ATGTCACGAGATACTTCGCAGCGAAGTTGGCCCATTTGATGTCAAGAAAATAAAAAGCAAACAAAACAGTTATTACATGAGAAGAAATAAAAGCCATAACAATATTAGTCTTCCTCCATTGCTCTTCACCTGGAATTGCAATTCTTTGCTTCAAGGCTGTCATGACAGGCTGGAAAGATCTCCAGCTTATATTTATTTTACTTACAACTTAAATCAAGCAGAAGACTTATGCACCAGTTTTAAAATCCATAGGTTTTAAGAGGTGCACAACCTCTTATAACAAACCTCTGCAAAGAGGAGAGTTTCATGGTCACCAGAATAATGTAAACAAGCTCAACAGAATGGGTTTTATCTAAGTGCTTATTTGCTCTGGCTGGCAATGACACCAGCTTGCTGGGCTGTGGATAGTCAGCACTGCTGCTGATGAAGGAAGTCATCAAAAATTCACTGGTAATATTTTGTGCTGAAAGCATGTGCTAATGCTAATTTCACTGTGGGTAAAAGCATCAGGGGTGGATGGTACCTCTCCAACTTGGTATTATGGCAATCACTGTGACATCTGTCAACACAAGTCCAAATACTTGGAAAGGAAAAATTCTTTCCAAAGGGTTGCAGCTATAAATTTGTTGTTGATGATGATGCATCATCATCTTCTATGGAGAACAACATTACAAAACATATAGGAGTGATAACGAAGCCCTAATGAAATCAATGGGGAAATTCCCACTCATTTCTCTACACATATCTCACCAAGGAAAAAAAAAAAAAAAAACAGTGGGGTAAAATTTCTTCAACACATTAACAGTTAGGCATAATGAAGAAGAATAACTGATAGGAAAATATCTCAGTGATAGATATTTTTTAGGCAATTGAAGGTAAGGACGGCTCCTTCAAAGAGTTGAGAAGCAGGAAAGATGCTTGCAGAAATAATGGTACTATAAAGGAAAGGTTTGATGTTTTCTATTTAAAAAGAAAAACTTAATATCTGAGGCTTTGAGGACAAAACAATATAGTCTAGTAAAAGGAGTGAAAAATGTTCATAGTAGCATCTTATGCTGCATTGCCCATAATAAATATAGCTGCCATAAAATGAATTATGCTGGATTTAGTTGAGGAATTTTGAAAGGCCAATTTTGTGCATGAAAGGATACTGCATTTTCTAGCTCCAATTTTCAATCTAGAAGGAAATTATTTTTTAATCACGAAAATTGCAAAAGCATTCCATAGATTTTTTTTTTTTTAATATGGTTCACAGGGTTTGAAGAAATCTATTTGAAAAATTAAGCTGGAATTTAAAGTCAACTTTTTAACAAATATATTGTCAAAAGAGCTATGAAAACCTACTTTGGCATATGGCGTTTTCCAGCCTGCAAGAGAATTAAATGAGTGTTGTCTGCATCAGGCTCCAGAAGATGGCAATGTCTTACCTTCTCTAACTGCTCCATACAGGCATTGTGGACCACAATCTTGCAGGCAGCACACTTCCTCCGCAGAGCAGATTTCTGCAAGAAGAAAGGGAGATGCGTGTGCATGCGAGGTGCACTGTTCTCAGGAGGAGAAAAGTTAGCTGTGAAAGAGGACATGTTTCTCTCCTTATGGAACATATGTTTTTTCCTCTCTCGGTGCTCTCAGCTGTTCTGCATATTGAAAAATGGCCTGAAGCTCTTCCAGTTAAGAATTGGACTTTGCGAAAGATCAGCTTGTGAACTGCAAGTACAAGGTTGTCTTTAGGTAGCAGCCTACTGAGATGTAGCACCAGTGTAGAAAGGAGAAAAAGCCATGCGTGCAAATCAGAGAACTCATACCAGTTCAGAAGAGTGGGTCATTTCATGCTTATCATATGATATTCAATTTGATGGGCCCATCCACTGACTTGCAGAAAAATGCTTGGGTCATTTAGCAGATAACGATAACCTCTTCACAGAATGTTGTTAAATGCTTATGAAATGTTACAGCAGGGATAAAATTCTCAGCCTAATTATGCTGGTTAGTTTTATTAATTTCAGCAGGGCTTTTAAAGTAATTTCAATTGAATCCCCTGAGCTAAAGCATATCAAAGGCAAGAGAATGCATCCAGGAGACAGAAAATATATTTACTTTTTTTTCCCTTGCATAATCTCAATTTAATAAACCAGATGGAATTAATTTCCATAGAAGTTTAACTTATAGACGTGTGCTTAAGGGACATAAAATTTATGAACACAGGGTAAGTTGAGACTGATTTGTCTCAGATTTTTATTTTCAATTTATTCATGTTCATTTAAATCTCTAATAAGGTATTTCATTAGAATTTTCAATGTGTTGTAAATAAACTCAAGAAGAAACAGGGAACATAGCTTGGGCTCACATTGTAGAATAATTATAGTTTTGTAGTCTCATAATTAAGAGTCTCAATTATCTAGATGACACACTCCAACCCTGTGTGTTTACATCTATGTGGAGTGTTGTTCTGATGTTTCACCTGAAGAATCATGACACTGTACAACAGACTAATCTTTCATGTGCTTTGTGGCTTGTTAACTTTAAATATGTTTTTAGTCTGTGTTTGCCAAGAAGAGTGAGACAATATAAAGAATTGATTCTTAAAATGAAATACTGCAAAAAGCAAACAAAGCTAATGCCTTACAATAAGCTCCCTTTTTTTTGTATCTTTAAATTTTTTTCATGATTTTTGATAAGTACTTTCCTTATTTTTTTTAATACTGGTGACATTGCAAGTAGCTACAACCAATTATAATGAGATGCTAGTAAAAATTTACACTTTTGTATTACTTTTAACTTATTTGATTTATTATGAAATGTCACCTCCATATTCCAGAGATTATGAGGTGGTGTTCTGCAGAGGGGCACTCTTTAATGCAAAGTCTGTGCAGTTACAGCTTAATTATTTTTTACCACTTCTCCATTGAAAACATTTGATCTTAAATCATTTACATTTAAAAGAGCTAAACCAAAGGAGGGTCAGGACAGACATAGAAAAATGCAGCATCATCAAAAAATTTGAACTGGAAAAGCATCAGCCTTTTGACAGATCAGGTTAATCTAACCACAACTAAAGTGAACTGGATTTTCATTTCCATCTCTAATTCTTAAGCTAAAGAAAGCCCCACGCAGCTTAACATGTTATAAACGCAGATATCATTTTCCCCAAATGGAACCAATATACTAGTACCTAAAAGAGAAAATCTCTGTCAGATCAAGCAAAGGTCAGGCAATTAAGAATTGAGCAACTTTAAAATATGGCTCAACATAGCTAGGGCTTCCAGCTCCAGCCATACACCTCTAAAGCTACAACACAGCCTTATAAATCATATGCAACAGATTATTAAATTTCTATGTTATTTTCAATCAGCTAAATTATGATTATTTACTCAGGGTTTTGAATGGCAAACTTCTATTTAGAATGCATGGACAGTTGCATTTGGTCAGACCAAAAAATCCAAAATTCTGTCGCCAGCTTTTGCTGAAACCAATGTCCTGATATTGGCACTCAGGACCAATAAAAGTGCACAGCAAACACACAAAAACAATTCTCTTTATTATCACCCCATAATTAGCAGTCTGTTACTGTTGGGACTTCGCTTCAGTATTGCTTGTAAGCAGGCATAGGCTTCCCAAGCTTAGCCTTAATCTTAAATGCCATAAAGTAGCCAGTTTTCTTAAGAAATTATAGGAGATGGATATGAAATTGCAGCTAAGGAAAGCACTAGAGTTTTGGATCAAAGTGCCAAAATAAAAGGGTTGTTTTTTTTCTTCTCTTCTGTTGAAGCAGTTTAACTGAAATACTAAATGAGGAGTTGCTGAAGCACACTGGAACTATAACAGTGACTCCCCAGCCAAAGAGACACACACGGGTTAGACATAGTCCAATGAAACTTTGTCATCTACAGCAGAAAAGCTTCAGTAGGAGAAGGAAAACCTTAAATATTCTTAAGTAGAAGAGAAGCTTCAATAGAAGGCAAGCAGTCGAATATGAGCGCAATCATTGCTAGTGAGTGCACTTAAGAGTGGAAAATTCAGTTCAAATCCTTGCAGTCACCAAAAATCACAAAAATTTGATCAGACTCTACTCTCAGAGTAGCAGCAACATATTTCTTTATATGAATAAAACAGGATACTTTGAACATCTGAAATATCTCGGTATTCTAACCATTTTTTCCTTACCACGTTAATAAAGCTACTCATAACATCCATACTCATTGTGTAAATAATCTGGGTCAGTTAAAATTATTTGAAACTTTTAAGATATTTAACCAACAGCCTTTTGCCCCTTTTTGCATCCTGGAACACAAGCATCAACTGCAGCAATAAACAGTTCAAACTCCTATAGGCTTCTGAGCAGTGTATCAGTCTGACATCAGGCTTATTACCTCAGAAAGAGTCAAGGAAATCTGAAAATAACTCACTGAGAATTTGACTTGGCAGCTTTCCTCCCCCAGGTAGCAGAGGTCCCCAGAAACATTTGTCTCCAGCCACAGATGCTCTCCGTTCACAGCATTTTCCTGAGAACAGATGATTCTTAATCTCATTTGTGAAACTCAGCTATATGAGTATAAGAAAAAAAAAAAAGATCCAATTTTCACCACTAATTTAGAAGAGCTCCCCTGTCCCCCCCATAAGCAACAACACCACAACCATGTGCCGTGTGCTGTTTTGTTTTTCTACAACACAAAGCCATAACTGTGTTTTACCCTGGCTGACCACCCTGCTTGAAGGATGTTGGTGTTACAATGAATCATGTGTCACCAATCAGAACCAAAGTATTTCCTTAAATGTACACGAACTTTGTCCATTTTCTTCTCATGTGCTGCCTAGTTTAACTGGGACTCTAAATTTGTACACAGAATTTTAAAGAAACAGAAAGTCAAGAGAGATTAAACGAAAACATGACTAATGAAATTTGAGAGCTAGGCCCAGAAATACAAAATAACACTGACTGTAGTTCAGACAAGGAAAAATTCTTTCTTTATAATGGCTGGATCAACACTGTATGTTTGTGAAAAGATCCACAAAACATTAAGTTGCAAGGAAAGACATGACTTCAATTTTATACCTGAAGGAACAATAAGTTCAACTGAGAGCAGTCTTAAAAAAAAAAAAATGTACTTAGTACACAGGCAATTAGTAGTGATTAACAGAGCAACATCTAATTTTTCTTCGACAACTTCATTTGACTAAATCTGTACCTTAATTCTATTTAAAAAAAACCCACCTCAGTCTGAGGAAATTTGTTTGTAGAAAGACTACAGTTTTCACTTGGCTGTTATCCTGGCTCAATTAAAAAGCCTAACAACTCTACTGTACACTATTTGAGCAAAGTGAATAAACAGGATTTCTGTTCATCCAGAATTAGAGCAAGATAGAAAATGCTTTGACAGTCTCTGACATTTGGTTCCCACACTGCAGAAGTCACAAATGATGACGCTTACCAAACAGATGGCGTCCGACAGCAGGATGCTCTGAAATAGCCATCTTAGTTAAAATAATTTATTTAAAATACCACTGACAGTTTCAAAGCGATGAAATGAGAAAGCTTCTCTTGCCATGTGGATTTCTTGGATAATACAGAGAAGCAGAAGTAGCAAAATCCTCTGCTTTCTCAAAACTGAGTGCATCCACAACAGTTAAGACCTACATAGGTCTGCACATGGTGCCTATGGCAATTGTAGCGCTCACTTCAACTAAGTAAAAAGAACAAGAACAACCTGCTGGGTTTTTTTCTGGCAAGAAGTCTACTGATCCACTTCATCAGAAATGTTCACATTGAGGTCAGACCCAGTATTAACCCCCAGCACAAGGGAGCAGACGACAGCAAGAGTAGGATTGCAGTCTACTGCCGTTACACTCTTGATCTCAACAACACTTAGTGGCACACCATTCTATACCTCCATTTCTTCTCATCGTTTTGTCTACTTGTCCACCTGAACTGTAGACTCCTTGGGACAGAGATTTTCCTAAACTGTACAGTTCAGCATAAGATACTATAGGTGAAGTTTTTCAGTATTTCTATAGTGCAAAACAGCTTTTAAGGACTTGAATTAGCTTTAAGAATTCTGCAGGCCTTACTCAGATTTACTCAGTAAATTCTTTCCCTTCATGTTTATCCTTATATTAAAGCAATTTTCTCTGGCAAGAACTATATCAGTTTAACAGCACTTCATGGAAGCCTAGTCACATTATATTAACAAAATGACTATGCCCACAGTATAACCCAACATATTCACGTCCTGCCTAGTTTATGAAGAGGCAAACAAGAGAACCAAAGCAGGAGGATGTGAACTCATGAGAGTTTTGACCTGAGCACTTTGTCTCCTGATGAAACAATGCAAACTCAATGTTATAACCCGGAGCTAAACTTCATAGAATATAAAAGATGTTTAGGAAGGATCAACTATCAAAGCTAAATAAGAAAGCATACAGCTCCTGGGAGATAGTTTTTAATGAGGAACCAAAATTCCATTAGAACAGTAGATTAAATATCCCTTCATTCAGACCATGTCCACATAACTTGCCATCCAGGATTTCTAAAGATAAAATGGCCTATTTCCATAACCTAGTTTAGGTTCATTGAGTTTGTTCTCTGTTGTTGTTGTTCCAGACTGTATCATAGATTGACATGTCTGACTTTAAATCACAGTGTAAATAATATCAGTAAGTAGTCTACAAGGATGACCTTTGTAGCTCCCACTATGATAAAGTTCTGACAAGACTAGATAATAAAAATGTAAATAACCTGATCTGGTATAAACGGCACACCTCTAGATACCTACTGCCAAAAACAATTTCACAGCACTGTGTGCAGAAACTCATAATTTCAATTCCAGCAAACTGACTTTTGGAAAAAAAAAAATTCTTCCATCCTGAATCAGAGCAGAGCTGAGATTTCCCAAGAAGAAAAAGCCTTCGCTCAAAAAGCTTCACCTGTCGATTATTTTGTCTAAATAAGATCAAAGGGAATTGTTTGAACTTCGCTGTTTTAAATTTTACAGGGCACTGCCATTTATATGATGAGAAATTCTGTTGCCACTTCTGAAAGTCAAAATTATACAAGCCAAAGGAAAATACTTTGACCTATTCCAAACCAAATCTATCATTGAATACTAACAGAAAATTTTGACAAAAATTAATATGCTTCTATGAAGAATTTTGACTTCAGAAAACCAGTATTTTCTACTTTAAAATTATAAGCAGTATTCCACAATGTGATGGACAAAAGGGTACTCCATCTTCCAACACATAAGCTGACATATTTCACTGGAACTACTTCTAGTGTGAGTTCCTGTTTAACACAGAACTAAAGCACAATAAAGGTGACATCATCACTTGTATGTTGTGACACTAGAGTTATATTTTTCCACTAGAGTTTTGAGTTCAGCAACCTTTTCATAAATAATTTGCCAGTTTGCTTTATTTTGCACTTGATGCCTTTATGTTGGGTTTACGAGCAAATGGCTACTAAAGAGACAGTCATCCTCTTTCAGGACGACCCTGACCTCTTAGACTCCAGTCTCATGGTCTTGTCATTTTTCTCATGCTGGATCTAGTGGCTGCAAAACTACAGATGAATCAGTTCGTCTGCTGGAAAAAAAATAGATAAATTTTACCTACTAAACAAGCTGGACAAAATGACTCAGCCTGCAACCACATAACTGCTGGATGTGACACAAGGAGTGGTGGGTTAAAGATGGGCTCAGTGGGACCGATGTTTTTAGTACCAACTCAGTGTTAGAGCAGCTTAGCCAATCAGTCAAATCATTCTTTTAGACTGACGTGCTTTGCTTTTACTTGCTATGTAGAAAAGGGATACTGTCCATCATCACAGAAAAAAATAGCAATGACTGCAGCCTAACACTCTGCAGTTAAAAAGAGAATTGGGAACTCTGTTTCCTCGCCTGGCTTCCCAGCCCTCGCAAGTGTGCGTATTCAGTGTCCTGTGAAGAGAAAGAGCCCCTGCTCACTGAAGCGGAGGCAGCAGTGCTTTCCTGGCAGATGCAGCCTGCCTCACAGGGGACACAAGAACTCAATATGCTCTCCCAGATGTAGACCTCCCATTTGATTGCTCCTGATCCATTACCACCTTAATAGCAAACAAAAATAATCTCAATATAGCAAACATTCCTTGCATATGAAACAAAACCCACACTCATTCCCCCCTGAAGTGAAAGAGAAATAGGAATTCAAGGACTAGGAATTTGGGAACAATGTAATTACATGTACATGATCATAACTTGCTGTGCATATTTCACTAATTCAACTAGGGTTCTTCTCTTAAGAGCCCCAACGTGGTTAAATGACAGAGCAAGTGTTACCATTTTTCTAAAGCCCTTAGTATCTCCATACCAAACTATTCTTCAAGCTAGCATGGTTTCAAAAGCAATGCAGACAAACCTGGGTAATTTAATTTGCCACATCAAGCATTCATAGATATTCAGCCAAACAAATACACCAGTCAGACCAACTTTCTAGTTGAAAAGGCATCATAACTCCAACTATAATGGGAAGAATGGAGCTCTCCTCCGCTCCTGCCATGACTGACATTTTGCAAAAAATTATGTAAGACATTTCTAAAATAAGCCAGTAAGAATTTTTTCCCCTTTGTTAAACTCCAGTGAGCAAGATGAATCTTCTTAGAAATCTACATTTGAGCAATAAACTTATGAATGGTGTAAATCAGCGCTCAATCTAAATTTAATTAAACATATTTGTAAGCCCCTTTCTTTATGAGCAGAGACCAATTCGGATGTCTTTTTCACAAATCTTTCCCAAAGGCCCCATCTCTGGAAGTGTTCAAGGCCAGGCTGGATGAGGCTTTGAGCAACCTGGTCTAGTGGGAGGGGTCTCTGTGTCCCGGTTTGAAGTTGAAGTGGGAAGGAGAATTGTCCAGATGCTATCAACTGAGATGATGATTCCCTATTCTCATGATCCATTATTTCAGCTGATGTCAGCTTAACTTCAGTCCTTTTGACAATAACAGGGAAAAAAATACCTATTTTCAAGGGCACCTTCTGTAATATCACTGCATCCTCTATACCTCTGAAAAAAAAGAAAAAAAAAAGATGAGCACCATTTTGAAATATGACAGACCTTTTTTTCTTTAGATATCTCTGGAAAGAGCATTAGCTCTCAAATCTTGTTGGAAAGGAAACAACAAACTAGTTCTGAACACCTTGCTTCCAGTGTTATCCACACACAATATTTCAGCAATCTAAATATTCACAGAGTTTCCCTCAAGACTCCTTACTTAAGTGGAACTAAAGCTCCCTGCCCCTCTACATGGTTTTATATAACCTATACCCCAAAAAATCCTCCTGGCTGTCCTGACCCTGTTTCCACCTGTTGTACTGGAAGGCTAGAGGGAAGATGTGTTTGATTTGAGGGTTTCTTGGGGAGAAGCCTGCAGCAGTGTAGTTGGGTGTGGCATTTTCTCATTTTGAGTTTTGCCTGGAGCCCCTTATTCATCCATTCAAGCTTTCTCATGCTTTTCTTTGACATGCTGCATGCAAGGATTGACTGTCCTTGAGCACTGAGGAAGTGACCTTTGAATATCAACTAGTTTTCCTGGAGCTCTTCTCTTCAGAGTCATTATCACATGCTACTCTTCCAAACAGCTTCTTGAACTGGTCAAAGTCTGCTCTCTTGAAGTTGAGGACTATGATCCTGCTGTTTGCCGCCTTCCTTTTCAGGATCCCAAACTCTACCATCTCATCATGGATGAGGCAGCAACACTGCCCTGCTCTTGACATTCCCTAACAGCTCTTCCTTGTTTGTAATTACAAGATCCAGCAGAGCATCTCCCCTCATCAGTTCCTCAATCACTTGTGTCAGGAAGTTGTCATTAATGCATTCCAGAAAGCTCCTGGATTGCTTGTGCTCTGTTGTTCCTTCAGCAGATATAAGGATGTCTCATATTGTCCACACATTTTCTCACTACCAGGGCCTGTGAACATAAGTCTTCTTCCAGTTGTCTGAAGGCAGTCTCATCTTCTACCTCTTCCTGAACAAAGCATCTACAGCAGACACCCACAAAAATGTTGCCTGTGTCGGTTTTCCCTCTAATCCTGATCCATAAGCTCTTCACAGACTCACAAATCTTTGAGCATTCCTGCTTCTCACAGATGAAGATCAGCTCCCCATCATCACAATCCTGGCTTTGTCCTTCCTAAAAAGTCCATATCTATTCATTATGCCACTCCAATCATGTGTGCTATTGCACTATGTCTCTGTGATCCTGTTGAGATTACAGCCCTGCAATCTTCTGATATTTAGTAGAAAGAACAACATTTTCCTACATGTTAAAATATACTATGGAACTGAATAGACCCCCTCAACCAACTAATTTTATAGAAGCAGGTAAAAGTAAATCCTACAAAACTGGTATAACATACTGCCAAATGTCAGTTTTCAACTTCTACTCAAATGCTTGTTAAGATCTATAAGATTTTTTGTGTCTTTAATAAATATAAATAATAGTATAATGTTATAATATTTCTCCTGTAAAGAATATTCATCTTGCACCCAGAGAACTCTGCATTCACAGAATACAAAGCACAGATCAGTTTCAGGTTCTTTCATTGAACTCCAAGAATGGAAGCTGCATGTCTGCAAATGACTTTTAATGGACTTAGAGTTCTAAGGCATGTAGTCACAGGCCATAAATGCCTACTAATGTGACGGCAAGAAACTGGCTTCAACAGTCAAATGCATGATGGACAAATAAAACGAGACAATTTTGGCCAGTGGGAAGCTCAGTACACTAATATCTTAGGTGGCTATCAAGATTTTTGTGGGCGCCAAAGAATGCAAGAGCTAAAAGGCAGTACTTAAAAGAAAATTGCAGGATGACTTTGCACCAAAGCTTATGGTTATTTTCCTTGGGAACAAATGGCAGCACGAAAATATACAAAGGCCTAGATCCACAATGGTACACAGTCACTGTATGAGGTGGCTCAGCCCATACCTACTTGATAATCTGGGCTAGAATACCTACTTCATTATTTAACTTGTGGGAGTGATGGCTAAAATAGGGAAAGGTGGGAGAAAAGGCTACATGTAAACATATCACAGGGACAGGCAGCTAAGGTCGTTTCTTTTTAGTAAGGCACAATCTGCATTGCCCTCTGGCTATAACATTGCCTGCTTCAGAGAATATATTCTGTATAGCCCCACTGTAAAAAGATAGCATTAAATTAGACAACAAAGCTGCAAGTTAACTTGAATTAGGGGTATCAAGTGAGATGAAACAGGACATTTGTAAGTATGTGAGATAAAAGAAACCTCAGGGGTGACAGGCACTAACAACAACAAATACTGTTTCTTACGTGAAGGGTCTTAAGAGACATCAGAATCATCAGCTCCATTTTACAGCCGGAGAGGCTAACGTATTGAGTGGCAAAACAATTCATCTGAGCCCACTCACAAGGCAAGTGTCAGAGCAGGGAAAGGAAATTCCACTCCCTGAATCAGTGTCCAGTTCACAAGATCATCCAATAATGGCAAATCACATGCAAGGAGTTATCAAAAATGGAGACTATAGCCAGGGAATTCTTTCCCATTATTACAGTGAAGATAACAAAGAAGAAACATTTTCTACTGCAAAGTCAAGTGACAACTTATGTTCATGTCAGTTAGACTTTGGAAAGATCTCCTATCATGAGTCCTTTGAGAATCATCCTCAGAAATACTGAAGAGCAGGATGATATAGATGGAGATGCAACATGCACTGATTAATGCTGCCTTCCACTGTTTAAATACAAACACTTTTGCTTGCCTTCAATACATCTTAATATAAATACTTTTTTCACTCTATCTGGTGTATTAAATATTAGTATTTAAAATTTAACTTTTTTTTTTAATTGACTTCCCTACCCATTATAAACTTTGGTCCATATCAGCTTCTTCACACCTCCAAATCACTTCCTTACTGTCTCTTTCACTCATACTGTGCTTCAGATTTGAGAAATGCCTTTCTCCTCCACATTCACCAGTTATTACAGCTGATGAATTCATGCTCCTTCCAGCCACAGACATATTCCACTCACTATCCTGCCCCTTTCCCCACACGTTACAGGGTTGCCTCCCTTCTGCAATCAAAGGGGGATATAAAGCAGCAACACTGACCTGAGAGGCTGGAACATCTGAGAAACTGAAATTATCAAAAAGCTAAGCCATAAGCCCGAAAGTGCCAAAACACCCCCCACTCAATTAAAACCCACAATATTTAATCAATATTCACCAACTTAAACCAAGTCCAGCAGTATTTATGTGTTGGGATCATAACAGCAACTACCTGGTAAAAAGAGTAGCAGACAATTGACTTTAAAGAAGGGTAAGTTGTGGTTGTTGGGCTGTTAGGTTTTTTGCTTTGGGGTTTTGTTGGTGGTGTTGTTTTCTAAGTACAATTTCAAAAGTTGTTTAATTTAGCCTGTTCCTAGCCCCTCACACAGGTGACTGATCCTTCAGATTTCTACTAAACAGCATTAATGACTCAAAGCAGGTATGGTGTTTTAATACCTTGCTGAATCAGCACTCATGTTTCCTGGAGCAAAAGACTAAGGTATTCTCCAAAGTTGTTCTGTGTAAACTTTCAAACTAATTTTAACACTCTGTGTTGAAGTACAGTACTATAGAAGATCGCAGCAAATCTGATCCAGCTTCCTGCAGTACAGCCTGTAAAATTTCATCCCCTTAAAGTTTAAGTGCAGCAGCTGGGGTTGAGGCTGAGCACACCATCTAGAAAGCCATTCAGTCTCGGTACAGAGATAAACATATGCCATATTCATCAAAACATAAGTTATCTTCATGTAAAGCCACTTGGATGGCTGGTGCCTTGATGCTATAACATACTGAGTTCTTTACCAATAGCCAAATGCAACATCTACTGTATGCTTTACTTTAAATGGGATGTTTCTGTGACCTTCTTAGCATGTACTAGTGCATAACTCCATGGAAAGTGCATGGGTATGGTTCCAAGCTGTGTCATGGGAGGTTCAGACTTGACATTAGGAAACATTTCTTTACCAAGAAGGTGGTCAAACACTGGAAAAGGCTTCCTAAAGAGCTAGGTGATGCCTCATGCCTGTCAGTGTTTAAGAAGCATTTGGACAATGCCCTTTAACAACATGCTTTAACTTTTTGTCAGCCCTGAAGCAGTCAGGCAGCTGGACTAGATGATCATTGTATGTCCCTTCTATTACAAACTGTCCTCTTACGAACTAGCTCAGAAACATAAGAGAAGCAAAATGAGAGGGATGGAAACATGATCTGTGTCTACAAGCTAGCTTAGGCTCAGAAGAAATCTAGCCACACCTACAAAGCACCATGACCAAAGATTTCTACTACCATTCTACAGAGCCAACCAACTCAACATGTGTCTTCAGCCTTACATTTTATCCCATCAAGCAGATGTACAAAACCCTGCTGTGCTAAAAATCAAATCACCTTTGGATGGCAGGCCTAGCCAAGAAGGCAGTGAGTGAATGTAGCCAGACAATTCCCAAGCTGGAAGATCTGAACAGCTCTGTCCTGTTCTGCTGTAGTCTCCACAAGTTTTCAGGTCTCTGCCTTGTGCTTCATTTCCTAATAGACACATATTCTTTATGACCAGCACTAATTCTGATAGGAATGCAATGTCTTATGTTGATTTAAGGATGGAGAGAGCACTACCAGAGATAGTGCTCAAATTAGCTGCCAAAATAACCCCCAACACCTACAGTCCACTCTAAGGCCGCCCTTGGTTCCTTCACAGGTCCATTGGAGACTGCAATGTTGAGGGAATATGTCTAAAAGAAGGTGGAAAGTGTGGGTTTTTAAAGACAGAGTAGCAGTGCTCAAGGTTTGCTTATTTGCAATGT
>JAOXNG010000001.1:64394490-64415128 GCA_028566535.1 Scolopax minor | reverse complement strand
GAGAACCTCCCTTATGAGGAAAGGCTGAGAGAGCTGGGACTCTTTAGCCTGGAGAAGAGAAGGATAAGGGGAGCTTATCCTTCTCTAGCTCTGGGCAATCCTGCTTTGGGGGGTTGCGGGGAGTTGGACTAGATGATCTCTATGGTCCCTTCCAACTCTAAAAATTCAGTGAAATTCAGTGAAAGTGTCAGGTATGCAAAACAAACAAATATTTGGTGCTTCTTTTAGTAAATAATTTGTTTTCTAAATATTCTTTCTGCTTTTATTACAACTGTAAGACACATATACCATACTTCTATCAAACAAAAGGAGTTTCCTTTTTTTGGTTATTTGACAACTTCAGTAGCATTCATTCTATAAAACCAAAATACTGTTATCAACAGTTTTATCAGCTGTTATAACTAGATGATCCAAAAGAAATAAGATAAGAATTAACTTATGCAGAAATCCTTATCACTGTCATTACCTCTAGCTTCTTTTATATTGGCTCTACTGAAGCCTAAATGCCAGACATTTATTTAGATGTCAGCCAAAGGCGCAGACTTTTTTCATATCAACTTTTTCCTGTATCTTCCCCCAAGGACATTTTAAACAACTTACCGACAGTACAGAGAAATTACTGTCAGATGATGACTGTGAAATTTCTTCATCGTTAGACTCATCACTTTGTTCATCAGTGTATTCTTGTCTCTGCCTTTTATTGGGTCCAGGCTTTGAAAAACTTTCTTCCTTTCTCTTAGCCATGAGTACTGAAAAATGAAAATAATGAAAGATTGTAGGTCTCAGTCTTATAGACAAGAACATGCCTACAGATCATAACACAGAACAAAATTCAAACACAGAAATGCAATAAACTTCCACGTGACATTCTTGCAATAACTTTGTTTGGCAGGGATTTCAGATCAAATACTGGCTTATTATTACGTCCATTAATTAGTTACAGGGAAGACATCATTTCCTTTTTATGTTATGTAGTTTAATACTATACACACAGAAACCAAGGAGCAAATACACTTCCTGATTAAGTTACATACCTTTGCTATGCCAGTTTCGGTTTCCTAGAAAAACATGCCTTTATGATTAAATTGCTCAGACCAGGAAAGAGTTGCTTGTATGCTCTTGGAATTTATCCATCACCCAAATATGAAGACAAGAAACATTCACTTAATCTGCTGTTCCATTGAAATCTCTCTCTAGAAAGAAGGGAAAACATAAATATTGCAATTATTAATGTCTGAACCAAAGATCAGAGCTATGAGTTCCATCACTACAACATTTGGGCATTTTAAAAAAAGAGTATAAGAGTGGAAAACAGAACAAAATATCCTAGAAGAAAACTCACTCATGTAATCTAAGCGTGATGAAGACAAAGTACAGAACAGTCTGCACCCCAGAACTCTGGAAGAGAGAGTACTGCAAAGAAAACTTAACTGGAACTGCAAGTAAACTTTACTGAAGTAGCCTCCGAAATTCTAAGGAAAAGTACCAGTGGATGCAATACCTACACTGAGTACAAAAAAGCTGGAAGGAAAGAGAAACTGACAAGGAATCCACTAATAAGACTTCACAAAAACCAAAGCTTTAAAAGCTACAGGAAGAAATAATCAACATTAAAAAAATAAAAAGAAAATGACATGTATGGCTGAATTTTATCTTTAGATTATCTTGACATTTTTGACAGAAAAAGCTCTTTTTATTTTTTTTTACATCAATTGTCCCCAAACTCTTGCACCAAACCACCCCTAATTTTCATTAAGTTTCTAATTGAAAAAATAATTTATTTCAGTCTCTGCACCACTTAACATGACTTTGACAACAGTTTGGAAATAACTATTAAAGGCAAAGGAGTAGCAACCAACCTAACCTATCCAAATGTTACTAAGATGTGCAATACTGTATTGGAAACAATTAAATGGGCAAAAATGTTACATTAGTACAAGTACTTTAAAACACGTAGTAAACTAATGGAAAGCCAACAGTGGACACTATTGATAAATGTTAAGAGAACTGTTTTTTAATAGACCAGGCATCATATTTTAAAAATTAAGTCTAGATTTATGTTTATATTGCAATATAAAGTAGAACTATATTAATGGAAGCTTGTGATGAGAGAGTCAGGACCATGAGTAATTCAAATGGGAACCTGATTGCTAAGACAAAGCAAAAGTACTAATTTAATAGAGAAAACGAACTTTACTCTTATGGAACATAAGACCATACAGTTAGGAATAAAAGCCAAAGCTATGCACTGGAAACAAGTAAGAGCAAGACAGATCCAATTATAAAAGCATCACAGAATCACTAAAAGTTATCACAAGTAATTGTTATGCATGTAGGGAGAGCAGGAAAGAGAAACGCAACTCCCCAATAGGCTGTATAAAACTATTAGGATTATTACAAGTTATAGCAGAAAAGTAGTTACCCTGTTACCATCAAAGTATAGGAAAACAGAGGCTGCATCCCCTAGAAGCAACATGCACAGACGCTCACCCATGTTCCAACTCGACCAAGGACATCTCTTTCCAGAGTTTCCATTGCAACGTGTTTTTACAAGTTTTTTTCCCTCCCTTTCCCTACCCGGTTGGTCACAGTAAGCCTCATCCAGAGCAGACACAACCAACCTACTGCCACTAAAATGACTCCACTGGCTTTCGAGCAGCCTTCTGATGACCTGGTGGCCCTGTAAGGTGACAGCTATCACTCAAATATCCACTTTAAACTGCTCTGCACCCAGGCCCAACTAAAGCCTGGATTGCCTTTCATCCCATTAGCAAAACAGACGTAGAGAAAAGACATCAGAACAAACCTACAACACAGTGAATGCAAGACATGGAAGGAAGAAGAGAGTTGTGGTCTTCTCCTGATGTATAGCACACTGTGTTTGTTTGAACAAAGACAGTGGTAATTATGAACTAGCTCTAGCGGTTTATGAAGGAAGGCAAGAATCCAAACTGTAAAGCAGTAACAACATTTTTCAAAATAATAACAACTCTTCTTTGCATGCAAACTAAGGTTTAGATCACTGTTTTTGAAAGCCACTGGACAAACACCTCAAGAATTCAGTTTACATCTACACTGCAGCATGCTGTTCCCTATCAAGATGCCAGAGCCTGCTCTGGCACCAAAGAACATCCCAATGTGTTAGCACAAGGCTCTGGTTGACATAACCCACCCTGCCAAGAGTTTCTCTGTGGTAACACAGGTGTGCTGAACCCTGTACCAGCTGTTCTTGTCTCCACATGCACTGTGCCACCTAGCATACACACACCACGCATATTACATCAAGCCACTGAGTAATCTCAGCAGGAACAGCAGAAACGGGCACTCCATGTTCCACCCTGTTCCCTAAAAAGATAAATCCTTCTTGTGAAGGCAGCTCTCTTGAAAGGGTGCAGAAAGGTCCTCCCTTCCATGCCCAGGCTCACACAAGTGCATTAATGGGAGAGCAGAGGTGGTAATGAGGAACAGAAATGAGTTTTTCCAATGCTGTAGCAACCTAAAAGTGACCTCTTCTGATTGCTGCTGTGTCACCATTATAAAATGTCTAAAAAAAATAATTTAAAGATACTTACCTTCAATGACACTACTGTAATGGAAAAAAGAAAGTCAAATCAGGACCCATCAAATATCCATATGGATAAAAATTACAGCATTTACTGTATCAAGCTGAACTGTTCATAGGCCAGCCAAAACTTCCCAGTTTAAGGCCCTGTTTTTAGTTGCATTTGGGCTGCACTACCCTTTCAACACACAGGCTGAATTTTCCTATGACAGGTTGCTGCCTCAGGATGATGAGGATTTTTTCAATTTTACCAAAAATACTTTAGCTGTAACCCAAAACAAAACCAGCAGAAACCACTGAATAATTTCAGTGTTTAAAACATTCAGGAATCTTTTCTTTGATCTACTTTTTGCAGCAGTAACTTCAATTCAACAGAGGAGGACAGGGGAGACTGTGACAGACAAGCATCTTGTGTTGTCTTTATGGAAATCCACTTGAACTTTCCCAAGGGAGTAAGCCTTTGAAATGTCATACATCTCTTATGCTTTCTAGAGTTTGCTCTGAATTAAAGAGCTGAACTGCCCAAAGACCTGCACTGAGGTCAAACAAATTTTTCCCTACAGCTGACAGTCTGGGCTGCTAAATCCAGGTTCAGGTGAAATTAAATTAATTTCCCTAGCCACATCCAAACAGCACGAAAAGCAAAGATGTTTAAAGCGTGACACTGCAAATAAGAATTATAGCTAATGGAGATAAGGGAAAAAAAAAATCACAAACGCTTGGTAATACTACTTGTCCAAGGCAGACACTCAATGCTCTTGCATTGCCTGTTTATGAATGGGACCAGCACACCATCCAGGATGAGCCAGGACCAATGCAAAGAGTGTTCATGAAACACTGGCCACTTGTGCTGTGGTGAAAATCAGGAAGAAAACAAAACAATAAGGCTATCAGTAAATCCTCCCTCATCGCACAGCCTTGAATAATGTCATGAGAAACAATAAGGAGAAAACAAAATATTGAATAGCTTCTCATTCAAACAGTAGACGTCCTGTGCACAGAGGGAAACAGGAATTCTGTGGAAAAACAGTCTGCAACTGTGTAATTAAAGACTGAATCATAACACGTATGCGCAAGCGGGTGGGAAAATTAATGTTCTGGCATTTCCTAACTTCCGTGTGTTTGAGTGCAGTCCTGATAGCACTCTTTTTCCATAAGGCATAAACATGTGTCCAGTACCTAAACAAACACTCCCCAAATCAAATGGCTGTACCCTGCTGAACCACTTCCTTGCAGGTGCAGCCATCAGCTGGTGCACTTGCATCAAAGCAAGGACAGCAGACACCTGGAGACCTGCTTACAGGGGAGAGTGCCCAAATCCAAACTGGTTTTATCCTCACTCTATAGAAATACCCTGAAGCGGATTTCTAAGAACAGGTCAATTTCTACAAGTTAAGGATTGACAAGAAAGGTAATAAATACAGGGGGAACAATAGGTGTTGCAAAAATGGTCTTTAAAAGGAGATTGTAGCTAGTGCACAAAGCACTCACAAGCAACTTACAGCAACCCAGAGGAGAAGTCAGTTGTTAAGGGAATAGGTTCCAACATCAAGCTGTCAAAGGTTTGTTGTAACATCAGTGAAGGGGTGGAGAAAGAGAAAAGGGAAAAAAAAAAAATCTCAACAGTGTCTCCTTTTAAGGGACTTAAATTGTCTGCAGTTACCTAACCCAGCTCACAGGCCACACTTCAGTTCCAGCAAGTTCACCACCTTATTTCCATAACTCCTGCCTGCCAACATGTGATAATGAATAATTGGATTCTGATAGCCTGGGTTTTGCCATGTGAAGCACTTACGTGGGCAGTTCAGAGGCTGTTGATGTGCATTGTTTCCTCCTCTTGCAGAGATATGCTTTTGGTTTAAATTATTCCACCTCAAAGCCAACGCAGTGACTCGAGGACTCCAGGGGCTGACTGTTCTGTATTCAGTTCCAGAAGAAAGAAAGGAGGAAGGTCACATTTTACATTTGGATTACCTATAGAAAAGCTTGAAATTCTTGCAGTCATTGGATATTAAGAGTTATTTAATAACAAGTGAACAGTGATTTTATTATATAGCAAGTTTTGTAATTTTCACCTCCTCTGCCTGTGCACTGAATGAGTGTGGAGGAGCAGGGGAAATAGAAAACATATCAAGAAATGGAACATCAGCACGTCCTAGGAATAGCTGCATTTCTGCTCCCACTCCCAACTTCTCATGTCTCTGATCAACCTACATCAAGTCTCATCTCCCATCTCTCTCAATCCCATTTCAAAGCAAGTCTTGGGGCACAGCACATTAGCTAGCAGTCTCCCCTTTGGGGAAACTGAGCTGTGGACCACAACAAAACAGAGCACCAGTTAAGATCAGTTTTAAGAATAAAGTAGAGCAGAGCAAAAAGCACTGGGAGAGGGGACAGGAAAATGACACACAACTCAAAATGTCTTGTTAGCATGATCTCTTCACATTGTCAGTCAGATATGCTTTAGTATGTTCTAGCTAATGTTCCCCCTCCTCCCCGCACTTTAAAGTCTGTCTTAAATTCACCCATAATGCTGCCAAAACCACACTGCAAAATTCAGCAGAAGGTCAAACCAGATCACCAAAACAGATGCTTTCTGGGTACCATGGATCCATCTCCTCCTTCCAACATGCACTGCATGACAATCATCATATTACCTTAACAGATACACACAGCAATACATGCAATAGCCCAGCCAAGACCCCGTTTTAATAGATCATAGTCTATTCTCAATCAATTAATTACACACATTTTGCTCAGAACATTCCCAACTAGTTTTTCCATATTTCATAGCAGTATGAAGCTAAGAATTTGCAGCTTTGTTACCAAAGCTAATCAATCCTCCATACTATAATAACAAATACAATGAGCAACAAACTAAAGATTGACCAAACATGTTGATCAAGAATACAAGTGTCTGCGCTGCAAGGCAATTTTGTCTGAGATTATCTTAAGAAAAATGTACCTTTTTCCATTGCCACAGGAGCAATCAATTCACATTGGGGTATCAATTCTGACACAGCAGTTTGGCTGGGTATCCCCAGAAATGTGCCCGCGCATAAACATGCCTCCCTATGTTGGTGGTTACATAGGAGGAAACACAGAGTGTTTCAGAGGAAACACAAAACAGCAGCAATAGTGGACCTGATTCTTTGGTGCAGGTAGAAAGATCCCAGCACAATTGGGGTAGAAAATTCACACCCCAATTCCATCTGCTAGCCAACTTATGTCCTCACTGCTGCTATTTCCTTTCCTTCAGCATTAATTCAACCTGCTGCAGTTAACTGCTTTTGGGCTAGTGCCCTCAGTTAAATTTATTTATGCAACCTCAGCCTACCACTAACAATCCATGCAAACAGTTGAACTCGATATACAAGTGAATCTGGCAGTCAATGTTACAAACTACTTTCCAACAATACTAAAGCTCCAGTTGGTTTCAGTGAGGAAAGTGGGGTTCTACTAGAGTAGAGCCCTGGTGAACAATTTGGTTCATTTTAAAATAAGAGGCACTGCTTTGAAAGAGGTGTATGGATTTTTCAAAAAATGCCTAATGACTTGAAAAACTAAAAATAGCGTTAGGAATTTAGTGCAATCACCATGATTTGGCAGTCAAGCCTAGAGTTAAACCCTCAGATTGAGGGCAGAAGCAAAAGACAAGAGTCAAAGAGGGCAAAAGTCAGGACAAAGGGAGTGAATAGGGACATGCAAGGTAGGAGAGGAGGACAGGCTATGCCATGGACTCAAGCCCAGCAGTGGCTAGACAGCAGTCTGATCTCACAGCCACTATATGTCCATGTCCTGGACACTCTGGGGACAATCTAGGACAGCTCCTAACAGCTCCCAGCACTTTTACAAACTCCTCCAGAGTGTGCTAGGGAGATGCCAGCTCCTTGCTCACACCAAGACAGTGCATGGAGAGAGCAGATGTTAACAAATAAAGTGAGAGCTTTTCGGTCACCTAGCTTGGTTTTTTTTAAGCTGTTACCTGTGTCAACCCAGGAAAGCTCCATTCATCTAAAACTCACAGGAGTACGTGCTTCCTGTGTGAAGCCCTGGCTTTGGATCTAAAGTGCTTCATTTAAGCCTGATCGTGATCAGCTAGAGCTACACTAAGAAAAGTAAGGTCAGTAGAAATATTAGCACCCAGATTAATACCGTGAGTTTAAATTTATCTCAGAAATTAAAGTGCTATAACCTCCCCTCTCGATATGACCTTACTTTGCCGAACAATTTGTCTCCTTAACCATCTGTACTTCCTTGTTTCTTTGGAGCTTCCAGGAAAAGAAAAAAAACTCAAAAAGTACCGAATATAAAGCATCTCCTACCGCGTTTAGAAAAGGAGCAAAGAACACAAGTATTTGCAATGGTAATGTTAATGAGAGAGAAATGATAAGAGCTACTTTGACATGTAAGATCTGCTGGAGTCCTAGCTGGTCCCCTTGGGCTGTTTCAGACAAATGAAGCTAATTCCATACAGGTTTGGTAGGAGAAGGGGGATGAAATTCTTACTGAAGAAGAATTAGATAAAAATAAGTTCTTGATTTTCCACTTAAGCACTTTAAGCTGTGGGGAAAAAAGTCATTACAATAAAGAGTGACACATGCAGATACCATGTAAGAAGTATGAAGTAGCCTTTCCCCAAAATAAGTTTGTCGTCTTTAGAGACACATACGGAATATCTAGCCTGTCAAGTTTCAAACTGAAACTAAATGCACTGTTGACAATAGGATCTTTTTTATATGTGATGTGTTTTTCCATGTAAAAAAAGTGCTTCATAAAGCCTGATTTACTTTCCTTATAGGCCTCCAGCGCTCCCTCCAAAAACACAAGCAACTTAAATATTCCCCTTACTTTCATTACTTTGCTCTCCTTGTTATCCACCACAGATATTAGATTCTGTATCTCCTTCTATTACTTCCTGCTCAAGTTTAAATCATTATCCTCCTCCCTTTTAAATCCCTTCTGAAGGCTTACTTCTCCTGCATTACTTATAGAACAGTAGGTAAGCATAGCTTTTGTTCTCTTTACCTAATTATCATGTGGGCCAAGAGTCAAAGCAAGGGAAGCAAGGAGTTGAAGCATAAACAATGCTGGAAAAAGGGGAACCAAGCACTTATTAACAGAATAAATCGAACAAGCCAATAGCTACAGAACCACAGGCCTATTGCTTGCAGCCATCACTAACAAACCACAGTGCTTGTACCACATTTCATCCCCCCGACCCTTCAAATTCAAAACAATGATTACATATCCCACTTTTGCTGGTATAGAATTAGCAATAAATTGTTTTTGTGGGAAAAATATCTTTTTTAAAAAACACCTAACCAAAAGATTGGAAGCAAGGAGATATGTTGCTTTTTTAAGTGCAGAACTTTATGTCAAAGTATCTATTTTCTCTCAGTTTGAGGCATTACCTCATGATACATAATGTGCTGGGAAGCTGCTTTATGCACTAGGTACACCTCGGAAGGACTCTGAAAATGAACAGCCAGAAGGGCAGGTCCTTGGGTGAACTTAGAGACTTCAAACTGAAAAGAAGGAACCCCATGTAATCCATCTTTCATGTGATTTTTCCAGGCTGTTCATTTCAGGCAAATCAGAATATCCTTATTACTTGTATTACACTAATGACTAACAAATCCCACACAATTGGCACCCCCACTGTGAAGAAAAGAATTAAACACCCCCAAAACTTAATTTTTCCTATATCTTAGATGACAGTGATATTTAACAAGACCTGCAGCTTTTCTTTTTCTAGGCTGAGGTAACTTGGAGGAATTATGTCTCTCCAGACAACTAAAGTGATATAGCCACTCATTCTCCAAGCTCTTGTTGCTAGAGCAGAGAGGAGAGAGGTGCCAAGTAGATGTAAGAGATACACAAGAGCAGGCAGAGGACACTGCTCCTTTGGCTGGTAGTTGCATCCACAAACGTGTCAAGACCTGTTATCCTAAGTGGGTACCACCCCCACCATTCCTCAGCTGCTCTCAGGACAGGACAGAGACAGCTTCTGTAACATCAGCCTCCACTGACTCAATGCAGTTATTTCCATACCATACCTTACATATCTAAAGGCCCGTACTGAGCAGAAGTCATCAAGCTAAGGGGAATATGTTCCAAGCCCAACAATCCTGGTCTGAGTGAAAGGCAAGAAACCATGTGTTCCAGGCTAGAAAGGTCAGCCCTGGACACCACAGAGAGTGGGGACAGCAATCTTCTCCCAGTATCCCAGTGCCAGGAAAGGTTTGTGGGGTTTTTTTCCTACAGCCAAAGATAACCCTCGAAAGATGAGCACAACAGTGCAGAAAACTTGCTTGAAATCAACAATGAATCAGAGGCAATATAATCTGATCCCATGCACCTTGTTTTGGTACTTCATACACAGCTAGGAATGAATTCTGTTCTTCGGATACCTTGTTTTCTTCTTTCTTTCACATTTTTTCTTGTAAGGCCCATTTTCCCTACATTTTGGGAGTTTAAGTCTTCTTAGTTTTAGGATGGGGTGTTTAGGTTTTTCCCATTCCCACAAATTGCTTTGCATGGGCAAAGCAAGGCATTTTTTCTTTTTTAGTTTACAAGACAATAAGATCCTTGAGATCAAAGGTAGAGAGAATAAGTTACCTGAAAAATCACTTGACTCTCTCAAAACTTTTGTTTTCCTCATGGGAGCTGCATACATCTTCTCATAAGACTTCTTTAACTCCAGCTGCAACCAGAGAAGGGGCTCAAAAAAATAATTTAGTTTTAAAGGGGAAAAAAAAAAAAAAGAAGACTTCTGAACTGGAAACCATAGCAAAGAAATGAGGTTTACAACAAGTCGATGTTTCATCTCTTTGAACAAAATTACTCTTCTTTGATGTAACAGCTAAAGCTCAGAGGACTGATGGAGGGCACTGTGTACAAATATACAGGAACTGGAAAGTACTTCTCATTGTTTTTCCTGGAAACTACGTGCCAGCTTCTGTAGAGAATCTTTTTGGCATGGATCTTTAGGATGCCACATGCTGAAGAACATGTGGATATAAACTAAGTTCACTGAACTCAGTGATATTGCCTTGCAAGAACCTTTGCTGCAATTTTGACCAAAAAACAACTGCTGAACTCCTCACAAATCAGGTTCTTGGCTGTGCAGCATCAGGAAAATGGGGAGAAGTTTCCATTCCTGTTCTCTTGCTTTGCAAACACATCAAAAATCTGACAGATGTAACCATTTCCCTGCCTTGCAGGTCAGCAATATTCCTTCTTTCAGACTGATCTTTACAAAATTTGAGGGATTTTCTGAGTACGGGCTACATGCCTTCAAAAGCAAAACTAGAATCGTGGGTAACATAGATTATTTTAAGCTTAGTGAACATTCTTGCAGTGCCTAATTGTTTTTAGGCTATTAAACCACACAAGCATAGCTAAAATTCCAGCTTTCCACACAAATCGAAACCATGAAACATAGCAGGAACCATCCGGAAAAAAAAAAAAAAAGATAGGCTCCAGAATAAAAGGTCAAGGCAGAAGAGGATTCACTTGTTTCAGAGCAGTTTTTTTGCATTAAATGCGTAACTGACGCCACATAGAGAAAAATGGGCTCCCTATAAAATGTTTTATGAAGAGGAAAGGAATTAGGTTCCTCCAAGTAATATAACAGCTAAGCTGGCTGGTAGGGTAATGCTCGGAGAGTGTGGCAACGGTGGTCTCCCTCTCAGCTCAGAATTCACACACAGTCCTGACACCTCTAGGACAGCAAGCACCTCCGTGTCTTCCTGTGAATAGAAGTCAGCCCACTCGGTACGCTGAGCCACTCTGAGCCAGCAGGATCCAGTAACCCTGCTAGTAGGGCTTTTTGGATCGGTCTCAGCATCATGTCAACATCATGAGCTGGTTTTCAGGCTCAAGTTCACGCCTGTGATAGCTCAGGGCAAAGGATACAGTAAGTTCCCCTCTGCTTGCAGTACACAGACCTCAAGATTAGAAGAGCAACCTTACTGAGACAGCCCACATGTTTACCTAAACCAGCAGCTTTTGCCTGCAGCCAGTTGGTAACGGATGCTCATAGAAGCAGCGCACAACAGGGCAAGCATAAAGGTATGTTATTGCCTTCCACAACCCCATCTTGCCTTAAGCAAAAGCAAAGCTTTGGGCTCCTTGAGGTGGTCTGTGTCAAATCCTTCCAATTCATGCTCACCAATGGACTTTTACAGTGTTCATTTATTTGGCCTTCTAAAACAGGTATGGGTTTTGTTTCTGACACATTATGCGCAAATGAGATCCACCATATAATATTGAGTTGTGAGCAAAAATACTTCCCATTCTTTTAAATATGTTTAACAAGTTTGATGTTCTCTGGATCTTACATCATGGCAAGGAATAAATTAGCATTCCCTACCTGCCTTCTGCTTGCTTCTCATGCCATTCAAGCTGCTAAAACTTTTTCTATCAAGTCTTTTCTCATCCATAAACTGTTCCATTTCACCGATCAAATTACTATTGCTGTTTGCCTTCTCTGACTTCTATTTGCTTCTCTGAGCAGTAAGCAGAAATATTCATACAATTATCTACAGTGACTACTAAATCTCTCTCCAAATGGGTAATAACTAATGCACAGTCCATCCTTGCCTGAGTTACCTGCAAAGTAATGCAGATGGAGAAAAGATATAGAAAAAGATGGAGGCAAGCAACCCTGTGAACACAGAATTGCATCCCCCATTTTATAGCACATCTATTCACTACAAACAATCCACAATTTATTTTCATTTTGAATAGCCTAGATAGAAGTTTCATCATCCCACAGTTCATTTCCTGTTTCCAAATAGTTTCAAATAACATATTTAGCAACAACCATTCTGGCTCCATGTGAATCCCTGATAATATCCCTTTAGATCAAAAACTGATCACTTGGCTCTAGTCTTACTCTTTAATCAGTTATTAGATCAAGAATCTTCACCCATTGACTGATGCAATTTATTTTCTTCTAGACTAGAGATGAAGAATTCTGTTCAAAAAGAGAAGCAAATGCAGATACGTTATGCCAATCAGATCAGAAAATAAGCAAACAGCTTTGGCAGAGGAACCAGAAGTAGCGTGAGTAAATAATGCCACTTCAGCCCATCTCCAGCCTTGAGCAGTTTTACAGTCAGGCTTAGGGATTTGTCTGCATGTCAATAGTAAATCCAAATCCCTAGAGGATTCACAGTTATCTCAAAGCTCACATGCATTGGAAATAAAGTACTAGCCACCACCCCTAAAGCTGTAACATACCATTCGCTCTTGCTCGTGGGTTAGTTATTAGCAGTCCAAAGAAGGTGGCTGTAACAGGATGGTAGTTTTGATAATCTCTGGAGCATTTCTGGAGTTTGAGGTGTGAGGGAATAGTGTGCCTTAGCTACATGCAAGTGAAACACCTCCCTTTCTTACAGATACAACTCAAATGCAGTATAAAAACACAGAGGTAGCAGGCACTGCTCAGTTTTCTCTGCATCTATTTAGATTACGTAGGTTTAAATAGACTTAGATTAAATGCAATCAAAGTGTGCCTCTATAGCTGCTTCCACTGTTGCCACCTGACTGCTTGGAGACTTATGCTGCCTTTCAGCTGCCAGTTAACTCTGACACAGTGACTACCCTGCACCACTTCACCAGTAAGGCCAGCATGTCCCAGGTGCCTGCAGGAAACTGGGAACAGCTGCACAAAGGAAAAAAGAAGCCAAGGTGCTCACACCTCTGCCTCTGCCACACGAAACTGGGTTGCTAAGGAGGATCTAAAGAGACTTAGATTATGTTAGCCCACTTGTAAGGCTCCATGAGAAGCACTCACAATGAAGAAAAAAAATCTCTGGGCACTCAGCTGCATGTATTTTTTTTTTATTCCTGCAATTCCTCTCAGTTCACTGGGCTGTGCAGACAATCATTTTCTACACAGCCCAATAGCTCCATTTGTTGTCTCAAACTTCTTCCAATTTCAAGCCCTGTAGACTTCAGTTCTGCATTGTTTTTAGAGAATCATTGTAAATCTATTCAAGTTCACATACATCTTTAAAGTGCACTTCTGAAGCTTTCTCGCCTTCTCCCCTTAAAAGCATCAACATCCTTGATCTGAGAAGAACATAACTACAGTTCTTCTGTGCCAATGAATTTGATCATAAAAATACAAACAGAAATTTGTTTTCCATAGAAATCTATTTAAACAGCAATGCAGAATACTTAAAGAACAAAGAAAGAGGTCCCTTTTCTATGGATGAAAGGCAAAAACTGTTATCACAATTGTTTCTAGTGCAAGCAACACAGACATGAAATTTTTCCTGGAAATTGTAAATAGAACACGACTGCAACAAAAGAGACCACTGTGCTAAATAAAGCAGTTATAACCTGGGTACACCTTGTGGAACAGAAAGTACCATGTTGAACTATATTAGAATCCTACCCCTTTGCAGGGCTGAGGTAAAATATGCCAAATAATTTATAAGAGAACTGAACCTCATATTGACCAGGACCAAGAAGTGCTGGGCTATAACTGGAGCCCAGAACACATTTGGATTTGTTCTGTCTTTAGGAACACTACCACTGATATCAGCAGAAACATATTCAGAAAACCATTTCCTTCCCACATACGGAACGGCAGAAGAGGATGCAACCCAGAAATAAATGACAGTATAGATCAATTCAAGGGTTTATTGACTCTATAATGCCAGCAGTTTTGTGTTTTCCCATAAAATGGAATCCTAAACTGCTCAAGGTCCCACTTTGTTTGTGTAATACCCTCTCTGCACTTTATAGGAAATAATCAAGCATTTACAAGTTCACCAATATGTGAACTGACCTGTAACACTGATGAGCTTCTAAGCAGCAAATAATGAAGAAAAGACTTTGTTCTGTAACTAAATTTAGGCATGTCTTTCATAGAAGTCACATCCCAACACACGGTCTGCTGGCCAAGAGTGATTTATATGATGATCCAAGGAGATAAAAAACCCAACTCTTAAATAATCCCACTATGCTAACAATGTTACATGCTAATTTTCTAACCTAAAACAATCCTGCAGAGTGCATAGTCAGTATTAGGTAAAGCAGCTATACAAAAAGGTCTGCTTTGCTGTGAAAAGGATGACACCCACCAGGAAACATACACAGGAATTTATAGGAAAAGGAACTGAAATATGCCAGGCAGCTCATAAATAGTGCACTGAGATGGCCTCCTCGTCTGTCAAGAGAGGAGAAATCCCAGGGGCTGCCTAAACCTGGCAGCCCTACTGAGAAAGACCAGTGAATGGCCAATATTGCTAGTGAGACATCAAACCCATCATCTGAATAACACCTTCTCACATTGCTCATCTCCCTGCTTTAACTCACCCCAGTTCATCCAGCCCGTGGGAGCTCATCTCCAGGGCAGCAAGAGGGGGACACTGCACCTACATGATGCTTTTCCCTTTGGGCAAAGATTTTTTGCCATCAGGAATTGCTGAGTGCTTTTAGTACTACTTTGTACTAGCCACACTCATTTTGACACCATCTACTGAAAACACCACCACGAGACACGTTCCTGCTGTAAACAAAATCCCAGACTTACACTCAAGAGGATAAACTGAGTTGTGCATCATCTATTCTGCCCCCGTATCACAATCTTTCCAAAACATCCAGATGATGGGCAATTTCTCTCCTGCAAAGTGGCATAAACCCCAACCTAGAACTCTATGAAGGGATAAATATACCAATCCCTGTACTTTCTCTACGTTCCCACATCTCCAGTGCTTTTGTTAAAAGCACAATCTTCAGTTTTAAAAATAATCTTTTCCAACCTGATTTAAAATAGCAGTTTCCCACTCAAATACAGAGCCACACGAGCCGCTCGTGGTTCCTCACAATTGCATACACAATCATGAGAAAAGAGAGCAGAAAGTGACAAAAATCATTTCAGACGCTTTAAGTCAGCATAACAAATAAAGACATTTGGCAGTGGAACACTGAGCTCCTCGTAGGAGCTCCTCTCCAGCCAAAGGACTCCAGTGAGACATTCACAATTCAGAATGACTAGACCAACATTTTCTACCCTGAAGCTGAGGGAAAACCTTGAGTTAAGGGAATTTCAGTAAATACGCAAACACCTGCCGAGTTTCATTCAAGATCTGTGCAGGCGAGGCAAGAGTAGGAGTTAGGCAAAGGTTTCCTACCTCGACACTGCTTTTGATTAATTACAGTGAAAGTGCACTCTTTCATCGACTATTTTAAAGTAGAATAAGATTATTACAGGAGAGACTGATCCATGAGAAATTACAGCAGACATGAATGAACCAAGATATCCATTTAAATTTCTACTTTTCCTCTTCTGTGTTCCTCAAAAATCTCCTCTTTTTTTTTTGGTTTTATTTTTTTTGTGGTTTTTTTTTTTCCCATTTGTTTTTTGGTTTTCCAACTGCAGTAACACTGTTTAGATATCCTCACTGAAATATCTACAGTGACTTTTATTCCTTGGAGAACCCCCACAGCTTCAGACCACATCGCTATATGTGAATTTAGACCATTTTGGCCAGAAAGTATTACTTGACTTTTAGAGAACATCACCCTGATACATAGTCCCTGGTGCACCAAGATCTACTTGAAGATTTTTGACATCCTTTACAGTCTCTACCAAATACCTTCTCCTCTCTCTTTTTTCAAATATGAATTTCCTACAAAGGAAAACTGTCCTGCTGAGAGGCCTATGAAAAGCTCTGCTTCTCAAAAAAAAAAACAACACACAGGCATGTAAATAGATGTGAATTTCTACCTTCAGCTTTATCTCAGTGTTGATACTATCACATGAAGGGATCACCCCCTCTAAGGGAAGGGAGTCCTCAGGGGCTAAAGCCCATAGAGATTTTTTTATCTCCCAAGTTCAGTTGGACTGCCCTTTAACATCAGAGCTGAGAGCAGGGAGTTCTGGCAGCATCCAAGAGTTTCAGACTCTACAGATTCTCCCAGCCTACTTTAAAAGAAGCCACAGCACTCTGCGTACACACGATTTCACATGCTTGCGGCATTTGGCATGGGCACCTCATGGTGTACTCATCTGGAGTTTTAGGAGAATGTGTCCTTTCTGCACTCATCTTTGAGGATTTGGTTGCACTGGGATTTTTTTGAGACTATTTGAGTGTTAGGAATGTCTGATGAAGCAGCCCCCTGCAACAGATCTCCCAGAAATCACAGAATAAGGATACCCTGGTGAGCTATATTCATCCATCTCCACAGTGAGATATAAAATCTATGTACTGCTTCAAATAAAAACAAACAGGAATATCTAAAATGAGCATTTCTTTGGCAGGCCAGAGATGAGAGCTGGCAGAAATCACATCCATTTTCTAATTGTTGTTGTCAACATTTCAGGGTGTGTATTCCAAGACCTGACACCTAACTTACTCAAGGAGAACGTCTTCTGAAAAACCTAGTAACTCAAGCCTACTGCGCTACAGTCCTCATACCGTGTTCATGCGTAGCCCCACGTCTGTGCAGATTCATTCTTACAAAGTCTAACAGGTGTAAGGTTCCTCCTTTTAAATGAAGCAGTAGTTTGACTCTAGAATTACACCCAGGCAGCCATGGCCCATCATCGCTGTCCGGAGACTCTCATTCAGTCCCCCTGCAGCAGCAAGGCAGCTCACCCATCTCCTGCTACCCAGGACCTTGCTGCTCCATTTGGAAGGTAGATCCCACACTGGTGCTTTTTGTCATTTGTCAAGAACAGCTGCTGATTTTTCAGGATATATCACATGTCCTCATCAATACCTCTGCTATTTCACACTTTATTCCCTGCAGTAACCCGAGACAAGCATCATCCGGTCTAGGTGATCTGCCACCCCTCGGGTTCTCAAGTTGCTTTGTATAGACCAGGCACACGCAGATCAAAACCCAGAGTGCAAGTAATATGGAGGAATGTTTTGCTCCTGATGTAAAAGTCTCGAGTTTTCTAGCAACAAATATTTCCATACAAGGTGTACAGCTCGATTTTAAATTCAATCATACTGGAAAACTTAAGTTTGCCTTGAGATCACCACAGATACACACAAATCAGAGCTTGCCATCTTGAACATGATAGCAAGCTACTGCTGTCTGAAAATTTTTAAATATGGAAATAGAGTATACTTCTCATAGATTAAAAATTATCAGACTTCCAGCTTCCTCACTGGTATTTCTGATAACTTCTTCCCCTGATTTCAAAGCAAATAAACACAAAAAAATCCCCAAACACAATATGCAAACATCAGTAGCACAAACCTAGATTTTGGGCACCCACGGGATGACACGAGTTCCCACTGTAGGGCAATTGCTACCATGAGTTTAAATTAAATTAAACTTTCTGTTACAGACCAAGTGGGAAAAAAAAATTCCAATTGCCTAATAATTTTACCTGTGACATTACTTTTTTTTTAAATAGGAAACTAAAGTTGTTAAAAATATTCAGCCTACAATTTATGAAATGTTGACCATCATGAAAATATATGCATTTTAGACATGAGGAAAGAAGAAAACATACACTATATCCACCATTTCCAAAATAAGGGAAATGAAGGTGCCACTTCCTATTACTTACATTTGCAAAGTTAATTTGAAGTTAAAAGTTTAGCAAATAAACAGACCTGAAAGGGACACCATTTTCAGAAGTGACTATGCACCCAGGCTCAAATTAACTTAGTGGTCTCAACATGGGTATCCAATGTTATTGCAATACACTCAATATAATTAAATATTTACAATACACTCAATATAGTTAATATAAATCTATTAATATAAATAATGTATATTTTATAAATAATAAATTTATATTAAATATTTACAATATACTCAATATAAAACTTCATATGCATTAAGAAATCACATTATTTTCACTAATAAAAATTAATAGAAGTGAAGTCTTTATCTCCACAGAGAACAGCCCACCTAGCCAGAATCAGCCAAACAGCTGATACAGATAACACAGCCAGAATTATTCCAAACTGCCAGACTCAAAAGCATCTCCTGTTGCCCCTTTCCTCCAACAGTTACTCCCAGTGTTGTAAAGGGACAGAGAATCTCAACTCTCAGGTTTTGGTTTGCTTGGGCTTTTGGCTTTTCTTAGGCTTTCAACTTATCAATAGTGCTGGATAAGCTTGACTGTAATAAGCTGACTAAAGAGCCTTCTGAAAACACACGTTCATACAACATTACTCACATGCATGAAATTACTTTTTGGAAATTGGACCCCCAAACTGGCTGTATTCAAGGACCTTATTCAGAGTTTTCCAGGCTTTCTACTGCAAGATCTCTCTGTACCTCCCATGAGAATCAGCTTTCCTCCTGGGCTTCTTGTTGCTTAGCTAGAGGCACAAAGGGAATACCTATGCCCCAGAGAAACCCTCATCCCTCCTTGTGTAGGTCTGTCAAAACCTCGCTGGAAGGTTGGCAAAGATCTATGCTTATGAGACACAGTCCCCATGCTGAAACAGAACAATAGAAACACAGCAGCAGTGGATAAAACTGGAAAACAACAAATCACTAAACTTTCTAGGGAATTGGAAAGCACTCCCTTCAGTACTAGAGATGTTTCAGCAGTGAAAGAAGTTTTAGTTTTATCTTAGATGACCTATATATCAGTATTAATTAGTAATCATTAGAAGATTTTTTTTCTACTGGAAAACAAACATAATAGGGAAAGGAGCGCTTTCTAAATACTATGAATGCAAGATGAGGCACAATTCTCATAAGCACAACACTCATTATCATTTTTCCACTGTCTTGTAGCTACATATTTCACTGAAAAATGATAATGTTCAAGCAAAATAATAGATTTCAGAAGTCCAGTTCCTCTATGTGCACACTGCCATTTTCTGTGCACGGAAAGGTGGAAAATGTGAATAACAACAGCCTCTAAATGAAACCACAGTTCTGGTACTTCAACTATTACTTGTTGAAGTATTCTGGAGAATACATTTTCAAAAATAACCTGAAGCTTGTAAGTGTCGTCTTGTTAACAGAATTCGATCCTACACAGGACCTGAAACTAGGGTTGGAAGATAAGTTCTTTAATCGATTGTCTGAAATATTTTATCTTCATCAGATCAATCCTAAGTTGCCAGCTGAGGGTGGAGAATTATTCCCCTGCCTCCTTTAGAAGTGACAAATGAAAGCAATTTTCTGTGGTGGGAAAGGGAGAGAAGTTTTCAGGTTTCATCAATACATGTCAATATGGTATTAATATAAATGCCTCTTTTAATACCTCCACAAATAATCTCAAAAAGTCATTTTTCTGCTACATGATGAATAAAATGCACTTAAAGATCATTGATTAACTATTTTTTGTACAGAAATCTATCTCCAATTAACAACACGATGTTCCTTTGTTTTCCTAGTTATGACTATTATTAAGTATGAAACTTTTTTTAATTTTGTTTCAAGTGTGATTGATGAAACCAAGTGCAACTGAATACCAGGATTCCTCTAGTCCATGCTCAGTACGATGCAGAAATTGTTGTGAAGGTCACACAGGCAAATAACTTCCTGCCATTAGTGTGTGCCTGGAAAACGAGGGAGAGGGTCTAACAAAGGCAGATGGAGTGGGGAGGAAAAAAAAAAAATCTAACCACAAATCAGAATGTCACAGGAACCAGTGAAAGCTGTAACTGAGCCTCATCTAAAGCCTCCCTGCAGATGATGAAAGTCTTTCCAGATCCGTCAGGAAGCCCTGGGTCAAACCTCTGCATTACATGGCAGAACTCTCCTCAGCTTCTCAGGCAAGTTGAATGCCTAGTCCCTTGTTTGGCACAGACAAGGATGTCTTTCCAAAGACTGTGTTAAAATTTGAAAGGAGTCCAATTCCTTCTTTCTCAGCCAGGAAAGACACCCAATCTTTGCAATGGGGACTTTTTCAAATGGGGAGGAAAGGGTTATCCGTGGGCACCCAGGAGGAAGAAATCACAACACTCAGGTCTAAGAGCCACCCAGCAGTAGAGTTATTGTTTTCCAGAAGCCAATTCAAACATTCATTACCATAGTCCAGAAAAATGGCATAACTGATGACTACAAGCAAGAAAACTGGCCTTTCTGAATGCATAATGTGCCACCCCCTCCATCCTTCCCATA
>JAOXNG010000001.1:64045877-64061269 GCA_028566535.1 Scolopax minor | reverse complement strand
GCTGTCACCTGGCGCCGGGCAGGGTTTTGTGAGCCGGAGCGCTGGCTCTGTGTAGGGGGGACCTTGGCTGTCCCCACAGAGACCCGCCAGGATGCCATTCCCTTTTTAATCATCCTCTTGTTGGCCTTTTGGATGGGTTAACTACCCGCGGGCTGGTGCGTTACCCTGGTTCTGCAGAAGTTGGCTGTTTACGAAGCTGATCCTTAAACAGCTCTCCGTTCCCACCTCATGTAAAATCCTCTGACTGTAAAAACAGAAGGTTGCAGCAAAAATACAACTGGCACCGAGTGCCGATTCCCTCATTTCCTCCTCTGTTTCTTTCTCTCCATGAGTCAAGCTCTTGCTCCCTGCTTCCACACATGCACACAGCACGGCACAGCACGCTTTTATATAAAAGCAACATTTTTTTAAAGCAGCCCAAATTCTAAGTGAATTCCTTTTACCCTATTGCAGCTTTTACCCTAATGCGACTCTCTTGTCCTAAAACACGTACCTTACATGTAGCTTTTCTCTAGGTAGTTCCAAAACAACAACACTTCCTAACTGTACCATATGGCTGACAAGGGACAGCCAGCCATAGGTCACACTCAGACAAATTCCAGCAAAGGCTTAATCTGTGCAAAGAAACATTTGAGAACTTTTTATTAACACTGCTGTTTGCACCAAGCTAGGGGGTCACAACCTCAAATAACAGGAAACATTTGCCAAGGAGGCAAAAGACAGGACCGGCAGCCTAGCTGAGGTCTAAATCCTCCCTGTTTCACTCCTGATTATGGTTTCAAAGCCTTCATGCCCCTTTCTTTAACTAACTAGCTTTTTACACCTACTAGTCCTACTACTGAGATTAATTTCCTTTAATACCAACCAGCCGGCTCAGTATTCCTGACTGCACTTACATAGGAAGAAGTAAATATGCAATGACAAATCTGTCCTTTTGTTGTTCATGTCATCTCATCTTTCACAGATGCCAGTCCTCAATATCATATGGAAGATAAATCATCATCTCCCAGGAGTCCATAAGAACAGAGCCAAAAAGCTTATTCACTTGAGACCTTGTTTATCTCCAGTTCTGATGATTAAAATGGTGAGCAACGCATAGCAAGGAGGGACTGATGCAATCTGGGTTAAAACCAATATTCATTAAGTGACAGTAATGACCCTCACTCCTTCAACAGAAGTGTACAGATGCTGGGGGTCAGAGTGTTGCTTTACTCGTGTCTTTTATTTCAAATGAGATAATGCTGGTGAAAAGCGCTATGGTGACAGTCTTGGAGGTAGAAGTCCAATCTGGCTCTTGTCACAGAACAAGAAATAAGTTTGAATTGATTGTGGTTAGCAAGATGTGGGTCAGACCTTAGGGAAACTGTCTCCAGCTGGGGCTCACCGTGGAAACAGACTACCTAGGCTGACTGCAGGGTTTCCAGGGAAGAGCAGGTCATGCAAACGCCTGGCGGAACGGGTGTGAGTGTGGCTGGTCCTGCCTCCGTGCAGAGCAATGGCCTTCCTGGCCAGCAGTGACCTGATCCAGGCCTTTTTCCTGTGACTCTCAGATGCCATCATTATATCCTTTGCCTTGCCAATGTGCTTGTACCCTCAACTGGAGACGCCAAAACCAAAGTTTATAGGTTATCTCGCTGTCCATACCATTCAGTCCATGGTCACACTGCTCAAAGTGCCAGCAGAAATTCTAGCCAGTGCAATTTGGATTTTAGTGTTGTTGGCATCTATCTATTCGCAAAAGAACACAAATGAACTAATGCACAATATGACTAGTGATCATTACAAAAAGCCTGAAACAAACCATAAGGGAAAGGAAAGGCTGCATGATACAACCAGGGAGTGTTAAAGTACACCTGGACTCCAGGGGCATTCAATCCACAGTTTGGAACAACAAAATTGCTGTGCACAGCTGAGAAAGAGACTTGCCAAGAACTTCTCTGAATACATCTATCACTTTCTTATAATCAGGGCAACTCCTGATAGCTCTGAACTGCACTTTTACCCTCCCTTTTGGTTATGTTCCTTGTGCCTAAAATCTGAGCTGTAAGAACCTACAAGCCAGCAACTCAACTTTATCCCAGTTGCTTGGTTACAAAGACTTGCTGCCCCTTTCGTCTATAGAAAGTAGTTGGAGACTTTAGTGATCACTTGCAGCTGGAAGAACAGTGGTTGGCAGTGGAAATACTGGGTACACCTACCCATGTCTTGTGGAGCGTGCAATGGAAAAAAACCCGATGAGAACACAAGAAAAGCAACTTGTTAGAGCTCCCATTTGACTCCAGAAATGTTACCATTCCATCTCCACAAAGTGAAAAATTCCTTTATTTTTACCAGTGCCACCGTCATCCCTGCTGTGATTGCCACTGGGACTCAGTGCTCTTGGAAGCAAAGTGGTAGGAATAGTCTCCGTGATCTCTGGCCCAAATTTCTCTGGCTTCCAGACACCATGTTCTGCCTTCTGAACACAATGTGTTGGGAGAGGCAGGAGGAAAACAGAAAGATGTTGGTGTCAGTGACAATGGTCTCTTTGCCGAGAATGATGAAAAATAAAGAAGATAGCATTGACACATCATGACTACAGTGATGATTATTTTGCCTGGAGTTAAACAGAGGAGGGAATAAATCAATCCTGTCACTGACAGGCATGACAAGAGGAGTCTGTAAAGCACATGTAAGTAGCACTCAATTTCCCATTTTGACTATTTCTCATCTTCCAAGTTTCTCCACCTCTGAAGTTGTCTGTGAGTGCAAAGAGAAGTGGCACTCTCCAGTCAAGGATAAGCTGACAAAGTTAATTTGCTTTACTTGCTCCCAAATCCCTGATTCATCCACTGCATCTTAAAAGGCAGTTACTAAGTCACTGGTCTAACTAAGACATTATTGTTATTAAAGCAGAGTCTTTGGCATTGTGGTGCAAATTAGCATAATGGCATCACACCCTGTGGGGGCATTAAAACAACTGCTTTTATCATTCCAGTTTAGGTCTTCAGAGATGGAAGCCTCTGATTGTGAAACTGCTCTCAAAAGTCTCATTGAAGTTATCCTGCTGTATCCTATTAGGATGAACCAAACTCCAAAGACCAAATTTGTGATTTTCTTTAGATAATACCAAAGAGATCCAGCACATCCTAGCTCTCTAAAAACGTTAATTTATTTACAACTACCTTGGTTTTCCAGTCCTGTAAATACATTCCATCACAAAATGATAATCTCCTTAGTTAAGGTGACTTGCAGCAGGCATAAAGCCAGTATATAAGTGATTGGTCCTCTACCTGGTAAACTGCCTAAAATGCAAACTGAAATTATTCTTGTACACAACTGCAAGAGACTGAGCTCCAAATCAGCAATTTTTCAGTTGCTAAATAGCTACATATTATGCACACACACGCCATTGTTTGTGGGGTTTTTTTGCAAAGAATAGGAATTGCCTCTTCTGAGTGCATGAATGTGAGGATCCCTGCTACACAATGAGACTGAGAGCCTCCTGCTTACAGGAGGGTCCAACCCTGTGGAGATGCCCTAACTATACCATACAACNNNGAGTTCCAGCTCCAGTTCTTTCTAATGACAAGGCATTGGTTTGCAAACATACTAGACAACAGCACAGACACATGAGTTGGCTCTGTCTAGATCTATAGAGACCCAACCAGTTTACCAGCAGGGGTAACTATCATGCAAAAACCCTGTTCTGCTTCCAGAGCAAAGATGAATCTGTGCATAGCTCAAAACAAGGTTTTTTCTGTCCTTTCAGTTGTGGAGAGGATCCTTTCTTTCTTTGCAGAACATTTCTCTGCTGGTAGAGCAGCCAAGAAACCTTTAAGCTCAGAAGTTTACCCTGCAGGACAAGGCCAGTCATAACTGCCACCCCAAGACACACCATGCTCTTTTTAGGCAACGCTTCCAGCCCAGCTGCTCTGGGAAGTTCTGCCCAGGGGTGGGATATCCACTGACAACCTTTCTGTTTCACTGGGTCTCTGCATCTCTAAGCTCTGTCTCGTACCTGGGTAGAAAGTAGTGAGCAGGGCAGACCAACAAACTTGGTCAAAGACACTCAAGCTGGGTTCTGGAGCTGGATCACTTTTTAGAATGAAAACTGTAATATGGTTTGTAGCTTTCCATATTTGGACTGCATGTTAAACAAGGTATTGGGAAGTTTTCAAGTATGCAATTAGCCTTGATACACTGGTGCAATTAGTAGACTAAGCATTCAATACTGTTCTCCTGACTGTTTTAGCTGTATCCACTTCAAAACAGTTCTTTTTCAGGCCAGACCAATTTGAAAGAGAAGCAGGCCCTTCAATGTAGGGATTTCTCTTGAAGCCTAGCCCTTGGATCTAGCTGAGTTTAAGTGGTTAAGAATAGCAGCCGCAGCATTTCTAACTCTGGCCCGGGGACTCCCTTTCCACTGCAGTGCTCCACTTCTCAGTGCTAGAGTGAATATTGCTTCTATTCCTGGCTTCTCAGTGACTCTCCCAAAACCACTGAATTCCAGCTGTGACACTACTGCACTGGGTGGCAAACTCCAGCACACAAGTTCCCCAGAGACGAGCCACAAACCGTGTGTGTCTTGCTGAGCATCAGCTCTTTGTTTGCAAAGAGCTGCCTGCTCAGAGTGCACGTACTCCCCACCTAAAAATACATTGCATGCCCTCTTAAAATTACCTTTTTCCTTGGTAGTCAGTTGTTGCTGCTGCTGTCACAAGGAAATAATGCACTCTTCAGCAACTGGGTGAGCTTGTGCAGGATGGCAAATTGGGAGGAAGAGTCCACAAGCCACTCTCTTTACATTATAATATGGTTTACAGTTGTGAACGAGACTGAGACCCGTAGAGCAGAAGCTGAGAAGTCGTCAATTTTGTGTATTACACATAGTCCAAAGTGAATAACAAGTTCTGTTGTGGTCCAGCTAAAAAGGACTGCAACAGAACATGTATCACACGACGCTAAATACCATTTCCACTCTAATTTGAGTGTTTGGATGAGAACATCATGTTGTGTGCTTTAATATATAAAATATACTGTTGTCCTGATCTGACTTTACAGAAACAACCATGAGTGAATCTAGATTGCACGTGTATCTTGCAGCCCTAACAGTTAACCCCAAAAAGACCCAAGGAGGCAAAGAGGCAGTATGTCCTGTCCCTTTCTCCAGCTCTCCTGAAGACAGCCTGAGCACACGTGAGAAGCTTCTTTAAGAAAATACATCTCACAGACTATCAGCAGACCTACCACCCAATGCTGCTAACGTACCTCTGTAGCCTAAAATCCATGATCAAAACAACAAATACTGGCCTGTGGTGTCAGCTCTCCAGCTACTGTAATGACAGCTCAGAATGAGCTGGCACCACATACAGCCTTGATGTGAAGGTAGAATAAAATATGAGGCGGGAAGTGAGAATATCAAAAGGAAACATGAGAGTATGCTATGCAAGGCAAGGCTCTTTGAAAATATGCTGAAGGATTGCGTGTGAAATAAGAAAGGTTTTCAACTTCCTACTGTGAAACCTCTCTCTCTTGCCCTGTGACAGGGGCTCAGTGGGGACTGACCCAAGCTGGGTAATTTCCACCCTATTGCCTGCACAGCTCGCTCCTGGAGTCTGACAAATGATCTTTATCTTCATATTGCAAAAATAATGACAGATAAAAAACAACAGCAACCCAGTCAAAACAGGGAAATGCTAAATTCCTGCACAGTGTGGTAGGCAGCACTAGCAAGGCCAAGGTCATTGCAGAAGGCAGCCAAAGAGGGAAGACCATCAGTAGAAAGCTGAATGGGGCAGGTGAGCTGGGCATGTGGAGTCTGAAAATGAAAAAAAAAAAGAGCTGGGTAGGAAGGAGGAGAACGGGAGCAGAGCTAATGCAGCCAGACAGCCTGATTCATTTAAATGGTAGCTACAGTGGCATAAACCTTAGAAGTAATGGAGTGGTGAGTCAGTCCCTTGTAATTAGCCCTAATCGTCAACAGAGCTAAAGGCAGAGGGGGGTAGAAACAGCAGAGCAAATTCTGTCCTATTTACGCTGATGCAAATCCATAATGCTTAGTTTTAAAGAAATTTATCTTATCAGTGTTTTGTTCAGAAAGACTAAAAAAAACCCATACTGTATAGGCAAAAGGCTTTGCAAACCCCATGAAAAATCCTACAAGCTTGCCATTATCCTTTTACAGTGCAGCCACTTTCAGATCTTCAGGATTAATATCATGGGGGTTTCCATATTTTTAGTAGTATTGCAAGAGACATCACAACTGGAAAGGAAGTTATTTCTCATGGCACACCATAACCACTAAAAAACAGCATCAAACTATTTTCCATTCAATACAACCTATTTCCTTGACAAGTTAAATGTTTCAATACAAGTTGAGAACTATATTTCTTTGGAGGCAGATAGATTTTAGTGGGAGATTTTTGTCAACAGCTATTTTACAGAAAAGAGATGGCCCTGTGAGTCAGGACACTGGCCTCTGGGAACCTGAATTCACACTTTAACTGAGCACAATGAGTTTGATAATTTCATTCTCAGCCCAAAACATCAATACATCTTACACATTCCAACCCAATATGAATGGCAACTTCTCCTCAAGACCTAGAAGCGGAGCACAGAAGCAGTTATGCTTCACTTTCAGCAAGGGAAATTGCCTGCCAGATTTATTATATTTGCAATAGGGTCTTTCATCTCTCTACCACATGGTAGCAGTGATATCACCGCTGCTCTCTAGCTAAATGAATGAGAACCAAACACAGTCATGATGTACTTGCCAAAGAAGAGACACCTTTCATCCCTAATTGGTGACGATGCCATTCCACATCTATGATCCCTCATGGATGCTGAACTACAGTCAATGTTCTACTATCTGAAGTAATGAGGGAGAGAGGTTTGGTTATCCCAGATAATGCAATATTAGTCTTGATAAATCAGTGAGGAATGTGATACAGAAATATTCTGGGTCCTCTGTATGGAGCCAGCTTAAATCCAAATAAGTTTATTAACTCCAGATGAACATTAACCTTCCTGGACTAGATTACTTGCCACAGAGCCTCTAGGGTGGGGTGTATGTCCATCATGTTTCATAGCACAGCTAGTGCCCAGAATTGTTGTGCCTCACATAATAACCTTTCTGGCTTCAGGCTGCCTCCACATCCAAACCATGGAGAACCAACAAACCAGCAAACACCTTCCTACTTCATCTTGCAGAGGCAAAGCTGGGCTTTCCCAGCCACTGAACTCACAAGGGGAAACAGGAGCTTTTCCAGACTGCTCCATCCATGCTGACAGACCCCAAACAACACCCACCAACATGCAAAGCAGAGCCCAAACTTCTCTCAAAAATAGAAGAGAAAAGTAGAAATGATGCTGAGGCAAAGGTGGAATTTATCTCTTGGGAAGTGGAAAAATCAGCACAGTGCGTTCCTTGCTGTCAAGCTCATCAGCACCGGGAAGGTATCTGTTCCAGAAACAGTACCCAAAGGCATTTATCTCACAGTTATGAGTACAAGCTAGTAGCCTATCTTTGGATGACAGTTTTTTTACAAAAAACACACCCCATCCTAGCAGAAGGTCAGAGCAGAGATGTGAGGGAAAAGAAAGGAACCGAAGCAACAGAGCAAGGGAGGCAAATGAAGGGGCATTTTATTTTTATTTTATTTTATTTTAAATCTTCTATCAATTATTCTTCCTGACTTAAAGCCTTCAAAAATCAAATGGGCTCAATCGTGCAGGCCACCTGCTGAGCCAGAGAACGTCACGCCAAACTAACCTCCAAATGTGCAGGTTATTTACAAACTAATGGAGGCAGCAAGCAATTCCACTGCTGCAAGGGCTCTTTCCAGCAAAAAGAGATCAGAAGACATCATGGGCTGATTTAATAGATCATCAAAGGCCAGTGATTGAATTATTGCATCGGACATCAATCTCACTCCTCGGTCAGTCTTTATTACAGAGAAACAGTTATAGAAGGACCTCTGTGAAGAAGCCAGAGAAAGACCTGCATTCCAAAGGAGTGGATGAGTCAAGGTGGTGAAATTACAGCTATGATTCACCAGAGAAGAAAACTGTTCGTTTCACTTGAGAGGAATTACTGACCAACCTGGGCCAAAGGGGAGGCAGGAGAGTGGGGTGGTGAGGGCTTAACTGTTCTTTGTGCTTTTATCAGTGTGTAAATTATTTCCTTCTCCTTTGCTAAAGACTCAGCAGCATCTTTGGAAGGACTTGTAATGGAGTCTCCTGCTGGAGAAAAGGGAAACTTAATTCCATTTGAAACCCATCTTCCTTCTTTCTAATTCTCCTCATTAAAACAGGAGCAGATGTCAATAACAAATGCATCTCTGTCTCTTAAAATACTTATTTCCTGCTTGGGCTGCAAGCCTGGGAGATAACAAATGTTCTCAACCACTACCGGACAGTAAGCTCAGAGGAAGGCCTTGGGGAGGATTAGACACCAAATGTCACCCATCCTGATTATCTCCCCACCACTGACTCCCACAGAGAGTTTGCAGAGAGAAGGTTGGGATTGGGATTCCTGGGGTTGGGTAGGAAAAGGCAGGCAGGGAATACAAAAACAAAGATTTCAAACATATTAAGGCAATCTTTCCCCCAAAAATGTGGTATTTTGATTGGAAGGGAGCTAGTCCCATCAGAAACGGGGAAAGAGGAAAATCAGAGCCATTTGAGGACCTGAGAAAAAAAAAAGCAAAACTTTGAAGATTTCTGTCTCTGACCTTCTATATGTCATCTCTTTGTACAACAATTTTCTTGTCTCCTTGGTCTTTTAGTGCCAGGACCTACAGGGTGATTAAAATGACGTGTATTTACTCTGTAAGCTACCCAAAATACCCAGTCAGAGATGGGTAGGTGTGGGGATTGAAACAGGAGAAGCAGGTTTTGAAGGACTGTGTTTGGTTGAAGTTTCAGCTGGGAAGTCTCAGCCTTGCTCTTGGCAGAGCACAGCTTTAGGAAGGCTGAAGGCTGAGACTAAAAAGTCTTTCCTTCGGGATGCTGCACGCTGATAAAATGATAGCAAAGCATGATGTTCAGGGGAAGCCTGGCCACAAGTCAGCAACTGAGTCTCACTCCCCAGCCCTGGCTTTCAAGCACCAAGGACCAATGTGGGGTATTTTGTGGCAAAAGAGTAAATATAGAAAAGTTTAACAGTATAGAAGCCTAAATGAAAAAAAAAAAAAGCATCATTTTTACAGGACTCTGAAAGGTCATTTTGTCCTTTTGCCTGTTGCTTTTGTGAATTTTAGTTCTTCCAGACCTTGACAGCACATGACAGAAGAGTCACATATGTAAAATACATGTGATTTTAAAAAGAATCAAACAAACTGAACATCAAGAACTACTCTGGAAAAACTGGAAATCTAGAATGAATTTGAAGAGATAAAGGATAAATTATACCGTATTCCACCTCCCTCTCTCCTCTTCCTGCAAGCACACCCAACAAGAAGAGGCAGGTAACAGACTTTGTCAGCTCCTCATCCACATGCTCATTTTTGATGGCAGAGAGAGAAATTAGAAATTCAGCTTTCACCCACCTCCACCCACCCACTGGAGCTGAAAGCGATAGTTCAAATTAAAACGATGATACTTCCTTTTAGTCTCCAGGGGGGTGGAGAGTTTTGGGAGTGGGAAGAGCAATTTCACACTGTCTTTTTTTCTGTCTTTCTTCCTTTTTTTTTTTTTTTGACCAAGTGTGAGACAAAAAAAAGCTGTATTTGTTTTGTTGGGTTGTGAAAGGTGCGGAAATAATCGTTCCATGGGATAAGTAAAGAGCTGCCTTCCCCTTTCCATCAGAGCTACTACACCTACACCCTGTGAAACCAGCAAGAATTGGGTTATGGGAGTGTGAAGGGCAGGAATACCCTGTTTTTAATTCAGAAGTCGTCGTCTCTGGCAGTCTTTTGCCTCTCTTGTCTCTGCTGGTCTCCATGGCAACAGCAGCCCAGCAAAAGCATCCTTCTCTTGCGGGCTCCAGCACAGATGAATTCAACCAGGGGTCAAAATCAGCCCCTGCTTTCAGGAAAGCAAGAAAACGTGCCTTCTTCCTTCCTCCCTTCCTCTTCCTTTCCACTGCCATCCTCTTTTCCGATTTTTTTTTTCTTTTTAGTGCATTCAGGTGGGGGCTAACCTAGCATACTTGTTTTTTCTCAGAGAACAGCAGAGAGAAATCTGGTTTCTTTTCAGGCGTCTCTCCAGACAGCCCGATCAGCCATATTGCATGCAAGCAGGGATGTCTGTGAGAGAGACACACCAAAAGAAATCCAGGCCGGGACATCAGGCTCCAGCCTGGCTGCCAGGACACTTGTGCCTTGCAATATTCTGTGGAAGGACTGCCCAAGCAGCATCCCTCACTGGATTTATGAATAAAAACAGGGGTGAACTGCTGAGCCATTAAGTACTGCATTGTTCTCTGTTATTTAAATATCTCAAATTTGAAAACCCAGGCAGCTCACTTGGCATTGTCCAAACTGACAACAGAAATCTGTCATTTTCTATTCTCCCTTTGCATTTCTTCCACTGAAAGTGTTTCACACATGGTCAAAGAGCAAAAGCACTACTGGGAGACCTATTGCAGGGACGAGTCAGTCATTCAGCAGATAACCGCAACCTTCACTGAGTGAAAAGACACACTCTGCCTGGACAACACTCAGAAAGAATGCATTAGCCATAGTCAAAATCGGTTTACAAACAGAAATGAACCATATTCACTGAATATTTTATCTGGAGCTAAAAATTCTCCTACCTCTTTTTCTGATTTCTTTGGGTTTGATAACGAGCTTTGCTTGTAGAGACATAAAGATAAATGGCTAAACAGCTGAGTGTTTTCTCAGCATCTCTGTCACAACTGGGCATCCATGAATATAAATATAAGGGAATATTAGTCCTGCATCCAAAACACATCACCCTCTGCTGTTCAGTGTCTTGCGTTACCTAAAAGAATCCTGGGAGAGAAGAGGGTGGCTAAATTGCACCCTTGCTTTTCCATCTCTTCCCTCACTTTTCCACTTTGCCTTTTATAAACTCACCAGTCCTCTTAGTCCCTACCACAGTCTCTGACCAATTTTGAGTTGGTGTTATAGAGAAGGCTGAAGTTAGAAGAAGTGTCTAAGTCTGCCCTGACTCCGAGGATGAGCTGTTTTCTGTCCCACCCTCGATCCTTGCTTCTCTTGCTGGGATGGGCAGGAGAAGCTGCTGCTGGGAGTCGGGAGAGCCTCAGGCCAACTCACAGTCACGTGTCCACCTGACAGGGAACCACCCCCGGGCAGCAGGAGACTAAAAACTGTGAAACAAACATTTTTAACGCTGTCACCACACATGATGCTGTGAGGCTTTGCTGCCAAGAAGCGTGGTACCTGACGGTATCCCAGAGTCTGGTTTCTTGCTGGAGAGCAAAAGTATTTAAATATTTCTGAAATGCCTCCTGCCCTCTCCCCTTTCCAGGCTGGGAGATGCTGACAGCTGCACCTCCCTGTCCTCTTCTCTGGAGCACATCTGGAGCTGATAAGACTGGAGCTGCTCTCTCCCACACCAAAAAGAGAGGAAAGCTGTCAGAAATACAAGCGTGGTCTTTAAGCGGCTGTGGGCCCTACCCACTCTTGCTCTGTTCCCACTCATTCCACCCGCTCCAAAACTTGTTTTCACATGTCAAAACCACTCCTACTCCACTTCCACAGGTCCCACATAGTCTTCCTTAGCTTCTACCTGCCTCCCCCTTGCTTCCTCTCCGTCTCCACTCACCCGACCCACTCCTGTTCCACTTCTGTGCGTCATCCCACTCCTGGCATGGGGAAGAGTTGACAACCTTAATGCTGAGCTATTGCAGACTCTCCCCGTTCCCCTCCCTTTTCCCTTTCCAACCTTGCACATATCTATTTATATTGATGATATACTTTAATCTCCCCTTAAGTACTGTCTTGATGGCCTGTTTCTCTAACAAGCATGCATAACTACTGATTTTGATTACCCGTCTGGTCTCTGCTTCACAAGCAACCATCACGGTGGAGTCTGCGAGAACATTTTGGAAAAGCTTCTAGAAAGCCAGTATTTCCTTAGCCCAGAAGTCACTGCATGAAGCCCCAGGGGTACCTTTACAGCATTAAAGACAAGATGACCCCAGAGCTTGCATGAATTTTCAGGTTTTGGGTAAGGGCAACGATGCTGCGAGAGAGAAAGTAAACAGTTTTGTTTCCCCAAGACAATCAGTATCAAACAAAACCAAGGTGGGATGAAAGGGGACATGAAGGATAAGAAGAATTGTGACAAATTGACAAGGTCTTACTCCCTCACTATACAGCTATATGTGTGCATGCTACACTGAGATATGCCTTTTCACGTGTGTGGATTTTGACCGATACCTACCATATCAGTTAATAACCTCAAGAATAAGAAAGCCTTGGGTGTTTGGAGAGTAAAGCCTTCACTCGTGGATATCCTCAAGTTGCAATGGAAACAGATATCAATTTATCTCAGCAAGTTTTACTCTAAGAGACACTAGAGATGTCCTGACAGGGTGTACTGAAAGAGAGGAACACACACAAATACACACAGTGTCACCTTTCACTTTTAAATAATCACAACGGTATGGTGAAGGTTTTAAATCGTCCTGCTGTTGAAGGGAGAGGTGAGCTGACTGGAATGAGGTTGACCCAGGAGATGAATTTAGAATTAGAAGCCAAGATTAATATGTCTGTTCTTCTGATTTCCATAGTAGAAAACAAGGTGGAGAATGAAGAAAGAGGGAGGCTGGAAGAGAAGTGGAGTATATAATTGCCTAATTAACAGGATTTTTTCCACTGATTATAATCACTTCCAAATTAAAGAGAGTTTAACCGCATCACAACCAAAATTTTTCTTATGCTTTTTTGCATTAGAGAAATGTCAGCGGTGTCAATAAGACCACTGCAAGGTTGGAGCTCCAGTGACGGAGCTCTCATTAGTGACCTGGGGCCAAATTTTCACAGCTGGCCTAACCCGGCACAACTCCAGTGAAGGCAGCAGATTAAAAATGACCTCAAGACTCACCCGCCTACTGTTCTGGGGAAGAGGGAGAGTGGAAATGCAAATCTTATCTGGGTTGTTTGGCAGTGTCCAAGAATATTCAATCAAACTGCAGAAAGTATTTCAGCAATTATTCTGGGAAAAGATACTCGGTAAACCATACATTATTATGGTCTGAGATGACAGAAAGGGATATACTTTTCAAGGCAACAGCTCAAACTCCATGAGATGAAAATTTTGTGTTATGCTCCAAACTGTAGCAATTTCATGCATGTTCCTTTGCTGCTGCAAACAGGTATTTGGGCATCTAACTTTGGATTAATTGCATATTAAGACACCATTTATTTATGTAAGTGAATACATACTGTAAATTTACACGCATTACATTTCAAGCCTCATCTGCTTATTTTTTCAAATGCAAGAGCGTGATACTGACAAATCTCTTCAAAAGTGTCTTACTGAAACTTCCCCTTAATTCTGGAAAAATTAAAAAATGGCCCCCAAACAGTTGGACATTTCTTTGCATCAAGTCTCTGAACATTTCAAAGTGGAAAAGAGTCCCCTTGGATACACATGGTATCCACAAAAAGGGCAACATATAATGCTCTCTGCTTGCCCTGCTTCCTTTTTTTTCTTATGATAGCCGCAAAAAGATCCAGTGATAGCTCTTTTCCAGCTGAGGAGAAGCACTGGGCACTTTAAATGAAAATCTTTATGGGTGAAATGGGCTTTCATCATTTAGACATGAAATGACCTTACGCTGCAAAATGAAGAGCCTTCTTTAAATTACAAACTGATGGCTCCCTGTGGAGAACATAATCCCATACACTGCACTACGCCGGATTTTTCTCTTCCTTTGAGAAACTATCATAAACATGATGAACTTCCCAGCAGAAAATAAAAACAACCCTAGGAAAATATACTCAAATGTCTCTGTATTTTACAATAAAAATGCACCTGTATGCATAATAATATTTTTTACAACTCCACAATATGTGGCAGGTTGCCCCACCTAAGCACTTTTCTTTAAAAAGTATAGGAATGCAGGAAGACACACATGTATGCAATGCACAATGTACATACATGTATCTTACAAGCTAAATTCTTACCTATGCTTCAAACACCTACAGGCACAGGCTTGGACAAACCTTCACATGCATGACGAACAACCATATGTGCTACCCTAACAACCCGAAAATATGATAGTTCCATGTGCTTATACAATAATACCTCTGCATTCCTGCCTAAGCCCTGCCTCGCACATCTGTAGTGCACTGTGTTGTGATCACACAACTGTAAGGTGAGTTAGCATCATTCCGCTGTGAGCACCACGGCGTTCCTACAACCACAAGGATCCTGTGCCCTCTGCTAAAATGTACACATGCAAACAATCCCCAGGGAGTAAAAGAAAGGCATTTTACATAAGAATTCTCTTCAGGTTACCTAACCCCTTCTCAGATTCTAGAGACTGCTTCTAGATTAATTCCTACTTATGGTGCAGATGACCAACAGGCTCATCTGACCATACGCAGAGATGCAAAGCACCTCTGAGAAGCACTGGGAGCCCACAAATATCAAAAAGCCAAGTGCACCCATCAGCCCTGATAGAAAGCGATATACAGAAGCACACCACCTAGGTCTTACATATAGCATTCTCCCCGGAATAAAGAGATATTATGATCATCTGACCCCGGTCTCCCTGGGGAGCTGAAATGACATCTCTACCTGCCCGTTTATCGCCTCCAGCCCTTGACAGCATTGGCAAGGCCATCCATATTGCTGACATGTTTCTCCGCCCTCCCCTCACCGCCACCCTTGCTTGCTACGGCCGGGTAGTCCTGCTAATGTTGCCATTTACAAGAACAGCTGAGACAGTAGCGCTGATCAAGCATTTCTGCAACGCCATTATCGATTCAACGGGCGTATGAAAAGCCCAGGGGGGCTCACAATTTTTCTGTGCCCTTGCGAGGGAGGGGGGAAGAGTGGCAGAGCAGAGAGCAGCCCCCCCCCGGCCCGGCTCCCTGCGTCTCCCCGGCACACACCATGCCCGGGCTCACCGTGGATGCTGAGCACGTCTGCCAACCCCATCAGCAGCCTTGGCCCCTTGCCATAAATCGATAAGTTCTCTTTAGAATTCCACCTTCCAAAAATATTTACTGTACATAATTTAATATAATGCTCTCCTGGATAAAGAGCTGACATGTTTAATTACCTGGCTCAAGTGCTTGCTTTCTACAGAATACTGTAGGCCCAGGCGGGAATGTGGACAAACACACAGCAGATTTTTTTAATCTGTTGGGGCCTTGGGGTGGGAGAAATTTCAGTTTAGAGACTCTCTTCTGACGATGTCCTCCTATTCAGAGGGTATGCTCAGAAGTCTTATCTCATCACTCCATTTC
>JAOXNG010000001.1:63998110-64008903 GCA_028566535.1 Scolopax minor | reverse complement strand
GAGAAGAACAGAGTTTAGGGAACCTCTTTATTGCTACAGTCTGCTCTTCCTCTTTGGCCCTCTCCTCCTATCCCCATTCTATGGGATACAGCACTTCCCAGTCTAACCTGAGACCCTTATGCTGTTACTTCCAATCCACTTCTGCAATAAAGTCTCCTCCTCCAACATATCTCACCCCAAACCTCTTTTTACTCTCCCCTACTTCACCAGCTGCTAGAAAGGGCTTAAGGGGAGGAAAGAGCAGGGCTGCCATCAACTTCACTCTTGCATCATACAGGTAAGAGTATGGATAAGATCAGGAGAAGCAGGGTCCCCACAGAGCAAGGATTTCCTTATGCCAGGAATGTAGCAGGAATAGAGATGGAGGCTGTGATTTTTTTGCAATTAGGAGATGTGACACCTCACAGCAGTCGCTGTCCCCTCCCAACTCCACCTGTCCCTTCCCTGGCAGCCTGAACAGCCTGAACCTGCTTGGGCATTGGCTTCTTGGAGAAAAGCAGCTGCTCTGCTTTGGGGCTGATGGAGCAGACTGCCAAGAGGGGGATCAGCCTAGTGACAGAGAGGGCTAGGAGCTGTCATGAAAGTGAGGGCCAGGAGGAGCTCCTAAAAGGCACTGCAAAGCAGAAGCAGGATGGAATTGCTCCTCATCATTTCTCCAGGAAACCAGGACGGCTGCCATCTCAGCCAGCTGCCTACTTGTCCTCCACCCTGGGTCAGATCTGGACAGCCTGGTTCAATATGGATTTCATAACTCCATAACTCCAGCTTTGAGGGAAGCGTTGCTTCTGCAAGGTATCTCATGGTGCGGGGTGGGAGTGACGCCAAGCACAGATCATCATGTGTGCTCCAACCACCAGGCTCAAGAAGTAACAAATCCCAAAAAAGTACCAAACAGGAGGCATCTCTACAACGGAGACTGCACAGCACAGTAGATAAATGGACAACATATTAAAACAAAATAAATCCAAACGAACTGCAGCTGGACTACAAGGAACCTACTAGAAAACAGCTTAGCTGCTCTGATCGAGCCTTGCCAAATAGTGCCATGAATCAATCCCTGCTTGAGACACAAATATGTAGGTGGACAGTTTGCTCTGAGAAGAGAAAAAACAAGAAAGGATAGAAAGAAGATAGCCAACTTTTCCAGAAGCTCCTCCAAGTTTTTTATGCAGCAGGAGAGAAAATATCAAGTGCCATATTCCAGAGTTGGGAACTAGGTACAAACTTCCATCTTGTCATGATCACAGAGGAGCTGGCATCAACCCTGCAGCCACATTGGCTTTCAACTTCTGCTTATTCTAGCTCTACAATTGATCTGTTTTATGAGATCACGCAAAATGTCCAAACTATATGTGACTCAGTTTCCTTAGCTACAAAATACAGATTTTGCTTCTCTTCTTCATTGGGACTTTTTAATTAATGTTTGCAAACTGCCTTGGCAACATAAGCGCTGTCAGTACTCTCTGCAAATGTACCCAAGAGAAAAACATTCCCATTGATGTGAAACTATATCTAAGGAATTGGGCAGAGGGAACCATGTTCACAAATTTTCCTTCACTGTTCAGCAGGCCATTCTCTCCCATCTAAAGCCACTAATCTTAAGAAGGTTGCACTTTTTTTTGTTCATCACAATGAGTTATTAAAGAGCTTCTTTGCCACAGCATTCTTTTGCTGAGGAATGCAGAGGCCAACTGGAGGGGGAAAAGGCACAGTGGTTGAAAAATCCAAGAGGAAGGCTACAAGGTCAGTTACACAGCTACCCTGCAAAATTCACAGCCCCTGGATGTTTGTAAAAAAAAAAAAAAAAAAACACAAAAACCATGCTTGGAAAACAAATTAATAAATACCCAATTTCATTCTAGGAGTCCATATGAACTGGGAGACGTTCCTACCTTCCCCTACCTTTATTTAAAACAGACAAGTTGAAAGAGGAGCACAATGGGTTTAGGTCTGGAAGGTACATGCTTAGAAATGGGTTGAGGACCCTCCCAAGACAGCAAGACCCCTCCTTAATCCCTTCCCGCTTGGTTCATCTACCTTTCTGTTTTCTGTGTCTGACTTCACTGAGAAAGAGAAAGACCTTCTATGGCCTTTAAAGCCCAGGCTCCAAACTGCGACAGAAACGCTCTGTCAGTCCCCAAAGGGAAGCAGAAAGGAGTGGCTTAAAAATCCCAGTTCAGGAAACAAAAGCACAGGCTGGCAGAGCAGCCTGTGGACACAGGCACTTCTAAAAATGTACCAGTTCAGCTCCCTGGAAGCAGCCTGCTCGAAGTTGGGTAAGCAGAGAGAGGCTAAGTGTAAAAGAAGAGATTCCATACTCTTCCTTCCTTCCCTCCCTTGAAACAAAAGATCAGTGGTGACAATTGACATCTGTACCTTCCCTTTCACTGCAGCCTGCTCCCCCAGCTTGCCTCTGGTACATACATGTGGCAGCTTGATCCCTGTCTGTTACCCCTGCCCCTGCTGAAAGTTCAGACTTCTATCCATGCTGTTATTCCCAAAATGGGAAATAGGGGATGGAAAAAATGAGAGAAAGCAGCTGCTTGCAAAGTAAACCAGTCTGGGAGATGCTCCCACTGCTCATGGCCTGGAGGGTGACCATCTCCACCCAGGAAGGGAGAAAAAAGTAGTGAAAGAGGAGAAGGAAACCGAAGAGGAAGAGGGAAGAAGACTTAATACAGGTGTGGAAAGACAAAATATCTGTAAAAAGACAGAGAGATGGAACACAGGAGAGGAAAAGGAAAAAGGGGGGAAGGGACAATAAAGAAGGGGAGTCACCTACTGAATTTAGAGTATGAGTGTGTGGGAGTCCTACTCCCTGTGTTAGTGCATTTACCAGTGAACACCTGTGGAATATGTGCAAGTCTTTTTTTATATGGGTGGCATAGCCCTTAAAGGGATACATCTCTTAAACCATGGAGCACGAGACCAAATAGGATTAACAGTTTCAGAACTAGTTTTCCAGATGCCCCTGAGCAACCTTTGCATCCTTTGAAGGAAATGAAGAACATACAGTTAACTCACGAGGGGGTACAGCAGGCCCAGATTCAACTTTATGTTCCCTAGGAACCAGGAGGAAAGTTCTTAGCTTTAAACTTGTTGCAGGACAGCAAGAAGAGTTGACCTGTACTAAAAATCAAAAGACCTAAATTTTTCAGAACCAATACAGTTATACCATTAGATGGCCTGAAAATTTAACAGATTAGCCCTGGGTAATGCTAACAGATGGCATGGCAGGGCACACATGTGGCAGAGCGGGCTGGCACTACTTGGTCATCTCCCTGCTCTGCTGTTACACTTGTGGTGCTCCAAAGCTCTATTCAGCAATGGGCATTGTCCCCAGTTTGCTCCAATGGCAAAGTGAGCTTTGCCTGGGAATAGGACAAAGACTGAATCCCTGTGCTGTCAAGCAAAAGAATGTGGCTCAAAAGCCACTCTGGGACTCCCTGTTATGGTTTCCTGCTAGGAGGACTGTAAATTAATTAATAGATCAATTAATATCAGAAGCAGCAAGGAAACTGGAAGAAACAGGGAGCAATTAAAGATGCCAGTCAGAAAGGGGCAGGGAAAGAGATAACAGGCCAAATCATTATTAAAAGGTCACAAAAGCACACAAAACCCCTTCAGAAGGGACTGCAGACAATTTTCCAAGACAAAACAACTGTTGAGAAGATACTGCCTATATGCTGCTGGGGAAGCTTCAGAAGAAACACAAGACCAGGGGAAGGGAGCAACTTCTCTCTAGCCAGCACAGTATGGTGGCCTGGCAGCACAATGAACAAATATTCAAAGCAACCTTTGCCACCTCTCAGTTTCCCTCTGCAAACCCCCCATCCTCTTCACGTGCTCCCAGCAGAACAACCTAGCAGAAAAATCCCTGCTCGATTCATTACCACCATCCAGGGGAAGGAAGAAGATGGTCTTCCACTTGGCTCTGAAGCAGTAATACTGCAGGCATGGGGTGGGAAGGTCTATCAATCCTGCTATCTCATGAGTGAAGTACACTCATTTTCCCTTCAGAAGAGGCTTTTTCTCATTGCCTGCAGCAGAGCTAGTGCAGTGCCATCTCGTGGTACTTTTGAATGTCTCAAGCTAGGTAAAAAGCCAGTCTAAAGCTTAATAAACAGATGTCAAAATGGACCTCGTTTCACTGCAGTTGTGCTGGGGCCTAAGAAGTGACACCAAGGACTATGAGCAAAATGCCAGAACCCACTGACATTGCCATAAGCACTTGTACCAGCCTGTGGAGACGGCTGTTTTCAAAAAGGTCTCATCCCCTCTCTGAGGTTCAGAGAGCTCACCAGGCACACACTCTAGCAAACATAGCCTTCCATTCACACAGAGATCCCAGACAGACCAGGAACAATGACACAAATTCAGGCAGTGACATGAGGTGGAAATATTTTCCAGCACAGGGCAAGCTGCATTTACCGTGGAGAATAAACAACACTCTGCTTACTGCCCACCTACCATAAAATGGATGTTGTGCTGCAGTGTGTCCCTAATTTCCTCTAATTACAGCCCAGTAGCAAGCGCAAAACTGCAAAGCCCTAGAACTGCACCCATAGCTCGTAGAAACTTCTTAAGAGCAGCACCTTCCTTATCTGAGATTCAGAAGATCCAGAGAGTTAACATAACCTGGAAAGACTCTGAGTATAAGTATCTTATCAGTACATAGAAATAGAGCCATGCAAGAGCATAAGGAAGCAGCCTTGTACTTCTTATAAATATCATTCAGCAAGAACTTTTTTTTAGGATGCAGCGGTGATCCCAAAGATTTTCTAGAACTACTTTTGCTCCTGAAGATCAACACTGGATGAATGTGTGCACAGGAACCAGGCTTACACATATGCTTTGGTTATGCTCTGTTGTTTTAAGCTACTGGAATGGCACTAAATCCCAAATTAACACAGCCCTAGAGATTGCATTTCACCTTCATACAGAAACCCGAATTCTGGATCTCACAACTAGCAAATGGAGCTCATTGCTGCACCAAAAGGTGAGAGCCTTACAGACCTTTACTGCCTGCATGATGTCTATTTCTGCTTCTTAGAAAATACACCTATCCCTTCAGCACTAGTCCTACATCTCTTTTGTGCCTTATCTCTTTTGTGGGTCAAAAAGGTGTGGAGGAGTGAAGGTAACATTAACTGAAGTTCTGCAATCAGTGAAGTTAAATGGCAAAGCCTGAAAAACAGAAGTTTTCTTCAGTTATCTGGGAGTAGACTATTAATTCTTTAGAAAATGACAAAGAACAGGAAGTACGTCCCCTCATTTTCTCCTCGCATGTGCCTACATGATCTTTCCTAAGTAGATGCTACTTTTTTTTTTTGTCCATGCTCAGCACAAACACAGCTACAAATAAGCCTTAGGGATAGGAAAAATGAGCCCACTTAACTCTACAAAAGGCTATACAGATGCACTTGTCTCTTCACCCCCTCAAATGCTTTCCTCACTCCTAACGCTCTTGTTAATATATTCTCATACCTGTCATTTCAATGTGTCAAAAATCCACATGCTAGTAAAACAGTCATCAGTCAAGATCTATGTAAGTAACTCAGATTTGAAAAAGCTTGAAAAAACAAACACAAAATATAAAATAATGGCAACTGGCTTATAGTTGAAAAGGAAAATCCTAAACTAATATTTTAAATGACCTTCTAAGAAAGGTCATCTGATGGTCATTCTAAGGAAGGTCTAAGGATGGTTATTCCTGACCATCTAAGGAAAATGTTGAACTGTTAACAAGCCATAAATTTTTTGTCTCTTTTATAAGAAGAGCAGAAATGAGAAAGAGAGAAAGAATCTTAAAATTGGTAGAGGAATGAGATTGACAGATTGACCACAATAGATACAGGAACACATCCACACCCCCATACACACTGTGTGAGGGGTGTCCACGTGATCTCAACCTTACCAGCCAGAAAACCCTACACCAGTTCTCACACACAAGGCTTCAAGGGTAAGGATTCCCTGGATTTTGTGGTGGGAAGGAGATGCAAAACCTCATATACCTCAAGAGTGCAAGCAACCAGCAACAAGAAGATAAAAATCCTTACAGCCTCTGAGGTTTATCAGGTTTGCAACCAGAGGAGGGAGAAGAGAAAGCTGTAATGACTTTCATTATTCTCTTCCTTATTGAAAGTTATTTTAAAAAAAAAAAAAAAAAAAAAGGAGGATGAGGATGATGGTGGCAAAGATTGCCAAAATTTACAGCAGCCTTAGAAGATAACTATATCAGGCTCAGGGGGTCTTTCAGCTCTCAGCAATAGATTAAAAATCTGTGGAGTGCAACAGTAAATAAAACCTTCTTCTGAGTGTACAACACAATCTAATCTTTTGTTACACATTGTCCCTCCATTTACATTAGCATACATTAACAAACATATACATGTATACAAATATCTGTATGCACACATATATATGTACTTATGAAATTATTTCAAAATTTTACTGTGAGAAACACTGTAAACAGCGAGAACACTGTGAAGTTGTCAGGTGAATCTTATTTCAGTGTCTCTCACCAGAGAAAAAAAATAGTTCAGATGACTCCCTACAGAAAACAGTCCATATGGAACATCTACAAGTCAGAAGTTCGCCCAAAGCACAGTTTAGGCTTATAAACCAAGTCTCCTAGTAATCCACAAGACACAAATCAGCTACTAACCACCACCACAGTGTGAGACCTATAGGATGGGTCTATTCCTCTTCTGCCATCTTTTTCTCATGTCGCAAAGGAAGGACATGAAAAGTGAGGGCAGTACCTTGCCCTATCAGGCTTTGTGAAGGTTGGAGGATACAGACTGAAAAAAGTAAATATGTCCCTTTATATTTAACAGGCACCAAAAAAAAGTACGTAACAGACATAGCCTCAAGGAGAAGAGCAAATTAATTTGTCTGCCTGGCAGAGGGTACACAGGAAGGTAAACTGATTTTTTTTGCGCCCTACTGGCCAGCAGAGATGAAAGAAAATGTGCTGGTTTAGTGGGAATAAGTGTCTGTAATCCTTTACTGAAAGTGGTTCCATTATGCAGGCTTGAAATCTCATTTAATTTAAAACTGTCACATTCCAGTATGGGTCTTTATGCTTTCTTCCTTGCTTATCTCATTATGTATCGCAGTGAAAAGCAGTGTACAGATATGGCAAAACTATTCAGAGACCAGCAGGCGTGAGCAGCTGCACCCTGATGCCACAAAACCACTTCCCCTGGTTTCACACCACTGCCCCATTGCACATCACGTGGGCTATGGGCATCTGTAATACTCTGGGCTAGGAAACTGATTCGGAAAAAAAAAAAAATAAGCAGTTTCCCCTTCTCTGGGTCTTTATGAAGAGGCATCAGCACCCCGATATAGTTCACTGAACAGGCACCCACAGTTTTGCACTGGCAGCATGAAGATGGTGTAGAGGTAGAAACAAGTAGACAGGAGACACCATGCTACCAGTAGAAATACACACATCACAGCACTTCTCCAGTGACAAGACCATGAACTGTGTAGCATCTCTGTTCTGTATCAAGTAGACTTCATAGCCTACTTCCAAAACTTTATACTATCGTATATTCTGTATATGTTACAGGTTTAAAAGGTCTTCCTGGAACAATACAAAGAGCTCTTTCTGAGTTAGTCATTTTTTCAGCTTGAGCACCAGGTGCCTTAGTTATGACAACACCAACCACAGAGGCCTCAGAGGGAGCCATTAAAACTGCAAAAAAAAGTTACTTAAAAATAGCTTTCCTATATCTAAAAATATGTTAACTCTTGCCTCAGACCTTTTGAAAGCTGTATGAGAGAGAGTTTGTCCCACTGGGAAAAGAGGGTGACTTCCCTTCCCAGTGGCACAAAACTCTTGCTTCAAGCTCTGCATGACTGAAAGTTATCTGACTTGCACCATTATGTCCATCATTATTTCCATCATTATGTCCAAAGAATCAAAGACAAAACATTGATCACTTTAGGTCATTTTAGTAACCCTGAAGGGAAAAAAAAAATATATATATAAGCTTATTATAATAGACTAAACACTACTCTGGCCAGGCTAATTTTTTTTTTTCTTGTTTAGTGTCAGATTAGGTTTTTTTAAAGATACTGGAATATACACAGAAAAAATAAATTATTGAACAGAAGCCAGTTGACATACATGTTTAATTGGTATCACATGACTTCAGTTTAATATCACCTCTACATCTGTGAGGGGACATCCGTGTGTATCTAACCCACAACTGCTGCCAAGAAACGTTGAAAGAGTAATTTTCTATGTTTATGTAGGTCCTACCTTGTGTTATCTTTTCCAGATTCAAAATAAACAGAGGGAGCATCTGTTAACTAAAAAAAACCCCACAATTCCCAGGGCAGATAAAACGTTATCCAACACTGTGCAGGTGTTTCGATAATGCACTAAAGCCAGGTTAATTTTACACCTATTGGAAACAGAGGACTATAGAAAAAACTTTAAATGACACTGATATAATGCATCTCTATCCCACACATACCTTGCGGCATAATGGCAAAGGATGGCAGCATTACTTATATCCCTTGAGAAAGTTCACAAATATGAGAAAACATATGAGAATCCAAAAAAAGCAAAGTGAAATCTTAATTTTCATGCCAAAAAATCTGACACCACTTCATATTAGTTATATGAACAGGTGTTTCAAAGCTCCCTTTACATGCAAGAGCCAGAATTTCACTAGTTCCTGCAAAGCCACTATTTAGAACTTTTCTCTCTGGCTGTCCAGCCATAATCCAAAATACTGAAATGCTGCATTTTTACCATCACTGCATATTATACCAATGTAGGTAAGGAATCAGACTGAAGAATATGCTAGCAATTTACCACTGGGATTAAACTGACTCTTTGAGTTTTCTTCTTTCAAGATTGCGTTGCTTGCAGGGGAAAAAAAAAAAAAAAAAGTGCTCCTGCCTCTGTTGTGTTGGGTTTTTTTCCCCTTTTGAACAGTTGGCAAGCACAGCTCTATTTCCCTGTTCTTCCAAAGCCTTAGATGCCAACATAATTCCAGTTTGGTTTCTGCTACGTCGAGACATAAGTATTACTGATCCTTGCTGTTCCTTGGACTTTCTGAAGTGCCTCTGACAGTAAAACGGAACAAAATTGTTAATGTAAAAGGCTTTTTGTTAGAACAACTGATAGAAATGGAAAAACCAAGATGCAGTCAGGCACACAATCCCTTCTCCAAGGGGGAGACATTACCTCTTCCTACAAGACTTGATGCAATTATATCCTGAGACCATCATATCTACAACAACATTATCAAGAGTATTTGGGTACTGTTTGTAGATTATACTCAGATCACATTCATATAAGACTTCCTATTGTTAAGCACGTGCTTCTGCCTTTATACTCATAGTTAGATTTTTCCAGCTTCCCTTTAGGGAAGTTTTCAATGAAATGGCAAGTCCTGCAGTGAAACATGAAAGCAGAAAAACTTGGATCTCTTCTCGATGTACCACTGGAAGCTTTTAGAGAGGATGCTCCCCACTGTCACACTTCATGTACTGCATCTACATGACAGACCATGTTTAACTCTCACTGGTTTATAACGGGGCTCTCTCTGCTGCAATACATTGAACAACTGCAGCTTCTTTGCCAGGTTCTGGCAGGTTTTGAGATCATACAGCTCCCCCTTCAACACAGGACAAGGCCCATCACACTGCCTACCCATCCATTTCATAAGCAGAGACGCAGCTTCAACTTCAAGTTGGTGCAGTCCTGGAAACTATAGAGTATTTAAGTTCTTCAGTCTTTGAGTTCACTCAGCAGAAATGAGCATATTATCACCAAATACTGTTTATATTCAACAATAACAACAGAAAAAGAACAGGTTTTTTAAATATTATTTTTAAAAGTCTGCCACTATGAAAAATATACTAAGTGGAAAATCTAGCTCTGGAGCACCAATTCTCACCAACATCCCAGAGATCTGTGTTTATGTGCCTGACAGCAGAATTTAGTCTGTACAATTTAGAAGCAGGTCAAGATCAAAATATAGGTTTCGAACCTAAGGCATAATCTTAGAGGTATATTTCTTAAATAATAACTCAAATGTCAGAAAATTAAACTGAACCAACTAGATAAATATTTAAAGTGATTTAGTATTAGAGATTTATGTCTAACTGACTAGCTCTACTCAGAAAATAAGTGCAGTTTATGGACTCCCATATATTTCCACTCAGCAGACTGGAATTCTGCTTCAGGTTGAACTTCTTTTCATTCTACCCATCTTTCCCTAGTTACACTCATCTGCGCCTCTGCTTTATTTACAGGACCTTCATTTACATACTATTTAAGTACCTTATAATTTATAACATCAATCAGGGAAGCAATATTTACCCCAGTTTTACAGATAACAGCTGAGGTGCTGCAGTTACATGGCTTGCACGCACCTCAGCAGGCATCAGTGATGAAATCTGGAACTCGAGAATAAATCAAGCCTGCACACTGCCTCTCCTTCCACCTTATTTCTACAAATGTTGTTCTTTTTCACGCTCTTGATTTTCTAGTTTCCCCCATGACTGTCAGCAAGGTACGTTATCAGCATGGTTTAAAAAGCAGTGGATCCGATAGCAACGCTATCTGTCCAGATTATCAAGCGGTAGTGATTGATACCTATTACCTCTGGGCTGGACTTAAGGTAAAGAATTAGAAATGAAAATTCTCCATCCTTGAAAATGAAATAAAAAGTTGGCATCAGCAGCCCAGAAGCTGAACTGAGCTACTGCAGTCCCAGAAGCACAAGCAAGCACAACCCATAGCATCGTTGCCTCCAGAGTGA
>JAOXNG010000001.1:63841662-63853110 GCA_028566535.1 Scolopax minor | reverse complement strand
CCAACAAGCTTTCGCACATGGGCTGTTGTCTTGATGCTGTGGTCTCTGTATCTACAAAGTGTTTCAACAGGATGTTAATGTAACTTACTCTCTGGCCATGCTCTTCTGGCTTCTAGTTTTTGATCATTTTGGTGAAGTCTCATTTCTGGCTGTAAAGAGCAATATTTCCCTGCTTTTACCCAGAATCTGGATGTGTAATTTTGGAAGTCTGTTGCTTGAATTGCATCACCCTTCCTTTTGTCTCTTTCCACTGCTGTGATCTCTTTGCATCTCCCATAAAATGTGAGCAACTTCTAAGGACTTCTCTGTCTGTTGATCATCTCCAATGCTATCAGGAAGCTTGTTGTCTGCTTCTCTTGGCAATAGTTGGAATTGGCCAAAGCTAGCCAATTGCTTGCTAAGTACCTGCAAATGAACACTTTTCCTTTCACACTTTGTTTTTGGCTCTTGCAAACATCTAGTTTGTTATTGTAATGCTTTCTGCAAAGCCATGCCTTTTTGTATACCTATGAAAAGCTTGACAGCTATCCATCCATCTTCTGGAGTGTTGAGTTTCAGTACAATGGGGTTTTTTCAGTCCTTTTGTAGTCCTTCCTGGCTTTATATCCTTTATTTCTTATGCATCTTACTAGCTGCTCACATTCACAGAACTTACAGCACCCCTTGTGCTGGTCCTGGAGCTTCCTTGTAGACCTGTCAGGTAAAGTTGTGGTTGAACCTGGTGACAAAATTGTATTTCAATTGAAAGTGGAAAGGAAGGGGTTGGGGGGAGTGGAAGTGCGCAAAGGAAAGCTGAAGAATTGAACAAAGAAATTAATTCTGAAAATTGAGGATTCAAAGGTTGTAGTAAAATTATTTGTGCACTGAATATAAAACATACACCCATTTAACAGTAAAAAGAGTTTATGCCTTAGGTACAACTGGTAGAAGCTAAAAAGCTCATCTGAGAGTAAGAAGACAAAGTGTGGGGTTTTTTTGGCAGACTTTTTTTAATTCTGGAGGGGGTTCAATGCATTTTACTTCAAAAGAACTTTAAAACTGACAGCTATTGTCACATCCTTCATTTCAGGATTCATCAATTGACTATGAAAGAGGAATGGATTTCTTGAAATACTGAAAGTGATTGACATGTGCTGTGTTGAATTCAGCACATATTTAATTATGCCTGCAAGAAGGGGTACTCGGATTCGGGTGTATCTCCCTGCCTTGATCCATCACTCCTCAGTGACAGCCTTAAGAAGGTGGCTCTAGAGCATGAGGAGTAGGGCCTGAAAGCCTGCCCAGACTGACTAGGAGTGGAAAATGTAGCATGAAGCTCTCTCCTCTCTGGGCAGGAAAGAAAGGACCTGAGGAAAGAGACCAAAGCTGCAGAGAGACTTCCGAGTGTGTGTATAAGATACAGGGGTAGGAAACAAAATGAACAGAAAGAAGAAAAGAACATTTGCCACTAACCACACAATCTTCTTCTAATTGTTATAATTAGTAATAGCTTCAGGAATCTTATCAGTGTTCTCTAATATGATCACAAGGAAAACTTTGCTGTTTGTTCCAGCAGGAAGCAATAATAAATGTAGTAAGCAATGGCTGTATTAAAATCTAAAAATGGCTTATAGCTGAAGTTCTTTCTTAGGTAACCCTAGTTTTTAAGTTCTTCCATCACCTCTGTGTGAGCATGTATCAGATCTAACAGACTCCTGGAAATCACTGTCAAATAACTGCTCGACTCGGTAGATGTAGAAATACCACTAATAGCATTTTTCTTTTCTTTTGGCAAAGAGGCTGCAGGAGATCCTCGGCAGGTTTTACCACATTTTTGGAAGCACTCTGTATCACAGCAGCTGAAAACATCAATGATTTTTATCTTCCCACATAATTTCTGAGTGTGTTACATCTGTCCTTGAAGTGCTGTTTCCCAAAATATGCAGTTCGTGATTCACAGTGGAAAAACCCTTTTCTTAAAGGCTTGTCTAAGCATTGTAAATATTGGAAATCTTTACTGCAAAGAAGCCTAATATCATGATTCTGGGAAAAGCTGGGATTCAGTTGGTAAAAATGTTTAAAATATGCAGCTGTGAATTTTTCTATAATGGCCATCAAATTTTATTTTTTCTTTGTCTCTACCAGCAAAGTACTGATGAACCTAAATTAGTTAGGGAAAGGAGAATAAAGATCTGTGCATTTCAACTTAACATTGGCAAGAAATGCTGTACACAAACTGAAATGGGTTGTCTAGATCCAGCCAACTCAAACTTAGAAAGGAGAGAGCATGCTTAAACGACTTAATCAGATTTGTTAGCCTTTGTAGACTCTTAATGACTGTCCAGGGAGGCCTTACCTATTTAAACTTCCAAAATGCATTGTGTGTCCTTCTTGCCTCACAGTATTACTTATGAACACTTAATCTGTGAGAAATTAATTGAACAGCATTAGGCCATTCACATGTAAGTACTTCTTTGCATGGTGTGAAGTTGCATCCTAGACCTGTAGGTTACTTCAGTACACGAGTTAGCTGCCTGATTTTTTTGGGGTATTTTTGGACTCCTCACAGAATAAAACAGTATACAAATGTGTAGATAGAATGATAGTGGTATCAAAATAAGTTTTAAAACTCAGTCAGCCTTCTAGTATTTCTGAAGGAATCGCTATCTTTCCTACTCCTTGGAAGCAATTTAAAATGAGAATCAGTGGGGTAGAGGTATGTTTGTCCACAACTACTGTGATTGTATTATTATTTTTCTCCACTCCCTAGTTTTCTCTTTTCCTGGGATATTAAATGTATTTCATTCAGAGGCCTTGGTGTTGCCATTTTGAGAGTTTAGCTGTTGACTTTCAGGAGTATTTAATTCCTTATTCCTGTATATCTGAAGAATCCACGCAGGAGGTCAAATTAATTAATTAAAGAAGATTACCTCTTTGCTCATTTAGAGGATGCTTATTGGAACAGCAGGCAGATACAGTCTAAAATGGATCTTATGCTGAATCTCAGGTTGTTTCAGACTGTTTGTGGTATTCCAGGAAAATGCTAAATCTGCATACAGGCACTGGGAAACGTGAAGGATCTCTGGGGAAATTCAGATTCATTTTTACCAGGCTCCTAACAGATGCTGATCAAATATGTTGGGCCAAAACTGGAGTGTCTAAAGTTAGACTAAGTACAGATTTAGGAGTCTTACTAAATGAAGAAGTCCTGACGTACATTACTGTCTATCTTCAGCTCCCATTTAACATAGTGGGATTTGCATTTGATCAACAGCCTAAAAGGTCAGACATCTTTTAAATAGAAACACAATTTCAGTTTCAAAGACAAGGAAACTGGAGTTTAGGCTTTTAAGAGTCTTGTGATGTGTGGATGTTATCTAAAATTGACTAAGGAGGGGAGAGAGCATGGTAAAACCAGTTTGTCTGCTTGAGTTTAGACCAAGTTTCTAACCAGATGTGGTAGGGGACAGGGAGAAGAAGAAACCCTATTTTGCTACTTGGCTTTGTCCCAGATCCATTTAAAAAAAAAAAGTAACTTTGTTTTTTGTTTCCTTAGATGTTATTACTAAAATCTATAGCGCATTTCAAATATACTATATATAATATGGAACACAAGAATATGCATATTTTTGAGAAAATCCCATGTCATCATCTTGTCAACAGAACTTCTTTGGCACATCTAGAAAACATCATGCAAATTCTGTTGACTTCTGAGGTCAGTTTTTATATTGTCAATAGGTTGCTCCATTTAAGAAGTAGCTTTGACTCTGCTGCTCCTGAGCGAGTAGTAGTTCTGTTACGGAATGTATGTGCGTTGTATATAAACATGCCAACTTCTAATGCTCTAGATGGACTGGGCAGCTTTCCAGGCCTCTATATGTTTTGCTTAGCTGAAGCCTGAGGAGTATTCTCATATGTGTGAGACTCTGATATGATATGCGTTCACAGTGGTATGCAATATAATTATAGTTAACTTTTTTTGGTTCTATTTTAGATAGCCATGTGTAGATTGACAAGATGTGCCAATTCGAGTCTTAACAGTCAGCTTTTCAAGTATATATTTTCCTTTAGCTTTGTGAGATATAAATTCATACTACATTGGGAGCCCTGTAGCGACACAGCGAACAATTACATTTGTCAAGGATAGCGTGTGTTTTTAAAGGCAGTCTGTTTTTGGCAACTAATAAACAAGCTGGGGGAGTTGAAGGACAGAAGCCTCATGACGAGAAGCAGCACAGCGACGAAGCTGAGCATGGTACCTTGCACCTGGGACAAGGCGGCTGCCCATCAGTGTGGGCAGGGGCTGGCTGGGCAGTGGTTCTGGGGGTAAAGTACTGAGCAACAGCACTTGGTGAGCAACAAACCAAGCTGTCAGGAACCCATCCTCACAGTAACAGCAGCAAACTTCAGGCTGGGCAGCATTATCAAGGGTGTAGCCAGCATGAAGAGGAACCCATCTACTCACTGCCTCCATGACTGCATGGGGGGGTGTTTAGCATGGAGAAGAAAAGGCTAAGAAGGAACCTAGAGGCTCTCGCAACCTAAAGAGAGGGCCTGACCTTTTCAGACGTGCAGAGCAAAAGGGGAAGAAGAGGCAACATCACAGACAGCATTGAGTAAATTTCATAAGAGAAGATTCTTCATCATGAGAGTGGGTTTTGAGCCCTGGAACTGGTTGCCCAGAGGTTGTGGAGTCTCCATTCCTTAAGTCTTTCAAAACTTGCTTTCACAAGGCCCTGAGCAACCTGATTGAACTTAAAAATTAGCTCTGTGTTAAACAAGTGTTTGGACTAGAAAACTTCCAGGGATATCATCCAACCTTTTTTTCTTTTTTTTTTCCTCCTGTGATTCTATATCAAGTTGAAAGTGAGATTTAAGTTTTCTTGTAGAACATTACTCAATTTTTAATGGGCCTATGTAAACTGAGTGGATTTCATTCTAGACTTCATAAACTTTTCCTTCTGAATTCCCTTTAAAATTCTTAATTTAATGAATTGCTTGAATGTTCAGCTGAATCTCCTTCAGGGTGAAGATGCTGTACAAACTTAATTTTAATATTTTTTTGTTTGTTTTTGAAAAGCAAGGTTAGAAATCAACCTTACAGTTGTCACAGAGGGCCTTGACTTCAAAACTTGAAAATTTGAGTAGCTCTTGATGCCTGTCTGCTAATACAGCCATGCTGCTGCAGGTCTTTGTTGTAGATAGGCCAACTTTGGGTTATAATCTTTCTTTCAGATACATGGAAATACTTTCCATTGGTCAGCTTTGCTGTTGTAATACTCTTTCAATTTAAGTCCATACTTCTATGTTCTGTTGACTTGGTGCTGTTGACTGTAAGGTATGTATGGGTAGTAGTCCTCGGCTGAAACCAGTGTCTTACCAAAGCACTTAATCTTGGTGAAAATGAGATTTTTTTATTGGAGCTATTCTGTTTCTACTGCATGTACTCTTGCTTCTTCTGTATAATATTTTTTTTACAAGATAAAAATGTATTTAAAGTCTACTGATGCATTTCTAGTTCCATTATGTCTTATTACAGGATCTTCTGCTATGAAACCGAGTAACAGTATAATACTCGAGAGCTTTTGTCTCCAAAAAAAAAAAAGAGCTTTTTCTGCAGAATTTAATGGTATAGAACCCAAAGCGAGCAGCAACTCCCAGCTTTCCATGCTCATTGTTTATTCTCTTAAGATAAATTATTTGACTTTGAGTTTGCCTTAGTGACAGATCAAGCTGCTAGCGTAAACATTGTAGGATTGAGTATTTTGAAAGATGCATGTAATTTTGTGAGGGAGCTAAGCCCACAAGTATCCGGAAAGCAATGTAATGTTGCATGTGTTCAAATAATATTTTGCAATGCTCATGAGAAAAGGAAGTAAGTATTTAGAAAAGTATTGGTGAAATGGTAACAGTTTATGATTCTTAATTTTTGTTTACTGAAAATAATTCTTGACACATGGCGCTTTTACTGGAATTTACTTGAAAAGTTGATCCTGGAAGTAGGAGAGAAACACTTGTGTTACTGGAGAGCCAAAAAATGCCATTATTTATAATTGGGTAACCTTTCAATTTACTTTTGACAGTAGAATTAGGCTAGACTGAAAATGTTTTGGTTTTAAGTTTCCAAATTTGAGGTCTAATAGTAAAATGCTAGACATCTTCAGTTTTCAAAAGAAATAATTAGTTCTTTTCTATTTCCTGCAACTTATGTCCATTTATTAAAAATGGAAACCATAAAATTTAGAATTTGAAATGGTGATGTTCACCACCATTCTTTAAAATGCTGTTTCTTTCTTGGTCTTCACTGTCAAGTTATCATTCTTTGTGTTAACACTGTGGAGATGATGACACAAATTTTGAACATGGGTTATCATCCCCCAGTATGGACCTTTCATGAAGGTTTACTGAAGAGAACCAGCCTGGGTTGGGTGAACCTGTACATAAAACCCAGAGAAATAATTTAATAAGAAATAATTTAATAGTAAAATGTTGTATTTGTGGCAGCACTACTGAATGCTGGTTATTTTTTCTATTAAATTAATGGGGATTTTTTCCACATGTAGACCCTGCAGACTTTTTGATCAGTTCAATTCTCCTATAATTTTAATGAGCAACATACTTTCCACAAGTTTTCTGTGCATAACAACTGTAAAAGAAATTAAAATGTATCTTTTCCTAACATAAATATTTGAAAATTGAAATTTTATGTGGCTTGGCATAGATCTTGGTCTTGGAGAGATCTTGCAGTGCTAAGTAGAAAATTGTGTTCCCTACTGCTTGGATGTTAGGTTTGTAAGATCTTTGTTTCTTCTTGTCTGTAAGGGTCTAACACATCTTTGGTTTAACAGTGACATGTTTCTGTATCATGAAACACGTGTTCCTTAACAGATTTAAATTTTTGAAGATAACTTTGTACTAATTTATATGCTGAAGAAATAATTTTAATGCTTGGATACAGGTCAAAATTTTCTTGTTACAAAGACAAGCAAAGTTGATGGAAACAAACTTTAAACAAGAATATATACCAGCTATGTATTTGTATTATAGAGCTTGGCAGTAATGTTTAACTTGGCTACATTTAATAAAACCTTAATGGAAAAATGGAATGTTATTGAATTTGTTTGTTTAAGAAGCTTGGTCAGTGTGTAATCAGGTTGGTGGAATCCAAATAAACTTGGTGGAAAATCAAATTAATCTCATACAGGTGTTAAAAAAAATCTTTCAAAGGATTGCTTTCACATATTTATGGATGAGTTTGTAACAGGGCAAAACCGAAATTAAGTTTTTTGTGCAATCTGGTATGAAAGGGTAGTGCCAGAGATGAAAGATGTTGAACAATGAGCTAGGTGAGTTGTTAGATATAGAAGGTAAAAAGCAGGTTTCAGCCTTCTTTTAATTAGTGCTTTAGATGTATTTAGCTGTCATTCCAGCAGAATGATAAATTTAGCTATAGTACAGTAACTTGGCAATGCAGCTAACAACATCTCATAAAAATTGCTGTTTTCTTTAAAGTGGTTTTGAATTTGGCTATTTAGTGCAGGTGCTTTGAAACTATGACTTATGATTTCTTTTATCCACTTACTCATTTAATGTATTAAAAAATTACTTATTGATTTGGAAGGTTTAATATCATGAATTGAAATTCTTTGTGTCCTACTGGGAAATTTGACCAGACCATTTTGTTCATATTCCTGTGAAATTTGCATTAATTTAGAATGCGTTTTGTTCCTTCTGAATTTAGATTTCTGATTCTGTTTGAGGCTACTACATCATTAAAACAGCTGCTCTTCCTTCACAGGCCTATGAAGAGTACACCAGCAAACTAGATGCCCTACAGCAGAGAGAACAGCAGTTACTGGAATCCATGGGGAATGGAACAGATTTCTCTGTCTCCAGTTCAGCTTCAACAGACACAGTTGCATCATCTTCCTCCTCTAGCCTCTCTGTAGCACCTTCATCCCTTTCGGTTTATCAAAACCCTGCTGATATGTCGCGGAGTAACCCTAAGTCTCCACAGAAGCCTATTGTTAGAGTCTTCCTGCCCAACAAGCAAAGGACTGTGGTGAGTCAGTTTCTATACACATACTCATAACCTCTATATTTCCTGTATATCTATCTATATATATGCAAAAGTTAATTAGGGAGATGAAAAAATGACTGTGTGGAGGTCAAAAAGGTTGCATGATCAGTGTTTGTGCTCTGCTACACTCATTTGTTTGGGTATGTTCAATGTTTTCTACAGGATTAACACAAAAGTGTCCATTATAGCAGTAATACAGAATAAAAAACTTTCAGGAATTTTATAACAATGAAGATACCTCAAGAAATATTTTTCTCAAATCGGCTTTCTTGGATAAATAGTAATTACTGTTTTACAATGGTTACGAGGGGTCACAAAGCAGTTTCTTGTATTATACAAAATTATTGATTAGTTTAACAGGGCAAGATTGGGAAACTTCAGTGGTTTTCGTGTTATCAAAGCTACTGGCAGCAGTGAATGCTTTAGTGCAATTACCAGCCTCCTGCAGCTATGGAGGGCTGTGCAGAATCGCTTTGGGGTTTGTTCTGTTTTGTTTTTCTCTTCCTCCCCACTCACTGTGGTGAGTGATGATGTGACCCCGATGCTATCAGGCCCTTTAAAGAACTGGCTAGAGGGGGGACATAGCTGCTATTAGGAAGGGCAAGAACTGTTGCCTGCAGACTGCTCAAAAAATAGTGTTTATCAGTTTTGACAATGTTATAGTGGTTTCTGGAGTCTTGGAGGAAGAGATGACTTTTTGCTGACTATTTAATTGTCCATTATAGGCAGGATTTTTTTTATCAATTAAAAGCTGTCAACTGAAGAGCCTTGATACATACTTTAGAATAATACACTGCAAACTGTGATACATGAAATTACTGACAAACCATGGTCTAGACTCTGTTTTGCAAGGCAGTGCATACCCCTCACTTAGAAGGGGAGCTGTGTTTCCAGAGAAAGTGGAAATGAATGGATGGCACAGCCAGTGTCCACGCGAAGCCACTGCTTTTTGTAGCTGTCAGTCAGGTGTTGGCTGTCTCTGGATTGTGACTGCCTGTGGAAATTGAGTTGCTGGCAAAGAGAGGAAAACATAAACTGAGTAGTGCTGGGCATTAGGAACATGTGCTCTCCCTTCCCCTGCCACTTCCATCCCTCCCTCATCCTGCCCCACCAAACAGAAGAGATCATAGGATTTATTTGAGGAGACTCTGGTTTCTTGTGTTCTGTCCCCCCTGTCTGGCTGTTGCAGCTGTAGCCCCTGTCATGGGCTGTCCCACAAGTTCTTTTTGTTTCTCTCCTTCAATGGCTTCACAATATATGGCTTCACGCATTGATCTGTGTATTTTCTTTTCTGTCTCTCCTATGTGTTATCTTATCTTCTAAGAATATAATCTCTTTCTACTCTTCTCATTTGCAATATTTGCTTTCTGCTCCTTTCCCTCTCCTCTTTTTCACCTCCTCTTCAATCCTTTTATCAGAGGTGTTTGTAAGGCTTTTCTCAAGTCTGAGCTCTGTTTTGCTTTTGAAGGAATCATTTTATATAAAGAATAGTTTGTAGTTATGAAATATGCTACATTATACTTGCAGGCAAGAATGAATTTTTATGTTTACAAGTGTATATTTCACCAAATTTGAGTTATTTCTCAATATGCAAATGTGATTACAAGTGAGGAAAAAGGCAACAATTCCAGTATGAACCAGGTGATAAAATTTTGGGCCAATACACAGCTGTCTTGCCTCATCTGAGAGACCGCTTTGTGCATGTTGCTGGTCCATTCTAATCAAACAGGTTGTCTTCACCCAACACATCTTTAAGTTCCAAAGTAACAGTGATGTGATCAGCATGATGTGCTCAAAAATATGCGTGAGTTCTTTCTTGGGCTATTGTTTCTTCTCAATTCTTATCCCTCAGCTTTGGGGTTTTTTGGTGGCTAATTTGATTCAGTGGCATCAGTCATGCTCACTAGGAGCTTGCAGATTTAACCAGAGAGATTAGGTTCAAGAGTACCAGCTTGTCTGTTGCGATGTCTTCACTAAGAGTCAACTTTTTCTAGCTTGAGAACATGCTGTCATTTGATGAGGGGATTATAGTTCTTAGTAGTATCAGTGGCTGGCAACAGGAGTTTTTCCCAGCACTGAATCTAGATGCTCTTTCATGGCTATAGGGGACAAATATGGTTTACCTTGGGTGTAGTCAGGGAGAGGCTCTTGCTCCTGTCCCCAGCTCTCTACTGCAGTCTAAACACTGTTTGCCTTTATATTGTAACCTTGCAGCATATTTCGAGTTTGCTAAACATGGAACAGTAAGAGTAGAGCTTCAGGAAAACTTGTAACCTTGCACTGTGGAAAATAAAGCAAACAAACAAAAAAACCCAACAAACAAACCAAAGCTAAGTAGTGGTACCAAAAAAGGAGTAGTAGCCAGGCTAGTGGTGGAGGGAATGTGCAAGAAATTATGCTAATGCACGTGGAAAATAAAGAAGTGATCAGTGACAGCCAATATGGCTTCACTAAAGGCAAATTATGTCTGAAAAAATTGGTGGCCTTGTACAACTGTGTTACAGAATTGGTGAATAAGGGAAGAGCAACTGACATCATCTGCCTGGACTTGTGTAAAGCATTTGATATTGTCCCAGCTGACATCCGTGTGTCTAGATTGGAGAGACATAGATTTGATGAATGGGCTACTTGGTGGATAAGGAATTGGCTGGATGGCCACACTGAAAGAATTGCAGTCAACAGCTCGATGTCCAAGTGGAGACCAGTGGTGGGTGGTGTCCCTCAGGGGTTAGTATTGGGACTGGTGCTGTTTAACATCTTTTTTGGCAACATGGACAGTGGGATCATTTGCACCCTCTGCAAGTCTGCCAATGACACTGAACTGTGTGGTGCAATCGATGTGCTGGAGGAAACGGATGCCATCCAGAGGGATCTGGACAGGCTTGAGAGGTGGGCCTATGCAAACCTCATGAAGTTCAATCAAGCCAAGTGAAAGGTCCTGCAAGTGGGTCATGGCAATCCCAAGCACAAATACAGTCTGGGCGGAGAATAAATTGAGAGGAGCCTTGAGGAGAGAAGGATTTGGGAGTGTTGGTGGATGAGAAGCTCAATATGAACCTGTAATGTGTACTAGCAGCCCAGAAAGTGGACCGCATCTTGGGCCACATCAAAAGAAGCAAGGGCACTAGGTCGAGGGAGGTGATTCTGCCCCTCTGCTCTTGTGAGACTCTGCAGCTGTGTACAGCTCAGAAGTCCTCAACGCAGGAAGGACATGGACCTGTTGGAGTCAATCCAGAGGAGGACCACAAAGATGATGAAAGGGCTGTAGCACCTCTCCTATGAAGACAGGCTGAGAGAACTGAGGGTGCTTGGTCTGGAGAAGAGAATGCTCCAAGGAGATGTTATAGCAGCCTTCCAGTTCTAAAATGGGACTACAGGAGAGATGGGGA
>JAOXNG010000001.1:63385602-63398770 GCA_028566535.1 Scolopax minor | reverse complement strand
TAAATAATTAACAATAACACTAAAGAACCACTATTAATCCCAATACTGATATAAAATACACAAGAATTATACTCAGCCAGTTCTATCAGCAGGAAGCTGTGCACTCCCAGCAGGGACAGCAAGTGTCGGACACTGCAGGCGCAATGGCTTCGGGAGGAAATGGCGGCCTCGGGGGTCCAGCACTGGGGCAGGGAGTTGTCTGGGCCACCACCATCCAGGGAGAGAGAGCTACGCAGCAAACTTCTTTAATTTATATTGAATGTGATGTTCATGGTATGAAATAATCCTGTTGGCCAGCCTGGGTCAAATGCCCAAGCCTTGCTCCTCCTCGTCCCTGCACCTGGCAAGGCTCAAAAACACAAAGACCTTGAATCCCACAGAGCCTAGCTAGCTGTAAAGTAAATATTTCCACAAATTCAGACACTAGAGTCTTCTAAAAGTGCAATTTTCCCCAGCATTAGAAGAAAAGTTAGTCCTATGTCTCTCTACCCAGGACAACTATCAAGACAGTTCATTTGATTGACTTAGCTTATAAATTTGCTATAGATGACAGGCATTCTTAAATTCCTCAGGAGTTCTGCTGGTTTCTCAGAAATGCTCTTAAGTCTTCAGTACTCACATTCTTCTTCAATTTCATTTAATTTCTGTATCATCTTTTTGAAAACACGTTTCTTGTGTTTCATTTTTGTATGGAGAATAGTATTGTTTATATTTCTGTAAGGGGTCAGAGCCAGCCTCCTTTGCCTGAGTGAATCAAGAGTCATTAAGGACATAAAGTGCATTAAAGGCTCCTATTGCCAAAGAAAAGACTACTTTCCATTTGAACTTTTCCCACTCCACTGGAATTTACTGGATGTGGATGAAGATGGAAGCTAAGGTAAATCTCTCTCATTTTTTCCAGAGAGCTTCCACTAGTAACAAAGGTAACCTGTCTAAAGGTCCACTTGTTTTCAATTTCAGTAAAAATGATTTTATCTCCTTGAACCATGAGAATGGTAAAGAAAACAAATTATTTTTCCATTTCAAAAATTCTGTAAATGAACACATTTACCATTGCAACAACTGAAGGCAGAACATTTCAATCCAGCTTGTTGCTAGCCCTTGCTGGAAAAGTGTCCTTGAGCATGTCTTTAAATATTGGCATAATATTTGATTAGGTTACAAGCTTCTGATGTTAATGTTTTACTAAGTCAATTTATAGTTCAGAGCAGAGTTGTTAGTATGATACAGAATGATGCACAGGCATATATGGTTAACATAGCTACATTGTGACAAATAGAGTAAAAATGTATAGGAAATGGGTCACAGGAGCACAATCAATAAACTAATATTTTTTTCTTTTATTTTTCACTCCCAGGGTCCTGTTCTGCAAACACATTAAATTCCTAACTGCCTGACAGAGGATGGTATCAATCTGTGTGTTAGTGCTTATTGATTAGCTTTGCTAGGATATGTGCTGCCAGCTATAATAAGCAAGAACATTTTGAGTGAAATTGATCACATCAGTCCTAAAAGTTAGAACATTTTTGTGGGAAGTCTTCATGCAACAATCTGATTTAAAACTTTTTATTTTTGAAATCAATATCCTTAGACCACAGCTGGAAGAGATTGTTTCTAATGGATTTTTTCTTTAAGTTGTTGGTTACTAAGTAAATACCAATATTAACATGGTACAAGTGAATTTGAGGCCACATTGACCATATTTCTTTTGTTATCTTTCTACAAAGCCTGAGATTTATCTACATTACAAAATAATTTAGCATGATAGAACCAGATTAGTAGATTAGAGGCCACCACATCTACATGCTGCAAGGTTTCAGGAGTTTACTGCAGCTTAGGTTTAGACTGGTCTCCACATCCAAATGTTCCAAACAGACGTATGAGTCAAGGCTATCCAAAGACCCATTCTTTGGGGTTTTGACCTTTGTGTTCCCATTAAAGTGTGGAGTACATTGGTCACAGATTTCAAGTAGACTTTCTTGATTAGTTTTATCTGAAAATGACCTAGCTGACACACACCACCATAGCTCTGCAAACTAAACCAATGCACAGGGTGAGTGAGGATGATTAGGGGTTTCATTTCAGAACTGTTGTACTGCTGCAAGCCAAAATGTTAATGTAAATGCAGAAATCTAGCCTTTATTCTCTGCCTTAGTTTTTTTTAACACCATAAACATACAAAGAACAGAGGAAGATATCTATATAGATATATATAATCATATACTCTCCTGTATTAACTGAGGTCCTCTGCTGAGGTGAGGGAGGTTACAAACATGCTTATAACACTTCAGGGCTTGAAGTAGTTGCAAGTGGAACCAGCTAGGGTGTACCTACGGAATGCAGCTCATGTATGCAGCTGAAGAATATTCTGGTAAGAGTCAAACAGTCTTCACTGCATGAAGCAGTGAATCTCTGTCTGTATATTTATCAATATACTTAAGTGCATATTTGTGTGTGTGCATATTTGTGTGTGTGCGCCAAATCTAACTAGTTCCTTCTCTCACTTGAGCTATGAAACACAATGATACTGATTCACATCTACTGAAGCAGAATTTCTTGTTTCAAATTGAGTGAAGAATGTGTCATTAAGTGAAAATGATTTGGCTTGAATTAAGGAGCCTGTTTTCAAGAGAAACAGTTTTATCAGCTGTCAGTTTTGAAGCTTCAGTGCTCAGGTAAAGCCTCCTAAACCAAACCCAAAGATTCAATGGATTGAATAGATATGCTCTTCAGTAGCAATAAGAGACTGACAAGATAAGAGGAAGCAAATGTAATGTTTTTAATGCAGACTTCAACAGTCTCCCATAAAATCAAAGCACCAAACACTGAGTCTCTTTCAGTGAAGCCTAATGGCACTGAGTTAGGAACCTGTTCAAACACATCTTGTTTTCAGTATTCATCACTGAAGGGATACTCTGGATGGTCACGCCACCTGTGGATAGATCAGATTGAACAAGTAAGTTTCCTGGGTGAAACAGGATTACACATCACTGATGTCCTGTGCCTAGCAAACCTTTTCCTTGCAATATATAGGTGGCCTTCATGGAAGGCTCTTCTGCTTATACAGAAGCTGTCTGCTCTGAATAATAGTCCTTGCAGGGTCAGAAAAACTTGTGCATTTAAAGAAAGGATAGTGACAGACCATTTTTCAGGCCTACAGACTGCTAACTTAAGGACAAGTGAGAAAAACCAAGAAGAGTATGGATGTCAGATGTTCTTGCTATTTAACTCAAGCTAGTAGAAGTGTTGTAGGGGAGGGGGATGGCTTCACTTGTGTACATTGTGGAGGAAAAAGACTTCTTTGTTCAGATCTCCAGAAAGACCCTCAGAAATAAGGCCTATATTTGAAGGAGAGGTAGAGACATCAGACTAATACTTCGCCTTAGAGCTGGCACAGCTCTGGGTCTGGAATGGTGCTTTCTCCAAATGGCTGCCATATCTAGACTAGTTCTGGCTATCCTCTAGCTCAGCCTAGATGTAGATTCTCTGCTAGGTTAATGGTAGCAGTGGTAGACAATATACAAAGAAGCTTTGGGGTGATTCAGTTCAGGGGAGAAAGGCATGTTCATGGCTGCATTTCTACCAATGGTAGGGATGCTTCAGGCTTCATTTTAAATAATGCATGCCCAAGGGAGATGCACCATCCAGAATCATTATAAAAGGCAATAAGAAAATTCCCAAGGTCAACTGCTGGTGGAAAAAAAATAAATGTTTGCCTGTTATTGGCAGACTTGAGAGAGAGGTGGTTGGTTTCTGCTGTCGGTTTTCTAGTTTGTTTGTTTGAGAAGATGATGCTAAACCACAAGTCCTGGCTTGACAAACACTTTCCATTAGCAAAATCAGAAATTTCTGAAGAGCATTCTCAGGTGCACCATGGCATCTGGCTGCCTTGCCTTACAGCAGAGCACAACAAATACTGGCGTTTATCCCAGCTGTGAATCGTTCCAGTTTGGGAAAGGATACATTTCACAATATTGAAGTTAACTAACTGGAAGGCATCAAACATTTTGAATTGGTTGTGTCAAAACATTTCATTCCAATATTCAGCCAAGCTGAAGTGTTTACACATTAACAGATTGAGTTGGTTCAAAAAAACAAGCCACAACACTTTGGCTTGTTTGGTTTTTAGTATAATTTGATGATGTCTGAGTTGTCAGTGTCATAATCTCTACTTTCCATCTATGGAGGATGTGTGCTAACCAGATATTACGTGTTCAAAAGCCTGAGTCCTTTGAGTGAAAATGATTCACCCAGAGGAGTCAATGCAGCTTGCAATAACTGGTAAGGAAGAATATCCATAGCAGAGACTGGGAGCACAAGATAAATCAAGCGGACAGATTAATGTAGAACTTGCCTAGCAAAATACTTGCAGCATTTTCCAGGGGGAGAAAAAAAATAATATTCAGACTGAGATTTCCTGAAGCAAAATCTCCATTTTCTGCTCAGATGCTTAACTTGCTAACTCGTTCTACTGATTGCAATACCCTGTTTGTACGGGCTTACTCACACCATCAGAATGACAGACTTGCACACCGTACATGTGGTAGCTGATAACTGAAGAGTCAGAGGAAGGCTGGATTTTTCCATTCCTGCTGGTGTTTGCATCACGGCAATCAAAAGTTTTGCACAAATTTGACTAACCAGAAGCCTTTCTGTATAGTGGCTTGACTTTTTCAGACGCACATTGCTAGACGAAATAAGAAATCTCTTTAGGCTGGTAACTTATCTGTGGCAGTGTCAATTCCAGACACTTCAGTGTGAGAACACATAGTAGGCAGATATGTTTAGCTGCTCCTTACATGGCAACACCACTTCTCTGAGAAGGCATTTTTCACAGTTGAGGTCAGACTGTATTTAAGCATTTTCCCAAACTTGGCACGACTGTGAAAAATAGACCTGGCAATGTCCATCCTATATGCATCCTGTTTTCCTTCTCCTTAAGTGGCCTCCTCTGACCAAATTTAGTCTAATAAAATAAAGCATTTAGTTTATTAGGTTTTTTGATTGGTGGCTTAGAAAGTTGTTCTCCTATGGGCATTTGTATCCTTTAAACTTACTTCTGGAAAAGGCTCTTGCATTTGCACCAGGGTTATGTTTTGTGTATATACACTCACAGAAAGTTTAAATGATGATAAAGCTCAACTTAGCTATGGAAAAAGCAATCTCAAATACCAAAATACATATAAGAATCTGCTAGGCCTTCTGGAACTTCTGTTTAACAGCTGGGTATTTTAAGAAACTAAAGCTTCAGAGTACCTGGCTGAGCTTAAATATGAAACATGAACTCCATTATGATGCTTCTAACTTAATTTATATTTCCTGTTGTATTTATGCAGCACAGTAAATTGTTTGTTTGTTCCTTTGCAACTCTCCCTCCATCTTTTGAGCAACAGTCAACATTTTAGAGTGCTATTGAGGCTGGCTATCCTGATTTTCATTATTTTTAGTGCTTGAGCACAATACAGTTTGGCAAGACACATAATCCAAGGTAATAAGATAAATATATGGAAATTAATCTCTAGCATTTAGTTACACACTGAGTGCCCTGAAAAGGGGAAAACAAAGTTTGGCTATAAACTGTAGATGCTCTTGACCTGTAGAAAAAACAAATGGCCTCATTATCTGGAAGAGGAGATGTTGGGTCAGTCTGAGACTTCTGCAGTAGTGCACCCTTCAGGTGAAGCAAAATTCTATTGAGTGGTAAGTTTTAGATCCCAAGCAGCAAGAGATCGAGGCTTGTTAGTTCTCAGAAGAGATAATTATGAAGTACTCCATCAGTCAAACAAGCTGCATGGTTTTCTGCTTTCCACATAAGAAGGAACAACTCAACATGACAGCAGGAGAGGTAGATTGCTGAAGAAGACAGTACCGGAGGAAAGACCAAAACAAAGATTCTGACCACTTGTGGTCACTAAGATGTGTCATCTTTTATGAGGAAGTTGTGTAGGCAGATTTTGATATTTTGACCAAAGCATTAGCCCTGTAGATTAATGTAGCAGTATTCTTAATACCTAACCTTCTGTGTAGTGACTTAGTGTTTCCAGAGGTAACTTGTCCTAGGTTTACCATCCATAAGCCATTGTACTCAAGCAGTGACATAGTTTGCTAAGCACTGGAAGTGAGGGAAAGAGGGGAAAGACAAGAAAGTGCTCCTATTTGAATTTCATCTCTGATATCCACACATCTATATAGCAGCAATGCTACACCTTGTAAATGGCTGAGACTGTTGTTGCAATATATGGCCAAAAGTGTTTAAGGATCTAGAACAGAGATGGAATAGCTAATCTGAGCTGTAAGCAAGAATTGCACACATTTCTGTAACAGGTCCAGGAGCATATTCAGGATTCATTAAAGACCTCCCATATTTAAGCCTTATCTTAAAATAAGGTTGTTAAATGAACATTAAAAGAAAGTGGTTATTTTTTTAAAATACTCTGAAAAGACATGAAAGATTCTAAAATTCTTCCTGGACTTACATTAACAGTTCCACGTAACGAACGTTTTTGTTCAGGGCTTCAATTTCTTTCATTTCTTTCTCAGTGAGGGAGAAATCAAAGATCTAATGGAAGGAGAAGTTAGGAGTTAGCATTTCTTGTCATAATCAACATTCATATGTTCCAGATTTCAGTACAATCCCCTCTCCTTTCCCCTGTCTCCCCCACAAGTCTATACTTACTTGTACTTCTAGGAAAGTCTTGAGGACATGAATAAGACCAGTCACATTTGCTTATGCTCTTTGGCAAGAAGAGAAAGGCAGTCTGGCATGTACTGGGCCACCAGCTCTGAAAGTAATATGTTAGCAGGGAAAGTAGGGAGCAGTGTGGAGCTGGGAGCACTCCATGCATGAGTGCTGCAAGGTACGCGGGAAAAAATGCTTCATCTTATTTGGATGTGGTGGTCAAGTCAGATGCTTTCTGGTCATGTGGTTATGAGCGTTTTTGGCACACCTGTACACAGCAACCCTTCCCTAATGAAGCTGCCCCATACCTGAAGACTGGGCAGAACAGTCAGTTATTCCAGAGCACCTACAGCTGCCAACCTACTGAGTTACTTTACTCACTTGTGGTGCTCACTGCAACTGGAGCTCTGTGATATACCACCAGCTGGAACTTTAGCTACTCCAGAGGGTTAAAAGACACACAACTTCCTCTCTGCTTTGCTCTGTTGTCATATCACCATTAAGTGACCGTGACAAAAACCATCCAATGTATCAAAGTTTAACATTGGACAAGCCCTATGTCCCAACAGAAAGAAATGGGGAAAAAACACCTTCCATGAGGGATATGACAATGAAGTGGATTCATCCATCATAATAAGAATTTACCTGGAAATTCTCTGTGATGCGTTGTGGATTGAAGCTTTTTGGGATGACCACTACCCCTCGCTGGATGTTGAAACGCAAAGCAACCTGTGCAGCTGTCTTATTGTACTTTTTGCCAATGGCATTCAGCACTGGATCCTTCAGTAAAGGAGGGGAGGACACATTAACCCTGGAAGAAAATTGGAGAGAGGAAGAAGAAAAAAAAAAACCAAAACCCTTTCTTATTATATAGTGTTAAAACAGAGGCATCTACTTGTTTGTGGACAGAATACTACACCTTTTTTAACAAGTACTGTGAAAGATGGGAGAAAAAGATTTGGATTTTAGGCTGGTGAGCTGTCAAAGGTGGCTTTCTGTGTGATGTCCTAATGTTGACTTGGTTTTTACTGCCTCACCTAAGCCTCAACATTCCCAATTACAGACACTTGCTTTCTGTTAGGTGACACCTAAGGGGAGAGATACTTGATTTTTTTTGATGACAGCATGCAGCAGGAGTATTGCACGTTTACATTCACAATAAATATTTAGGCACTGAAGCCCAAAATTACCTTGAGAAATGGGGATGAAGGTATTATTTTCTTGGATATTGTCTTTCTATTAGGAAGTAACATGGCTACTTACCATGTTTCATCCCTTGAGGTTCCCAAGGGGCTGTACCCAACAATAACAATGTCATGTTGTCTGCAATATTCTAAGAGTTTGGGTTGGGTGAAATAGGGATGGCATTCGACCTACAAGAGTAATGTAGAAAGAATGATTAATCAATAGGAATAGATATAGAAACAGATGGTATCCAAATATTTATGAGAACTGCAGACTGGGTGATACTTTCAGAGAAGGATATGTATAAGTTAAGGAATGGGGAAACTCAATCTGTGGTTACTGTTTTAATTGTATATTGCTGGGTGATGATTTTTTTCTTTTTTTTTTTTTTTGTGGACAGCAGATCAATCAACATTTGTGATTATAATTTGGCTGCAGGGAATTTTTATTGGACCCTAATAGAAAAGTGGCAATAAGCAGGGAACAGGTGGATGTGAGGGAAGCTTGCTAGAGAAACAAGCTGAGAAGGTAACCCATCTTATGTGGGTCAGGTCTTTACTTCTGTGCCTCTTGCGTTCAGGGTGACTGATTTTGTTTTTGGGGGAAGTGTTAGCCTAAGCTTTATCTGTCCCAGATAAAGGGGGTGGGATGTGCAAAAGGTGAGACATCTCCATGGCGGCTATGACCTCGTTACAGATCTGCTTTCCCACACCGGAAATACTATCCGCCATTTCCTTACAGGTTGGGATTTTCTGGATGCACTCTCAGTCTCTGGGAAAGTGATGTCTACAAGGTGACAGAGTAACCACTGTTTGCAGGCAGTCTGAAGTTAGCTGGCACATCTATGCTTGCTGGCTAGCTACCCTAATCTTTTGCCTAGCTTTGCTCAACCACAGGAAGCAGTAGCAATGCTCAGTGCAGTCTTAAGGGAATATTAGAAACAGCAATTGCATTTTGCACCTGCTGGGCATGTTAATACCATCAAAGGGTGCTGGAATTTCCTCCTCACAGGCTGCTTTTCCCTGCAGTCAAACACAGTAGTGCAGACTATGGCCAGCCTCATTTCAATCCCCAGTGTCACCAGGACACACACTGAAGGTGAAAAACTGGTCCTAGTTGGTCTCCAGTCTCTCCTCTGATTCTCCTTATGTGGATATTTGTTTGTGCTAGATGAGTCAGAAGACATTCTCAGTAATTTCTAGGGAATGCGTTGGGCTACCAGATGCCAGAGTTAAAGGTACTGAGCGTTCAGATGGGTCACTGCCACTTACCACCTTCTCTGAGCCCCACTACTGTAATTTATCTTGGACATGCGTATCAACTTCATGGGCTTGTTCAGCTCAAGTCAGTCGCTTAATGGGGTCTCCTCTTTAATTTAGATTTTCCTTTAACTCTTACTGGCATCCTATAGGAAAGGCACAAGAGAGCAAGTACAGGAAATCTAGGAGTTGCTTCCCAAGTTTAGAAGCCATTAGAAGTTTAGGGGGACACAGGATCCCTGACTCATAGGGTTTTTTTAGTTTGGTGTCAGCTGAGGGTGGCTTCATTGAGGACTGGTTAGCCCTGAGTAGTTTGTCTGGGGATTTTTTTGGACTTGAATTGAAGTATATGGCAGAGACTTAAGATCTGCATTGACTCAGCATTCAACCTTGTTATGGAGCTTTGGCACAGAGGCACCAGTTTTATAGCCCTGGAGCAGGAACTGAGGAGAGCGATCCTTCTGGCACCTTCAAATATTTATCTTTAGCCTAGATAGGATGAGTAGTGTTTTCAAGATAGAAATGGAAGTGTGATGGTATGGAGAGCAAAGTGTACATCACCTTTCTGCATATGGTGGCTTAAGCCATGTGTTGCCTCTGCGTTCCCTACAGGGCAGTAGCACTGTGGCAGGCACTGCCCTTGGCTTGCAGTCATACCTGGTTGCTGACAGGTTTGTACTTAAGTCCTGGCTTGTTCAGGATCATCTCCAGCTGCCTGCGGTTGAAATTGGATACTCCAATAGACTTTGCCAAGCCCGCATCTTTACATGCTTCCATAGCCTGCAAAGAAAGCAAAGACCAGTGGAGTCCTATGTGTTGGCTTGATTCCTTGGAGCATGTGTTTTTAGAGATAGGTGGAAGATAATCTGTTCTCGAGACTGCAGAAAAATCTTTGTTGCAGCAGAGCTAACAGCTCTATTAGCATGAGGGCTGGTGCCATTCTGCTATTCTAAACTCCATTCCCATGTAGACCCACTCTCCAGACCAAATCCTAATGTTTTATACCTCCTGCAAGGGTAGAGTTTGTCTGGAGAGTAGAAAGATTAACCTGAGATATAGCTACTTAAGTGCCAGACATCTGCTTTAAAAAAGTTTTGCTTACTTTATGGTGCTTTAGCACTGTCTCAAAGCTGGAGAAGCAAGAGTGAACAAAACAGATTACCTTCCTGATAAGTCGATTTATTCCTTTTGATTGTATGACAGTTTTTTTCTTATGGAGTCTCTATCCAGTGAAATTCCCTAAATATCTGGCAAGGCACATGACAAAAACAGCACAGAAAACTTCAGTACAGTTTTTCCCTACAGTACAAGTAGGGAAAAAAAAAAGGTGGGGGAGGGGGAAGAGGAATTCTAGATATCCTGCACTTCAGGCAAGTCCTAATAGCTGAGAGTCTTATGAGTACTGGATATGAATATATGCTCTGGTCTTCATTAGAAAGATGGTCCTCCCCTAAAGTCTTCTCTTTTACTACCAGAAACTCTGCACGCACATGATTCAGTGACTGTTTGAGGCAGAGCAGATCCCACTGTGAAGCTGGATGCCCCTCCTGATGGTTTTGTTATTCCTTTCTCTCTCACAGGAGCTGAAAGCAGGGAGGTAAGAGGCACCGTGTATTTGATGACCTCTAGTTGGCCTCATATGCTTTGTATCACTCAGTGACAAGTCAGCAAATGCAGTCATCTGGAGCCATTTTTGCCTGCTAGCACCACACTGAGAGAGTGAAATGATCTGGATTGAGTTTAGCCAGTTTTATTTAGATTGATGCTATTATTTGCAGGCACTCACCACCACCTATTTTTTTTTCTCATGGCTTCCTAGCTGAAGAGTGTGTTCTGGTACAATATATCCTTTATAATAAGCACCAGTGTGAAGTTAAAAGGATTAACAGTGTTTGGCGAGCCCGTTGCTTTCAACATTTGAGCAACTAGCCTGCGAAAGAGAGGAATGAACTGCATCAGCCAAAGACAAGGGTAACATAAACAGCAAAAGTGGAAGTCCCCATTCCCCCTGAGACCCAGTCTGGGTAGCTCAGCTGCCGGGGGAAGCCCAAGCCTGCCCCGGGCTCTCTCCACTCTGAACTTTCACTCAGAATCTCACCCATTCTCCATCTTTATCTGCTGTATCTCAAGTGGAGCTAAATTGAGACACAGCTATCTGGCTCTGGATGGTGCAAGCTAAAGTGGAGCATGTAGTAGCCCATGTTATCTCTCTGGGTATGAACTGTGCTGAATTAGCAATGCTTTTGCAGCAGACCTGGTGTAGAAGGAAAGCTGACCAGCTTAGGCCATTAATTAAAGAGTGTCCAAGGCTTTGAAAGGCAGGAATGTGAGGCAATTGCTGATCTCACTTGCTGCCTTGCCTGACATCCTGAAGCCTAGTGGCAGTAGGCTTAAGGAGATATTTGGCTATAAGACTAGAGTGCATCACAAACAAATTTAGGGTGAAACCTTTCAGGCAAATGTTACTTCTGTCCAAGTTTTCTTAGCAGCAAAACCTTCTGTTCTCATCTGACAATTAAATTTAAAAGTGAGGGAAGTTGTTCAGGGGTGTGAGTGTGTGTGTGCGTGCTGTTTTGGTTTTGTGGTGTATTGTTTTGGGGCTTTTTTCTTGAAGGTGAAAAGCTTCCTTTTGCTGAGCAAGACCCAGTCACTTCTTAGGGCTTCAACTTTCTCCTGCTGTAAAGATCTGATAAAGAGAAGAGATTGGTAAAAACCTGCAGATATCTCTACTAGCAAATGTGGAGTGCAGTCTGAAAGATGGAACGATATTTCAACAGTGTTTTATTTTGTCATAAAAATAACTAGGTGATAGCATGAAACAACTTCCTCAGGGACAGAAGTAAATTTCATCCATGGAGTTAGTGTCAATATACCTCAGCTCTGTTTGAGGGCCACAAGTAAAACTGAGAATGAGGATCTGTGTTTTTAAAGTATATATGGATGTCGTGTTTTCTTACCTCCCAAGTGGCACATAAGTTGGTCTCATGGTAGATAAATTTTCCGTTTTCATCTTTTGGGTAGATTGCGTCTCCAGGCTGAAAAGTAAAACCACACTTTTGTCCTTTAAAGAAAAATTTTCACTCCTCAGTGCAAAAATATTTCCACAGACTCTTTTACTAACAAACAAACAAAAAAAATTCAAAAGCTTTCTAAAACACCCAAAGTTCAGCAGGTCATTCATGCTGGGCTTACCACATCCTCCACTGCTAGATCATCCTTGGATACACTTCTGAACTGTCACATGAGTGCACACTCAGGAGTTCCTGGATAGCCTTGTTTTTTCAATAAACTTTTGACCTTTACATTATGCACCCATAGGACTAGTCTACTTCCAAAGGGCTGGGTTAGAGTACCAACCTGTATTGTCTTCTACTTCTTCCCTCCTTTCTTCCCAGCCCTTCCCCTGATCCTGCTTGTGTCCTAGGCACCTGGGAAGAGTTCCAACTCCCAACAGTTGGAGGGAACATTTCCAAGAGGTACCTACTGTAGTAAAGGGCTATATGTGTAACTATAGTACAGGCCATGGAACTCCTAGGTGCATTATCCACCCTTTCTTTGGGTACTAGGAACTCTTTCTTTCCATCTCTATATTCCACAAACAAGACTTCAGAGATGAGTTATGAGCTGATATCTCTCACGCATCTGAGATGCTCTCCCTTTTATCTGATTGCAATTTCACTTTTTTCATAAAAACCCTTCAGTGATGTTTGACACTTGATCTGATTGCGAACTGCTACATTTCCAAGACCTGTGTACAAGATGTTGGCATGGTAACTCCTTGGGAACATGTGGCCGTGACTAATTCGATCAGTAACTGGTGCCTCCCAATTCAGTCAAGAAGTTCAAATTCAAGGCATTTCATGGGAAAAATGAACCTAAGAAAAACACAGCATCATATTTCAGAGATCTAAGTTACAGGCGTAAGCCTGTCTCCTCCAAATGTGCTGGTTTTCTTCAATTAATTCCACAAAGATAACATATTGCCTTTGCTGTGTCTTCCTGAAAAGAATAGCCTTGACTACAAGGAGGTAGGTGATTGTTAGGT
>JAOXNG010000001.1:63038659-63050508 GCA_028566535.1 Scolopax minor | reverse complement strand
AATTTTTAAAATATCAGGAGTTTTTTTTCTACAACTCAATGCTAAACTTCAGCATGGAAAATTGTATGTAAACACGCACATACACACATACATATTTTATATAACTGTGTGTATATATATATATATAAAATATATATGTCAGAGGCGTGTAATGGCAATGAGATGCAATTACTCTGAGGAAAGGTTATTCAGCTAAATACACTACTAGAACTTGAGAAAAAAAAACAAGTCTTGAACCCAGTTTGTGCATAGTTCATGATCCTCTATAAAACCAGCTTTTGTTAATTTGCAATCTTGCAGGACCCTTTAAATCTGATAAAACCATTAAAAAGCTAATCTTCCAAAAAAAAAAAAAAATGTAATGCACAAGTTTCCTGATCCAAGCAGGCAGGGAGCACAATGTTCATATAATTTTTTAAACATACGTGAAGTGTATGTTATTCCATTGTCTTTCTTCCTTTCAAAACAATCAAAAACATTGATTTTTTTTTTTTAAACATAAAGCGATTTTTTTAATATATAAAGCACTCTTCAAACATCTATTTCTTTTGAGTCCATTATTTGGTAAATATGTAACTGCTACACATTAGATTAGGTATTTTCTTCTTTCTTACTGTCTTTTTTTTTATTTTCTTTTGTTTTTTAATAATATCTTCAGTGCTAGGAGTTGGGTTTTAAAAATACATGAAATGGTGTGGAGTTGCTCCTCGGGAAACCGTGAGGTTTTGGAGTTCCTTTCTCACAAAATGAGTAAGCTTATTATTTGAACAGACCTGGATGTCTTCCACTATACCCCATTTTTCTTGGGCTTTACAACAGTCCCTTCAATTCAGCATTATGGGTTCGTTTATTGAATTTCTTTAAATTATTGCAACCACTGATTCAGAAAGGCACTATTGAGCTGGATGAGGTGAAGGTGTAACTGTCTCTCCATTTTTTGAGTCATAGCCACTCTGTGAACCCTTCCTGAAACTTCCTCCTCTTCAGAATTGAAACACTGTCTTCGGAATCTTGCTCACTTAAAAAAACCACCCCACACCTCCTTTTCTTTTTTCTTTCTTCTTGTCTTTTTCCAAAATACTTCTGAGGAAGAACTTTTCACTTCTGCTGACAGAATTATCATGCCAGCTAGCAGCACTTTGACTATTGAAACTCCTCTTAGTTACCCCACCTCCACCTCTGATCTGTTTGACATTATACCTATTCTCTTTGAAGATATTCCTGTGTGTGACACTCTTCCTTCGAACCTCTTCAGTGGTTTCCCTTCTTCTAACCATTTCATACTCCACCCTCATGCTTATACAGCCCTGCTGCTGATCTCTGATGATCACTTTTTTTATTTTACTACATTCCCCTCCCTTGCCTCCAGCCCCTTTTGCTACAAAGATGATGAGAGTCTTCACCACGTGCTGGGTACAACTATTTAACAAAAAAATTTGGTGGTGCTCTACTGTCTCCTAAGCACCCTTGAAAGTTATTACTCATTTTTGAATAGTATGAGGGGCAGGATGGTCAAGGACAACTAGAGAGACAAGAATTCTAGTAGTGTTGGAATTACTACTGTGGTTTTATTAAGATTGCTGCATCTCAACATACCTTCGAGTTAACTATAGCATACTGGCCTCGTAAATCCCCTAGGTAGTAAAGCAACATGCAAAAGTATAATTTTATGTTTTTTTCACTTTGAATAATCTTATTCCTGGCTGCAGTCTAACATAACCTTTAGCCTAAGCACAGTTACAGAAACAGATAAATTTATGTGTGCACGTACATACACCACAGCATATGTATGCACAAATGTTTATCTACAGACAGATCACACAGAAGCTGAATGAAGAGACTGTCAGGATTGCAAAACCAAGCACTGACACTATAAGAAATGGCACATTTAAGATTTTCTGAACGACCACAACCGGATCCTCTCATGGTGTTGCAATAGAGTCTTAAGGTACAAAATCATAAATTTCATTTCTTCTCTAAGAACCCTCTTGCTCCTCTCCCACCCCGCTGGATCCTTGGCATTGGCTGGGCATTCTGCTATTAGCCAAAGTTGGGCAAAATGTTAAGAGTGTTATTTTACCTCATTTCATGCAGAAGGTGGCAAACACGTAGTAAAAGGAGGGGATTTAAGAAGAGAAAGGATGTATTCTTCTATGCACATCTGCAGCTAGGGTGGTTGAGATTTTGCCAATGTATTTATTTCATGGATGCTTGCTGGCAACAGAGGACTGCCCAGTCTCAGGTATCACCATCCTAGGCCTCCAGAAGTGCTGACTCTGGGCACCACAGAACCCATTGCTCTATTTTCCTAAGGATGCAGCCAGGTAAACTCCTTATCTAGTCTTACTCTTTTTTGCCAGGCAGAACCAGTGTCTCCATCCTACCCTCTTGCCCTTTCTCTCTCTGCCAGCCAGCTGCCAGTTCCAGTTTACAATATGCAAGAGCTTGAGGCCCACTGTTCCTTATTCCTTTTAACTGGCCTCTAAACAACCTCCACATACAGAAACAGAGAAAAAAACCTCTGAACTTTTTAAAGAACTGCTTTAGGCAGCTTATATGTGCTGAATAGGTGTAGTTGTATAAGAATTTAACTGGTAAACCCCTAATAAGTCTCTGACAATCACATGCAAACATTTTCCTAAATGTTTATAACTTGGTCAGAAATGGGCAATTCCCCACAAAATCAGCAAAAGTGTTTCCCTCACACAAAACAAACTTCTGTTTCCTTTCCTTCCCTTCCCTACTCTGTACCCTCAAAGGCTGAGAATATGCACTAGAGCTTCTCCGAACAAGATTTTTAAAATTTGGACAGAGCATTATATTTCCTTTTAACTTTGCTCTTTGAAAGAACAAGCTCTTCTCATCATCTTATCATTATATGGCCATTCTTATCATCAGGGTGGTGAAACACTGGAACAGGTTGCCCAAGAGAGGTGGTAGATGTCCCTACCATTGAGTCACTGAGACTCAGTGGAATGAACAAACAGCTTTGTACCAGATTGAAGAGTTTTCCCACATTTTCTTACAAATTTCTGCATGCCACGTTCTTCCTTTTCTTTGCATAAAGTTATATAAAGTAAGAGATTTGATGACCTCTGCTCACCTTAGACAGGTAGTCAGAATACCACGTGTGGATCAGTCACCTACTGCTCATAAATTAACCATTGCCAAGGAGAGAACACAATCTCTTTTGAAAAGCACATTTGCGTTGATACCATTCCCTGTTCAGGTGCTGAATCTGAGCCTCTTTTTATTAGCTTCAAGTGCTTTTATGTAATACTGCACAAACCCAGTATTAGCAAAGATTTCTTGTTTTAAATGCAAATTGTTAGAGAAGGTTTTCATTTGTTTTATCTTTATATATTTATGAAAGGTAAACTACTGTGAAGCTTACCACCAAAATGAACGCATCTAAACAAACATATTTGTAAGGCATTATATTGCTATACAAATGCAGAACCTGATGAAATTGAAGGGGAAAATGATTTCAAATTGTTGAGTCAGGACAGTGACTTAATTCTTTTGTAACACACCGAATGAAAAACAAGTATTTGAAGCTCATTTCATAGAAAAATCAAATAATTTCTGCAGAAGCCTACAAAGTCTGTCCACCTCAGTCAAGACTTACTCCATGAAAGCAGATAATAGTTTCAATACTGTTCAAGTCACAGAAGTATAACATGGTTTCTGATATATTGTTTTGCTAGATGCAGAGACACACCAGGAATGTCAACAATCTGTCTTCTCAAGAAAGCAAATACTGCACACACAGGTCAGTGAATAATTTCAGCAGAAAGCAGAAAAGAAGAAATATGCTTACTTAGTATTCTTCCTGTAATTCCTATAAACAGCATTTGAATTTGAACATAATATGAATAATAATGCATCAAGGCAATTTTGTATTGATTTTACACCAGTCTTGCCTTGCTCTTTGTAGTGACATATGCTCTGAACAGTGGCAGTTAAAACACATTTCCAAGTGGAAAAAAAAAAAGAGCTAAGCATGTTTTCAAAAATAATACTTTAGAGCTGGCACATAGTCTATGAATAGGACAGGAATGTCTGCAAAGAAGTCCTGCTGACTTATGACATTACTAACATGCCAGCACATGGATGCTACAAAAATGATAAAGAAACTTTACAGAAAAAAACAACCCACAAATGTTCTCAAGTCTACTCGTTGAAATGCAGCAAGGCAATAAGAAACAGTGTTCTTAAAATTAATGCATATTAAAGATGTAAGTCAATCTGATTTAGGAAGGCTTAAAGCTATTAAACTTCGCAAACTGGCTTCTACAATCTGAGAGTCACCCCCAGCAAGTCCTTCTCTGTAGGGCACCACAGCATAAGGTAGTGAGAATTCACTGCATTACTCTCATGATGCACCAGTAAGGAGCTGCTAACAAGCTTGCTAGAGTCTTCTTAATTTTAACTCATTTTTTTCACCAGGCTTCATCTTCCCACGAGGATTATTCATCCATATTATTTGCAGCGAACTCTTCCATTAGATATTTTAAACATCCAGCAATAAATAAGAATTTAGAAGTACTGAAGCATGTTCACCTTTCTCAGTTTCATTTTACTATTCAGCTCATTCTCATAATATCATTCCCACCCCTTATGCACATAAGTATACTCTCTGTACTGTATTTTTGTTTACATCAGTCTCTTTCAGCATAACACTGTTTCGGATCATAGCCAGGGACTGCTTTGTAAAGTATGCCTACAAATTATACAAGCAATTCAATAACAATTATGCATACCTGAGTTAAGACACAAAAAACCTTTGTTGATGAAAAAAAACCATGTTAGAAGATCACATAGAAGGAGAGTTCCATCTTCATAGCCTCCCTCAAAATACTGAAAAAAGACCTAATTGTATTTCTGAAAGTCTTTTTGTGTCATTAACACAAGTTTCCTATGAAATGGGATATGATGCAATCATTTCTGCCATAAGCACAAACTCTTTCCTGGTCTACTTCAAAAACAATACTAAGCACCATTGAGAAATGGGCAGAGGGATCCTTCTCTGATGCTAGTTTCGGAAATGTTTTAAGTACCAAAACAAAAAATGTCACTAGTTCAATTTAAACACCTTCACATGATAACCATGTATTTATGTAAAAAAAAGTATGTGCGCAATGGCAGTTCACTATATTGCCCCTTAGGTGAGATGCTTGGGCTTAGGTGGCATCCCCTTACAGTTGTATTACAGCCTATACCCTCTATGACAAGCCCCATCTCTAAAAGAAACAAGATTTTGAGATCTGAGAGCCAAAAAAGGGGTTATATATACAAAATGCTGCCCGTTTCCTCATCTCAGACCATCTTCAAACAATTACGTCTCACATTTGTCATCACAACAGCCCTTCTGTCAACTACCACCGTTACCAGGAATGGAAAAAGCAGTTGAGTAAACACATCCTTGTGGAAAAGAAACATGCATATAGTTACATGGGTTTCTACCATCAGGTCAGGGAAAAGTAGCGGATGGTATAGCCAGTGCTGGCATGGCAGACCAGAACAAGCCAGTGTACAGGCTCTGGTCCTTCTTCTCTCCTCTGAAAAGTCAAAACTGGTTTCCTGCTTACCACCACACACAGAAAGTCGAGCAGGAATCCCACAAAAAAATACAAGGTCAGGAATTTTGCTCCTGGAGCAGGATTAAAAACAAATAAAGAAACCCCCAAACTGACAAAACTTTATAAAGCCTGAAATTCTCAAGACACCTGTTCTGAAATATTTTCTTCAGACAGATTTTTCTCATGGATTTTCACCATTCCTCTTCTCCTTTGGGCCACACTAATGTTTCCATGACAGCTCAGTAGATTTCACAAAATACAAGAGGGATCATGTTGTTGAAAGCCCATAACTCTGAGTACATCTATGCCCACAGGCTGCTGGGATAACTGCTCTAACAGGCAGGATTTTGTATCTGAATCACAGAGTTTTAGCCTTCCTTCTCGGACAGAAATGCCACAGGGTGGATACTATCTTCATCACGGTTTGGTGAGTTTCCTTTGCACACTGGTTGGAAGAAAATGTGACTTAGAAAAAGATCACCAACTTTATAAGATAGACAGGTCATTTTCCACCTGTCTTTTGCCTATAAGTTATATCAAACAATTATTCCTCCAGGGCCACATACACAATACCGACATCAACTGCAACTTCTATGAGAGGTAGCACAACATATCCAAAAAATTATAAATCAAGGAAACTCTTTTCTCAATTAGTGAAACAAAAGATTACATTCGTAACATGGCTCTCGCTCTCTGGACAGAGGACACACATGCCACAGTCCAGAAATACTTCCTCCCCTCAAACGATGAGAAAAGTGCCAACAGATTTTCATGGTAGAGCATAAGTCAGCCCTGGTATTTTGTTGCAATCAGTGACTCAAAAACATTCATCCATCTAAAAAGGGTTTAATGCCCACAGAAAGAAAGTGCATTCTTATATATTGCAGAAATAATCTGCTTGCTGCAATGAAGCTACAAGGGAGTAGCAATATTAAAACCTTAGGCAACAATGATTTCATACTGGCCCATTTCCTTGTTCCCAAAATAGATAAATTCTACAGTAAACTCTTTATCACCTTTTGTTAGGAAAGACAGAATTTATTTCTCCAGTATTAATCTAGTCTCGGTGGCCTATTATGTTCAGGATGATATGAAGTTTATCCATATTTTGAAAATGGATTCTTTTTAACTCCTTTTCAAAAGTAGCCACTATATAAATGTCACTCTATAAATCCACAGGTCACTCACACTTTGAATAGCGTATGCAGTTCCAATCTCCCCCTCTCAAAAAGAATGGAAGAGAATTAGAAAATGTTCTAGCCTTTTCAAAGGCTAGCATTTGGTTCAAAGGCCAGCTCAGAAGAATGGATAAGAAAACTGGGACTCCTCTGTCTGAAAAAAGAGATGATGGAGATGGGACTATGATAAGAGATCTGTAAAGACGGGACTAGCAAGAAGGATGTGCCTAGGAATCAGCTGTTCAATGTTCCCTCCAATACAAGGCCTAGGGGGCACCACAGAAAGCAAGGAAGCAGCAAGATAAAAGCAAGATGAAACAAGACTATGTGGTTGTAACGTAACATTCTGTGGAAATCCCTGTCGGCAGCTCAGAGGGGTTTAGGAGGTTTACAAGTTCATGGAAGAGAAATGTGTTGAGGGTTGCTAAATATCACCACTTCTAGAGAAAGTTCTTAGCCACAAATAACTGGAGGCTAAAGAGTTACTCAAGGCAAAGCATCACCCGCCTTGTTCTCCCCTTCTATAGGCTTTTGCTTCTGGCACCTGGGCTAGCTGGCCTTTCGGTCTGACCTTAAGACAGCTGCTCATATGTTTATAAAAGAGCAGATGGAGACATCTTACTTTTTGTATCTATCAGTATAAGCAGTATATAAATGGGGTATTTTATTTCTACAATTTGTGAATAGTTAATCCTCTTTACAGAAGAAGAGTTCCCACAAAAGAGCTCTTGCAGAGGAATTGCCAGAGAAATGTACTGTTGAGAAGTAATTAGGATGTTGAATACCCTGCTGCTTGTTAGAATCCAGCTATTGACTCTGAAGCAGCAGAACCTATATGCTAATTCCAAAAAGACAACATTTTGGATAGTTAGTTAAGGTTGCTATTAGAAATGAATGATATTTGTTATGCAAACAGTAGGCATAGACATGAATCTCTTGCAGAAACTCATGTCAGTTTTCAAGTAGTTTTTATAAGATTGGTGTCAGCTGCCTTTCTTAACATGAGTCTCTTTTGACTGGAATTATTCTGCAATGCAGAGCTGCTGCCTCGACATTATACAGATGAACAAAAGCATTACAGGATGTCAAAACATCACAAGAATTCTCTATATCAGGAGCAGAAGCCTAGTATTTAGCCTCCAGCAGGGCTGGCCTCTTTGATCCTGGAAACATCCAAGAGGTAGCCTACTGAATACACAATAATAAGCAAAACTCTCAATTCAGAGGTATAAAGTTACACCTTGACACATGAGATGTCCCTGCTTGGTGGTGGGGGAAATAAAAATCCATACAAGTCCCTCTCAGACATCTTGCAGAACGTGTGACTCGTTACCTGTCACCCTGATTGACGCACGGAGGGCGGGCTGGCTGTCAGAAGCAGCATGGATTAGAGCAGCTGTGCAAGGGCTGGTAACAGTCCCCAGGTGATGATACGTTGGGTGAGGGTTGTTGGCACACCATGCAAATTGGCAGCCCTCCACCTCTGACACTATCTGTGCTGCTGCTCAAGGAGAAGTTAGGCTACTGTATGCTTTGTCCTAAGCTTTGTGGGGACTGAGCCACCCCCACCACTCCCACACGGGGACACGTACTGAGCTGGAGAGTTGCCTTCAGCCTTTAAGAACCCTAGTGGCACGCATGGAGAAGCATGTTTTTTTCCCCCTGGGATGTTAGGATGTGGCCTTGGAAAAAGTAGGAGCTGAGTAAGCAACTCAGTCCAAGTTAGCACTGCAAAGGTAATGAACTCAGCACGCCCAAGATTTACAAGAGGTGATCCACGACCTTCTAAAGACACCATCAATGGTTTATTTAACCCAATGGTCCACAGGTGTGTGATTCCTGTCATTAAGGCAGGGAGCCTTTCCACAAATAACTACCTAGAGCTGAAACAACCTTTGAAAAGCTCTAGCAAAGGATTTGACTGTTGTTCTCCAGATGCTTATACACAACAAGGAAAGTGAAATCCCTGGTGAACTAATTCTATTCTAATTTTTGGATGTCCATAGGGAAAAAACCAATATTGCCAACTCTGTCTGCATTAGATATAATATGTAGAATTTTTTTTTTCTCTTTTCTCTATGAAAACGTCTCCACTCAAAAACGTCAGTAGTCCAGAAGAGAGCAGAATGATGGTTTGGGCATTAAAGATATTTATCCTTTTTTTCCAAGAAGAAAAATAACCTATAGCAAAAATTCTATTGCTCCCAAGAGGGACAGCTTCTTCTCAAGAAAAAAAGCTCAGGTTGGGACATTATTGTGGTGGGTATAGGCAATGGCATCCTGTAATTTAGAAATCACTTATGCATCTTTTTACTTCCAAAGGCAAAGACATCTTTATCCACAAGAGCACTTCAAGCTGTATTTCCAGTAGGAGGCTACACCTTACAGAACAAGTCATGAATACATGATGTGCCCTTTAAATATCTTAGTTCCATCTCTTGAAAAGAATTATTCTTGCACAGGCAAATGAATCTTACATACAAATTCACTGCTCTGACCTGCTTCCTTAGCTTCCAGTTTAAAAACAGCCCAAATAACTTTGATCTAAGCATGTTTTCCCATTGAATTTCCAGAATGAAAAAGGCAACCTAATATTTTTTAGGTATTGCTAATCCTGCTACGAGGCAGAGAGATAGATTAGCTAATCCAGTCTCTTCAAGATCTGTTTTAATTTTTACTACTTTGTCTTCGAACCTGGTTTTGCCAGTGTCATTTCCCACGAAAGTTTTCTTTCCTATGTATTTAAGTTTATATTCATTGAAGTAGTAGAGTTCTGAGACTATCGAGAAGTAAAACATCCATTAGTATTGTTTGAGTTCAGGCTCTCTAAGCATCCTTTGCAGAAGATAACATGAGCCTTTCTAAGATGGACCTTTATGCCATTGTATCTGTGAGACACTCATCCCGTCATTAAACAAGAAGGCCAGATGGAGAACAGGAACTGGTAGAGTGACATGGTACATCCAATTTGTAGAACAGGCCTTCACTGAATACAGTCTACCCTACCCAGGTCATCACCAAAACAGGTTAGCTGTGCTGGCATGATACTCTGGCCAGTATGACTGAATTGTGGTCTAACACAACTCCCTAGCAATCTTTACCTCAATCTTTACCTCACTGAGATATACAGTGACAGCCATACTCTTGGGGGCACATCCAAAAGGCACACAGGGTCTTTTTCCCAACAGATAACAATACTGGTTTGCTTCATCAGAAGATAGACTGTGAGGGTATGCAGCTTATAACTTACTTTTAATGGTGGTCATAGGAAAACAGAAATCATACCTACTCTGTAAAAGTAAACCTGTACATATAGAAGATCAAATTTAAAAATCAAATAAATATATTGTCAGAGTGCATATAAAAATATTTAAGGAAAAAGCATGAATGTAAAACCAGAATTAAGTATTTAAGTGAAAGGAAAAAACAAAAGATGGTACTAGAATGACAAAGGGGGCTATAGAATCCAGGAAAATTAGTACTGTCTTTAAAGCATCTCTCTGAAGAAACAAGCATAAATTTGAAAGACTACTCTAAACTGAGAATAAAAATCTCTTGCAAAACTTATGTCTTACTTATGTAATCTGCATTACACTACATTTACAGAAGTTCTCTCTTTTGACGTTTCAAGGAATCAGCCTTTTAATGGCAAAGTCTTTCCCAGCAGCATGAAGCAAACACTTCACCCCACTCCCAACCTTGTTCTGGGCTTTTAAGTCACAGGTGACATAATTTGCTATCAGCTGCTACTGTGAGTTCTAACAGATTATTATGCTGCCTACTGATCTGTTATGTTGAAATGGCTAATTAAACACACTGAAAAAAAGACTAGTGATACCTCTGGAGATCCACCAGTGCAGTATGATATCCTAGTTCATCTCAACAAGAAAAGGGTGTCTCAGTTTCTTATCTTTCAACCAATAGGTATTTTTAAGTGCGACACATACCGTAGACTTATTACATGGTTGAAAAGAATTCTATTTCCAGTATGTATATGCCATGCATGTGTTAATGAAATACTTTGACATTTATACATTCCATTTCTATATTTACACTAAAAGAAATTTTTTAAAAGATTAATGGAAGCGAGAAGAGCTAGCACTCTAGCATTCTACCAATGAAATATTGATTTCAAGAGGAAAAACCTAAACTTTAGCCTAAATATCATTCCATTTACAGATGCAGTGCAGGCCTTCGCTTTCCTTTGGTATCAATTACAAGCTCTGCAAAAAAGGAATGGAAATAATTGTGGGCACAGTGTGGAAGAGGAACCCAGAGTCCATTTTCAAATTGAAGTTATTTACAGACCTAAATCTCTGACCACATGATTTCAGTCTCTTGGCCATTTCTTTGCACTTACTGTAATAAAAAGTATAAAAAACATGAACAATTTTAAAGGGCTGGACCAGACCTGATGTCCCTATTAATTTGTATGCTATTGTGACTGTTTGAGGGTCTTCAGTGTTTGTTAAATATGCCCTATTCTAACCTGGCATTCCAACTCACTGTTTGAAGACACGAAGAAACCCTAAAGACAGCCTGCTACTAAGGAGGCCAGAGTCCTGCTTTTGTTCTGGGTCTTGGGCAAAGGCGCAAAAGGATTTTCAAAGTAGGTTCTGCCAGATGTTTGATATGGTAAGTGATAAAAATTTAAGATACTTTTTACTGCCTTACCTCATTTAGTATTAAAGTATGAGCCATCTACTGGCACAAGAATTGGACTAGATGTTCTTACTGGTTCTTTCTAGTTTGCTTATAGTGACTTCCCTAAAGAAGGCAAAGTGACAGGTTCCCTAGGTGAACTGAAATGAGACTTGCATACAAACAAGTTCAAGGCTTCTGACTCATGAATGATTAAGATGAAGAATACTGTGGAAGCAGTGGAGAAAAACAACTGAGCTATTTTTCCAAAAGACAGTAAAACTATAAAAGACATTTCTGTCCTTACAGTCAACCCAACCCAATTGCTTTCTTACAAAAAGCTTGCAACAGCAGAGAGGTACCAAAAAAGCATGTGATGAAATAGCGTACCGAGGGTAATGATCCCCTCTTGCCTTTTTTGTATGACCCTTCTCAAATTAGCTGAAAC
>JAOXNG010000001.1:62928072-62938765 GCA_028566535.1 Scolopax minor | reverse complement strand
TAACTGCAAAACAGCAAAATGTCTAAAGCTTTTACAGCATTATGTAGGGACATACCAGGAAGTTTCTTTTTCAATGAAAGCCTATTCTGGCAAAAAAAGTCATCCTCTACTTTAAGTACCACTGAGAACTGCAACACTGATTTTTTTAATTCACTCTCAGAGATGCTTTAGGATTTTTAATACTTCACATCCATCTGATACTTAAATCATAATTAAAGAAACCACAAGGGTGACACTCCCAGCTCCATACAAGATTGGAAAAACACAGCCTCTCTATAATGACCTACAATATGCACAGCCTCAAATGACTCACTTTTATTAGTTTCTCCCTGATGAGGCTTCCTCTGCCCAAGACACTGTTCCATCATTAAGCCAAAGGAAAAAAAACAAACACACAGAACCTATAACTAAGTTCAGTATCATCTGGCTTTAAAAAGACCAAGACAAAAATAAAAGTGTATCCATTTACTCCATAATAAGAAATATGTAGGATTATATTTTTCTTCAAAATACTTCAGTGTTCTTTCCTGCTCATGGCCATCCACAATATCACAATGTTTGGAAAGACTTCTGTATTTTCTGCTGTTAAACACATTAGTTTGCCTCTGCCCAGCTTCCCTCGGAAGGGGCTGACAACTGACACGCCACCATGTCCCTGCTGCCCCTCCTGCTCTGGAAGGCAGCACAACAGGCCCCACAATATTAATTTAACTCTTCTGCTCACAGGAAAGCTGCCCTTGGCAGCAGCCAACAGCAAGTTCGTGCTCGTAAGGCTTTGCAAATGTCTGTTGGAATTGGTGAGTGTGCTTGCTACAAAATATTTTGTCTCCGGTGTTGACAAAGAACGTTTTCAAATCCTGTCTCTCTCAAGGTTAATGTTGAATCAGGCATGAAAACAAATATTTCCACTACCTACCTAATGAAGCTCGTTGACTGGAATCTTGCTCTCTCTTGGATGATGCAGAAAACATCTAAAACTCTTCAGTGAGTAGACAGCATGATGTATCATAGACACTATAACTTAATTTCATTCAGTCAAGTGCTAGACATTTACCATTTCATATAGGGTCACCCAAATTTTAACTCCCAAAATTTTCTTGCTTTTCTGAGTCCTGGGTCCTGGAAAGCCTAGCTTGCCAAGTCAAGACCTCTAAGACCTGCAAAACACGTATTTGTGCATTCACCTCAGAACACACAGGGGATGCATTTGCTGCCCTACAGATAAGCATGTCTCGTTAGACTGGAACGAATTTATATTAAGAGCCTGATTTGCACACAGAATTATATAGGTGTAGCTACAAGGTGGTTTTCTACTTGAAATAGTGTAGAGAAATAGAAGACAGCCAAAAATGCAATGGCAACACCGGTTTAGCCAGAACCCCAAGTAGCCCTGTGGCACCACAGAGCAGGAGCAGTGGCTGTCCTGCAGGGAAGCCAGCAGATGCTCAAACAGTGTGAGGAAAGGAACTAGAGTCCCCACATGGGGACTGAACAGTAAATAATTTTGATACAAAGGCATGTGTCGAAGCCAATTCTAAAACAGAAGGCATCAACTATAAAGGAGGATGTAGGGTTCCACTAAAATGCATTAGCGAGAACACTAGCTCTCTAAACCTGACAGTTGTAAAAGTAAAAATTCTTTATCTAGGCAAATTATGGAGCTTAAACTTTTTACACAAAATATGTGACCAAAGACCAAAAAGATACTTTAATTCATTCATACAAATATTATTTCCTTAAAGAAAAAGATTTTAGTATGTACTCTCAGAGTTGAGCTACTTAAAAATACGAAGATCCACTTTCCTTTCAGAAGTTAAAAATTCCAGAAAGAGGAAAGGTCATATAAAAATTACTAGTAAGAAATCAAGTCCAAACAAGAAAGGAGTTGCTGATAAAATAACACAGGCTTCTCAATAATACAGGCTGTTTAAGACCAAGGCAGTTCTAATCCTGTTGCTCCTTAACAAATCAGTTTCAGAGTAAAATAAAGCTGTGGTGCCATTCTGCCCGTGGCAGCTGTGTTTTGTAAGGTTCTTGCCACTCCCTTACATCCCCAGACACTAATTTCTGTGTTCCAGAGGTGCCAATCCAATTGTTTGTATGGCTGTGCTCCAAGTTAGGGTTTCAAGAACTATCCCACTTAAAGGGGAAAACACAAAACAAAACAGGAAAGATATCCCAATAAAGTATTTTAAAAATACAGCAAGCACACAAAAAGCTGAAGGTAAGAGAGAGAGATGTAACAGAAACATCTAAAATTGTATTTTCCCCTGCATGGAATAACACAGAGCCACAGCTTAGTAAGCGGGGAAAATCATTCACGCCTGGCAAGGGACTGACTCCTGCTTTCTTCCTNNNNCCCCTTTTTCCAAGTCTTCCTTTCCCCAACAAGGGAAAAAGCCCCACCCAGGCCTAACAAGTTCTACTCCTCCTCAAGAGCTTGGAAGAAGTATACAGAGTGCAAAGCCAAAAAAAGCTGGAATCACATCTTTTTTTTTTTTTTTCTGGTTTGCAGTAGGAGGTAAGATGGAACTCCCTGTGACTTTCACTCCAAGACAAAGAACCAGCAAAAAGGATAGAATATATGGGGGAAAATAAGGGGAGCATTAGGGAAAGCACAGAAGGAGATGTTGATACATTTGTTTAAAAAAAAAAAAATCCCATACAAGAATTTTCTTCCAAGAGGAGGGAAAAAAAAAAGTGATTTGAAGTTCAACTAGATTGCATAAAAGAAACCACGTTACCATGGTGTGAACCGTAATCTCTTGGTCTTGTGCCTCTATTTGAGTAGGTATTACAACATGGCAATACAACAGTCCAGATAAACAACATAAACAGTGATATGAAACAAGGTTGAGTTCAAAAGATTAGCTTTCGCTCTGTTATTGTTGTGTCTTCTGATTCAATCTATGTAACACCTGCTGTAATGTGTAAAAACAGAGGAAAATCTGGTGGGTTTCCTTGTTTAAAATAGAAATTGATTGCTGCACGAACAGCCCACTTAAAGCATGATTTTTATTTAGAACCATGTCATTTTCCATAAACACCAACAGAGAATGCTATAAGGAGGCCTGCAAGATTTTTTGGATGGAAAACAGGCTATTGATATGACTATCAGAGACTACATCATCACCAGTCATGCTACTCTAACTCAATTACACAGCCGCTGAACAATTTGTGCATGCACAAGTATTTAATAATATAAAAATAAAAATCTTATATTTACCATGTTCTTTTCAACTTCTCAAAAATAATAATTCTGCTCATTGAGAAAAAACAAACCTGTTCCCCCAAAAGACTATAAGCAGTTCAATTATGAGACATACAAGACATCTATTGTTAATTACATCTCACCAGCTTTGATTTACTTTTCTTGTATATTCTGTCATGAAAACAAACCAGAAAAAAAAAAACAAGCATTCTTTTTCAATACATAATTTTCAAACAGAATTCCTATTTCAATACTTTTCCACCTAGCTTGAGATAAAAGAGCTGAAATTTAGAAGCTCTAAATTCTTTAGGCCTGCAGACACAGGATGAAATTTTTGCATCAACTTAACAGTTTTACCTTCAACATATTTGAGGCAGCAAGGAATCCAGACCCAGAGCTTAGAAAGGATGCTGTAATGCTACTTCTCTTACGCTACAGCAACACTGCAGGAAGCATCAACAAGCTTACGACCCTACAAAGTCAAGATCAGGCAAGATCAGGCAAGATCAACTGTAGGAAAAATAGTATAATAAAAAAAAACCCTGTAGGTTATAAAGATTGCTTGTCTAATGACAGCTTTGATCATTCCGGTTCTCCATCCTGAAAACATCCCATAGCTCCCTATTGTACTTCTTCCCTCTGACAGACTATGTTCATGCTCCTTTACATTGAAAGAAACACTTAACAAAGGCGTTGTAGAATTACCAAAGTAAACTGGTATCAGATTACTCTGATATGTATACAGATTATTCCGAATGATGTCGCTCCCAAGGTGAACCCAACAGAAACAGAACTTGAGGCAGAGGTCCCAATTAAACTGGGCAAGTTTATGCTGCCAAGCCTGCACAGATGGTCTTCAACCTTCTACGCATTCTTCAATCGTGAAAATAAACAAGTCTCATTTAAAACTTCCTCTCACCTCCCAAGGGGAGGAAAAAAAAGAAAAAAAAAAAACCAAGACCCCCAAACATATACATATTAATGCATTATAAGCACAAACCAGTGGTAAATGTCTAAGCTTATATGCATGCTCAACAAACACCTGCTGTTTTGGGTGGTTGCTTTGACTGCCTATATGACAAACTATATTTAACATGCACCTGTGCTTTTCACCTGTCCTCCTCCACATAATTCAATCCACAAGGATTGATCTTAAACACGCAGAAGAATTCCAATAGCTATCATCTTAATTAATTCATTACTTTAACTCTACTAGGAAAGTTCTCAGGTTTCTTTCCAACTCTCTCAAAACTAAAATCAACAAATCTCAAAATACATCTTCCTGAAACCTGAATCCACTAAATCATTAGAAATGTAACTTCTGATGTACAAAAAAATGGAAATAGGAGCTTGAAGTATTCACTCAAAGCAAAACTTACATTCATAAAGCATATTAACTCTTGCACCTACAGTTGGAAGATGTAAAATGTGTACATTTTCTACTTTTAAAAATATCTAGAAAGCTATTTAACATCGTATTTATGGAGAACAAGTTTTAGATGTGACCTCCAAGGTTGATACTATTTAGGAATGAGAGAAAATATTTCTGATCTTACCGAAATGACATGGATGTTTGCACTGAATACACGATACAGCATATGGTTACATTCTGTTCTTCAAGGTGTATTTTATTTCCAAATATAAAATAATACAACCATTCTGTCAGTGCACTCTCACACAGCAGTGGCATGTTTTAACGATGGTTTTGGCTCATTCAAAAAAATACGTAACAAAACAATTAATTTGAGTGTTATTTTAGTAAATCTGACAGAACCTCTTTAAGATTTCTAGAATTATCTCCACCTCACCTCAGTGCTTAACAAACTTTAGACACAGTAAACAGCAACATTAAATATTTAAGAATCAGAACTAATACTCCAGTACAGAAACTATGTTCGGTTTTGTTTCTAAGTAAGTTTCTAATGCTCCCAGGATTTTAATAAGATTATACTTTCAAGTGATCCTGTCTACTTGGAATCCAGTCAATCTAAAAAGAAGCAAAATGGATTACATTCATTTCACATTCCTCAGCTATCCTAATCCTCCTGACAATTTTTACAGTTTTAAGAACCTGTGGTAGAAGCAGCAAAGTAACTACTCACAGAAACTAAGTAAACAGACTAACACTATCTCCTTCCTTGAAACTACCTTGCTTGCACTAATACTAGATAAAATATTTCTTGACAAACCTTGATTACTCTCCTTGATAAGCATTTATGTAGTTTCTTTTTTTAAACCAAGTTGCTATAAAAAGACACGAGCACTCTAGAAAGACAAAGGAAAAACTTTTTTCTTGTTCTTTCAGAGTGAACAAATTAAAAAATTGAATGTCAATGGCTGGAAGCCCAAATTTGTTTCATCTTTCAGCATAAGGACAGGAACTAAGGTCACTGTCAGCTTCTAATTGAAAACATCTTCAACCAGACTTCTGCTCTAGATCAGGATTTTGTTCTGTGACATGCAATTTCTATCCCAATATATCACACAAGTTAGTCCCAATTCAGCAGTAGCTCCATTTTTAATACAGACATCCACTGGAGAACTTATCTCATCAGAATCCAGTGTAGCTGATAAACAGCCCTCTTTTTCTTCTATTCAAAAACTAACCTGATATTAGCCCAGAGGGGTCTCCTACGTAAACGCTTGGAGCTTTGTCTCCAAATAATGCTTAACTAAATCATTGTGGCTTTGTGGTTGAGCAGTGTTCACTGCAACCTGCATACATGAGGCGGTATTTATTTACAATAGAATTATGGACCACAGGAAAAGGTGAGACAAGCTCAACATCTAATCTAGTTCACATCCAACTAGAAAGGAAATAGACAGTCCCTACACCACCTTGCAGTATCACAAAATTGCCTTTAGATGAGGAAAGAACTTTCACTTAGAGAGTATTCACAAACTAGTTCTATATGCTATTGGCTGGAGAGCAAACAAGAGGAGACCTTCTCCCATAAGAAAACATACCATTTTGATTTTCTTATTCAGTATAAAAACACTCAACAATAAATTCAGTCCAAAATGGTGCAAATTAAAAAGAAACAGGCTGAAAGCAAAAATTGTAAAATGTATCAGTACTAGAGGAAAAACATCTTTACCTGCATTGTCTTCCTATCCTATGGGAGCATTTATTTTCAGGTGCATTGACAGTTATCAAATGTATTTTAACAGGCACTTCACAGTTTTCTATTAAAACTGAGCCCAGCTACCCCTTGAGAAAATGCCCTGTCCAAAGGCCCCTGTTTCTTCTGCATAGTTCTAGGGCAAGCTCTAAAGTGAGGATGCTCAAGTGATATATATGGGGGAGCCATGAAAACCTCAAACTTGCCAACATCAAGCAGCCCTCTTCTTACCACAACACTTCTCAACTAAGCCTACCCCTAAGGGCAAGGGTAAATTCTAAATTCTGTGCCAAGATGAACAAGTTCCCACCTTGACCAACTTTGCATTTCACAGAAATATTAATAAAGTGTTTTGAGCACTAATTACTGCCTCTCTTTCCATCCCACCTGTTAGATATACAAATGCTAATAATTCTGTTGATGAATAAAGAAAAGACATGCAGAATCACATCCACACCATTTACTTGTACCTGTCCTGGCAGTGATAATCTATGCTGTAGTATAAAAATGCTTAAGAAACTGAATTTCCACTAACTTAAAAAATTAGTGTGTTTCTCCTGCCCATTATCACTAAGAAAAGTCACTATAGCAAGGATTACAAAACATTCTTTGAAACCTTACAAAACTGTTAATCCTAAAATGAATCATTCAGAAGTTAGGAAACGTCATAAGTAAGATCACCTAGGAAATCCTAATTCAGCTTTTCTCTGCATGGATGTTATGACACAGTATTTAACTATACAATCACAGATTGTTTCTTCACTTAAGCAGCACACCAAAGTTTCCAGTAATGAACAGATATTGGCCTCAATACATCAGCACTGTTTGTAGAATCTTACAAAAACAAAATTGCAAATTATTTCAGGAGGTCATCTACTCCATCCTTCTACACCACTGTAGAATCACTGTTGCAATCCACTTCTGTTAGATCATTATACAAGCTGTTCTTACAACACTGGTGACAGATTACATTATTACTCCAAACCATGTATTTCAGGGTTTCGTTATCCCCACTGTAAGAAAGATCAGCAGTTAGAAAATCTGTCTTATTCACTGCAATTCAGGTCTTTCAAGTCTTTTCTCACTCAGCATAAACATTTATTACACTTCTCTTTGTACATATCTTTTATATGTTTGAATGAAGTCCTGTCTGCCTGTTTTTTTGTTCCAAATTAGCCAACCCAAATACTTTTGTGATCTGAACTCTCTCCAGTAGCCTGTCTCCTCTTTGACAGACAAGGTCCCATACTAGATAAAGCATTCCAGCTGGAGCTCTTCTGCCACTGAAGAGAAGAAACAAGTTATTACACAGGATATGCCAAAGACCATAACCCATGTGTTTATAAGATCCAGCCACGCTGTGATCTTGTCCAATCACATTCTGTTTGTGATGCACAATAAACACCAGATCCCTTCATACAACACTGTTGCACTGCCTATTCTCCATCCCATAGCTGTGCAGGTTTTCAGCCCCTTCAGTATGAGACTATTATGAACTTGCCTTCTTGAAAAACAGCTGGATATTCAGGCCCTTCTTTTGTTTCCAGCATTCCTCCCTCCTCCTCTTACCTGCTGGTGAATTTTAGTCTCTTACCTCTATTTCAAACCACAAGACCAGACACACTGTCTTGACCAGACAGCTAAAGCTAATTCACAATTGTATACGTGAAACCGAATCATAGAAGTAAAGCCTCTCTAATTCAGAAGGGAGAAGGGATAAGAAAAGGACTAAAAGGATAAGAAAATAGTTTGTGCACAAAGAACAAGTAGGTAGAGGGCGTAGGCTGAAAATGCTTAAACTGAAAGTGAGCAACAAACATCAGCAACCATAAACAAGTTCTTTTATGAAGATGTGATTTAAAAAAAAAAAAAAATCAACAAAACCCTATTACATTTAGATACAGCATAGTACATCTTCCCCTCTGTAACAGCAGTTAAGTCTCACTAAAAAAGGTAAATGCATATCACTACACCATCACATGTTACTTTCTACTTGCTTACACATACTTTATTTCTTACACCTCTTATGCATTCGAGTTCAGTGAACTGGTTTATCACCCACCGGATCTTTATTGTTCTAAAGATAAAATTCTTTGGCTTTCTGATGAACTTTTCTTTTGTGCACCCATTGCATCTGAATATTCCATACTATTTTGAAAATCAAACAAGAAATTACATTTTAGAAACGGTGAAACTAAGAGACAAGATAAAATTCCAAGTGCCTAATTTGAAACGTTAATGAGTATTTCGAATGACAGGCACAACATCTATTCAAGAACAAGTCCCCTTGACTTCTCTGGCAGCTGCAAGCACTCAGCATTTCTGCAGCACAGATCCCAGAGGTCTCACATCCAGTAAATGAGGAACACACAGCTAGTGACCACCTGCGGGAAGCTTGGTTTAAGCAACTTGCTCACATCACTGAAACTCTGCAACGGCAACACAATTCAATTGTCTAGGACAGCATTTAATTACATTAGCAGTGAAACCTTTATTCAAACTTCCCTGGCCCTCACCTCATTCATTTCACACCTTCAAACATCTGCTACAGAAGGAGCAAGAGTCCTATAGATAACTTTTTCATTTGCTATTCAACACTCATTTCTCCCCAGAGCAGGATCAGTTTTATACACTGAATGCAGCGTGGGTCCTGTCTGCGTGCGGGTATGTGGATGTACAGATATTGATGTGCAGATGCCTAGATAGCTATAAATATTATCTATAAGGATATACACTTTGTGATCATGTGAGCACAGTTGCACCACATCTTACAGGCACAGAAGTAGTTTAAAACTGCACAGGTTATTGTAATGCCAATATTTCCAAATTGCAGATTTTTGCCTTTGCCATCTTCATATGCTGCTTAAATTTCTGTGGAGGAAATTTCCCAGTTTTTAAAACAAATGCTAAAAAACACTTCTGTCACAAGGCTGAAACATGCACATTCACAAAATGTTCAAGGAGTAGCAGCAGATTACCGTGCTCCTGACTAAGACAGGGAAAAGGCCAATACTCTGAAGCCCTGGTAAAGTTTTGGAGAAAGTGTCCCAGAAGAGCAGGCACATGCTTCTCTGCTCCTAAATTCCAAGCTTGATGCTTTCAGCCACATATCTTCCAGTCCCTTATTAAAATTCCTCCTTTCAACATCATTTTTTGGAGGTTTATTTTCCTTTTTTTTTTTTAAACTGAGTCCATCTGTGTTTTCCAGCATGCTCAACCTACTACCAGGCTGCACTCCTTACTTCTAGGATTAATTTCTGCATTGCAGTTTCCCTCATCCACAGACCAATTTCCCACTCCTGACCTAACATCTTGCCTTCTAGTCTTCGTGCCCTGCCAGTTACAGTTTCTTTCATCTCACAAACCCTCTTGCAACATTGTCTCTTCCCCCTTCTACTCTTGCAACCCCCAGGTTTCTGTACACATCTCATCAATGAGCAGAACAGTGACCGGAAAAGATCCATAAACCCTTCTCTTACCCTTGCTGCTTAACTAAATCCAAGTTCCACACTTGCTCCTTCTTAAAGCCTTCTGTTTTCTCTCATGGGCCTAATGCAATCAAGTACCACCACAAAACACTGCACCACAAGGTAGATGCCCAAGTTCCCCTAAAGAAAGTAAAGCACTCCATTACTTAGCACAGACACATCCTTAAACACGAGGCAGTCAAAAGGCCAGTTCTCAGTCCTACAGCTCAATCCCGTCCCACTTCTGGAATAGTTTAGAATGACTTTCCCAGGGAAGCCCAATCTTTCACATATCATTTTGGGCTATGGGAAGCATGCTTAGTATGTTTGCCCAGATGGCACATACACCCCCTGGTCAGTATTAATAGGCAGGTGAGGTTTCATGAGAACAGGCTATATCCAAGTTTTAGCAGACAAAAAAAAAAAAAAAAACACATCATCTCTATCGCAGCCATGTGTGCCTAAATTCAGTTGTTACAAGCTTTTGAAAAAATCACTTTCAAAGCAGCAGCAGAGAAAACATCCCCTTCAGAGTAGACACAATCTGCCAAAGTTTAACTGCATGCTCCAAAGCATAAGGGTATTAAAGTTTCAGAAAAGAAGCTGGCAGAACTCTAAGCAGAAACCATTGTTTTCCTCTTGCCTCAACATCAGAAGTAGCTGAACTCTTTCAACTGACATTTTGCGTACAAAAAAAAAGCTTTAGCCCACAGCAAAATGCACAATTTATAAAATTTCAATTGAATTTGTTAAGTTTGTTCTCAACTCTGCTGCAAAACAGTAATTTTTCTTGCAAGCATCTTAAAACATTTTACAGCTTTAATAAGAGCTAGCACAATCAGTCTACCATTTTCCAGTATTTATTCTGTGCATTTTACATGCAATTAATTACC
>JAOXNG010000001.1:62697423-62707992 GCA_028566535.1 Scolopax minor | reverse complement strand
CCCCCCACTTTCACAGAAATAGTGGAGGAGCTTGAGAAAATGATGCTCAATATCTATCTCTTTATTCCCTCGCTTTATGTGCCATTGTTTATATTAGCAACAATTTCTTTTAAGTTCTGCCTGTTTATTTTACATGTATTTTCTATGGCTGGAGAGACTGTGCAGGTCAATACAAGTTTTAATGCCAGGGTCATCTAGCATGTGGTAGATTCTTCATATCCATTCCTCTGATAGTTTCTTCCCTGGCCAGTTGCTTCTTCCACAGGTTTTCAGAACTGGTGGGGTTATTGGGGGAGCTAGGAAGCAACAAACAAGTGAAAGGGCAAAACCTGTATATTGGTTTGTTTCTTGGGTAGGAAAAGAAACAGGATGCCCAGCAATGGCTGGAGAAGGGCTGGGGAAGAATGGGTGGGAAGAGAAGGATATGATTCCATGAGTTTGAAGTGGGTTGTTCCAGGCTGAGGTCAAGTATGTTTGGGAAAGTTGAGGCTGGAGGAAAGGAGCATGGGGCAGTGGCTGCATGCCTGTATTGACAAAGTGAAATCCACTGCCTTGGAAAGAATGGCTCCATTCAGCTAGTAGAACCCTTGTGATACTTGTTGGGAGCTAAGGGGTTTGGGAAGAATGAAAAGGCAGTGGACTCTAGAGGAGATGGGTAACTGGTAACGGTATGATCACAAGCTCCTGCTGAATGAGTAGTTCTTGGATGAGAACTACTGGTGGAGTTTTGAACCTGCAACCCTAAGTATTTTTTTAACTTATTCAGTAGCAATAAATCTGATATAATCTGTGCATGCATATTTGTGGTTTCTCATCCTAAAAGCTCCAAAGAGCTTTTATGTAAACACCCTCTCAATAGAGCTATAACAAGATGAAGAGGTCATAGAGGCACGTGGTTTGAAATGTGGGAAAGACATGAAATATAGCCACACTGGGAGAGGAAGGAGCAACTAAGGATCTTCAATGTGTTGCATAAGGGATAAAAAGTAATGATGGTCAAGAAGGCAAGGGCCTCCTTCCAGCTCTTAGAAACTCGTTGTGATCTGTTTGCTCTCTGACTTCAACAAACCTCACTTTTAATATTTTCTGAAATACTCAACATAGGTTGAGGTGCAGCAATCTCTCCAAGAAAGACCTCATTGTAGGCTTAATGGCAGGAAAATTAAGAAGCTGTATGCTTATTTCAGTGAGTAAACCACTAACGTTCTGGATTTTTTCATGTCTCTGAAAGTTATAATGTATTCACCCAGCATGGGACTCTGGGTTGCCCAAATATTTCCTCGGTGGCCAGTCAGGCCAGAATTCTGTCACTAGGCCACTCAGGCCCAGTGAGACACAGCTTTAAGAAGAGCAAGTACCCCTTGGTGGTTCCAGAAAGACTTCAGATCCAAGATCCACATTTCTGTAGCTAGTGAAATGGGGCTGTTCTGGAGCGATGTTCAGCAGCCTTCACTTCTAGATATGTATCTGGCTTGCTCTCATCTCCTCTTAAGAGCTAAGAATAGGTGGTGCAAAGACAAAGGATCCTCAGTTTTGTGATAACTATTTCTAGCTATAGCAATAAACCTTGAGCCTTTTGGATCTCAGAAGTGTAGTATTTTAAACTTTGTCTACCAGGAAGTTTTAGACTTCAGGCCATTTCTCATGGTTTTGGCAGCATCCTTGATAGGGGTGTTTTTAAACTTTAAAAGGTTTCAATTATTAACACTAGTTATTTAGCAATTTCACAATTTATTTTCTTTCCTGAGATATGATTTTTACTTAATACAAATGGAAGCACTATCAACTTAAGTGGAAAACTATTTGTCTGGTGTTTTCTGAGATCACAGAGCCCTGTTGTTAAATGAAAGAGATCATCAGAATTTGGGTGTCGGGCACAGAGGAGTGAGGAACCTCCTCACAACAAGATTGCAGAGATACCTCAGAGTATCAGCTGTGGGCACAAGATGCTGGAAGGGCTGTAAGAATTTCTGCCTTCGCAGGCCATGAATCTTGTAAGGATGGGTGTATTTACAGTGTAAGGATGTTCATCCTGCCAAGACTCAGGCTGGGATCTGAGACTTGGGATTTGAGTAGTTTGTCCCTACCTGCCTCCTCAGCTTGAGTAGAGGCAAGCTATTAAGAAGCATGGTAAGAAGACCTTCATTTCCATGATAGATGGTGGCTCAGTTCCTCTTTCAGGCTTTGACTGTATCACTGATGGACATTTTTCTATTTAATTTTTGACACTGCTAGGGATTCTATGCGCTAAAACCTTTTCTTTCTCCTTCCCCCCTTTTTATTTATGTTCCTGAGTGAGAGCATAGCCAAGCAGTGAGCTCAGTGCCATGGAAGCATTTTATATTTTGAGCAGAGATAAAAATCTCATTCCTTCTATAAACAAAACAAATCAACAGATGATGCCCAGGAGAACCATTTCTCTATAGCCATTTTCCTCCAGCTGCTTTCTATTCTGTGCAGCTTGCAATGCACCATATGAAATACGTGTGTGCCTTTCTGTGTGTGCAAAACACAGGTTTCCTCCAGACAGTGGCAGCTCCATCATAAAAAAACCCAACCAACCAAACAAAAATCCTCATGTTTTTTCTTTTACAATGCTGTAATAATAAGTTTACTAATAGACTTGAGGTGTTTGGTTTATTTAATAGCTTATAGCTTAGCAGTGCACCAGCAGATGCTGGAGGAGCTGTGCAGTCACAGTTGCTGTGTCTTTACTCTGAATGGGTTCAGGCTATTGTCGTGGGAGGATGAGGGGCAGAAGTCATGAGTTTGAGTGCATAAGAAACATGGGGCATGAGGGTACAGCCATAACACATGTTGGAATGTGTGTCCCTGTGTCAGTGAGGAGTCCCCTTCTGGTCCTGCCACAGCTTTGTGGCCCAGCACAAGCCTGTTACAGGAATGAGCCTGGTGGAAGGTAGTGAGAAGCCCTTGGTTGATGGCACCTCTTGGTTTCCTGCTTTTGTTTGGCTGCGCTGAACAGTTGAGAGGCTCAGGTGAATGTCCATGGAAGGAGATCATGCATGGGAAAGATCAGAGGTTGCTGGATGGGAAGCTGGTAGATAAGTGAATGGTGAGGTCTCGCATGCTTGGGAATATTTGCAGGTCAGCCCCTGGCAGAGATGCAGCTGCAGGTGTCTCTTACCTCAGCAGCATCTTGTTGCTCATCTCTCCACCCCAAGATGTTCTTCTCTACAGGAGGAGGGTGACTAAGCTAGATGTTCCTAAACTGGGGTCTGGGGGGGGGGGGGTAGTATTTATCCTTGCAGGGGAAGGGAAAGCTGATAAAAGTTTGAGCATTGCTAGGTTAATACACTGTCTTTTTTTCCATAAATAGTTGGTAGCCTCTGAGACATGGAGGAACTTGGAGCTAGCAGAGGGGCAGGAGGACAGTAAAATCTGGCAACATTTCTTCTGGTCATGTTGATAAAGTGTGGTGTAGAACTGAAGGAAAATACTCTGGTCTCTCATCCAAAAAGCTCCCAAGAGCTTTTGTGTAAATAACCCTCTGTGTGTACACGTATGTATAAATGTATGTATACATTTATATTTATATCTATAAATATGTAGCAAGTGACTTGGAACAAAGAGCTTCTAAGAAAGCAGCAGAACATAACTGATCTGATCCTTGGATAGATTGCACTTGGTGCCCAAAGCAACCCCCTTATCCCATCTCTAGCCAAATGACTTCTGGCAGCTAAGGAAATAACCTTGGGTAAAACCAATAGAACTTTTATAACAGGGACGTCAGCTATTGACCCTGAATGTATTTTATGACACCGCCTTGGTTTTGCCTTGTATATCTTCATTCTGTGGTTGATCTGTTGTTCTGCATTTTTGAAAAGCTGCAGTCTCCACACAGCACTCCAGTGTCTGCCATTGGGGCTCTCGGGCTGCGGGTTCACACTCATCAGCCCTGGATCACTCCCTAAAGCAGATCTGATCTGGACCAGGGTGGGCACATGAGATAATTCTGACTTAATTAATTGGAGTGCAAGACAAGTAATTTATACCATTTCTGCTATGTTGCTGCTGGGAGAAGATAGGCTGTACCTGATCTGGTTCAAAATTTACTTTCCATATTAACAAATGTGAGTTTACAGAGCTTATTTCTATGAGATCAATGCTTTGGGTGACGTAGCTGGGATGGTTTTGAGCAAAGGCTTCTTGCCCTAAACCTGGATTTACTGTATCATTAAAACAGGGTCTCAAACTCTCTAGAGAACTCGGTTCCATTTACTTTGTGCAATTGCCCTGGTAAAGTTAGGGAGTAGCAACAAAAGGTCAGTAGAAATTTCACTGAGTGCCAAGTGCACATGAATCAATTTTGTAAAACTTGTATTTGGGAATGTGTTTCCCAAGGTGATTTGCTTATGCCTGAGCATTTAGGCTTGGGACATCTATGGAGTTTGAACTCAGAGCTTTTAGGAAACGAAAGGTAAGCTTTGTAACAGAGCTGACTTTTTTTTTTTTTTTTTTTTTCCCAAAGAAGCAAGATATTTTAGGTGCTCAGTTCTTTTGAAAATTTTTCTTTAAATTGAGATGGTTAACAGTCAGAATTCTTGGTGGTGGTGGCAATGGCTGGTTGTTTTTCTGGGTGACACTATTTTGTGCCAAGTTATAGAACTGACTGTAAAACTGAAAAATGTTTTGGTAAAGTTTATGTGGACAGCTTGTCTCATTATCCAAGAAATTCTGAACTCTTAAATAACTGCTGAAACTGATTTACTAGTGTAAGCCCTTTAAATTCATGGGCTGAATTTGGCTTCTATTGCTTAGAACTGTGATAAGTGTCGGGGTTTTTTTATATACCTGAGAACAGTTAGAAATAATTCTCTCACCTTTCAACTTTCACATAGACCTTTTTTTGACTGAAAAATGCTGTTAAACATAATATTGATAGAGTAAAAGAGCAACCCACACAGAAACCCAGGCCGTACCATAAATCCTTCTCTGAAGTTGCTTACACTGGTTATGTAAATAATAGAAAATAGATGCTGTTTGCAGAATTGTGATGATATAAGGGAAATTGCTTTTACGTGATACAAATTGTGTATGTGTGCCTAGCTATCCATCCGTCCATACATCCACCTACCCAACTTCTCATTGTTCTGGGTAGCTCTATAGCTGGCAGACATTTCACAGAACCACTACCTGGGGTGGAAAATGTCCTTTCTCGAGGTTTCAGGGAGGATCATTACAGTGACTGTTTTGTCTTTTCCTTGCTTGGCAAAGACCTTTTGACTGAAAAATATTTTGCTCAGTTCTGGAGGAATTACTGTATGTAGTCAGACACTTTCAGTTGAATGTGGTGGTTTTGGTTCCTGTTCCAAATAGTTTGTAGAAGTGTAGTGCACTAGGGGATGTTTCAGCCCTGATGACTGTTGATCCCTAAGGATGCAGCTGATCTATCTATGGGTTTTTTTTATTTATTTGTAAATTGTATTGCATCTGTAAATAGCTGGTGGCCAAAATCATTATAAATGTGTTAATTTAAAGATCAGTCAGCATTTTTAAAAGGCTGGACAGTTTCAAGAGCTTTCCCTGAGCAAGTTGGAGGCTTTGCCTTGTGGGCTATGAGAAAATTGTTACAAAACACAAGAGAGTTGGTAGGAGTTTGTGGAATCATAATTAATTGACAATGGTTTTTCAAAAACCACATTTTCCATTTTAAAATAAACTGTTAAAATAATTTAGAATAGTGTTATGATAGTCCCTTGACACACGTGGGTAGCTTTGGGTTAAACATATAAATAAAGCCGAAAGGACTATATTTAGTTCCAGACTGGTCCAAGGACAACTGAAAAACTGAAGGTCAAATAACAAAATGAAGAAAAGAAAATTATAGCCCTCCTTGTTTGTTCTGCAGCATGCTGCTTGGCAGCCGTGAAGGTTCAATACTGGGGAATTTGTCACATACAACTATTTATGATTTGTACTTTAAGTAAAGCAAGTAAGCATGAAGCGTGTGTACTTACTGACAGTAGCACATCACTGAGTCTTGTCACACTGAATCTAGACAGCGGGTCCTGAGTATTACAGAATTTCTAGGGCCTGGATGTTAAAAGATCTATGAAAGACCAATTAATCAACAGCTTTTCCCATGTTCTGTCTTGACCTGTGAGTTCTAGCACTTCCTGCTTGGAACTGAGCCAAAGTGTAACCAGGTGCTAAATAGTAGATGAAGACCATAGCTTGTTGTTGTTTTTTTTTTTTTTTTTTAAATTTAGTTTTTGTATAAGCTAGTAAAACTGTTGAGCGAGAGCAACTTCAGAACTTCAAGTCACTACTGACTTGGGAGAACTTGGAGTTCGTGCTTGTGCAGAAGTTTGTTTAAACAGCCCAAGAACAGAGCTCAGTGCTTCCATTTGCAGAGATAAGGCAATGAACTTCAACCCATGGAAGTCAACCCACTGGTGGTGGTGGGTTTTGGTTTTTTGTTTTTGTTTTGTTTTGTTTTTTTCCTCCCTGATGAGGGACCAATCCAGGTGGGATCCGAGGTAGGTGCTAGGCTGTATTCTCTTTGCCTAGGAAAACCATTTCATTTGGGTGGCTGCAGATAACAGAGGCTCTGTTAGAGCCACAGGAGCAGATCTCAGTGGGTCATGGGTACTTGTAGCTGAGGATCTGCATAAGGATGGGGAAACTCTGAATGCTCAAGCTGATGATAAATTGATGGAGAATGTCAATGATGTGATTTGTGCAATCAGGTGTATGAGATATTTCACTTGACCTAATCTGGCCAAGCCAGATCATGCCTGCCTGTCCTCTTGCACAGGTCCCCAGCACGCCCATAACACTTGCCTGCCAGGCAACCAGGCCACAGTTCCTGGGGCTGGATCCCTTCCCTAGGCTATCTGCTGGCCCCTTTGCTCAGCCAGTGGACACATTCTGACTACTGTGCTTTTATTAGGGGATTTTAGTGGTACATGCTATAATTAATACTTTTCAGGGGCTTTATTCACTTATAACTAGTTTCACACTAGCCTTCCTTTTTCTGAACTGTTTATGAAACCTTCAGTTGAAACTGCAGGGTAGTATCTCATAGAATAGTGGGGTTTTCAAAATGAATAATATACTTTTCATCAAATATATGCATTGTATGGACAATATCTATTCAGAAAAAACATTGGCTACCAATGAGTCAAATGCATCCTTAGCAGTCCTCAAGAATGAATGGGAATACATGTAGTGCAATTTGGCTAGCAACTTGTCTGAAAATGGATGCGTTCAACTCTGAAACTGCAACATTCAGAGAAAATAGCTTCTTTTTCTTAGATGGAAACCATGTCTGTATGTTTGCAATTTCACTTTAAGTCTAGGACTTGCACGTCAGTAAGAAAGGGAAACTTAGGATTTCCTTTCAACTATCAACTGACTATCATTTATATTTCCTATGTGCAAATCTCACTCTTAAAAATTTTTTTTGAGGTGGTGCATGATGTGTCTAAAAAGGAAAACAAATCAAATTAGAGGCCCAGTAATTAGGGCCATCCCTTCAGCAATGAGTTAATTTGAAGAAGTGAAGAACAAATTGGGATTCTCCTCATCCAAAGTCCCAGCTGATGCATCATTTTTGGTCTGGCTGTTTCTTCAGCTCCTGAACTTATGGTAGGTTTAATTTGGGCTGTTTCAGCATCATGTGTAAACTGTTATGGTTTAGAAGATTGCTTGGACTGAAATGTGAAGTTTAGCCTTGTGTAAAACACAAACTCTTGCAAATGTGTGTCTTAACACACAGATCTATAACAAATCATTGATTGCCCACTTATATTTTTTTTCCTTTCAATATTACAAGAAAAACTGACAAGAAAGGCTTATCTTTTCATTAGTTTAGCTGTGCTGTTCATTTATAGCTTCATAACCTTAAAAGTCTGAGGTAAAGGAAATTACTCAGATGAATTCTGAGTTCATAAACTTAGATACAGAAACATATGATATTTTATTTATTTATTTTTTCTAACCACTGGATAGTCATGATTTGGGTCAGGAATTCCTGGGCAGAACAGGGAGTTCAGCAGGTGACTGTTGGTATAGCTCTGCCTTTGCTTTGGTGCATGAAGCATGACACTTACATATGTATGCACAAGAGGACGAAGAGGAGATGAAACCTTCATTTCCCTTATTCTTAACTACCAAAAAGGAATTAAAAAGGGACTTCCAGCCCTCATTACTTATTGTTTGCCACCACAGCATATTTTGGAGTTGTTTTTGAAGGGTCATTAACCTCACTATCTCAAAGCAAGCAAGCAACCAGCATTCTTTGAACTGCCAAATGCATGTTAAATGGATGATTTTAAATCAGTTTTCATCTATGAAGAACATTTTGTTGGTCATGTTTAGTCTGTAAGGGTGCTCAGATGCCCCAGTTAACGTCAGAGCCAGACACATCAAGAGAAACAATCTTTACACAATGTGCTATCTAACTATGCATGCCTTTGTGATGAGAGGAATATACCTTTCCTAACAAAACCAAGTAAGAAATATCTTAAGAGCATAGAAGGCTTGATTATGATCTTTATTACCTTGCTGTAAAGCAAGAGCAGCACCGCTGAACTCTGTGGAGTTGCTCTAAATTGAAGTGTGAGCTTTGAAATACAGAGCAGAATAAATTCACTTTATATGCTTTAACTCGGAGGAGACAGGTCTCTGTGGCAATCCCAGCAGGATTACCAGCATTCAGTCAATTCCAGGGCTTGTATATCCCAGCATTGTAGGTAGGCTTGGGAAGCTTACTTTGCAGTAGAAATGTCACTGCTCTTCCACAGAATGCTCTGATAACAGCCAAACCTCCTAAATAATCGTCATTCCTACTGTTAGGTGTGTGAATGCTGGGAACAGAAGTGTTGGGGGAATCTTTCTCAGTTTTGGCAGAAAATGTGTCTCTCGGAGAATAGGAGACTTTCCACTGGCGCAAGTCCTTACTTTTAGAGACCTGTCTCTTTGCTGAGACAACCATCTGGCCATCTCGGAGGGATGGGTGGCTTCTGGGGGTGGGTGTTATCTTTCCAGGTGGCTGGGAAAGCCTCTTACACTTGCGTGCCATTGCCATGGGCAGAATCCACAACTGCAAGATTTTGAATGCTTAAATTCATTATTTGAACTCCAAAATATTGTGCAATTATTTTTTTGGAGGGGAGGAACCTTAACCCTGAGAACTTTCACTTTTGCTATTTAAGCCATAAACAAGTCTTTACTTGCTAATAGGCTTGGGGATTTTGAGATTGCTTCAGTTCTACCTAGCAACTACAAGCTTAGAAATAAGTTTTAGTTGGAGCCCTTTATCCATGCCCAAACTCCACTTCCTTATGCAAGCAGGCAGCTTTAATACTGATGCTTTCAGAAAAATCCAAATAATGAGGGATTCATGATAAAGCTGTGAGATTTTGTTGCCAGGTTCATTCTTGCAGAGCAGAACTAATAAAACTTTAAGGAAGAAGCCTTAGCCAAGTTTTTAAAAGTATGCTATTTTTATTGTGAAAAACAAAATTGAAAAAAAAAAAAAAGGCAAACAAAAAACAAAACCCAAAGCTTGGAGATTGAAACTCAAGTTAATTTAATTCATGTGGCCACTGTAGGCTTTTTGGTGAGCTGGAACCAGACAAGCAGGTGTCAGGTGCATAGAAAACAAAGCTGTATCAGAACGTTGGCTATGAACTGAGCCCTGCTTCCTCCTCCTTGCGTGCATGATATTATGATGAGAGTTGGCAAAAGGAAATATGGTTGCATGTGATTAAATGTCGACAGCAGAGGAACTTCTCTTTCTGTTGACAGAGGTAAAAATGACAAAGGGTTGGGGAGTAAAGCTTCCTATGTGTCTTTACACAGTCCTGGAAAATACGAGCTGAAAAAATGTATAAAAGTCTGTAATAGTAATCTGATTTTTTTTTTTTAAATAAACATTTAAGATCTCCAAAATATTCTAATGGAAAAAAATACTCTGATTAAAAAATGCAAAGGAAAATTTCTACTCCCCCCCCCCCGGGGTGTGTGCTGTATTCCAGAGCAATTGAGAAATGCATGCTAACGGGAAAGGGGTGACAAGTTTTCCCCTTTCCTGGACTTTTGATGTAATTATTTAGCCAACACTGAGAGAATCTCTGCATACTCTAAAACTTCAGTCATTTCTGAAAAATTGATCTGGGAAGGTCGCTAAATTCCAGAGCTGGTGAGGTCAGGGTAATGAGATCAAGTGACAGGCCCAGTGGTACCCACTGATTTAGTTGTTTAGACACTGTAACCAAACCATGACCTCCTTGTTCTGCAGCGTCTTTGATCTAACTTTGTGAAAACACAGCTGCTTACTGGATATTGCACGTTAGTACAAATGTAGGCGTTAGCATAACATTTCATCACGTTTACTTTAATTATTTTGGAGTCGATTTATAAAAATGAGCGTCACCCACCTGCCCAGCTTTATCTGTTACTCAGAGCTCTGTTTTGCTCTCTGTTGGTAGAGAGCAAAACTCATGAGAAGAACACCATGCAGGGTTTGTGTGATATTTCCCCATCTGACTTTGGGGTGATGGGGGAAGGTGGAAAAAAAATCCTCCTGAATGAAGCAAGACC
>JAOXNG010000001.1:62654731-62666767 GCA_028566535.1 Scolopax minor | reverse complement strand
AGCGTTTACCTTCTTCTCAGGGTAGGTGATTTGACAGATTGATTTTGGCAGCAATTCATATTAACTAGAGGTAATAAGGGCTAACAAAATGTGGCCTCCAGTTACAAATAAAGGGCCTGATTTTCCATTTCAGGAGACAGGATCGAACACTGGAGTTACAATGGCGTGGAACTGGGATCGTGGGTGGGGAGTACAGCCCAGAGCCACTGATTAATATTAAATAGTTTCTGTATGAAATGACTACTGCTTTCTGTCGATGTATATACATCCTGCTGGTTTATGGTAGAATTACTGAGAGCTTCTCAAACCTGGATGAAGATTTACTTAATGACCAACTGATCTCTTATCTGCAGCTGCATTTGGAATCTGACAAAAACGATGCATAAAAAAATCAAAAATTAAAAACAGAATTGAAAGAGAGCTGATGTCCTTCTAGCCAACTTTTCATGTTCACTGGTCAAGGAGATATACTTGCATACTAATTTTTCCTTTCTGGAAAGCAAGCTTTGAAAAGGAAGCTTTTAGAAAACTACAGCTTCCGTAGTTTTCATCCATTAATGTTCATGTCAAGTGTCCGCAAGAAAAGAGAAAACAGGTGTGCTATTTTTTTTCCCTAAAAAAATTCCTCCCAGTATATGAAAGTCAAACTTCTCTTTGCTCTACCTAGAATCACAGGTAGCAGCTGTGATGAATAACAAGGTGCTCCTTTAATATATTCTGCTTCCTTACTATGCATTCAGTTAATCCATTCATGGTGGTTTGCTGTGAGCTTCCTCGGTTTGGATTGACTTAAGTTGCTGCGTGATGAGCCCTGTGGGAACTCCTTGGCCTGATTTTCCAACGTCCTGTTTTGTGGCTATGAAATAAGTACAGCTGTGCTACTTCCAAACCTTCAAAGAACAAGTGGAGTTGCATTGACGTATGTAGATATTGGCATATATGCATGCAAACGTGTTTCATAGATGTGTATCTACATATGTGTGTGTGTGTGTGTGTGCTTGCGTGTTTGCAGGAGTCAGCTCTAAGATTCAATATTTTGTCTTGGGCATAGAAGTTTGAAAAATCTTTATTTGATGTCTCTTTTTGAACGAGATGAAATGCGTGAACATTTACAACTGTCCATCTACCCTGAGAACAGTTACTGGTGAGTTAGTGGTCACTTCCCCCTTGCTTGGGCTTCACTGACAGAGCAAATGTCCCCAGGAGCAAATGTGTCCTGCGTGGGGAAGGGCTCTGTGCTGGGAAGCAAACCATGGAGCTGTGCTAGTGGTTGCTTCAGCCTTTCTTCCCGATGGAGGAGCATGGACATCCCCTTTTGCCAAGACCCTGCTGGAGGGAAGTTCTTGTCCGAGGCTGCTTGAGCACTGCAGACCCCCAGAACTGCTGCTGCGGCAGAGCCTGGGCTGTTGAGGTGAACTGGGAAGCAAGGGGGTGCATGTTAATGGCAGACAAAGAGAAGTATGAAAAACTGATGTTCTTTTTGAAAAGTATTACTTGGTTTCGCTTGGGAAAGTCTCTCCAGGTTGTAAAAGTTAATAGGAACAAACCTTTTCAGGAAAGAATCTGTGGGTAATGATAAATCCTTCTCTTCTGGAGGAGCTGTTTATGCACGGTACTCATCTATTCATGGCAAAGAATATTGCCAGCCCTTCTGGAGTGTAGTGAGGATTTGGATAATCCAGTTTCCAGGTGTAACATCCATTTTGGATTTTCTTACCTTTTAAACAAGTGAGTGCAAGGAGAAGAATAATGATTTTTGTCCAAGGAGCGCAGGGAGCATGGGGAGTGGGTGACGTTTCAGTTAGTTTCTCACAGAAGTGACCAGAATTTGCTTCAGCCTGAAGCAGATTTTTGTGAGTTAAAAACTCAGAAGAAGCCACTTCAGGATGGAAAATTTGATAAGATGCTTGCCACATCTGTTTTTTTTTTTCTTGTATAATTATGTAAAAATTAAAACACTGGTAGTATATGCGAGTGATTACGGAGAGCAAGTATTACATGGAAGTTCTCATTTTCTCTGAAACTACTATTACAGCCCTACAAAGTCAAAGTTAAAAAGTAGAGGTTCGTTGAGCTCAACAATGAAATTGCAGTACTCAAATAGTAATAATTCTTTACTCTGAGTCTGGTATTCTACACAACCAAGTGTATTTGCTTTCAACAAAAACCTCAGTTTCTACCAGGGGTGCTGCAGGTAACAGTAAAGGGCAATTTGATAACTCTTGTTGGCCAAGGTTAGTAGAACAGGTTATGAGAGAGATTTACTTTCCCCATTTTTCTCTCTTCTGCTTTGGAAGAGAATGCTTCAGGACCTATCTATCTTTTGAAGATGGACAACTGATTTAATTTTGTGTGGTTTTCTTTTGGTGTGTACACCAGAGGTGGTTGTGTCCATCTGGGGTGATATCTGCTGTGGCTGCTATACTCACCCAGTTGGTGAGATATGGGTTCTGCATGTTCCTCTATCGGAATGGGACCAGATAATGATTTCCCATCTTAAATATTTTGAGCATCAGACAAGAGGACAGACTTGTGTGATGGCAGCTCTCCAGTGACCCTGCTGCAGTATTTGTAAGGCAAAATTTCCCAGAGAGAGCCTACAGCAGAAAGTCCAACTCTGTAGCTAGCCCAGGGATGATATCAATATTTTGGTGAGACCGACTTTCTAGGCAATGCTCCCGGGAGTGCTTGTATATTTTATATAAGCCATTATTGTACTGTTAGGGGAGGCTACAATTATTTTGTATATTATCACTACTTTGTGAGCGAAATACATTCCAGTGTTTACTGGTATCTGGTGTGGGTATATGTAAATAGAGGCAAATAGGTGAAATGCGTGATGATTATCTCTCATTTGGCAGGAATTATTTCCATTATCTCAGCAAAATACTTTGGTTTCCCACTTCAGTCTTCCAAAATAACATAACTCCCAGCTCCCAACAATGAGATTAAATAACATCACTTTTTTTATCTCCGCGTGTCCTAGTTTATAGCTTTCAGATATTGTTAGGTTGTACATTACTTAGATGTAGAAGGAATGACGTGTTTTCTCTATTGAGAGAAATATGGAGTAATTTCAATAGTATGTTGAACTCTGATGCAGAATTGGCAACTATGTAATGTTATCTGCTACACAAATTGATTGCACTTAATGGTAGACTCTATAGGACTTTTTCTTGCTATACTGAGCAGTACTGACCTGGCTGGGCAGATGTCTAGTTGTGTTATTTATATATTCATCACAACTGATGTTAATTATCTGTTGATTTTAACTATTTCTCCTTATTTTTTGCATGGTGCTTTGTGGAGAGAAGCTCATATTTCACAGAGTTTAATCTGCCATGCTGGCCTACAGGAATGTATTTGGCATATTAACTTTCTTTTAACAGTCGTGTTTAATATATACAGAGAGCATCTAGCTCTGAGAGGCCATTTGAACGTCTTCAAAGAGGTATTGAATTGTTTATTGATCTATTTCATTACTGCTGTTCCTCTGGCTCCTTTTGATGTCTTGTCACTTTGTTCAAAATATAATGCCAGGGTTTTAAATTAATAGTTGTGCAGGAGGCCCTACATGTGTAAATATTAGGGTATGTTTCTCCTTTGAGTGAGAACATGCTAGATTGTCCAGTAAATATTGCTACCATCAGGCTTTATCCTTTTTCATGCCCCTCCCTTCACACAAAGACTCCTTCCTCTCTTCCTCTTAAGAAAACAGAACTGTTTGAGGTTTAATCTTTTAAGTTTTAAAACAGTCTAATCTCTTATTCTGCCATTGGAAGCATACATACTAGTTTCCTGCTTAGGAAAATAAATTTGATTAATTTTCCTTCCTTTAATCTTTTCCATGTGTCTCTCTTATATGAGTTAAATTCATGAATTAAAAGTGCTTGCTGATTTTTTTTTTCCTTTCATTAATTTGTTTAATCACTTTTTGAAGCTTTCTAAACTTCTGGAATAGACAACATTCCATGTCAAGGACTTCAATAGTTAATATATTGGTTACTCGGAAAAACGCTTCACTTTTAATCCTGTCACCTGAATACTCGTTTGTGGGGTTTAATAATTTTTGTTTAACAGTGAGTAATAATTCTTTACTTATTCTCTTGAAACCATGCAAGATCTTAAATGTATTTGCCATATCCTCCATCAGTTGCTTCTTTTTCCACCGTTAAGATGATAGCCTGTTTGCTTACTCCTTGTACAGAAGTCGTTCCTTATCTTTGGTCATGGTCACCTCTCAGTATTTCTTCTATTTCCAAATTTTGCATTTTACTTGGGTCTTCCAGTCCATTGATTGGTTGTCTACCCTTTAGTGTGCACCCGCAGCAGCAGGAGGTTGCCTGATACCAGATTAATTTTTATGATAAGACAACACAGAAGTGTGCTAAATGGCAGAGTGAGAACAAAGACTTCCTGCTGGTTATAAGGCAGGCTCAGAACTGTTTAATTTCTAGGTGCAGCTTCTGCAGATGAACATGTTGTCAATGTCTACAGGGCAACCCTGCTTGTTTGCACTCTTCCAGCTTCAAGCCCACCTCCCCTTCCCAGCAACCAAACTCGGCCACTGTTTCCCCCACCCTCAGCACGCAGCTCAGCGAGTTACTGCCCAAGTGGGTGCCGTGGGTGTGCTGGGAAGCCAAATCACATCAATTAGCCTGTTCGAGTTAGCAGTTGCTTCTGGCTGAAAAGATAAAGGTTTGTGCCACGAAGCTGTCAGATTTGTGTATTGCTGATGTTCATCGTGTGCAACACTGGTCAATTTTTATTGTTTTTTAAAAGAAGTCCCAACTCACTCCCTTCTCTCTCTTCCCCCACCCAAAATGATAGGAATGAGCTGATATATTGCAGAGGTGGGAGAAAAGTCTCTTTAAATATTATTTAAGCTTTTAGAACATAAGCTATTACATTAGAAATGGCCAAGATCAAGATTATCTGTGCAACGTTAGATTTTCCCTCTTTTGTGTACGCAGCACCATCGGTCTTTAAGGGCTTGCATACTGTCTTTTCTGTGAAACTGCAGATATTTCAACAATACTAGAAAAATCGTGAAATCACAGAGTACAGCTAGGTGTGTTTATTGATGAGATTTCTTTTTTTCCTGCTAGGCCTACCCTTTCGTTGTTGTATTTCAGTGTGTAGCTTGACTACAGTGCTTCTATTTCCCGTCTCGTTGTAAGCCATGTTTCCTTACCTTTTGAAAACCTACTTCAAATGTAACTGAATAAAAAGCATTAGAGAGAACCATGTTAGAAAGGGAAAAAGGTAAGCAAATCCTCAGCTATATAGAGCTGTCAGTAATGTTCAGAAGCTGACAAAGGTGAACTGCTCATCTAAGCATAAATTGTCTTCTGAATCTAGATGTTTCTTGTATTGTGAAACACGGTGCGCTGTACTCATTAGTTCTGCTCCTTTTAAAATATTTGGTAATCACATCGTTTGCTTTGTGTGGCATAAGGCTCTTACAGCCACGTTTCACTTGCAGTGTGTGAAAATAGGAAGTCTACAGAGTGTCCATTCTACAATGAAATTAGGAGTTAACTGTAGCCCAGCCTGGTGTTTTGTCATCTGCCATGTGTTTTACAGTAAAAACATCCAGGATCAAATGCTGAAAAATTGATGGGTTTCCACTGAGAGAGATTTTAATCTTTTCCACTGTTTACATACAGAAGATGAGGACTTTGCTGTGACACTTTAGTAAGATTTCAAACAGCAGCAAAAAAATCCTCTCTTGGAAAGAAAATGCATTGTGTAGGCTGTTTGTCGTTTTGAAGTTAAAACATTTTTCCCCCAAGAGTATTAGTTGTTTCAATAAGGAAAAGCTCTTGAATTTTTTTTTAAAGTGGTTAAGAATCCAAAAAGTCAATAATATGTATAAAATGTGTAATAAATGCCCACTTCTGTGCATTTATTCCACGATACCCTGTCACACAGAAATAGTGCCCTTGCATAGACTGAAAACCATCATTGCTATTGAGAGGGTATGGTTTTGTGGTGGTTTTCACTGCCCCATAAAAAGATCATTGTTTAAAAGTTGTCAAATCTGTATTTCTAATTATGATTTTTGTAAAATACCTTCACAAAAGAAAACCCATGAAGAGAATAGGTACTGTGCTGCAGGAAATCTTCTCTAAATCTTCTTCTACACTTAAGTCTCATTTTGCTTTGCTGGTGCTGGTCACATGAGATTTAGTTTTCTTAATTTTATATATTTAATTTCAGAGTGTCATTCTCTCCACCTGGAGGAAAGGAGCATTTTCTGACAGCAACTCTTCTTTTCTCTCCCCCATCTTCCCTGACCCCCAGGAATTATGCACTGTTTGCCCATTAGGTTAGACCAGAATATTCCTTCCTGCATCATGTGGGGCATTTCAAATGAGGGGTGTCCTGAAGGAGGAGAGATCCAGGTCATAGCAGTGGATTAGCATAGTCTTCAGAGTCAACAAAGCTGTACACTGGGACTAAGGGGAAGTCTGCCCATTGGCATCTGAAGGCACAGCTTCTGCTGTCTCTCTAGTATGTCATTCAGATGACTTGCAGACTTGACAGTCTAAAGAAGTTGATATCATGACCCCTGTACTATATGCAGTCCACAGTTTTCATTTTGGGATGCATTTAATTTGCTCCCCAGGATAAAACAATCAGTCCCACTGCACCTGGGGTTCAAAGCCGAAGACTGCCATGCTGAGAAATGAAGGATTGGAGCAGAGCTTCAAGTTCAGTTTCCTCTCAAAAACGTGTGGTTGCATGTGCCAAAACTGCCCCAGACACAGAGCCATCACACAGGGGGGAGAGCTTTAAAACTATGCTCTTGCTCTGAGGTAAAGAGTTAATCCAGACACAGCCTTTATTAATCTTAAAGATCTCTTGCCCTGATCCTCCTGGTGATAGTATTCAACCTGATGGTATTCAACTTTATTTTGTGTCTTTGGCTAATCGAAGCTGCTGCTGTTAGCTCCTGCTCTTTCAGGTGTCATTAATTGAAGTTCACTTACTTAAATCCATTGTTTGTATTGAGAAAGGGGGAGGAAAAAAAAAGAAAGACTTTGGGGCTGAGTTTTTCTTTTTTCTCTTTTTCCCGTATTGTCCCTGTCAACATGCCACAGTTTCATCTGAAACAAGGGATGCATGAAGCTTTTCAGTCTGGGTTTTGTTTCCCTGTATTTTTTATCTTTGTTTAATTTGCTGACTGGCAGCTGGAAAATCACTTAATCAGCATATCTGGCCCAAATACTAGGCTTGACTTGAACATACTGACAGTGTCTTGGCTCACGCACAACTGAGACTAGTTTGAATTCTTGTTCTGTGGTCTGTATAGGTAGCAGTGATGGAACAAGACAATAACAGTCCGAAGATCGGTCTTGTTCCTTTCCCAGCTGTGCCACAGCAGTCAAACCCCAAATGCCTATTTTGATCTTGTGTGTAACCTCACGTAGCTTTGGAGATTCACTTCTGACTTAACAAGACCCTCTGTGGGAAGAGGAGCAATTCTCTGCTTTCACCGCTCAATTTTCAGGCTTGTGTTTGTATACCTTCATTCTTTTGCTCCCTCTGAAGTACCAGTGTATTGTGCTTTTTTCTGTGACCTGAGGACCTGCTGAGCAATGTCACCACATTGACAGTTCTGTTTGGCCAACAGAAAGCATCTTCTAACTCTCCGAATCTGGGGAAGTTGTCTGAACTAGTTACTGTGGCAAGCACTATTATGACAAGATCCAAGATTAACTTACTACCTTATTTTTTCCAGGTACTCCACATCTGCATTCTCCAGGCTAAGCAAAGTAGGGATCCGACATCCTCCACCTCTTCCTTTCATTGGAAACCTGCTCTTTTTCCGTGAGGTAAGATACAATTTTCTTTGTGTCTATGAAAGTGATAGGAAGAGTAGACAGGAGGTAGGAGGAATTGAAAGGAATTCTGCACTTCAACGGTACCATCTCTTCAAGCTTCTGCTTCTGGGAAGAACAAGCAAAACAGCTTTTCGAGTGAATTTGTAGAAGTTGCTGTGTGTAAGTGGTTCTAATTTCAGGGTAAAATAAACTTGAGAGAAAGAAAATGGGTAAGCTCCCACAGTTAATTACTTGAGCTTTTCCAAGAAAGTTCATGCCCTCAGTGAAACAAACTTAGTTATGTGAATAGAGCAGATTATGTTAACTAGACCCAACCAGTTTTTTCTGAGTGGTTTTGGCTCCTCTGACCTTTCTGTTTGTTTGTGCTTTTGCTGATTGTACACATTTATTTTAGAGCTTGTAATGTTGCTCACTCCTAAGCAATAACTGGAATTAGGTACCACCGAACCCAATTGAACCTTTGCTCTGTGTCCCCAGTGTTGCTGTCTTGGACTGGGAGGGAGGAGAAGTACCAGAATTCTGCCTCCAGATTTCATTCCCTTATTTTTCACCTTTCATTCCGTTATCACCTTTCATTAGTCTGCTAATGCTGGGTTTTTGTTTCTTGCACAATTTCAGTAATGCTTCTAAGGGCCCGAGATCTCTTAATAACAAGGAGCTGCCATTTCTCTGGTTGAATCTTACAGTAAGATCTTTCCTGTGCATTGCTCTTGCGTTCCAACAACTTTTCAGGAAATCTAGACTAACTCCAACTGCTGCCCAGCTTCCTCTTTTAAGTGCCTGGTCATCAATATCCATGCTGAGATTTGAATTATTAATGAGAATATAGTGCCTCTTACCTTAGTCTTCATGGTGATTGTTCTGTCGATATCTGACTCATTATTAGATAAAACACATTTAAATACCAGTTTTACATGTACATCTGATTTCATTTAGAAAATAGCATAAAAGGTAGACTTGATCTGCTCTTTATTAATCTGAACTGGAATTGACAGGGTGACTTATCATACAGGCGATGCTGGTGGTATGGAACAGACCAGCTCACCCTTGCTGTTCTTGTTTAAATTCAACTGGATGGCATGAAGTTACCCATTCTGTAGCTCTTTAGTGACAAAATCCAGTTATTATTAGTCACCTGCTAACACTTGCTGTAGGAAAAGGTGTCTGGAGGCTAAGGTACTTTGATATGTTGCAGATAGGCTTGCCTTGGACCAGCATACAACTAGAAAGTTTTTGAGAACTGTTTTCGCAGGCAACTGTGATCTGTTAGGCAAGTGTCAGTACCAGTGTTGCATTCACTTAAAGGCAGTTAATGGAGAAAAGATAAACTTGATTTTACGAATTTTAGGAAAACAATATAAAAATTGAAGGTAGCGGTAAAATTGTACCTTGGAGTAAGAAATAATTCCAGATAGGGTTTTTAAACAGAGTTGAGTAATGCAAAACTACAAGCCTCACCAGGCTGTATGTCCAGCACTACAATATTTCACTGTCTGTCTTCTCTACAGTCCTAACACTGCCAGTATAAACAGGTAGGGATGAGTCTAGGCTCTGTAATTTTTCTTTCTTTCCTCATATATTTTGCCATGTTTCCTGGATGTGCTCCTATGGCTGTTTTCTTAAAAATAATGCCCATAGCAACATGGTGGTAATAGTGGTAATAGGCTGTTCTCTATGAGGGCATTTTCAGGGACACAAGTGCTCTCACTGCAGTCAGTAGAGGGACAGCTTCCACTTCCCTTTCCCCAGCAGGGCAGAACCAGAGCTTGCCCATCACCTTCCTGGGGATGGGGATGATTTTAAGGGCTTAGCTGCGAGGGGTCCAGCTGTGCTCAAGCAGCAGTTTGTTGATGGCTGGAGTTACCCTTTCCATAGGAAGTAGCAAAACAGTGATTTGTTCTGTTGTACTTCTATAACATTAAGAAGTTCTTGCAGTTGCGTGTTTGCACAACTGCATGTCTTTTCACTGAACTGGCTTTTTAGAGAGTCTCTTTTTAAATAATTCTTCCTTGGTATCAGTAATGCTGTGTAGGGAAAATGCACAAGCCACACTCTAAAATCACATACATTAAATCATCAGACTAGCAGTTTTCAGCACATGAACCATTTATTTCAGAGGAGTTCATGAATGGTGACTAAGAGGAATGAATTGGTATGTGCTGTATGGGAATCTGTGCATATGTAATTTATATATTTCCAGCATTGAATTTGGTCTCCAAATGAAGACAGATTGAAAATTGCTGCACAAGAATGACATCCAGAAGACAGAGAAATCAAAACACTACAACATCTATAACCTTCCTGTCCAAAAAGTGTCCTCACAGTTTCAGGCATTTGTCTTAGAATACAATTGCTAGAAACTTAAGAAAAAGATAAAGGAGGAGAGGGAGTCTCTTTGACATAATCAAGTAAATCTAGGACTTGAGGATTGAAGAAAAAACTTTAAGTATCGAAGGTGCTGAAACGAATTGTAGGAATAAGCAGTATTTTTCAATTTGCAGTGGAATAAATTCAAGAACTTGCTTCTCTTCTTACTTACTTGGGTGTAACTCAGTCCTACTGAAGTGAACAGAGGTTCCTGTTCTGCATCGCTGTATGTGTGAACAGAGCATCAGGCTGTGTCATCCTTTGTTTTTTTTTTTTTTGCTATTCTTCTCCTGTAAGTGTGCCTGAAAATAAATGAACAATGTGAGCAGGATTTAACCAATAGTGCTGGGTTGTGAGGTTTTTTAATAAAGTCTTTTTAAAAATTTCATGGAGAAAAAATTTTCTTGTTTAAAATATATTTGAAAGTTACTTCTATGATTTCTCTAATGGTGTATTTTTGTGTGAAGTAAGAGTTGCTGTTAATATAGTGTCTTTGAGAGAGGAAGAGGAAATGCTGGAAGTTAAGGGGTTAAGGGAAATGCAACAAGAAAGACCTGTCTCCATCAGAGAGAAGCAAACTTTAAGAGCTACCTTGGGGAAAACAAGGTTGTTTTACTGTAAGTCACCCCTTCTCTCTCAAGTACAATAAAGGGAGATAATCGCACCCTGAAACTAAAACATATCCAAGTTGATCAGTTTATCTCAAAAATGAGAAGATAGGAAATTATTGCAGTTCTGCAGCTGGGAAATTATCCGAGTCCAAGATATTAGATTAAAAATTCTTCCATTGCATGAGAACAATTTGTAGTGGGTAAGTCTGTAATAGTAAATATGATTAGGCTGTATAAAAAAAGCAGCATGTTCAATTTTCCGAATAACTGATCAGACTTGCAGCAGACAGGCCACTGGTTTGCTAGAAACTCCTGACTGTTCTCCCACCTCCTTGCATACTGCATTTTTCCTACGAATCTGAGGAAAAACATGAGGTTTGTTTGCAATAGCTGCGTAAGAGGAGACAGAAAGGTATACACAGCATGGACTTTCACACATGGATCTGCATGGGCTTCAGAGTGGCAGGTTGCAGGAAAAAAATAAACAAAACTCTCCTATTAAATCCCAGGCTAATGATTTTATTACGTGAGAAATGCACTGAAAGCTGAGAAGGCACACGCACTGCATCACCCTTCCTCCCAAAGAATGTGGCAAACACTTGACCTGTTGCTATGGCCGTGCTGTGCTTTTCTCCCCCTTTTCCATCCCATTTCCAAAAAGGCAGAGATGCTGTTTTTAAATGTCATTGGCTCTGACATTTGCATGACTCTGGTCGCCTGGTACTGTACCTGTGTGCACCGTTCCCTACTCAGCCTTCCGGAGAGCAGTGCTCTGCTGCCGCAGCCTTGGGGCTGGCGTCTCTGGTGTTTTGGGGTGGTGGTAGGTGTGTGGTGGCTGCCTTGTGTTGGTCCTTGGTAGGCGGGAGCCCTGCGTACAGTTGGGTGATGTGCTTTGGGTCCTTATACCGGCGTGATCATGTGTTGCTTTCCTCCTGTTACTCCTAGCAAGCTCCAGTGATGCTTTTGCCTGGCTGTGTGCTTGTATCCCTGCCTTGCATTTTAATGAAAGACATCGCTCTCTTTAGCCCCTCTCTGCTTGGACAGGGTACTCTTTGTTTACTCTGTTGGTTTCTGTCTGGCCTACTTGTAGATCCTGGGCTACCCCAGAGTGGCCCATTTCTGCTGAATGGACGTGGGGGCTGTGTGGGTGCTTTGTCTTTCTTTCAGTTTGGGATCTGGCTGGGCCGTGTTGTTTTATGGCTGATGGG
>JAOXNG010000001.1:62626030-62636507 GCA_028566535.1 Scolopax minor | reverse complement strand
ACACGCAGCAAGTTCCCCCTGTCCCAACCCTTTTCTGAGTTGTTGACACTTCATATTCTGCAACTTTCAAACAAAGAAAAAGCTAAGTGATTTTTCTGACTTGGAACAGCATTACTGACTATGTTTCTGCATTTCGTTGTTACAAGTGACTGTTTAATGCTGTACAGTTTCTCCTGATGTATGTGGTGTCATCTCATAACACCATGCATTATTTTGCTATTCAGTTTCCTTCTGTTTTCCTAAAAAATTGGAATCATGTTTCCATTTTTCCCTGTTTACCCCCTTCTTAACCTCCATATTGCTTCATTATAGCTCCTTTCTTATGACTCTTTAAGCCACTGGGTACCCGTCAGCAGGCACCATTTCTGAGTTCACTTGTCTCCTTGTGTTCACCCTTTGGGTGGTCTTGAGTCAGCGCGGTCTTGATCTCCATTTCCTTGTCAAACAGTTGCTGCTGGTGGGCAGGTGCTTAGTTATCCTGTAAGTATTAAGTACGATTGCAATTATAAACCCAGACAAACATGCAGTGATGAGCCTTGGAGCAGATCAACCTCAGCTAGTGTAAATAAGTTACCAAAAGCACTTAGGAGGCTTGTTGTGCTTCAAATATGACTCAGGAGGAGGATGATGATGTTTTCAAGGTACCTGTCTACTGGAAGCTGTGTTCAGAGATGATGCTGCAAAACTGACAGAGCTGTGTGGCATATCCCTTCACTGTGTACTAAGACCTTCACAGGTTCATTAACGTTCTTGATGTCTCAATAGGAGAAACGTAAATGCCTTCATTCGATCTCCAGCTCAAGGACATTTCTTGGCTTGTAGGGGATGCACACACGTGTTCCCTCTGCCTTGCCTGTGCTCTGGCCACCGCAGCCTTGCAGGGTTCTGTGTGGGATGTTTGCTCATCTTTCCCAGACAGCACAATGAGACCTGCTCCTGGGTACCCACCATGCCTCTGGAGGGGGCCAGGCAGCAGTAGGTCCTGGGGTGGATGGTGGAGTCAGGTAGTGCTGTGTATGTGTGTGCGGTGGTATAGGACAGGAGTAAGCATCCCGGAGATGTCTCTTGCTTGTAGAGAACAAGTGCTTTTTTTTACTCTCCTCACAGTCTCTCACAGATACTTTTCAACTCCTTCCCTCCCCCATTTCTGTAGGCTTGTACTTCTCACTTTGGGGAAGCAAAACTGAGTGTGGTTAATTTTAAGCCAGTGCAATCATTTAGGAGACCTGGAGGTGGAAAACCAGTTATTGGTTAACAGGCCTGATTTGAAATGTGTTCTACCTGACTCCTCTACTGTAGTGATCCAGGAGCAGCATTTCCAAGAAACCAGCTTTCTGGAAGGCTTTTTCACTGAATCATTTAAACTCTAGGATTCTTGTAAATGTGGCTCACTGGAATGCAGCTGGTGGATAGAGCAAGTGCAATACCTTTGTGCGGCTCCCAATCCACAGCAAGACTTATCAGATGAGGTTCAGGCTGTGGTTTGGGCTGTCCTCGCTGAAGGCTCAGGCTAGGAGGAGGGCAGGCCTCGTTCGGCATCATCTCACAAGAGGTCCCTCTGCCCCAGGGCATTGTGTGGCAGCAACGCTTTGCACCCTGACTTTGACTCTGTCCCGGGTGGTGCTGTAAATCCATCAGTGGGGTTTAGGCAGGTTGGAGTCCCCCTCCCAGGCAAAGTGATCTGAGCACAGCAAAGAGCTGAGCCTGCTTCACGCAGTCTTGGATGGCCACTTGGAGAATAGAGCTGGAGCAGGGGGGATTTGGCCCCAGGATTTCCCCTTCCACTAAAGGGGGAAGGCAGGAGGCAACCTTTGTAAGGCTGAAATCATAACAACTGCAGGCTGAAATCCTGCTGAAGTATCGCGCTGGCAAAACGCACGCTGGTGTGAATGTGTATGTACCTTTTCCCCTTCGGTGTCTGCAGATAAAAGCCTTTCTGAATGAGCAGTATGTATTTGTGCTATCACAAAGGCTTTTTCCACCTTAGTTTTTGCATGCTAGTGGCTGAGACCTTTCTGCTTACCTTAGTAGTAAAGTATTTTTCAGGTGAGAATATATGGTTTTTTTTTCCTTTTTTTTTTTGATAATCATCTAAATCACCTCTTTCATAATTAACTTTTGCATGTTTTCTTGCATGCCATCCAGTGCCTTAGCTTTTTGTAGCTCAAGGAAAACAAATAATTCCTGCCTTAACCTGGAGACATATTGTCCCGTAGAAAAAACTTATTGAAAGTCCAGGATTAAAAATATAAAAAAGTGCAACTGTATTAAAAATAATAATAAAAAAAAAAAACAACTGAAAGGTTCTGTAAGAAGAGGACAGTAGGTCATGGCAAGTACTTTGTTAATTTGGGAGATAAGCAGGATAACTATTTTTGATTGCCAGATTTTCTTTTGTTTAGTGTGGTAAAATGCTCCCAAAGCATACACTCATTACACGGTCTTGTTTATTTATGTCTACAGCTAATGCATTTACAACAGTTCACATTGTTCTAGCTAATATTCTGCAGTATGTCATAAAAAATAAGAAAGATTCAATATGAGGCATAAGTATTCTACTTTGTTAGTGAATTTTCTCTGAAGAATGAAGATAGATCACAATAGTCTTTCTTGAATTAATACAAATGCAGATTAATGCAGTCAGATGTGTTATTTTTCCATAGACAAGTTACAAACACAATGTAGTATGATTCTCAAATATTGCAGTTTTGTTAAAACAGAGGTTTTTATATTCATTTTTGGACATACATTTTGCATACCTACTTTCAGATTAATCAATTTGAATTCATGTAGGGACACCAACAGTTTAGTATAGTGGCAGGTTTATTTATATCAATGGATACCAATTTTCATCCATTATGAAAATGAAGCACACAGTAAAAATTCTAAAAGTTTGTTAAGATAAATCTGCTTACTATTCTGCAGAGTGTCCCAGGTGACTGCCTTATGCTCAACCCCAACCAACTTAGCAGGTTTGGGTGATTTTTTTTTTTTTTAAATAATACAACTAAAACAAGACAAACTCTCCACATTCCTTGTATTTCTCTTGAGTGTAGTTAAGTCACATACTTATTCTGTTATTAATTTCTCTGTCAGTTTTTCCATCCACACACATATCAGAAAAAAAATTATGAGTCAGGACCTCAATCATGAAGTTAGTTTTAAAAAAATAATCATTAAATGGTAACATATTTTGGAGTGTAAAACCCTGATGAGAACATAGATTTCCAGGTCTTTTTTGGGGTTGGGATTTTTTTTAATCGTTTCAAGACCCTACTCTTACAGATGGACAACAAGAGAAAGTTGAGGTTATGAGTTAATACAATTGTTCAAAGCTTTGGTGTGAGTGTTAGCAACATTGTGTAATAGAGTTTATGTTAAGTACTGTTCTAAAATACTTTGTTATTTTTCTTTTATCCAGGGCTTTTGGGAAAACCACACAAAACTCATAAGAGAGTATGGACCTGTTTGTGGGTAAGCTTAGAAGTGCCATCAGCTTTCTTCTATTCCGGCACTTGCTGTTTGGGTTTCTTGGGCGGGAGAGGAGAAAATGCTGAGATAAGTTGTTCATCAAAATTTGGGGTGTGGTGTTTCAGTCTGGGGGCAGAGGTGAAGACTGCTTGATTTCGTGCAGAAAGTACCCTTAGCTTATTTTAGTTCAGCATTTGGTGTTGGACTTCATTCTTCTCTTTTTAATTTTAATTATGCACATAAAGTTTAGTCTTTTTCAGAACTATACAAATCTAACAGCCTTCGATATTATCTTTTCATCTCCATATCCTTATACTTACGGTGAACAGTAGAAATAATAATTTAACATCTTAAAAAACCTTCACCTAGTTTATGAAATGGTATGAATTTGGTTCAGCTATTGCTATCTGTATTTATGCAAAATTCCTAAATTTAAAATGCAATGATGTACAGATCAGAAACGAGGCATTCCTCTCTATATAGCTCAGCTGTGCTATCTTACCAGTTTATTAGGAGTAAAGAGCAGCAGTATATCCCTTCATACAAGACTGTCCAAATTTCTGTGAATGTAATTTCTGTTCCAAGAACTACTTTCCAGTTGTCATCATTTTAAGTGGAAATGCAGTTATTTCGTGGTAGCTTCTGTTGTTGTGGTCAGATGGTGTTTCTAGCATAACTATTATTTCATTATATAAGTATCAAGCAATATCCATAAAGTGGATATCCACAAATATCACAAAGTACAGACAATGTAACCATCTTTTTCCTGCGTTATGCGAGGAGTATAAGATGCTTGTAGGAGAGCATATATGAATGTGTGTGTGCATATTTGATCATAAATGATATAAATATGCTTTACATGCTCTTCCAGCAAAAAAAGTTCCATCAGGAAGAAGTCAGACTCAGGCATAGGAAGCATTTGATGCTCCAGTCGCAGCTGCCGTGTGGCATTTATGCTCAGCCCTAAGGAAAAAGTGCTGCAAGAAACGATGGAAATAATGAATTCCAAGGGTTAGGTACTTGTCTAAGAGGAAATAATACAGTATCTTGCCTGGCCAGGATTGGAGAAAGATATTCATTAACACTGTGGCAATTTGTATGTTGTGTAACAAATGGAAAATGACTGAGGCTTATTATCTCTGTGACCTTTGGTGTGATGCCCTTAAATGACAATAATGTAAGAACACTGGCATTCATTCCTCAGTATATTTCCCTCCTTATTAATATCATGCCTATTTTTTCCTAAGCTGAATTTGAGACAAGTTGCTATTTAGTCGTCTGTCTGCTCGCTCGGCTGGGCAGAGGCTATGTCATCGGAGAAAGAGATGTATAATTGCAGTGTGTGAGCAGATAGATAGAAAGTTTCATTTTTCCAACCTACCCACAGCTGTTAGGGAAGAAAACCTCTGTGAGACTTGCATGGATTGCAAAACTGGATGATGGTGGTAGTGGTGGTCAGCCAGGAGAGTTCTGCCTCTTGGGGATCCTGTAGGTGGGAGGAGTGAGCAGATTGAGCATAACCATGTTCCATTTATTGTGCACATGAAAAACTCGATTTGTGATGGGTCTAGGAGGCTGGTGGAGAATAAATGATATCTCCCAGGAAAATTTTTGATATCTCCCATGAAAACAAAGCTGGGCCCAAACATTGCTGTATTGAGGTAAGCTTTATTTATAATTAAGGAAGGATGCATTAAACCGTGTCTTGCAAGCTGCTGTTCAATAGGTGTGCTATGTATCAGGGGGTATTTATCGTGGTCTTGTCAATTAAAGAAATTCCTCTCCTTCCCTATCTGTCTTCTGTGTCCTTTGAAATAGGTAATAAATGCTAGGTGTGTTTACATGGACAGTCCCAGCAAAGTATTGGATCTGGCACTTGGAAGAAGATGTGGCATTTTGCTTTTTCCAGATTGAAAACTGCTTTCCAATAAGCATAAAGAGCAATGATCTTTATTTCTGCTGTGGTGAAGTGAGTTGAATACAAATCTTTGGAACTGAAGCCTTTTTTTCTTTCTAAGGTCACTTGAATAGTCTGAATGATACCATCACAACTGTTTTCTTTTGTGTGTGAATTGGTTTCCTTGACAACAGGATGTCAAATCAACTTTTCAGCTTTAATCAAGTCAAAACAATATATCCCTTCCATTCCAAAAGGCCTCAAGTCGCAGAGAATTATTTCAAGTAAGGCTTTTGTAGGTCACAAAAGCATTTTTTTCTTCACTCCCATGTGTGGATCCAAAGGAAAGGTGATGGAATTACTCTTTTATAGAGAGAGACAATGCAAATAGTCTTCAGTTGTGAGTGTGTGCTGTGAAAACTGTTTTCATACAAAGATGGCCCATGATGGAGGCCAAGGCAGAAACAAACTCTGGTTTGGTGCAAAAGCAGAGTTGGAGCATTTCTGTTCAACAGGGATATCCAAGCCACTGACATGGACTTTTGAAGAGATCCTGCAACAGAGTGGTAGTTTTAGATTCAGCTATAGTTTGATGTACCTTCTTTAAAAATAACTCCTCTAATATATGTGTGTTGGTTCTCCATACCAAAAAATAAAAAGTGAAAAATAACCTATTTGGAAAGTAATGTATTGTTACAAAATTTGTGTTGAATATCCCCCTTCTTATGCTAAGAGTTTTGTAGGAAAGTAATCTTGGGTTCTGTGAAAATTAGTGACTTATGTCACTTATTTTTTTGGATGGACTTTGATGGTTTTACACTTTATTTTCACCCATACCATATTCAGTTGTTCCATTTCAATTTTCGATTATGGCTACTGATTGGAAATAAGTGGTAAGAACAGACAGAGAAACAAAGAGCTTCTAGGTTGAAGAGGAGAAATAAAGGGGAGAGTATACTTTATGGAATTAGAAAAGCAGCTGCTACAAGATGAGCAAAGCTGCAGAGACAATGAGTTGATTTTATGTTATAAACACACTTCATATGCATTTGACCACTCTATTGCCATTGCATCATTATGACTTTACAGCCATGTAAGCAGGTACGGTTGATTTGGAGCTGCAGAATAGTCCCAAAATAAGTAATATATTCTTGATCCAACAACACACCGCCAGAGAAGGAAAAGAAAATAGGATATAGCCCCAAGTAGGTAGGTGATTGCCTCTGGGATGCATGAAGCTGTTCTGCCTTCAACTGCAGCAATGCATTTGGATGTGGGGAAGAGTGTAAGAGTTAGTAATATAAACTTCAGTCTGTATAATCTAAGAATAGAAGATGAAAATTCAGTGCAATTTGTAGGATGACACTCTTTCTTCATGTCCTTCTTCTCTGAAACAGCTTGCAGCAAGTCAAACTCTATTCTTACTCTTTCTTCACCTGAACTCTCAATTTCAACCTGCTGTGAGAAGTCTGATCAACTATGTAGTAGAACAAGTGGTAAGGAGGGCAAGGAAAAAAATAAGGTAAAGATGAAAAGATGGGTATAGATGTAGCAAGGTGGTGGGTTTTGAATTAAACAACCTCTAGAAAGCAGATGATAATTGGAGCGTTTGAGCCCAGGGTTGTCAGGCTGTGAACTGGCAAAGAGAGTCAATGAGCTCAGAATCGGCATTTTCTGATGAGGGGAGAAACTAATGAGAATGTTTCTGACCAGATCCCGTTGCAAGCCTTTCCAGTTCCTAATAAAGCCACCAGCAGAAAACTGCATCTACCCAAATTGAGCCTCTGTTGGGCTCCAGCATAGGCATCCCAGGATCAGCAAAGTTCTGTGGAAGGCACATTAAGGTGCAGGCACAGAAATGGGTGTATGCATGCACTGCTGAAGCATCTTGTGAGAACATGGATGTGAATGGTACTCCATTTCCATGTAAAGAGTATCTTGTTTTGTAGCGGGTTACTTCAACAGGTTTTTAAGAAATACAAAGCAAGCAACTTAAAATAAGACAGACTATTTTTCTTAAGGTGTCTATGGAATTACTCAGTGTCTTATCTGTGAGTATGTTTTGTTTTTTTTTTCCCTTAAAGACTTCCTAATATTCCTTAAATGCTTTCCTAACAAATAATTATTGGAACTGAGATCAAGCCTGGTCACTTAAATGGTTGAGTGGTTTAAAGGATTAGGCTAGATCATGGAGCCAGTCACTAACTTGAAATGTGTCCAGGGTGAGCTGTGATTGTAAGCTACGCTGGCAGCTGACAGCTTTTCAGAAGTCTATGCAGCCAGAGTTGGTTCTGTCTTAACGCTTGACTTCTTCTCTCCCACAAAAATGTCGCTGCAGATGGCACTAGTTAGCATTTCTGCAGATGAGTCCATAATCAAGCAGTTGTGATCAAGAAACGGGCTTTTCTCGCTCCTCCTCCTGCCCTCTGCATTAGGGCTGAGGCACACTCAATAGTCACTGTGGAGGTCTGAGGCTTTCCCCTTTTGTGGGACATGCATTTCTGGGATTTGGGCATCTGGAACTTTTATCCAAACTTTATCCTTCGTTCTGCCTTCCTCAAGCACCTGGGGGCAAACGTACTGTGGATAGGGACAGGAAAGAGTTGATGTCTTCATCTTGCACTTAATTTACTTGAAGAAACAGTGTATTTATTGCCATTTTAATTTCAGAAACTTTTTGGTTTTTTAACCTCTCTATTTCTCACTTTATGTCTGAAGAGTGGAAAGAATAATCCCAGGACAGGTATTCTCATCTTTATCTATGAAGGCTCATGTAAAGAAATAATTTACTTTTATGAAACAATCTTATACTGTTTGATTTCCTCTTTTACACTGGGGTTCTAATGGACTTACTACCTCTCCTGTGGTCCTTTCTTTATTTTGGTATTTTAGACATTTACTTTTCATATTTCAGCTAGAGAAAGTCATGCCTGGGCAAGGATGGAGGAAAGGGAAGAAAACCAGGCTTCCTATTTCTGATCTATAGCTCTTCATAATCTCTGTTTCATGTTTAATCTGATAAAGATTTTTGGTAGCCTCACTTGCCTGGATTTTTATTTTCTTAAAAAGCAATACATTTTTATGGTCAGAGTCAAGTCTTTCATATTCTGTTAAGATTTTTTTTTTTCCTTACTGCGTTTCCTTATGTGCGTGTTGTGATAAGCTCCTCTGACTCTATAGGATTGTTGATCAGCCCTAGAATTGCTATTGTGAATTAAAGTTATTTCTTTTTCCTTTAAATACCTGCAAACTGTGGATAGAGTACAACAGAACCCTTAAACGTGTGGCTAACTGAGCACATGAGTAACCCCATTAAAGCCAATGGTGTTACTCAACGTGCTTCAAGTTAGGCAGAAGTTTATCTACCTTGCTGAATCAGAGCCATAAAAGAATCAATTGCGTTTGTGCCTGAAAAATATTTTAACTGCTGTTGGTACACATAAACACTTAGGTTTATTGTAGCTGAAAGAAGTTAATGGGGAGAAAAATATTTCTTCCCCCTCCACACCTTCTCTTTTGACAGCACTTTGCATGTAGACAATTTTATTGCTCCTCTGTGTAATGTGCTAGCCAATCTCTCCGAAATAGAAAAGATTATCTCAAAAACTGACTGAACAATAGGAGACTCTTACTATTCTTAAGGTAAACCTTCAGAGCCCTTCTTTCCTTTTTTTTTTTTTTAATTAACACTTTCAGATTTTTTAAAATAGTAACCTATGTTTTAAAAACTGTCTTTTAAAAGAGAAACCAAGCTCAACAATATTCCTGGCTAAAATGTAATCTCACAGTACAGTGCTACACCTCTGTCTGACTACCCACACTTAACCATAATTAGGCATTGGTTCTAGTTCCAATGGTTAAACCAAGCTGCTGGAACAAGTCCTGTGAGTTACTTATGGTTATATCATCATCAGTTTCTCCCCTTCTCTCTAGATCTAATTGGTTCTAAAAGCATAGCCTTTTATGGGACTAATGCCTAAAGATTTACCCAAAAGGTGGCATATCACACTGTTTTGAGAATTGGAGCCCAGTGTTATTGTTACAGTTGTAATAGTTTTTGTGGGTCTGATCATTATGTAGCATTTTACATTCTGTGTACAGTCCTGTGGGATGCAGTATATAGGCAGAATTTATGGTAAATTAGTTGACTCATTTAATTCTGGCATGTTTTGAACATACTTAGGTCTCTGGAACCTCGTACTAGTAATGTTGAAGGCATTTATTAATGAGATCTTAGCCATGGACAAAATGCTATGTTTTTACTATGACCTCCCATGAGGACCATGCAGCTTGAGCTTGTCTGCTCTCTGATGGCTGTTGATTTGTCACTGCAGCCTCTTGTCCCAGTCAGGTCCAGGGACACTGGTCTTCTAGGTATTCACAAATAGAGACTCAAAGGCCCACCAAAATGTCAGAGTCCCAGCCCTCAGCACAGGCAAAGCCTTTTGGATGGAAAAATTTGATGCAAGTGATGAGCTCTTCTGTGTGCAAAGCTCTCGCCTCTTCTTTGAGACTCCAGATGTTGCCCTGGGGTGGCTGAGGTGCTGGCATGTGCTCCCTGTTGCACTTTTTCCAAGTTTCTTTCCTCCACACATGGCTGCTCCAAGACTCTGCTGCAGCTGTTCAAGCCAACATAAGTCAAAGATCTGATGTAATCTTTTACACCTCTGGAAAGAGAGTGTGAAATCCAACTGAATGAGACAGTCAACATTTTATATGCACTTGGCAAGGCAGCAAAAGACAGTGCCTGTCACCTGCACCATGTTCCTAATGGTTGTTTCTGTACTTATGGCAGTTTAAATTAGTGTTTACATAAAGGGAAATCCCCTGGACAGTATGGCTCCACTGATACAGTGTTGGCCAGATACAGAAAGACTCTCTAAGACTGGCAGGCCTGTGTCAGCTCTGAAGATTGACAAGGAAAGCAGGAAAGCTGACCCTTGTACTGAATCTTAGCATTTGGGAAGCTATTTAAATCATAGAATCATAGAATAACAGGTTGGAAGAGACTTCAAGTATCATCTGATCCAACATTTCTTGGCAAAAGCATGGTATAGTCAAGAAGGCCCAGCACCCTGTCCAGCCGAATGTTAAAAGTGTCCAACGTTG
>JAOXNG010000001.1:62592268-62607314 GCA_028566535.1 Scolopax minor | reverse complement strand
GCACCCTGCAGCACTCTGACCCTAACCAACTAAAGGTCCTCTGTCACATCTTTTTATTTTTTTTCTCTACCAAAATATCAAAAATATTGTTGCTTGTTCACTCAATAGAGGTCTCAGATTTGGGGTATGAAGTTCATATGCTTTCCCTCCCTTTACTTAGCTATTCTTATTAAAGAAAAAGTCAGTCAAAACTAGGGAAAACAGGTCTTAAATTTCTCATCCAAAACACCTGTCTTACGTCCTTTCTGACCCTCTCCACTGCCTCCCATAGTGCAGGGCAAATTCTAGACCTTAAACTCCCTTTATTTTTGAAACATCTACATATAGATGAGAGTAGCTCCAGGGTTTGTATAATTCTCCCACGTTACTATGCTGCTCACAGAATCACAGAATGATATGGGCTTGGAAGGGATCTCTGGAGATCATCTAGTCCAACCCCCTGCCAAAGTAGGTCCACCCAGAGCAGGTTGCACAGGAACATGCGAAACTACCTCTCCTTCAATTCACAATCAGCTCTCTCAGTGAAGCGTTTGGTTATCCTGTACACTAATGATTCTGTATGAAAATAAACAATACTTGATGGTATGTTATGAAGGCCAGTGGAATTTATTCAGATGTGATTTTGTTTGTATGTGAATAATGGTTGAAAGGTGAGAGTGAGAAAAGCATCTTCCAAGTAATAGAATTCTTTTCATATTGACTGAATAAATGTCATTTTAAGACTTTTAATAGGGTTTCTTCTGTTTGAGTATTTTAAAATTACTCAAAGCAGGCTCCTCTACTTTAATGAGGGTTTCTATTTGCCAGTGGAGAATTCAAAATAGATCCCCCTACCTTACCTGTTCCTTCCCCGGGTGTCTACTGCTGAGTGGTTATAGAATTGACTTTGGAGTCAGTGCTGTTCACAAAACCAGGCTATTCACTTGTTTCAACCCAAAGCCTTTTTTTTTAGTTAGTATCAGTTTTTAAGGATGAGAAGGATGGCAAAGAGGGTAAAACCAGTGCACTCGAACAGGTCTTGAGAAAAGCCACTGTGCTTTTCTTTGCTTCCCCACCTCCCCAAATGCATTTCAAATTTTGAACCTCATCTACCAGAGGTGAAATGTAACATGAATTATCTAACCTAGAATGCTGCAAAGGCAGATTATTCCCCATGCTCTGTAGCAGTTGTAGCAATTGTATGTTAACAAAGTGTCACTAAATTGCAGGCTGGGAAGGTCTAATTCTAAAAGCTAAGTGTATTAGTGGGTACAAAAAGTTTATATCCTGTGTATATTTTGTTATTCTTTCAATTAGTCTTAAAATAGGTCTTTATTAGAGTAAGAGACAATGGGAAACAGAACTTGTGAAGAGTTGCAAATAGTGGGTGATGTACTTGATAGACACAAAATAGACAGTGAACTCCCAGCTTTTATTAAAGCTGTCTATAGCATGATGTCATGCCTTTAAGGGCATGTAAAAAGAATTACCTTAATCTGGGATTGTGCACTTCCTGGTTGCTTGCTGAGAAGTCAGAAGACCTGTACGGAGTCAAGATGGTCCTCTGCTGAGAGGACTCTTTTGGAAGTATCTTGTGTCCTGCTCCATGTCTAGATGCACCTGGACCACTTGTATGCTTCACTCAGGTTGACCACATCTGCTCACTCCCTCATATGGGCAAAGGAGATTTTGCATGTGAACAGAAGGGAAACTCCATTTTATGTCATTGCTTCTATTTGATATTATACATTTCACATCTTTACTGTGAATATTTTGTAATATTGCTGTAAAAAAACATTTTTTTTTTCTTGTTGTCTTCTGCTGTCTCGGAGCTACAGATTAGTAATTCTTGGGACAGAAGTACATGATGACTGCAGATCAAATATCCATTAAGGTTCACTTCCTTTTAGAACAAGCAACCAAGTCTGGCATGGAGGGTGTTATTCCCCTGTATGAGGTGTATTTATTGTTAACGGTATAATCACAAGAAGGCAATAATGGCATCCTACTTTCTCACTTAATTTTGACTTAATTAAGGTGAACATTGTACCCATTTAAAAACAAATACGTCTACTGTAATGAGGCATATGAAGTCTTTTCCCTATGTTTTTAATTACAGTTGCAGAAGAAAAGATGAAAATTAGCTTATAGACCTTCTGCCAAAAAATATGGAATTGATTTTAATTTAGGTTAACCATGGAAACCTCAGCCAGCATTCTGGGCAGGGTTGTGCTGCAGTAAATGGTACCTTTTTCTCAGAACTACAGTAAGTTATCTCTTAAATAGAGGTTTTCTTTTAAGAACACTAAGAGCATTTTTAGCTGCCTTACTGTGCTGTGAGTGAGATAGATCTGTGATGTTTGTTGCGTTCTGCCATGCAGGATAATGATACATAATTTGTTTTTAGATTGTTTTTAATTTCTGCATTGAAAATTTGTTTTTGAATTAGTACTTGAGAATCATTAAACTGTACTTTTAAAAATGTGGGAGACGAATGTTAAGGTGGAGCAATCTGAAAAGAGATATTACCTGGTACCTAATTTAAATGATTCAGAAGTTGTAGGCCAAAGTATTTGCTAAAAATGTGGATCAATACAGGCTAGTCAAGGTCTGCCAGGCTGCTGGAGTCAGTGCTCTGCCAGGATCCATGTGACTATCCTAAGTGGAAACAAGTAGTTGATCCAGACCAAATCCTTAAATCTGCATGCCAGTCAGCTGGAGGAGGGTGACATTTTAAAATACAAAAATCCATGCCAATTCCAATAGCCGTAAGAAAACATCACTCTTTTCTCATCAGGAGCTTTGCTGCTACAGTGAAAAAAGTAACAAGGGATTAACAACAAATAATACTGAAATGGGAAAAGTAGGAACAAAAAAGCAGCATGGAAGTTGATATAACGTGCCAGTACAAGTTCCCTGTATCCCTCTTGAAGCAAAAGACAGTTGCTAAAACTACTTTTCTTTTTGCTTCTCTGTCCTTCTCCTTCCCCTCTTAGTTCATCCTAGTTCATGCCTCCGAGTTCATCTGTGTGGGATGTTCTTTTCATGTCTAGAATTTGCCTGTTACATTAAGCTGTTGGACTCATCTTTATTTTGCTAAATCTGTAAAACTTCAGGACTACCTGTGGCATTAAACAAATAAAATACAGCCACCGAATAGGAAGGAGCCTATTTTCTGCATCTTTATCTGCTGCAGTCCAGGACAGCTGCCATACCCCTGTGTTGGCTGTTCTTGCTGGTCTCTTGTTAGCAGGCACAGTCCTGGCAAGAAAAGTGTCTGTGTATATTACTCTGTCAAAAGGTCTACCCAAATTTAATACAGGATGCCCTCCAGAGGTCCCTTCCAAATTCAACCATCCTGTCATTCTATGAAGTTTGGGTCAGGCCCTGAGCCAGCATAAATCAGCTTACTTCCATTAACTTCAGGCAGCCCTACACCAACTGATAGCCATTATGCGTCTTCAGAGCAGGACTGGGATGCACAGTATATACATGCTTGACCCTGTACTCTTGGTGGTTTGGTTTAGAAATGTTTCTTTTCTTCAGATTACATGTCCTATGATTATTTACAGCTCTGTCAATGTCATCAGCGTCATCCTCATCATCCTTTCATGTGAATGTTTGAGTTTATTTCCAAATTGTTGTTGCAAAGTGTTGCAATGAACTCAGTTTGTAAACAGATGAGTGTGCTTTGTCGGAGGCTCGCCTTCTCACGGGCGCGTGGTTTGGAGCACTAGTGATGCACAATGTGATGGCAGGCAAGTCAGTATTTGGAAAATGATTGAAATAAATGAAGAAAAGAAAGTTGAAATAATATATATATTAAAAAAAATCTTTTTTTCTAACCTTTAAAATTACTGTTCAGTGGGATGGTTTAGTACATGAGTGAATGTTCCTGTGTGTGCTAATAATTTGATTGTGATATTTAGTTTTTAAAACAATCTGTTTTTTGTGGCAGCAGAGCAAAGGAATTGCTTTAAATTTGTTCACTGCCTCCCTCTTTTTAGATATATTTTTTTCATTCCCCTATTCCTTCATCTTGTTTCAGCTTCTTTTAGGGTTCACATAGGACATGGAAGGTGACCAGCATAATGCTTCTGGAGCCAATATATCCCACGATTACTTGTTACACCTGCATGTATACATATTCATATATATTTATGGATGCATAGAGATACGTACATGTTAATTTGAGGTCTCTCTGAGATTTGAGGAGATGCTGAATCTCTAGTCCTCACTAGAACCTCATGGACATCAATTGTGCCATATCTTATTATGGAAACTTCCACAAAATCTGCTTCTTTGTACATTCCATGGTGACGTTTCAGTTCCTGATACAGCAAAGCCATCACACCTGATGGCAGGCTGTGCCTTGAACACCCAGTTTTTTGTGATATGTTCTTTCCTTGCTGTGATGTTCTTTCCTTGCTCCCTTTGTGGGACTGATTCAAGCAAGTGTCAATCCTGCCACGTGTACAATAAGGCTCAGTCTCATCGAGCCGAAGAATATTTAGTGCTTCCAAAAATCATTCTGTGCCTTACGAGGGTAAGTGAAAAGGTGTTCTAGCAGTGCATTTATTAAGATTTACTTTTTTTTGCCTAACATTTTTCTACAGCTGCTAGATCATAGTTGGTTTGAAATCTTGGCTGGTACAGCATCATTATAGAAGGGGAATTATGCTAGCGGGGAATGTGTTTGGCTGTATAGCCTTTAGCTGTTTAATATTAATTTGTTTGACTGCATATTTGTGGGTGCTGTTGTACAGCCATGTGAGTCCCGATGCCCGAGTGATTCTGCAGTGCCAGTTCCTGCCAGAGAGCTGAGCGAGGGCTCTTATCCTTGATTTGACCTGATGGTTCTCACTGGGCTGTGCCAGAGCAGGACCTCCAAGGTTCAACAACCATAATGATGTATCTGCTTTCTTTCTCCAGTATGCCTCCATGGCTGTCTTCAAGACATACTGGGATACCTTTCTATCATGGTTGATGTATATGTAACTATTTTCCTGCATCCTTTAGCTGGTAAAATAGCTTTTTATTCTGCATTTCATTTTTTCTTTCCTCTTTTTTCTTTCAGAGATTGCTGGTTAATTTTTCTGAGCAATTAAATCCAGTTTTGTTTAAATGTTTTAAAGTAGCAGTGCATATGCTTGCAATAGACACTTTAAAATTAAAATAATAAATATTGAGAGGGTCATTTCTTTCAGACTGTGTATGTCTTTCAGACTTTTTATGCATGCACAACAAATTGTCCCTTATTCCCCATATCTTGAAGCTAATAGCACAAAACTAATGTTGTCAAATGATCACTGCTATTGACTGTCAAATTAATCAGACTTTGGGCTTCAGTTAGCCTTAAAGAAAGACTTGAGATATTAGATGGTGTTCTGGGAACCACCTGATCCCAGTGAGATGAAGTCTGGTTTTGTGATTAGGGCTCCAGGCTGGGATTTAGGAGCTCAGGTTTTGGCTTTGCTACAGAATTCCTGTGTTCACAAAGGCAAATCATTTAGGAAGTGCTTTGTCACCTTAACAAATGTGAAAGAGTGTGTTGGAAATTTCCAGCTGAACATTGTCATTAGTGAATGTTAGTGCTTCAGAAATAGGTTTGGGATTTAGTTTATCTGCTAATGCAAATAGTTTTGGTGGAAAGGGTTGGTTTTTTCTTCTTAAAAGAAACTTCAGAAATTTAGAGGGAAAAGGTTTATTGAAAAGCTATTTTTAATTTTTCTGCTTTTAAGTAACTTTCTATTTTGAAGTATTTAAAAAAACTCTGAATTAGTGAAGTTAATATTAACAGATTCAATTGAATGACTTTTAAGGATCATTTCCTTTCAAGCTTGTCATTTTTATTTGTCATTCTAATTCTGAACACGAAACCAAGTGAAATCTGTCCTGTGAGGTGAAAAAGCTTGTTTGTACCTATCTGGAACACCTGGCATGTGCCTCTGCTGACTACTATTCATATAAAGGTGCTAGCATTTACTTACTTCTATGCACATTCTTATGTCTCATTTCATTCAGTGAGTCCTGAGTGTCTATTTACCTATGTTAGAATTCTGTCCAGAATGGGAATGTTCCTTCAACGGGAGCCTTTTTGTGTCCCTCGCATGTTAAAGAGAGTGAACACAATCCCTTCTCACACATTTAAGTATTTGTTAAAGACTTCTGAACGTTTAGGAAGATACCGATAACAGTAATTTGGAGTGCCACGGTATGGCCTACAGGCCATCAATCTAAAAACACTGACCACAGTTAAGTCCAATTAGTTTGAGGATGGTCTGGTTGACTGACTTGGCAAGATCCTCTGTTAAAGAGGAGAACCTCTAACTGACATTTGATTTCCTTTGAGCGGTTACTTAGACGGTTTGCTGTTTGGAGGAAGGTTTTCTGTATTGTCATGGCTGGAGAGAGCTCTCCTGCCAAGGTGTCAGCATATCCCCAGTAATGGTGGTCAAACCATGGCTGGGCTTGGAGAAAGCCACACTTCTTGTAAGGGTGATATTTTAACCAGCTAATATATTGTTTGCTAGGTAGGTCATGTGAATTTCTTTGCTAGAGATTTATGAATCTCTAATTGCATAAGCAAACGCTAATAGTTGACATGTTTCCAGACAAGACAGCAAATAAAACCAGCGTATCATTCCTGTATGAAGGGCTAGCAGTGATGGTGAAAACACAGATGGAATACAAAATTAAAACTTTCCACTTTTTCTCTTTTTCAGCCATGGGTTGTCTGTTTTCAGATGCTATGGGCCATAAACTTTGGCAATATAAAAGCAATGCACTTGACTGTAAGGAGGCTAGGAGGCTTAAAAACAAGTTTCCTCTTCCCTTGCCCCCCCATCAAGACATGATGAATCAGTAGGTTGAGACCATGGCTGATGTTGAGATGCACAGTCATCTTATTTTTTGCAGGATTTACTATGAAGTGAGTTATATTTTAGCATGGGTCTAAGTATTTGAATCTATCCCTGACTCTTTCTCTGGTTCATTAATGGGCTGCAGTGCTGCCATCACCATGGTATCCTGCTACTTCTTCCCCTGTGAAGACTGCAAAACTGCATGTTGATGAAATTTACATTTTTAATTCTCCACTCTCCACGCCTATACGTATAAAAGTGTTTTGCAAAGCCATAGGGGAACACAAACGCAAGGACAATCTGGTATTGAGAAATTGCTAGGGCTGCTGGGTTGTTTTGTTTGTTTTTAATGCTCTTCCTTTATGCTATTATACTGCAGCCATCATTGGTTCAATACCTGCTCCTAGGTAGACACCAGAACACCAGATGGATTACGTACTTTACAGCCTTAATGATAGTGGCTGATAATGTGTGCAAATCTCCTTTTCACTGATTGTTCAAGGCAGTTAAGAAATACTGAATACAGCTGTACATAATTACGCTTCTTTTGAAACTAAACCAGCCTGTGAAATTTCTGTTCCTGGAAAATGGTCAAAATTAGTCAATAGCAAAAACAAAACAAACAAACAACAAAACCCCAAACCCTTTACATGTACTTAGTTAATGGTATATTGTGACATTTTCTTTCTTAGATGCAAGGCTGCCCTGCCAACTCTATTGAGACTTAAAGGAGGAAAAAAAAAAAGCTGCATAATGAAACTAAGAAAAGGTGGTTTTGCTGCAGGTGTAGGAAGATGCTGATTTGACAGTACTCTGTGCGTATGCACTTGTTTATGTCAGAATGAGTTTGTGTAGGACTAAGTATGGATATATCTTAATATGTTGCAAGTATGTGAAGGGATGTTCCCTCTTTCTGCCCACTCCCTGTTTCTTTCACGTTTCTTTGAGTTACTGCAAGATCAACCTTTGAAATTATCTTTTTTGACTTGTTTATCCTCAGCTTTTCTTCCTTTGTTCTATCATTCTGCAAAATTTCCTTTTCTAAACGACTGAAGAAAACAAGATCAGAGTTTTATTAGGTTTTGCCTTCCCTTCCCCCAGTTTTTCTCCTGTTGAAACTTGCCAATCAGTTTTAAAGCCTACATTGGGCTTTTCTGCAGCACAGGAGATATCATTAAGGCTTTAAACCCACTAATGAGGGAAATGTGCGCTGCTTGAAGGCTCCTGCAATATTAACTACATCCAATTATGTTAGGTAAACGTATGAGTATAGTCAAAACAGGATGAAAGCATATCTTTCTATTCAGGCCAAAAGCAGTCTTCTGAGCCAATCTTTCATCAAACTTACATTGGCTATTTATTTACTGGCTTTGCAGCACTTTTTTTGTTAGGCTGCAATGCTGAAGACAAACACTTATAGACAGGAAAAGACTATCTATTCCCAGGGCTCTGTTCCTTATTTAAAGAACATGTTTTATTGCTGGATAAAATAAGTGAAATCTTAAGGGTGGTAAATGATTTTTTCCTGTTTAAATACAGTATTGCTTCCTTATCTAATCTTGTCCTTAGCTGACTGTGTTATGAGTAGGTGTGATACATGTGGAGATGCAGTTCATGCTGCTCTTTGCTGCTGCTGACCTTTGATTTCTGTTGATTTGTTCTTTAAAGGGAAGTTCAACTTTTCCTACTTCTTTGGGCATGTACTGTGAGGATATTTTTTCTGAAGCTTATTCAGTCTAGTAGCGTGGGTTTTCAACACTCCCTTGTTTCTGACTTCTGAAACTGTTGTCAGTTGCAGATTAGTTGTTTTGTTTACAGTTTTCTCCCTTTTCCCTGTTCTTGACACAGAGCACCATGTTCTTTGATTCCTGCCTTTCCCAGCCTGCTTTTGTTAGGAGAAGAGTAATTAGTTGGTCACTTGTTCCAGACTTCACATAGGCTCAGATCACAGCATTATCGTTGGCCTTTTCACATGCTTGAACAATCATAGTTCAGACCCAGGGATATGCTTTGTTCTCATGTCTTTAAACACATTTGGAGGTAACTACCTGGTCATGACCAAAAAGTTGTTTTGAAGAATCTGATGACAGAGGAACCCATTGAGGTCCATATTTCACAGCACAGAGGCCTGATGTACATGTCCTTACCCAGAAGCCTAGAAGTTCAGCACTGAGCATTGGAGCAGACGTGACACAGCAATATATGATACTTTGAATAGTTGTCATGTGTCATGTCTAAGATCTGCATAGCCTAGCTGAGCGTCCTCTTTCAAACATGGCCAGCAGCAGAAGTCAAAAGACTAACATAACAGCAAGACAGACAGTGACAATAATGTTCCTTCTGGCTTATTCGCTCAGCCTCCAGCAACTAGTGCTGTACTGACTTCCAGTGCCAGAGGCTGCATCTGGGCATCATTTCTCCCACTGGTTCCATTGACTCAAATCAGTTCCCACCCTACCCTGGCTTTGGACTCTCTTTTATTAACTATTATGCAAGCAAGTGACTTTTTTTCATGGATGAACTCTTTGTTTCTAATGTGCTCGAAGTTATATTGGGGGACTTGTGTGTGTGCAAGTGAAGTTCATTCTTCTTCAGTGAGAGTTAATGTGATACATATGGGCATTATTATACTAATTCTTGCAAGCCTCTGCTCTTCATTTTAAATCTTTTAAAAGCAGTATTATCATCTCAAAAATAGCGGGAATAATTCTTTCTTTAGTCATTCATTTAGATAGCTTAATCCATTTACCTGCCTTTATATTTATGTTTCAAGTTAAACATATGGAAGGTTTTTTCCTTTCCTTCTTTTATATATATATATAATGATAATATTCTTATCTAACACAAGGCCAACAACCTTTTGTTAACATGTCTTAGCTGAAGTTACCATTCCCACGGCAAGGCCTACAAAATGGATCATATGAGCATTCTTCATCTGGTTCAGCTCAGAAGCTAATCCATCTTAGTTTATGTATCAATGTGGACTTTTTCAAAACTATGCAGGTTGACTTGGCACTGAAGCAGATGATGGGTGCTCACACAGGCTCTCCACCAGCTCCATTTCAGTGGTTTTAATCTCCAATAGATGGGGAGTCGTAAACAGCTGCTGGGGTAGTAGCATCTTAAATTGGTGCAGGTGCTTCTGTAGTAGTTCTTTGACCAAAGACTGGAAAGCTGTCTTCTGAACTTTACAAAATCACCTAGCAATTAACTCTGGTAAATTTTTCCTGAGAAAAAAAATGTTTGCTATCCTGTTTTTCTGCTTTTGATTGTATGCTATGTAATGTTCATACTGCAAGAGTGAAAACTCCATGGAAAAGGGTGTTCAGAGACGATGTGCTCCTTACCACTGACAGTGTGCTGCAGCTATAAATCTTACGGATCAGAAGTGAAAAGTGAGTCTTCAGGTCTTATTTTAGTCTCTAGTGAGAATTCTTTTTCGTTTAAATAGCAAGCACATACCTGTGGCACCATTTGTTGTAGATAGTTGATAGCAAATAGTTGGCTGTCCGGAGCCTTCAGGAGGGAACAGGCTGCAGTGTGTCATGACCATGCAACACTCTTGACCATGACCAAGGAAAGTTGCAGGCACTTTCCAGTTCTGCTGACTTTTTGTCGGCGTTAAATTCACCACCTTTAAAAGCGAAAGGAAAGAGGAGGGGGTGGGTATGAATTCAAGTCTTCACACTGCACAGCTTGCTGTCAGCTCTCCAGCGTAACAAGTGCTCCCTGCTTTGAGCACTCCTGGCCACTGCTCATTTTCACACTGATTCACCTGTTTCTGAAGGCTGGGTGATGGCCAGAGGAGGCTCCATTTAGAGACACATTCGCAGCAACAGATAGAGATACGGATCAGGAAACACCTATCCCGCAGTAAAAGAAAAGGATTGTTGATCATTGTTAATTATTTACTCCTGCAATAGAAACTAAAATAACTACATTCTTTACTGAAATAATGCCCCATTCTTTTTGTTTTCCTTACATGCTTGCTCTTGCAGAAAAGGGTTTGGGGAAATAAGTAGTAAAAACATGAACTCTCTTGCACTGTTCTTCTCTACTAGATTAATTGTAAGTTGAAGATACACAAAATATTCTTCTTTTCCCTTTTCAAGGCAATTGCAAAGGACAGTTTCCCTATTTCCTTTTCCATTTTCAATATGCGCATTTAGATGAAGCTAAAACTGCACTCTTGCACTTTTTATGCAGCTTTCCTAAAATAATTCTGAATAATTTAACAATGGCTCAGAAACATTCCAGTTTAACCAGTCGCTGACCTTCAGTCATGTTTTAATGTCAGCAGGACAATACTGGTATTTCATCAGTTTCAAAGAAGCCGTACTGTATCAGAGGCAATGGTGATATCTATAATTAAAGTTGCCCAATATTTCCATTACAACGTTTACCTTTCACTAGGTTATAAAACTTTAACTGTTTTGATTAATATTTTCTGTTTAGAATTTTTCAGTCAAAATAGTCTTGCTATTTTTGAGAAGAAGCTTAGGGAAAAGATAGGGTTATTTATCCATTGTGGGGAAAAAATAAACCCAGAGTCTTTGACTTTGGCTTTGTTCCCTCTAGTGTAGGGGCTGGATATAAAAACCACTTCAAAAATCTGACCAAACTGCTTAAGTTTATAAGCCCCTGAAGAATCTCAGTAAACACAAAAATTATTAAAGAACAAGGAAACTCACTTGCTAGTATCGCTCTCCGGTGACAGAGCTATGCAGATCTCTAACTTCTACAAGTTGTCATGTGACTTTATGTCTAAAGGTTGAGAATCCTGAGTTTGTGACTGATTCATTTCCCATGAAAGTTGGGGTTTTGGTGTGTAGCATTAAAATCTTTCAGGACATTGTTTTTGTTATAAATGTTACATTCGCAAAATCAAATAGAGATCCTATGTGGAAAAAAATAGTCTAGGATAACATAACTAAAGAATTGGACTCATTTTTGTATCTGCTTTAGGACACAGAATCTGCTTTTAAGATTTTTTAAGATTTTAAGTTTAAGATTTTGAAACCGTTATTTTGCTCTCTAAATTTTGTCCTAATACAATTGTAATGGACTCAGAAGGAATCAATGACATGCTATATTGCCAGCATCAAGAAATAAATTTAAAAAAAGTGTACTTTACGTGGCCCTTAAAGTTTTCTGAGATTTGTTTAGAAAATGTGTAAAGTTTCATATTGTGGCTGATTTTGAAGAGTCAAAAGCCAAAATAAAAATAAGAAGTTGGTTAGAATATTTTGTTTCAGTTACAGCTTCTAATATAAAGTTAAAGTTGTTTCAATTTGCAAAGCAAAGCTATTTTGTTCCAAAAACATATATAACAAGATATTTTGTTGGAACTTTTCTCCACTTTTTCTTCCAGCAAGCCTGAAAAAACAAATTGATTTTGCAGTATTTCCAGTTTATTTCAACCATGCAGCTTTATTTAAGTTTCTTCTACCAGCTCTGGTTTTATTTTGTTTACTGTTTGATTTGAGTTTTTAGAGGGAACGCCCCCTCTCTAATTGATGTTTGACCATGTCAGATTAGATGTTCTCTGGACGCCCTGGCTCCTGGATGGCACAGCCTTGGTTTTTCCCTCCTCAGTGGTCAAGTGGGGCAGCTCTCATTTCCTCATTTCTTTCAGCTGTTCCCTCGGCTCTCGTGTCAGCTTTTATATTATATTATATTGGCAATGCACAGTCAGTTTTGGCTGGAAGAACATAGGCTGGCCCCAGGATTAAGATATATTCTAAGTAAAAATTTCAGCAGGGTTTTAGACGTGTTGCAGGGGGTTATTTTTTCCATTTCAAGGCCACTTGTATTTATCAGACTCTTGTATATGGGAGGGGGATTCAGCACCAGCTCCAGATGTGGAGGAAGCAGCTGTGCAGATGCAAAATGAGTTCATGTGATGTGGGAGCTCATGCTGCACTGAGCAGCACTAATGGTTAGAAACTAAAACCCCTTCCCTTCCCCTTCTCCCACCCACCAGTAAAGCTGGGATTGGAAATGTGGGTGCCAATAGCTTGCAAAAATGTGATCATGTGTGCGTGAGTACGGGTGCAGTCTGGCACTGCTGCACCCCTGAACGTGATTTCACTGAACATGTGGTCTTCTAGAGAGCAAGTCCTCTTTTCCCCTTCAAATGGGAAGTCCCAGCAGGCAGGACCACAGCAACCTCCACTCGAGTTCCTTGTCATCTTTCCATGTCCCCCTGGCTGTTGTGAGGTTAATACCCAGAGAAAACTTGCAGGTCTTTCATTCTCCCAGTTGGCACATGCTGCTTCCTTGGGTACTCGCTAAAAGGGAATCTAAATCCCAAACACTGCTCTGTCCTGGTGTGCATTTGCTGAGCTTCCAGCTTGTCTACACCTGAAATTCTAGTGCTGCCTTTTTTGGGCAGCATAAGGGGGGAGAATTCAGGATCCAACCCATCCCTCTCATCTCAGGTCACGGTGAAGCAATGGGGTGGTGAAACAGGCCCTCCAAACTGTGTCACCTGGAGGAGGCCTGTTTTGTAAGAAAGGGATCAGTGAGCTTGGGCACATGGACTCCACTCTGTGGGGTTGTTTGTTGTTTTTAAATTTTATCTCACTCTAGAACTCTTAAGATAATAAGATATGGAGGTGTGCTTCATGCTTCATAATCCACACTGCTTGCTATTACAAGCCTAATATGTTTAAGAATGCAAAAAGTACCTAATACTGTTAATTTATTTTGAACAAGGTACTTGCTGATACTCAGAGGAGCGTTTTAGCTGCTCTCCTGGAAGAAATCAAATAAGAGTGATGTGAGGAACAATCTGGTTACAGGTTGTTTGGGAAGTGACACTGTTTCACTGAAATTGAGAGCTCCGGGGAACTCATGATAAGTCCTGTAATATTATCTGTACACAATAGGACTTTATTATTGTTGAAATTATCTTATGAAAAACACTTAATTCTTGATGTGCTCAAATTAATTTGTGAGAGTCAAATGAACAAACACTATTTCATATAAGCACGTTTTGACATGGTTTGATAAATGGGATATTTTTTTTTACTTGATTGAAACCAGACAAATAACCACAAATCTGAAATCTTGGAAGATAAAATCGTGAAAGTGTGCTGTGCAACTACTTGCAAAGTTTTATAGCCTAGCTCTTCTTGAGGGACAAATAAATGAGAAATGAAAACAGCTACTACTATCAGGAAAATGCATTAGTATTTTGACAGATAGATGTGGAAATCTTAATACGTGAAGTTTGTTTTTTTCCCTGATGTGTAAATATACACTTAATGTAATTAGAAACAATTGTGAAGTAGCAGGCAGGGAATTCAAATTCTTCTGTTAAGCAGATATTGCAAATGTGATTTGTTGACAGCTTGTCGTGCTGCCATTACAACTGACCTGGAGTTTTCTTACTGGACAACTTTTAAAAGGAAAGCTAACATAAAAAGAGATATATTTGGCTAGGGAGTGCTCTGCCTCTGACTTGCAGCAGATGCTTAGAGAAAAAGCAGATGAACAGGGCAAGTGCAGGGTGCTATGTTTTATAGAATAGCCCCCTAACATCTCCATGTCTGACTTACTGAGCTGGGGGTTGCATCCATGTTTTTAACTTTTAATAGCCCTTTTCTTCCAGTAGTTTGATTATAAAAGCATCTTGAACCCATTTGTAATTCTGAAAACCACATGAAGTCTTCAGAAGGAAACTTTTATTTACTTTGTTTGACATTGTTTTCAAATTTTCATTTTAGCATTAGGGGGAAAATAGGTGAAATGCTCCTTCCTTGAGTTGTTTTGCACATATTGGATATTGTTGATCTGAGCTGCTGATTCCAAATGCTCTGTTTCAAATTAGATAAATGAGAGTTTCAAATATATTTTGTATACCAGGATGTTGTCACACAGGAAATGGGATATTAGGCATCAACTTTTAGGTGCTGCATGGGAACTTGGAAGACTGATACAAACCCTTTGAAAAGACTCTCAGATTTTGGTTATAGTTTACTACTTACTTGTTTTCTCTCTGTTTCTCAGTACTTTGAGATATTAAACTAGTTTGGCCTGTTTATAATTTTATTTCTATGTTACAGCATCTGATTGAAAGAGGTCAAACCGAAATTGTTGATAAAATATCAAATACATGAAAAGGGCAATGATGGTATCTTCATTGGCTGGTGTTAGTTTGGGGTTTTTGTTTTAGTTTGTGGTGGTGTTTTTTTCCTTTT
>JAOXNG010000001.1:62577504-62588226 GCA_028566535.1 Scolopax minor | reverse complement strand
TATGATATAGAAGGTAAAAATTTCCAATCTAGCAATACTTAGGAAATGGAAGGTCAAGATCCAGCTGTTTCCTTATATATGAAGGCAAATGGCATTTGCTAGGTATGACTAATGCCAGAATTAGTGTTGGAATTACTGTTAAAATTTGGGATTTTGGGTGTTCTAGAGCTTAGTTATTTGTTTGAATCTCACCAGGCTTTCAGTGCTGAGGATTGGCTCCAGCAGAAGTAAATCTTTTTGATTGGTTTTGTTAGCACTAGGTTATGATTAAGTCTAAGTTCAAGATAACAAAGTTTCTGAGATCCTGTTTTATGGAGTTTCATTTCTTGCGATGTTGTCAAAGCACGTGGAGTAGATTAGCAGCTGATTCTATAGAGGTAAATGGTTTATATTATAGGTTTTGGAACTAGTAGGTTTTTAAAGGTCTATTCAGGAATATCTTAAGAGTGTGTGCGTGCATTAACTTTCTTCTGCTGGTTGCAAAGATTCATCCCTCATTTTTCTGCAAAAGGAAGAAGGTTTCTGAAGGAATGCTGTGGTGCTCCTATCCTTCCTTCTCCAGGCAGTCATTGCTGTCTGCCAGAACCTCTGGCAGGTTCAGTCTAGCCTGCCAGTGACAACCTCAGAAAAGGAGCAAATGATTTATGAATCACACAAGGCTACAGTTATACTTGAGAATATCTCAGGGACAGGTTATTAGAGCATGAGCTGGTCCTACACATGTCCATATTGACGTGCTTCTTACCATGGTTTTGTCCTGTATTGATTATTTGTCCCTAAGACATGGTCTGGGCACAGTTCAGGGGGTGAACATGCACCGTGACCGTACGCAGCTTGGGTATGGCCATTCTCTTTGGGAAAGAGGTTTAACCCCAGGGACAGGAGGTGTTCTGTACCACTTGGCCTCAAAGCCAGAGAAGAGTCACTTCCCTGAATTATTTAGTAATACACAGCAAGCCAAATTGACTCGGGGACAAACAAGCCAATAACTGGGTCTGAAGGGTCAGCCTAAGGAACAGCTTAATGGGTAGGGAATTCTTGCATCAATTGCAAATATGCTGCTTGTCTGCAAACATTTTTTTTTTTTTCCTGTTTTAAAAGCACTGGTGTTTTAAAGGATTTATTTGGAAGAAAATCCCTCCAATATACTTCATTGTTTCTCGTGACATGTCTGTGACTGTAGGAACCCTTGCAGGTATGCTGCAGCAGATTACCATGCTGCCAGTAGTTTTCATGCAGCATTACTGAACCGCAGTCAGAAATGGTTGATTGCACAGGAGAAGGAAGAGCAGAGCAGTTGTTGAGTATTTAGATAATGCTAGATGGAATATGACTCTGATTGCATTTGACTTAAAAGCAACCTCCTTCCCTACCTAAAAACCAAAATCCCACTCCTGAAAATATTACAGCTGCCTCCCATGGTAATTTTTTTAGTGATTTTTATAGGCTCAAGAATTCTCAGATACAGCTAGTACTTCGTCCATTCGGAGAGAGGTGACACTTCATCTTTCACTAAGATACTTCAGGCTCATTCTCATACCAAATCCATTTTCATTCCTGCTATATGAACCTGTAACATGGGTTATACAATTAGGAGGAAAGTGTTTGCAGAAACGATAAGGAAAACCTGATAAATGAAGTCTGCTATACCCTGTCAGTCACGCCGATGCTATTCCAATAAACACAAACACATTTTTGTGTACTCGGTTTAAAGAGACAGAGTAAAATAATTTATGACCAAAATTGTCTTTCCTTCCTTATGGCATTTATTTATATATTATACTATACACACCAAAAATATGTCAGGGGAGCACTGCTGATATAAAGTAGAGTGCTAAAAAGGCAATGCTGTGGTTAGTGTCATAGTTATAGCATTATAGTTAACAGGCTTTTCGTTCAGTAACTGGGCCCCGCTCTGGGAATGTGCTATATACAGTCTTTATGCAATTAGCAGCATTTTTTAGGGTGAATGTTTGGTTTTAGGAGGGGATTTTGCTTTCAAAGCAACAGCAGTCAGATTTATATTGCATCTGTTATTATCTAAGTAGAGCCTTGTCTTCCAGAGGAGATTTGTCTTATAGTGTGCACAGATTGGGCAGCCTTCAATTTAGGAGTGGATGCAAAATACTTTCCCAAGTGTTGCCCTATAATTTTTGCTCCCCCCCACCCCGTACAAAACCTTGTTTGGAAGACAAAATCAGTCATTTCCTTGTGGAAATTGTTATCCTGCTCTTTCACTGTAGTTTCTGAGTGCCTCAGAAATGTTAATGTATCATTAGCAGTTCTAAGGAGGTGATGTGGTATCTGCACTTTATAAATCAGGACTAAAGGCTGGTGGTTGAAGCACATGTCCAAGAGTGTTTTCTAATTTGGGGTCTCCATTCAATGACCCGATTTCTTGGACTAATGTATTACATGTGATCAAGGCACATTCCCTGCTGTTTATTTCAGTGGCATTAGTGAGTGCTCAGGAGCTCTGCAATCTGGGCCTCGGGGCTTGAAACTGAAGACTAAAGGTATAAGGAATGCTTATTTGGTGACCAGCTGAGTCAAGATTTAGCGTAAAGGGCTTCCCTAGCAGCACATAAAAATTGTGAGGCAGATTTTAGCATGGAGTACTTTATCCAAGGATGATGCTCCTTTCCAGTTGTCTGGAGCCTCTTTCTTCTGATGCTACTATGCCTTTGAGTATCTGTAACAAAAGAGGTAGTGCTGCAGTGAGTGCTGGTCTCTCTAGCTGTGCTTCTGATCCCCAGAACAGATGCCTACTGTTAGACAAGTTAGAAAACAGATCATTTATTTAAAGAGGATACTCAGAGAAAACGGTCTAAACAATTTCAGCGTTGATAGACTGTCCCAAATCTTCCTTGTTACTGCGCAAAATAGGACAGTCTATGTATACCTTAAAAACATGCCCATATTTTATCTTACAGTAGTCATCTGATGAAAGTACTCGAGTCAGTCTCTTCCTTCAGCTAAATATTGTGCTATGTACTCTTCTATTTGAAAACAGCTCATCTTTGCTCAAAACTGGTCTGTAGTGTCAGCTCAGTGACATTAGTTTACTACACTGGGTGGTGTTGCCGAGAATGTAAAACTATCCCATTAGCCTGTTTGCAATATAAAATAGGCTTCTGCATTTTACAGGCTTATGCAGTGTAGCAAGATTCTGGCATGTGTAGAGGAAAAAGGTGTTAAGGAGAGCTGGCAGCTCCTTAAAGAGAAGATATTAAGTGCAAACTCTTCCAATAAGGAGGAAAGTTAAGGAAGTGCAGTAGAAGACCAGAGTAGCTAAATTGTCAGCTCTTCATGGCCCCTGAAGAAAAGAAGTTTTTTACAGAGTGGGAAGTAGGTCAGATTTCCAAGAACAGAGATAAAAAAGCAGCATATAGGGACAAAAAAAAAAATCAGAAATCTTGAGGCAAAAAGTATCCAGGTGTGTAACAGGTGGTAAGAACTCATTTTTCATGTACATGAGTAATGAAAGCAAGACTGAAAAAAAATGTTAGAGGGTGAAAGGGATCAACAGATGGCATTGGGAAGGTCAAAGTGTCTTTGGTTTGTTTGAGTCTTTCCCTGTAAAGTAGACAGTTGATAATATGGGAGACTCTACTGCCACTGCTACCCTCGGCTGGTAGGCAGGAGCCTGGGTCCTAGTATATCTTACATGCACAAGTAAGTGTTTGTATGCACCCTGGTATCTACAGAAGTTTACACCTTCCATCCCAGCTGCCAATTTTGGGATGGTTTGTCTGGAGGACACTGCTGTACAATACCTGAAATACTGATTGAAGATGACTTGGGAAGTGTGTGGGAACAATCCATTGTCAGAAGAGAAGCTTGAGCTTGGAGGATCCCCAAGGTGGCTTCTTTTTAAGTGCTGTTCTGTACTTTTGTTAATGGGTTAGATGATGGCACTGAGTGCGATAACAATTTATATAGAAGGCACAAAGCTGGTAAGGATGAAAGACACTATGAAAGAAAGGGCTACAATTCAAAGTGTTCTTGATCAGTTGGAGAAGTAATTATAAAAAGAATGGTCACAGTTCAACAAAGGCATGTTCTATACGCGACTCTTAGGAGTAACCAACTTCAATGATAAAGGTGGAGAATATATTCGTAGGGTCTAATTATTCAGAAAAAAGTCTGAGAGTTGCAAGGAATCAGAAGCCAGAACATGAGTTGACATTGTCATCTGTATTATGTAGTATTTTGGGTGAATAGAGAGAAATATAGCCTTCAGAACACATGAAAAAACACACTCCTTGGCTGGAGTACCAGGTCAAGTCACAAGGACTATACATTGATAAAGATGTAAATTAGCAACACTATGCAGAGGGGCAGCAACAAGACTGAACAAACCATCCCAGATAACATGACCGATAAATATTTATTGAGTGAATTGGTGTTATTTGGTGTAGATGGCAGTAATATGATTAGTGGTTATTATAGTCTTCTGTATATATGAAGTGCTGCAAAGAGGGAGAGAATAACCTGTTTTCTGTGTCTGTGTTAGCACAAGGACTAAAAAGCAAAGTTCCAGCAGGAGAGATGGCACTGCCCAGCTAAGAGTAGTCCAGCACTGGAAGAGTTTGCGTGGGGGGATTTTTAAATCTCCGTTGTTGGAGGCCTTCAAGAACAATTAGGAAACAGCCTGTGGCAATAATACAAGTTGGAGTAGATTCTGCTGTGGAGCTGGACGTTGCCTGATGCTTCTTCCAGGCATAACTGCATTGTTTTCTGACACGCTTCCTCTTTCATCATTTTTATCCTTTTACTCCTTGATGAATAACACTATTGTTTGGATAGGGATTTTTAAGTTGGTGTTGGAAATTAAAGTTTAGCAAATACTTTAACAGTCATCTTGGTACAGATCTTCATGGGGCAGTGCTTTAAACTACTACCTTTGACTAACTGCTGAAGCTGTAAGAGTCCCAGGCCGCAACTTCTTAGGGAGGGTGTTCCTTATAGATGGAGTAAGGACTGGGACTTGCTTTCTAATCAACATATTTTCTGAAGACTTTTAAAATGCATGTAACAGTCTGACATACCAGCTGTCACCAGAAATCGTGTCCCCCACCAACACCCACGTGCGGTGCGTTGGCACTCATGTCACACGGAGAGGGAGTGTTGACAGGTCCTCTTGCTAGTCACCTTAGAAAAGGAGGAAAGAAGCCAGGGTTCAGCAAAGGAGAACTGGCAATCACAGGAGAACACCAGGAATGACAGAACCAGAACAGCCTGAGCAAGGACCTACTGGACTGGCCCAGGGATTTTTTGCAAGTCCAAGAGGAAATGCATGCATGCAGAAAAAGAGAAAATTTTCTATAGCTTCATCTATGTTTAGTTTGGTGTTTGGGTCTGATTCAAACCTCTCTCCTCGTAGACAGCAGTGCAACACCATTCATGGCCAATCTTTCCAAGTTGCAGAGTGTTGAGTAGCTCTAGTTGCATTTGTGTGAAAACTAAATAATGCTTTCTTTTGTCTTAGAAGCCGAACTTGATTTCCAAGCCAATGCTTGACAGCATCCTTTGTCTTCGTGATGACAGATGGAGGTATGTCCGTAGCCTCCTGGCCCCAGCCTTCAGTGATACCAAACTGAAAGAGGTAAGATATAGGCTATACTGCATTCCTAATTTAGATGATATAATAGTTTTCTGGTTTTTTTTCATGCAAGCACCTACTTTATAGAGCTCTAGCACCTACTTTGTGCCAGGTTATTTAGACCTGAAGAGCACGTGCAGCTGAGTATATGTATAGTGTGGTCCAGGTCAGAGATTGGTGAAAATCAGAATGGTTTGTCTGAGAATATGATCCTCTGTCTTTATATAAAACAGTTTGTCCATAAAAGTGTCGCAAACTCAGAAAGGAGCCTTACACCTTCCTTCCTCTGGCCCTGTTAGGAGTGAGCTAAAGTACCGGAAAGGTTATTGCTCCCAGTTGGAACATAGCTTTTCGTGATTTGCAGAGTCAGCAGCTTTCACGTTAACACAGGAACTGCTGTCAGTCTATTTTCATTTCTCCATCTCCTTCCCCCCTCCTCCTTTTATTCTTTAATCCTTTCATATAATAAAATAAGTCACTGGAACAGAATGTCATTGCCAGATAAATACCTCTGACTGAAAATAAATGTCTCCATGCTGACCTGCTGCTAATTTCCTCTGAAGTCTCACCATTTACTTAGCCATGGGAACCCATTACTGGGCAACAAAGTCCTATTCCAGTGGCACGATATCTCTTAATTAAACACAGATAAATGATTGACTGCTTAAAGTCGTCTTTCAAGGGGGAATGGGAGGGGAATAACCAATAACAACAACAAAAACCACCTCTTCCTTTCTGTATTTTATTCTGAAAGGGAGTTGTGCCTCACTCGGGTGCCCAGTCCTGGGTTGTAAAATTTTCCACTGGGCAGACGCTTGTGTTGTTTTGACATGCCGCTGTCGAAATCCACAGTAACATCTAAATGTGTCTGGCTCTCCCAGCTCTATAGACAGCGGTCGCTTAGCAACGCCGGCTGTCACCTCCTTATTATGGTAAATTCTAATTGGCCGCCAGCCTGGCAGAGATGCTGATTAATCACGACTGACAACGCCATTGGTTATGCGCCCCGACATTTGCTCTGTCACTGGTTCCATCGCGAAATTTTAGCGAGGCTAAGGATGCTTAAATATGCAAACGATTAGTTGCTCATGGCGTTGTAGGGAGAGGAGAATTTTGCATTTTCCTAGCGGAAATTAATCTGCATTACTGCAGGTCATCTGCTCTTTGCTGGTGGACTAACAAAAGATAAAGCCACGCTCTACTCAATTTGCACAGAGCCACCTCTGACAGCAAAAGCCAAGCAGACTTGACGGAGGAGAGCAGTGAGGGCGAGCAGGTGGAGGCCCTGGGCATCATGCTTTGAGGCTGGGCGGGCATGGATGGGTTTGCAGGGTTTGACCATTTAAACCAAGGTAGGAGAAGTCAGGGTGCTCACTGTGCGCTGCTTGGTGGTGGAGCTGCCACGCAGGAGTAATGGCAGGAAGTAAAATGGAGAGCTGGCTAGTGTATGGTAGCTGTCTTACAAGCAAAAATTGAGGTCTTTATTTTTAGCCTGATAATTGGCTTTCCCTATGCTGCCTCTTCCAAACTCTATGGAAGGGGTGTGATTGTGTGTGGGCTCATGGTGACCTGGGAATAGCCACTTTCTCCTCCCAGTCTAAAGAAAGTGGGAAAACGAAGAGTGGGAAATGTCTCTGAAAGGCCCAACTTTGTTCCTCTTTCCCATACCTTCACCAGAAAACCATCTGTCCTACAGAGAGAGGCACTTGCAGTAAGTCCATGTGAGATTAAGAACCACTTTTGAATGGATGCACTCCTCAGCCTTGCATTTCATTTTCTATCCAAATACATGAACGGTCCTGGGATTTGAAGTTAATGCAACTTAAGTCCTTGCCCATGTGTTTCTCTTGCTGTTGCTTAATTTAGAAGGCATACCAACACTTCTCAAAGGAAATCAATGCTCATTAATTATGATCTCACTTTTTAACTCTCCCATAGTTAGTACTCTCTCAGAACATCTATAGCACCATGGAAATAAAAATACTATGTTTGAGTATTGGCCATACTACAGAGTATTCAGGGTTATGTAGAAGACATCCTATTTATAATAAACTCTTCCTCTCTACCTCAAAGGAGTTACAAGTAAGCTGGTTTTGGTACTGATTTATTGCATAGGAACCTGGATATGTTGTTTTATACATATTTGTAAATACTACTGGATACATTCCTCATTTCTTCCCTGAAGATATTGATTTCTTTGCCACAGAGATCTGAAATCTGACAAAATCCCAAACCAAAGTCTTCCTCTGCGTTTACTCTGAATATCTGCATGGCCTTTTTTTTCCGTATGCAAACTCCCCAGTCTGCTGGAGAGACTGCAGACCTCCCAAGATAGCTTTGGAGAGTGGTTCCCCCCTAAGCACCACAGTCCTTAGTCCCAGTCCGACCATTGACCTGCCTGTCCAGATGCTCTGAGAGAACAGGGAGCTATTAGCCTGTGACAGAGCAATAAATGTTAACAACTCCTTGGGCTGCCCATAGAAATCACTTCAGATAAAAGATGCACAGGGGGATGGAGAGTTGAGCATAGGTTCCTGTTATCTCCATTTCAGAAACACAAGAATCCACTACTAGACTAAAGGAGAGCTTCGGCACTAACAATAACAAAATGACCTGGCTGCTGGAGGACAAAACCCAAGACAGAGCTAATGTGTGTTGCAAAGGTTTGACCCGATGCCCCACAGAGGCATCTTGCTGTTGTGGCTGGGAACAGAGACGTACTTTGCCCTTGTCTCTCCACAGAAGCTGTGTAGTGTCACTGAGAAGGTCACTACACTTGAGGAATTTCCCCTTAGTGGGCAAAAATCTCTAAGAGCCAATCACCAAATGAGGAAAAGTTGATCCCAGAAATTTTGAAGTTTGCAAAGTTACAAGCATTTAACTAAAGCTAAGTGTTATAGAGCTGTTGGGCAGTCAGAGCAGTCATTGCTGCTTAGATGCAGATAGTTTTTCCCCTGAGATCTTTCAAGATTTTCTAGCATCTTCTCCAGCTTTCTCTTTCTGTCCCCTTAGCTTCTCTTTAAAGCCATGCACTATTTTGCTGTTGCTTTTATGATTTTCTATACGTTGTCTGTTCTCCCTTTTTAATTTTCTTTTTCTGACAAGTATGTAAGGATTGGTAAGGCAGTCCTCCCCCCTGAAGGAGGGTTTGGCTCCAGATAACATTAAATACAAATACGATTGTGGTGAGCGTAGCATAAATCAATGGACTTGTAAGCTTGATCCTGTGGTAAGATTTGGTAACATCCAACATGAGATGCCAATTGAGTTAGTAGCTGATCTTATAATAAGCTCTTTCCAGTGACACCCCTGAATGGACTTCATAGTGCCATTACTATGGGAACACTAAGAAGAAGAAATGAGAGATAGGAGACAGGAGACCCAAGAAGTTTCACTTCCAGCTCTGCCATTGACTGCCTGTGGGTGACCTGGCAGAAACTATTTAAATTCTCTGCACAGAAACTTCTTTCTTCTGTTAAATGGGAACAATACTGACAGCTGAAAGTTGATCCAAGATGTAATTCATGAAGAATTGGTGAAATAAAATACCTGGAGGCCCTTAAGGAAAAGGTGCATTTCCTAATGTTCCTGTCATGCTCTCCTCGGTTATTATGTATTGAAACAAGGTGATACAGTAGTGATCTTGCTGTACCAATCTTGATTCCCTATTTAGTATTTCTTATTTTGTTCCTCTTCTTTTTGCTGTGGTGCCTGTGATGATCCTGCAAGTCTGGACCCCTTGTCACACTTGATAAATAGCTTTGCTTTCTTTTGCAGCCAACACCAGCAGAAAACCTATTGATTTTTATTTATTCTGATGGTGCTGCAGTAGTCTTGTCATCTCCTATCAGTATGCCGGTAATCCTCTCCTCCATTAACCAACCATTAAAATAAAACAGAATGGAGAAATTAAAGAAGAGACCCCAGCATAATGTAGCATTGTCCTAAATAACCTGCAAAGTGGAGTTTGTGTTGAGGCATTTTCTTTCAAACAAAGGGAGACGCAAAGCAGAACTTGTAATAACATGGCAGAACAGCGCAGGGAGTCCTCCAGTGTCAGTCTCAGGCATGTAGATCTTCCAGGTCCCACTAGGACATAAGATCTGACAGACCAACCATTGAGGTTTCCTTGATTTGCTCTTACTCTGCTTGTGCACATTCATCAGAGGCGTTTTGGAAGGGTCTCTGGAAATTGCTAAAGCAAGTGTGCTTACTTGAGGCAAAGCAAATCACTAATGTGATCACTAAGCTGGCATGTGAAATGTGCATATCCATGAGCCACAACTCAGTGTCTGGTTGAGTTGTTCACTTTGTTAAGTTGTGCCCATGAATAGCAGGGCCCCACTGCGAGGCGATGGAAACAAATCCTCCCACAAACACCTTCCAGACACTCCACTCTTTACTTGGTTTTACTCAGGGACTTGAAATCTGATACAGAAGCAATTCTTATGTTAGGGATGTATCCTTTTTCCTTCTCCTTCCTTTATATCTTATCCCATTTGTGGGACGAGGGGCCCAACACAGCCTCTGCGTACTGTATGTGAGCAGTAAAGTCTCCAGTATGTCTATCTACAGTAAATATGGTTCAGCCTTCTGTATTATAGTTTGGGTGCTCACAAGTAATAGTGAATACCGATGGCCACATCTAACTAGAGGAACGTGATTCTGATGCCTTGGAATGGTGAAAACATCCCCATGCAGTGTGCGTACGCAGAATCAGAAACTAATTGTTATTATGTGCCAAATAGCATATTGGCAGGGTTTATACAGCAAAGCCCCTGGCATCACGAAAACCCTAACCCCAAATGCTCTTCTTTGGCAGAAAGCAAGAAATTTGGACTCTGGGCTACTCTTGCTATTAGATAACTGGCAGATCAAATATTTACAGGGACCATATTGTTTAGATTTTTCTTCATCCTGTTACTCTCAGCCAATCTGAACACAGAGCAGCTGGGGTTTGTTTACCCACCAAGAACTGAGTCTCATGCAGGTTATGGAGCTTTTATGTTCTGACTGGCAAATGAGAATGTATAGGAAGTTAGTGGTACCCAAGGCGATGCAGATCAACATCTCTGTTTCTGTGCCAATTTTCAAAGTTTGGTATAGTTCACTTCCCC
>JAOXNG010000001.1:62405400-62425825 GCA_028566535.1 Scolopax minor | reverse complement strand
GGATCTAATTAGATTGTTCTTAGTGAAAACCGTGATCAAGACTAATAAGAATCACTTGTTACTGTTTTTCTGCAATCTGTTCCAAAAACGTTAGGCTCAACCAATTCTAAAAATAAAATAATGGGGTAATTTTAGCATCAAGTGCCTTTTAATTTAGAAGCAGCACCAGTCTTTCTTTTCCAGGTATTTGCAAAGTTAATATTTAACAACACCATGGTACATCCAGTATTCTAATTCTCTGTTCTTTGAGTACAACTATTTCTTACCACCTAAAGAATCTAAACTGTAATATGTACTTTGCAACCCAGACGTGAGCAAGACACAGGAAATGATGGGATATATAAGAATGACAAAGAATTAAAACTTGATCTGTCATTTCTAATAATTTCATCTATAATTAACAGGTAGCTGAAAAACCCCATTCAGACAGTGTATAGTTTAATCAACCTTTTTAATGTTCATCTTTAAACTGATTTTGTTACTCCTTTTTTTACTGTCTGATAATGCACCAAAATCTCCAAAATGATGAAAGATTTTGCAAAATACAAAAAAAATATTTTTGCAGAAACTCCAATTACTATTTGCTCAGCACAGTGAGAAAAGACCTAAAGATCATAAAAACAGTAGGATCACTTCTAAAAATCACTGGCAAAAGGTTTTGTTTCTTTTTAACTTATAATCTATGAAAATTAGGTTTGTAAATATTCTTTTAAAAAAAACAGTAGAAAGATCTATCCACAAGGTATAAATTCTGGATGCTCGTGCACAGGAGGCTAACAGTGCCATAGGTTTTAGTATCAGCTGAATGGAATTAGCATTAGTGCCTACATGAATTGCTTCTAAAGATATAAATTACTTTTTTCTCCCTCAAACAAGTTTCTCATAAATATACTCAAAACTAACTAATTTTCTTTCAAAACTTTTCTTACAACTCTGTTACCCCTCTGCATATAGGACAGAGCACACCTATCAGGCCAACCAGTAATACTAGTCACATTATTTCCTTCTCTGTTTTGACCAGTCTGTTTACATGCATCTGTCAGTCTTTGGTTTATATCTTAAAAGTTAATGTCTTGTGGCAGGGACAAATATTATGCTACATTAATACTATAAACTTTTCAGTAACATTCATAACAACGCAAGGGGAAAATGGTAAAAATGAGAACACTAGGTGATAAAATCTTACTCTGTCCTGGCAACAAGGTGAAAGAATCAATTCAATGCCATTGTGTCTGCATAAAGAAAAAAATGAGGAAGAAACTTCCAAAATCTGGTCAGTAATTGTCTGACACCATTAATTCAATTTCTATTTCCTGTAAGTCTATATGAAGGAGACACCTAAGTTCCCGTAGACAATCATCTGAAGATGGAAGCTTTAACAGGAATCTATTTGCAAGCCATCAACTCTCTCTCACAATTGCCCTTTCTTTGCATGAAATTCGTTATGTGCTGAAGTTGAACTCAGTTACAGTACATTCATGTTTCCCAAAATCTTAGTGCTTCACTAATTTTTCAGCTACAGTAGCATAAATGCCGACACTACAGTGAGAAGTATACTCAACTGGCTTTTTAGAGAAGAGTAGGTCTATTGTATTATCAGATGGTACTGAATCCTTCCACTCCTAATTTTATTTTTGAACTTCAGCTCACAGTTCAAACTTTATCATTGATGATTAAAGCTTCAGTGAACCCTTTGTTGATGAAAAAGAATCTCAGTAGGTTCCACAAGGAAGTTCTGAACGGGGTCCTCAGGTTTTCTTAAGACTTAGAATGGTATCTTTGTAAACATTTTTCATCCTTATACATCAGTTCTGATTATAAATCAGACAGAGCAAAAGCTAAACAGCTGCTCGTTACAAGCACAGTTGCATCATACTAATATCAGCTGAAACTACTAAGCAGTCTTCCTTATATTTACAAGGCACATATCTGGAAAAGATTGCTTGTCAAAGCACCAAAAAACCTTGAATTTGATGTATTTCTTTTTGTGGCAAAAACTATGGGCAGATACCAACCCATTAATGTGACAAACCTTGAGAGGGGTTCAGGTACTGTATTTTTCATAATGAAAGGGTACTTTGAAGAAACTTCAGTGTTGGTTGGCTAACAAGTATGGAAGTTATTCAGAAAAGAAAACCCGAAGGACACAGCAGGGCCACATATCCTCATTTTCTCTAGGAAATGTTCTTATGAAATACAGTTATGCGGGAGGCTGAAGCCTGAGCTAGTTCATTTGTAGAACCAACACTGAAGTGATTAAAATGGCTTATTTAAAGATGGGAATAATTAATACAGCTGGAGATGCACCAATGCTACCTGCAGACTAATCTGAAAATACAGGGAACAAATCCCTAGAAGAGAAGGGATGATGTTTAACACTGAGTTATGTACTAGCTCATGTTTCATCACTTTACTGCCATCTTCTAGAGTAAAAAGTTGAAGTAAACAATGAAGCTCCATCAGTTTTACACCATGAAACTAAGACGAGGAAAGAGAACAAATGTTTGTACAACAAAGTTAGATTATTTGTGCTATAATGACAAGAGCTGCCTGGCTGATTTTTTTTTTTTTTTAATTTAAGGAAAATCAGAAAAATGTAATGTTTTGAAAAATTGTCACCATCTTTCAGTCATAGCTGTTATTTATGAACAAATCAAGCATTTCGATGTAGTCTGCCATCACAATTTAATGGAACTGCAGTGAAATATTACAATATCTTATTTTGTAAGGAAGAATGCACAAAAAGTAAGTATAAGTGGCATTCCATGCTAATGTCTATTGTCAGAAAAAAATAAATGTTTTACTCTGAAGCTCAAATACTCAATCACTAATTTTTGTGTATCTAGCAAACAAGAATTTTGCCTTTTTAATTAAAAAATGTACTCTTTTGTATAATGAGTAGAAGTTACTATAAATCTTAATATTCTCTCCTTGCTATTCTGATTTGTCTCTAACAAGTGTATAACTGAATATGACTTACCTTGAAGTAGAGCTGCAATCTGGAGTGACTGCTGAGATGGATGTTCTTTAAGAATATCTAAAACCGTTCTACCCAAACTGTCCTTTATGTTGGTATCAATTCCTGAAAAAGAAAATGATCTGTGGTGGAATTTTTAACACCAAGTACTTCTGATTATAAAAGTGGTATATCAGACTCAATTATCTGCCAAGTTGAATGCAAGCAGTTTTACAACTGTAGCAGATTAACAGCTGTGTTATAGTTGAAGTACAGCATCCATTTGTTTAAAGCTTGAGTAGCCTAAAATTCACATGCTGACGTGGATTGTTTTTATGTTTCTGTAACTCATGGAGATATAAAGTAAGCTTCTTAAACCAAACTTAGGATTTTAACAGGCCGTTCCTAAGAAACAGCCATCCTGAAAACAATATTTTATAAAATCAAGAACACTGAATGTTTTTACTTCATTCCTGGATTCTAATTCTTCCCAAATGGCTTTGATTCATTGGGGGTTTTCTAGTCCATAGTACCAGTATGTGTTTTGAGAGCAATACTGAAAAAGTTATTAACCTTAAAAGTTTTGTACTTCATGGCAACATGTTTGAAAATAATATTTTAAGTACACTTAAACACCCATATGTAGTATAAGGGCTGTGTAAACAGCCAAAGCGTTTCCTTACAGACTATTCCAACTCCTAACAAAGTAATTGTCTGGCTCAAACTGAATGTAACCATAAATAAGTTTGAGACTTATCCTGGATAGGTCTCAGAGAATCCATCAGTCATGAGTACATGATACTGCACAACTCTCTACCTTTGTTTTGTGGGGGTTACTTTGGAAATATTTGAATTATAGTAGAAGACTGAAAATGTATTTTAGTTTACATGTACTTTCATAAAAAGCAAAGGCTAATAAAGAGAATGAGACTTGTCTTGGGACACTGGAGGAAATCAGAGGAAGCAGGATTTATAAGGACTTTCTGGAAGCATGGAAGGATTTGTCTGCTCACCAGAAAAGGCTTCAGTTCTTGTTTTTTTTTCCTGACCTGATAGTTTCCTGATTTGTTTTGTAAGAAAAAGATAATTGTTTTTTCATTGAAAATAAAGCCAAAATATTGCTGGCAGCTGATTTTCAAAGGCCAGAGGCACCAACTTACACCTTTTCTTTGCAGTAGCTACTTATAACATCTTCTGAATCTTTTTTGAAGCAGTACTAGAGAAAAAGGCATTGTTAGATAAACAAGGCAGAAGGTAGGGAGTGCTGCAGAAGTGCAGAACACTTGAAGTCCACTGTATTGTATAATTGTACTCTGGCAGAGGCTATAAAGTTTACTGATCTATAAGTGGTAGTCTATGGTCTAAGGGCTTCCTATGTTTATGTGATGTTCGCCAGTCCTTCCTCTTTTAGCTGAATTAATATAAAAAGGCTCTGACTTTTTGAGGCCACATGAATATCCCTTTCTGCCCCTTTCTTATGTATACAAACAGGAAAGTATCTTGGAAGGAACTTATTCTCTGAAAATAGATCTCAGATTAAGTATGCACTAGCTGAGATTCTGATCAGGAGCCTCTTTTGCAATATATACATTCTTTTGCAATGTATACATTCCTTTGCAATATATAACCCCACAAGCAATGATAATTCAGATCAATGAGATCCCTCAGTATAATGGAAGTTTATGTATCTCAGAGAAGTAATTTCTAGATATTTTCACTTTCATTGGTCTTCTCATTTACCTGAGAAGATAGTTGTTTAGATGAGTAATTTACCTGCAGCAATTCTGAAACTGTTATTCTGTGATTCTGTGATTATGTAGTGGATTGGTTTGTTGGGACTCTATATTCTTGTTCTCCCATTCTTTCAGGACAAATGCAATTCTCAGAGACACAGTGCCTTCCCCTTTCTTCACAGGCACTCAAAGTTTATCCAGGGAATGAAGGAGCAAGCAGGATGGTGTATTTGTTAGGAATAGCTAAATGAAGAAAATAAATGTGAAGATGAGTCTTCTTGCCTCTAGATCAAAGAATATTCTTGGCTGTCTTTCAGAATGAATAACAAAATTTTACGTAGCCATTTTGTCCTCAAAATACATTTATTCTCAGAGTAAAGTGGCACATGCTGAGTCATATATGGAATTTCTGAGTCTTGGTGAAAACATTCCTTTTGTTCTCTGTGTATAGTAACTTCTTATTCTAAAAGAACACTGGTTTAAGTGGAGATACATGTGATTAGATTTGCAAAGGTTGAGAAAGATAACAGTAATATGTATAACCAAAATTTGGAGGCACATACCAGATTAGGTATATCAAGGCTATTTTTTTCAGTGTTTCCTGTAAATTAAATTTACCTGTTTCAAGCAAAATGCGTACTACCTCCACCTTTCCAAACAGGGCTGCTTCATGTAGTGCACTCCCTTTTTCTGTCTAGAAAAAAAAAAAAGTTATATTTAAAGTGCCAATTCAAATATCAATAAATCCTTTTTAAAATAATACATTTAGGAAAGAAGTATTTTCCCCCTCTATTTTATCTACACATAAAAAACATTGAATGGGCAAGAACAAATACTACCATATTTTTTTTATTATTATTCAAGTTAACAACATAAATGCTGTCAGTTCTGCTATAAAAGTTAATAACTATAGAAGAAAATATAGTGGGGATGTAATACAACTTCCTTTTAACAGCTTGCATTTGTGTACAATTTCTAAACTCCCATTATAGGCAGTGAAAATCTAGTCAATACCATCAGTGGAACATAGCTGTTAAGCAGAGCCAGCCAGCTTATATGTGGACAGCTACATTTAGGTGTTTTAATCTGAAACTGGATCACACCCTAGAAGGTCAATTCAGTTGCACAGTGAAAGATGCCCTAGGATATCCCACCTGGCCTCCAGCTGATGTTCCAGTTGATGCTCACATTGCATATACATCATTTCTGCCCCATACAGATGTCTTAGATACCCTAAGGCACCTCCAAGAGCATTAAATGTCTATGTTGAGATCATTTAAATTCTACCTTAGATAACTGTGAACCTGATTTTGCAGATTTTTGCAACACAAAATTATTTGAGAATGGACAGCTGCTCAAATAAAATTTACAGTACTGAAAAACAAATTACCTCTCCTAAAAAGCTACTTTTCTTACTATTTTTTACTGCTGCCTTACTGAAAAATCTGAACAGAATGCCTTTCCATACAATAGCATTAGCACTAGCTACTGCTATCTCCCTGAATCTCTGGCTCCTTTTTTTTTTTTTTGATAGTAAATTATATATTGTGTGGTCTTTATTTGTGGGCAAATGTTAAAGGTTTTACTGTGTGAATTTTTTTATATATATTTTATCCAAATGCACCATTGTCATGCTTGCTATGGTGGAAAAACTTTAAAGACACAGAAAAAAAATTAACTCTGAAATAAAATAGTTATTCATTATTTATTAGCTCTATCAGTATGCATCAGTGTTACAGTGATGCAATGGCAAGATATTTAGAAGTAATCAGTGATCCTTAGATGGGTTGTGATCATAAGTGTACATATGTCCTACCAATTGAGCCTGAAATCTCTTTGTTATGTCCATAATAAAGACACACTTTATCTTTCATCATACTTAATATATGGACATATAAAGTAGAGCATGCCCAAAGCATACATCAGGCATATCAAGTATACTAACCATATAATGGAGAGCAGAAGTCAGTAAGAGAGTTTATATATGAAATAGATATCTCAAAATCTTACAAATTTCAGAAGCAAACCAGATGAACATTCACAGACTTATTCTGAACACAAAGACTAAATATTCAGATTTACTTAGAAATGGTTTCAGAATCTTTTACTCAAACAGTATCTACAGGACTTTTTCAGTAACTGCAATTGACTTTAACTCTGAAACTCTGCCATGACTTAGTGCAACGATAAAGGTACATGCAGAGCTTATGGTGCAATTCAGAAATTTCTGGGAATGAGAAAAGTTCTCAAAAAAGACACTGATAGCCATAGTTCTGATTACCAAACAAGGCTTGACATCAGCAATCTTGAAAAGGGCTTTAACACAGCTATTATCCTCTGGTATTTCTGTAGATAGGGCATTTCCTCTGCATTCATCACTTACTGACATGAATAAACCTCAAGACTTGGTAGACTTGGTACTATTAACATAGTGTTCCCTGTCATCAAGGATGTGAAGTACAGTTCTGACTCCCAAAATAGTTGACTTTGGAAAGACAGGTGGTAGAATTCAAAAGCCACAACAGGGAAAAGTTTGGCATGGTAACCTACCGGAGAATACCAAAACAGGGGCTCAATCACAATTGATCACTCACTGGTTTGAGAAAAGGTGTAGACACAGAAAATAAGCCTTTAAGTTTGCTCAGCAGTGCTGATTTTATTTATGCATTTGTACTAACAAAAGAAAGAAGGGCCCGGGGTGGATGGTCAGGAAGACGGTGACCTCTTTGTCACAGAAGGTTTTTAAGACAGGTCACATGAGGATCTCGTGGGAATGACTTGATGAAGTTGATTGTGGCCGGGGAAGCAGATGAGCTCAGTAACTTCTTGATCACCTTCAGCCCCATGGATCTCTCTAGTGTTTTTCCAACACTTAGAGCATAATGCTGTTTGCAAGGCTGAAATCCCCTACTCCCCGCACCCAATTCATTTCCCAAAAACGCTTTAAAGCATCACGTTAAGGCATTATAAAGATGTTATGCTCTTAGAAACAATTGTGTGGTTGCTCTGCCAACGCCTCGTTGCAGCCATCCTAATGAACAATGAAACTTTATTGTGTTTGGAGATGTAATGCCACGGTACCCAGCAGCCGCCGTCGCTGGGCTGGGGGGACGGGAAAAAGCCCGGCAGCTCCCCAGTGTGAGGCTTCTCCTCATCACCCAGCCCATCCTCTGATTCGGGGAGCAAAAAATGCATTTTAACAGATACAACCTACCAGAGACCAGGAGGGGCTTTGCCAGTGATCATGCCTTTCTTCTCAACTGATTTAGGATAAGAATAATTTTATTTTCTAGTGGAAATTGTGTAAAATCTCAGAATGTCAGACCTTTGGCCAGTGGGTTAAAGCCCCAGGGGACCTGTGCTGGTTCTGCAAGACCAGCGATTTCTCTGCAAAACCAGAAAGGGCTATTCAGGTGAAAATTCATAAGCTCAAAGGCACAAGCTTGTTTCAAACAACACTCACACAGAGGTTCTTGATGCTCTTGGGTGTCTCAGCCTCATTTCACATGGTCACCCCAAGATTTGACATTGGTCTGTCTTCCTTTCCTCCCAGGAATTGACTGTGAGGACAGACATTTGCTCTCTGCTTAGTAGGTTGGACCACATTTCCCAGCTTGGATTCCTAAGGAAATGAAACAAATGCAATCGCTGAGTTTTTGCTTAATTCTCCAACTTCCTGGCTGATTCTTACACTATTTGACAGAAGGGCAGAGCTCATCAGAGGCATTACATTTCCACATTTTATGAGGACAGCTGGCTGATCAGAGGAGAGAGACCTTTTAATAACACTCCTCCGTGGCAAAGGATAAAGTGTCTGCAAAGCCCTTATTAGAGAGAGAAGACGCATAGAAGGGCAAGGGCCGCCATGAACAGAGAGAAAATACTAGTTTTTTAATGTTTTAATTTAAAAGTGCCCTGCTGTTATGCTGTGAATAAGCTCACATAACAGTGAATTCCAGTGGGGGAAAAAAATTAAAAAATAAAAAAAAAAGACCACTAATCCAATCCATGTCCAGAATTAATTTCCATATTTTTTTATTACATAAAAAGATACATTTTAGATATTTTGATGCAGAAATGATAGTTTAAGTCTGGATAATTATTAGAAAGGGGGTTTTTTTTGGCTTCAAGAGTTTTCTACTTTATAAAACTTGAAATACAGGCCAGCTTTAAATTGTCCCAGTTCAGGCTAAGTTTCAGCAATTAAATTGCTATAACATTTAAAATCTGTTTTTTGTGTTTTTACATTTTAAGTTGAAAAGGAAAGGAAAATGGGAGGCTACCTCACAAACCCTCCTATTCCAGAACAAAACATCTACTGTCTTCTGTGTGGAAAGCATTTCATAAGAGGAAGTTTATTTACATACTATCTATTATATACTGAAATGTAAATAAGACCAATTGGGCCATAACTTCAGCTGTTATTACATTTTTGGCTCCACTGCATTGGTAATTTACATATGCTGAAAGACCCATTATATATAATTTCTTGCAATGTTCTGGTCTGTTCCTGTTGTTAGGGCCAATGGAGAGAGTTTTAAACACTTGCAACTCAGTGTTTAGTATGTCCCACAGCTGCACCCACATTTCCACGTGCAAAAGCTGCAAAAATCTTCTTCTGACCACCTGCAGTGCGTAGTTTATTCCAAGTGCCTCAGTCCAGTGTTCTCTTCTGCTTCTTTTAAACACCCTAAGGTCTTGCTTTCCTTCTGTGTCCTTTCAGAAACTGCGGATGCTCATACTCCTTCACAACTGGGAACCCTGACTCTCATTGTACTAACGGCCTGCAGAACGTTGCCTTTTCCTTTTTAATGCATGTATTATGGTAGTCTGTAATCACCCCATCCATTACATCTGGTGGTCTGTTTGACCCTCCTTTTTCTATTAAGCAAACTGTTTTCATGACACTATGAAATATCTGAAATATTACCTTAAAAAATATTGCTTTTCATCATGAAGGCAAAAAAAAAAAAAACCAGCCTAAGGGTGTGATTAGCAATAACAATACAGATGATGTTGGATAACCTACTGATATGAAATATTGTGGCTCTAGAGACTTTATTATCTATAAGGCAGCCATAGGATAAATGCTTTTTGACAGACATAGCAGCACGTTAGCCTGTTTGCTGTTCTGTTTTTTTATCTTCTTCTCTCCCTTTTACTTACTCCATTTCCCCTGCATTTTCCTAATTCTCAGGTTATAAAAATTGCCTGGCTGTGATGAACCATCACCACCACCTCCGAGCAAGTCCCAGCTACTCCGCAGCACCATCTACAGAGGACCAAGGGTATACCTGGAGAAATGTAGTTGTAAGTGAACAGGTTGCTAATAGCGGGAGTCAGACATAAACGGAAAACCATAAATGGCTGCCCATTTTCTGTGATTTTTAAGTCAAATCATTATGCTGCCTCTAACAGAAATTCGGACTGGCCAGGCATGATTCAGATGAAACTGCTTTGGGAAATATTGGCAAAACACATTTAATAGTCTTTTTCTAGGATTCATCTAAGCTTTTTGTCTCTTGTACACCTCTGTGGCTCATCATGTAACAGGATAACTAACAAACAAACCTGCCTAGCAGAGCACAGGAAAAGGCATCTGTTACCTGGGAACAGGCAAAGAATGACTTCCAGCCTCTGCACAGTTTCTGCCACTGTGAAAAAGCCTTTGATTTCTTCTCCAGCAGTTTGCTTTAAGAGTGCTGGGAAGACCAGCATTATCTGGACTCTGAGCTCAGCTTCAGCCTGCAGAGTCCATATTCATTCTTAAAAACACCGGGAGTGTGGTCCTCAGGAGTGGTTAAAAATAAATACTGCAGGGGAGATAATTTCAGGTAAATGGATTCCACAAAAGCCCATTTTCAAGCAGCAGATTAGCAATAATGTGACACAGGAGCTACAGGATCTGTAAGGCCCACTGTCCACATGGCCCTTCTATTTTACTAACTCTGGAAATAGAGTCCACTGTTCCTCCTCTGCTTCCAGCAGAAAGGCTGAAGGTACAGAGTGAAGCAATTTTTCTGTTTTCTCTCTTAATTTCTCCCCTGGTGGGCAGTCCTTCCCACTGGTCATAAATTGGTGACAAGCAGCACAGTACACTGCATGCCTTTGTGGCTGAGAAAAACCTTTCATGGGCCAGATGATGAAAGGTTGCAATTTGAAGACTTCAGGCAATTAAATACTACAAGATTCTTTTTCCTTGGAGAATGTACTCTATTAGTAACTCTTCATTGTCTTAATTCTTGAAGACCAGTGCATCGGATTTTTACGCAGATGAGACTGTCTACCACACGCTGCAGAATACTCCAGAAAGCCAAGTGATGCATGCTGCTGCTGGCCAGCCAAAAGCAGGGAAAGGTGTGTAGAAAGAGCATATCTTGATAGGTACATTATATCACTTTAGAAAATCTCAGCAAATCATGCTTTCTCTTTTTCCTATATTTTTTTACTTAACATGAAAAAATAAGTTAGCATTTAATAGTAATTAGAATTACAACCGCTAATGTTCAATTCTGATCTGCTAAATCTCATAAGGTAAGATAAAACTGTTATCAAATTATTTGGTCCTCTTGTTTACTACCTGGAAAAACAAACCAGAGATGTACTTCGTTCCAAATCACCTGGGATGAAATTCTGATACAGACAAGTAAATCTAGCTATCAGTAACATCTTTATCCACTTTAATAACTTATTTTATTTCATGTGGTTCAAAAAGAAGTAGTTTTCTTGAAGGTTTTTCACATACATTAATATTTTTGCACCTGATTTTGTGCCTTTCTTTGTTTACTTTTCAAATTACCTCTTAGCTTCTGTCACTTCCAGTGTGCGTTTTTATAGATAGTTTTGTGCTCCTTTTGGTTAACTTTAATTGAGTTGATCTGGTTAACTTTGGTTAAGTAAAGTTTGGTTAACTTTGGTCTATTTTCTGAAGAATAGATTGGGTGACATTGACTGAAAAAAAATTTCATTTGTTTATTGCATTCATTCTTTGGTTTTTGTTTGGTACTCAGCATCCTTTCTATGACTCTGCTAGATGAGGTTTACACAGCTTCCACTCTAAGCTGTTGTATCACTTTTGACCCTCACATCTTTTTTTAGTAGCTTCCTGGATTTGCTGCTTTTTGAAATCCCCTTCTCTCAGCTTTAACCACATGGTGTCAGGTTTTGGTATTATCTCTTCCCATTGATGCTGGACACTGTGGTTTCTGTTGCTTAATAGCTATTACTACTAATAGATCTTTGAGATGATGGGAAGAGTAGCCTCTCCTTTTAAGTTCTGCTCTTCTAGTACTTGAAATTAAACATTGCAAATGAAAACCTTTCAATCCAGAAATGTTGTTTTTCTCTCTTACCCAGTATTGCACTGAGGAATTTGACATGACAGTGTCTACATTCACTTTCAGTTATTACTGCTCTATTAAACTTCCTATTTTGCATTTCTTTTACATTATTGTCAATGTTCTTTTCCAGAAGGCCATACTTGATAAATTACCAAATTAACTGACTATTCTTATGGGAGGCGGGGGTTGTGCCCTCTTAAGAGTTTCTTTGTGCCCATGGTGATATTCCTGCAAGAAAGTGTGTTTTGGGAGACTATTTCCTCTATACCTAAATACCTTTAGCTCTCTTGGCTTTTTATTGAAACATGAGAGGTTTCCCCTACATTAGCAAGAAGCATGTCCCTATAGATATAGATCTCTAGATGAAACAATCAGTACTGAGGACCCAAAACCAGTTTGAACCGTTTCACAAGGGTTTATTTAGGGCAATCTCTAGGCTAGCTGCAAGTTCTGAAAGCTGCAGTGACTTAGATAGTCTTCTAGAGAGCATCTTTGAGTTAGACTTTGGACTGAAAGGAGTCCAGTTCATGCAGCTCAAGACCATCCCATGATCAGAACTAAAGCTCTGCAGGCAGAGACAATCTTGGAGATGCATCTAAATTAGACAGACCCAGAGAGAATTAGGCTGCTTCAGGGAAATTCAGCACAGAAATCTAATGCAGACACTCTGAAACACCTTCTGAAGGACCCTGCCTCTCTCTAGTGACATAAGAAACCTGCAGTCACACTAGCCTGCTAGCTAAGGCTGATATTCAGGGCCTGGTAACAAACACCACTAGTTTATGCCATGAAGTGCAGTACAAAGGTCTGTGAACTAACCCCCGCTCAAACTGGTGCATCCACATTGTGTAGCACTCTGGAGATAACAGCTGAGCTCTAGAAACATAGCTGCATTAACACACGGGCGCAAATAAGCCCTCTCAAACCAAGACATCAGCTAGAGACAATGTGTCTAGAAATAAAAATTTGGGCAGAAAATGACAGCTGAACGAAGAGGACAGACAGCATGAAATCAGATGTGGCTGCAGCCATGGCTACGCTATCATTTTCCAGCAGAGACTCAGTCCGCAGCAGTCTGCAGATTTTCTCCTGATCTTGTTTTTTCTACCATAGATTCATAGGTTTATAGGATAATTTGGGTTGGAGGGGATCCAAGAAAGTCACCTATTAAGAAGTGCTTACTGTGACCAGGTAGTGTCTTTCACTGCTTTGTTTTTAGGCTTCTCATCTTGCTAATTCTATATGTGTTTCTAGTAGAATAGGTACTTCTAGTCAGAGGCCAATTTTTATTTAGGTAATGAAACTTTATTAATTTTTTGGAAAGTACCTCTGATTTCAGGCTCTTCTTCTTTCTAGTCTGACTGTCACTTCTCTCCTCTTTCCTTACCACCAGATGCAGAATTATTGTCGTCCCTAACAGATGTCTTGGCTTGATCTCAGTGTTCCTTAGCAACTGTCACTTTTCCCCTGTTCCTATTTTAAAATAGCCACGCAAGACTTGACTTTATGAACTTTAGGTGCAGCTGTTTGTTTCCACTTTGGTTAAAGTGGAAGCCTTTCTTCTGCATACACTCGATTTTCTGCAAACTGTTCCTCTTTGTCTCATAATCTTCAATTCTTCCTCCTTACGGCAACTTCTTGCTCACCCTTGTCTTTGTGAAGGGAACTAGAAGTACTTCAGAGGGAGGGATCCACAAGACCTAAGTGAAACTAAATACGCCTTACTACTAAACTTGAGAGCTGAGCCTGTAGGGAGAAGCACTGAGTTAACTGACAAATATTGCAGTACTGAGCTTGCTTTATTCTACATGGGAATGCAAGTTGACACTTCCGCACATTTTTAGAAAACTACAGCACACCAGAAGGTCTAGCTCCTTATGGACTAAGCAAGGTTTATGGTTCAAAACTAGTTTGCTCTTCCTTCTCACTCACTCATCTTTTCTTATATCAGAGACTACCTTGCATCCCCAAAACATTCCTGAAACAAGTGTGACAAAATCGAGTAATCTCAAAATCTTTGAGTTTTGATTAAGCAGGAAAAACATTTATTCAAAAATACCCAGGTTGGCTTTCTGCAATCTCTTTCCTACACTGTCTGAGGATATAATTTCCTGCACTGGGTTCCTTGACCGTGCACCGGCACAGCATGTGTCTAAAGACTGCTGAAAGTGGCTTCTGAGATTTACCACATGGTGATGTCACCAGATATTTGTCATGATCCCCAAATAACCTCCTCTTGAAACTCTAATGACCAAATCCCCTTCTGTCACCACAGATCTGTACGCTTCAGAACAATCGTCCCATTTGTTGCTGCTGATCTTCCCTTGATTAGTTTATACTGATCTTTTAATTTGTGGCTGGATATTAGGTTTACCTGTGCTTTTGTAAGATCTTCTCCAGGAAAAAGACAACTGCTCATCTTTTAAAACAAGTATGAGTTCTGTTCTCACCTTTTGTACTTTATTTCTTCATAGGTAGAAAAAAACTTCGGCTGTTTGAGTACCTTCACGAGTCTCTGTATGATCCAGCTATGGCAAACTGCATCCAATGGGTGGATAAGCCCAATGGTGTCTTCCAGTTTGTCTCCAAAAACAAGGAGAAGCTTGCAGAGCTATGGGGAGAAAGAAAGGGAAACCGCAAAATCATGACATATCAGAAAATGGCCAGAGCACTGAGGAATTATGGAAGAACAGGTGAAATCATTAAAATTCGAAGGAAGCTGACATACCAGTTCAGTGCTGTTGTTTTGCAGAGACTTGCTCCATCTTACTTCTTGGGAAAAGAAACAGTTTATCATCCATACATTCAGTCTAATCAAGAATATCAGTGTGCAGATGACTGGATCAGTTACAATAATTACATGTATAACAACGGTTATGCATTAGAGCATACTAACAGCTAGATGGGTCTTTCCCACAAACAGGCCTTGGTTAGCCAGTAATATTTTCCAGCACAGGAACTCTCCTCTGTACATAGCTTTTCCTTTATTATCATACACATGAAGAGGAGGTTTTTAAAAATGAAGTTGATATTAATTATAAACAGTCATTGACTATTGAAGAAAACTAGAAGGGGACAGTTCTATTCTCCATGACATTAATCAGAAGAATTACTTCAAATTCAAGCTGGTATATCCAAGATCAGGGTCAAGATTTTTGTCTCTTTGTGGACACCAAAGATCCCATCCTGATAACACCCATTGGAAATATTTTGCGTGTTCCCAAAATTTCCAATCAGAATTTAGCACACGTACTCTATCAGTCGGGTGCACATGAATTAAAAAGGGAAGAGATTTGCCAAATGCATGAAGCTACTGTCTGCTTTTTCAACAATGTTTTTTATTAAGAGACTTTTTTCTGAGTGAAGGCCTGGCTGAACAATAGAGTCCACATGAAGGTGCACCTGTTGGCCAAGTTATTAATCCTTAATCACTTAAATTAACATAATTTAGCACAGATCCTGACATATGGTGTTAGGATTGCCAGGTGCACATTTCATTGTTGGCAGCGGATTCACTGAGAAAGTGACCACACCATAAGAGGGTTAGTAAAGGATTATGCTTTTCATGAAGTTATTTACAGTTCTTCTGCCACTAATATGAGAAGCTGCACTTTCATCCAGCAGTTCTGTACTCACCTAACAAACATAGCTTTGTTATTTGTAACCTCTGGAGTTATAACATACATACAAATACAATTTCACTTCTCTGGTGCTTTTCCTACATAAGAATGTAGCTGAAAGGCTCAGTGATTTTACAGTCTCTTCATGGGGAAGAAGGACTACATTTAGGTTAAAAAAAATACTTGCCCCTTATGCCAGGATGATAGCTATAAATCTACTTTTTCTCATACTTCTGTTGCCTGATCAACTTGTATCGTCATATGAGCTGTCTGTTTTGCCAAAATACTTCAATTCAACTGCATCCAACTCCAAGTTCTGCATTCCTTCAAGTGAGTGCAGGTCCACATATTAATAAAGACAAAATTCATTCCTGTGGAGAGATATAAATGGTAGCCTGATATGTTTGATGAAATTCACTGACTTTGACAGTTATCCCTTGCTCTAAATCCTGCTATATATATATATATATATATATAATTTTATGTAACAGACACAATGCAACACATTCTGAAACAAAATTCAAGGTTTGGAGTTAGCACTTTGATAAGACGAGAGATGTGTACTCTTGGAAATCTGAAGCATGCTATATACCACTAAAACCAGACCCAGAATTTAAGTCAGTAAATATCTGCCAAAATAAGAAAGTCATAACAGTGTTGTTTATATTTCATTTTTAGTGTGGTGTCCTGTAAAATGTAAACATTACTACAAAATAGTCACAAGAATGCCTCTGGTCTTATCAAACTGAATCTNNNATCTGGATCCTGCTGTAGCACTGAAAACAGTAGGAGCTTAACTCTTACAAAGGAATTTCAGTTGGGATGCCTTCACTGCGTGAGCACATATGTAAATACAACATTTCAAATGTCATAATGTACATAAATTTGCCAATAAACTGCACAGTTCAGTTACTCTGCATCTGTCACCCATTGCACTCTGACTTCACATTATTTACAGGGCTGGTAGCATGCACTGGGTTAAGAATCTGCTTTGTGTAAAATGCTTACTTTATAAATATGTTTTGATTCACTTGCCTCAGCCTCATCTACTTGTTAAGGAAATAAATCCTTATCCGTTTTCTGTTATGTTTTTAACTTAGGTATAAGCATTAGCATTTACTTCCTATAGAACTGGTACCCAGGTGCGACGTTACAGCTGCAGCTGGAAGAGCAGTATAGAGGGGAAAGAGAAGAGCATAAGGGGCACGAACAACTGTGGGAAATTCAGACAAAGAAGAAATGAGGGAATCATAATATCCGTGGATAGGAAGAGACAGATTACAGCCAGCGGAGTAACCATCAGACTGACTGCTAGAAAGAGATTTCCTTGAAAAAATGTAGACCCCCGCCACCTGCTCCCCCAAATGAAATCTATCTGGAAAGATTGTAGAAGCTCCTACTGTAGTTCTGTGGCTCTAAGGAAGGATATTTATCTGTGCAATGCACTGATATTGGGCTTACATACAGAAAAGATCTTTGACTGTTAGCAACCTTTTCCCATAGCAAAGACAGGTTAAATCATAGGCAAAAGCTCAAGATTATCAAATATCTGAAAGAGAGACTGAAACTTATTGAAGTCTGAAATAAGTTGTGGCTGTTTTTAACTGTGTGAGTGTTTAACCACTGAAACAACACACCAAGAGTTGTGATGGACTCATTGTTTCTCAGTCTTTAACTCAAGACGATGTCCATTTCTAAGATGTACAGTGCTTCCATAAAGTCATAGCCATACCACAAAACACAAGGCCAAATGTAGGAAATTTGTCTCAGTATTTGTAACTCCATGTAGGAAATTCAAGGCTGCATGTGGAGGTCTAAACAGAACTGAGGTGGGGGCTCATAAGGCATTTTGATTCCCATTGCAATGTCCCGTGCACATCACCCTCCATCACTGTCCTCCCACCTTCAGCCACTGCATTGTGTCTCCTCCTTTCCATCTGCGCAGGCTTGGACACAAGAAGTGATGGTGCCAAGCACCCAGAGGAAACATGAGAGGCAGCTTCCAAGACAGCAGCTCTGTCCCATCTACATAACTCTTGAGAACTGGCCCATTGCTGCCATTGTTTACTTCGCCTTTGTCTCTCTCTCCTATCTCCTTCTTCCTCACCCTCAGCAGCAAAATTGGGCCAGAAAACAGTCTTTCTGCCCATCCATCTGCCAATATTTCATACTCACCTCTGACTTAGAGGCTACATCTTGCCTCAGAAGAGCTTGGGAAAGCGCCTAGAATTGGGGAAAGAAGCTGGGCTCTTTCCAGCCCCTGCCCTCAGTGCCCCATCACGTCTGAGCGAGGTGTCCCATACTGAAGTCTTGAGTGTAACTAATACTGTGGCTCATAATGCTTCAGGCACTTAATGATGACACAAGCCTGTCAGAGTCACGTATGCCTCTGAAGCACAAATCCTCTTGCACAGGAGTAGCCAGACCTTCTCCTTGCCTTCTCTCCAAACAGTGTCCTTGCTGATGAGTCTTTGCAGCCTGATCTCTGTTCAGACATGGCAGACAAGATCAGAGAATCCCAGGAGAGTGCTGGGCTGGTGCCTCTCCCCAGTACGCTGTACTTGTTTGCTCAAGTGACCTCAGGTGGGTCACTGGTACACCTGCTGCAGCTTTGGCACTCTCTTCTGATGGAAGGTCCCTGTGCTTCAAAACAGGATGGCATGAAGTGGGGTTGCACCTTTCTGGGAAGAGCTTTGCCTCTTGGGTATAGGGGTGGCTCTGAGCCCACAAGATGGCACTAATGGACAGCTTTTCATACTGAATTTGTGACGCTTGCAGGCCTCCTGGTCAACTGCCCTCTGCACATCCTTTTTCTTTTTTTTCCCCATGTTTAATTTTTTTCATCTTCACGCACAGCACTGCTGCAGATGCGGCAGAAGAAATATCTTTCCTTTTGAAGTTATCAGGTCAGTTCCAGCTGTGGTAGATGATAAAGAAAATGTCATGACAGAGATGATAATATGAAACCCACAAATTAAAGCAGATGCATTACATCAGCAGATCCACTACTCTGTGTCAATGCCTTGGACAACAGTCAGTTTTACAGCTGTATCTCAGTGTCTTCTCCAAAATAAATATGGCTGCAGCAGCTTCCAGCATTGCTGAGGGTGATATACGAAGAAGAAACAAAGCTGATCTTCAGATTTAGACTTCTGAATTCCTATATGCAGGAATGACATCAAGAGCCTTACAGACTCTGTGAAGGAAACAGAACCAGAACATCTTTGTAATATATTTTATCTACTCTATCTTTCCCAGCCTATGTGCCATATGTATATATCCTGTGCTGTATTTATATATTTATCCTGTTCAGCAGACCAAAAACAGGAGAGACTCTTACCTTCCAGCTGAGCAACAATTTGATTTGATTTCACTTAATTTGACTCCAGTGAACCTTTTCCCTTTGGTGGCAGATATCAAGAACCTGTTTCTACCTTGTCAGATGCCTACCAAATGTGCATTCTGGTAGCAGATGGGTCAGACAGACGCACTGTCCCAAGTGGAGATGGAGAGCGTTGGGTTACCAATTCATATTTTTTACAAACTGAGAACTCCTATCGTATCACAGAGTTGCATGTGCTGGTTTAATGCTAGTATACTGCATAATGAGTAAAAAAAGAATGGAAAACACTACAAATTGTCGTGGGCTTTTTTGCAAGAAACTGCCCCATTGATTGTTTCCTAAAAAGTATCCTGAGTGCCAGATGCAAACAAAATTGTGTAATCTTCTTTTTTAGTTAATAAGAGTTACCTCTGCATTCTTGGCAACATCTAAACAACCATAGCTAATTACCTGATAAATGGGTGACCGTGAAACGCTCACTGGCTTTATCAGGGTAGCACTGCAGCTCAAGACAGCTGTTCAGGCTCTCTTTCTAGTTAGGTTTTATTTACCTTAGCAATATTCCCAGTTTCCTAGTTTCCAAAATTTCTTTTACAAATAAGGTCAAGGCAAACTCCCAGGCTCTCTCTAAACTGCAAGAGCAGGTTCCTATGTCTGTGCACAAGCTCAGGGCAACAACATTGCATGTGTCTGCTGCTGTCTGCATGAATAGTTTCATTTGAGGGAGTCTAAGACTATAAAATAATATTTGCATTTTAAATTCTTTTTTTTGGACAATGGCTTTCTGTTGTGCTCTCAGTCAGGTTTACAAAGACATTGAATTTCAGACTGAAACATTTCCTGTAATATTCTGTTAGACAATGCAATTAAGGCCTCGTGTATATTACTGAAGACTGGAAAACCGCAGTCAGTGCACTATGTAGAGAAATCCCTTGTTGATAGTGACAGCAGAGGGCGTTTGCCAAAATGCACTGGTTTCTTGGGGTTTTTTTAGGTCCAGCAGAGCTCCCTGGGAGTTACCAATTGGCCTCCTGCAAGTAGCACTTCACAGGCTGTTACTATGTACCTGTGTAAGGACCTCTGCTGAAATCTACTCCTCTTTTAGAGCCTTGTTTCATCCAGCTTCTAGTTGTCTTATCTATTGACATGCTGTGAATTTAATATGGCATATTTTGGACCAAAATCTGGCAGCAGTACCTCTAAGTTCACCATAGGTTTATTCATAAGGAACATAGACCGATAACACCAAAGTGCACCACCAGCAACACAGTGTCTTATGATATGTCTGCTTTATCATGTCTTTTATTATACCACTTTCACCAGGAGAGTTCAAAAGACTCTGTAAAAATACCATGATTCCCATTATATCAGCAGGTAGAGCATAGCATGAGGTGTCCCTGTGACTGCAAGGGGGTCAGACTAGATGACCTTTG
>JAOXNG010000001.1:62361350-62371531 GCA_028566535.1 Scolopax minor | reverse complement strand
GATCTACCAAAACCAGAGGAAGGTCTGTGGTCACATAGCAAAAAAAAATAGCAGAGAGATCTGGGGAAAATTCAGTTACCAAACATTAGTAGCTGTCACACACATTAATAGCCCTTGGAAAACATGTTGTACAACATATTTCATGTTTCTTGAGGGGACATCCAGAGGGTTCCTTGAACTGGAAACAAAAATCAAGTTTGAAAATAAATTACCCAGGGAAATTTCCCTTGGGATAGGGACAAATACTAGACTTGTCACTTAGGGAAAATGCAGAGATTCCACTATATTAGAGGTCCTAATTTAATAATTGCTCTAGAGTGAGAACAAAAAAGGTTGTTCTCATCCTGACACTAATGTGGCTTTGCACTGAATGTAAAAATCTGCAAAATAAAGGAGAAAGCAAATGGATAGAATGATTAATTTCAGTTGTAATTAGTTTTCTCAGTCCCACTGCAAACAGCTTTGTCTCTTGAGTCTGAGGAATTGTGTGGCTGAGAAACAGCCCCTTCTCTTCCCATCTACCATTCTCTCTCTGTTTTCAGTCCTGACTGGAAAATCCAAAAGGAGGTTACTTTTTATCACTGTTGTTAGGGAACCAATATTTGAAATTAATTTTACATAATTCACTAGGGGAGTTTCATGCACTTTATGGCCACTGGGAGATTTTATTCTTTTGCTTTGAAGAGTTGGTGTTTTAAGTTACGGAAGAGAGGACTGATCTGAGATGAACATTCATATTAGTTCCTTGAAAATTTTGATAAGTTTGCAACCATACAAAGATCTTAATGGTCTTTACAGTGCCCCAAGAGATCTCTGGATTAGGAACCAGATACCAAATAGACATGTGTGTAAGTGAACTAGGACTCCCACTGGAGTCATGGACAACAAATCATTACAGTCAGTGGAGCCCAGACTGCCGCTCAGTTGACCATCCAACAGTTACCTAAACATGGGTGCCTACTGCCATATGAGATGCTCTAGGATACCTAGAGTACCCATTCTGAGCTGGCAGATGTGACTCAGGACCTATGGGAGATCTGCAAGACCCCAGAGAAATAGTTAGAATCCAGAAGAGTGTGTTACAGCCTCTGAATGTCATTGATCACCTATGTCTAAAAAAATTAATTGAGAAATAAGTAGCTATTTAATGGTGAATAAAAATCTCACTCCACTGATTATAATAGTAACTTGGACTCCTAGCTCACACCATAAACACATTTATGTGTCTGCCTCTATTCTGAGTACCTTAACAATAAGGCTTTCAGAGTCATTCTCTGTAATTTGTTCAATTAGCGTTCAAGGATTTTCTGCAATGGGTAGTTTTGTAAGAAGACAAGGAGAGAGTTCCACTCCAGCATTATTTGTATGTGATATTTGGATCTTCTCCGTCAATAAATGAGGAAGTACAATGGGCACAGATTCCCTTGAGCAGAGACACTTCTGTAATCTGCTGGGTGCACTGATAAAAATAAAAAATAATAAATTAAAAAAACAGGTGCTACTGACATTTTTTTATTATTTGGGAAATCCAGATGGTTTTACTTGCTTCATTTTTTATAAGAAGGTATCAATATGTTTTATTTCATAGCCAAGCTGAGTGTCTAAATCAACTCAATATTAAATTGGTTTTTTGCATCAATGAGAGGAAAGAGAAAGTTGCATTCCTGTTCAAATCAGTGTTAATTCCTCTTCTTTCTACTCTAGCTTACTCTCACTTCCTCCAACAGGTTTATGCTGTCAGATGAATGACTGGTTCCATGAAGAACATTTGCAGCTATGAGTAGCAAGGCCCTTTTTATGTTAAAAAGTAAAGCATTTCTGAATATTCCACAATGTATCCAACAAACACATCTAGATTTAGGAATCTCTACTAATTCCTCTTTCTGAAATTTACTCTCCCTAATTTATCAGGTGTGGTTTTAGCTACTAGGGCTCACTGTACTAGTACGTGGTTCATCCAAAATAAAGATGCTTGCAGAAGAGAGTGAATTAGAGTCAAAATCCAATCTGTATCCAACAGGATTATATACGTCCTGGGAAGCCATTCTAGCAAGCATGTTGTGGTAAAAGTTCCAGCTTCCTTCACCGCTTCCTGAAGTTCTGTGGGGACAGGGAGAAAGTTACCATGGATTCAAGAAATATGAAGATAGATTTTGCCTCAGAGACCTTTCAGAACCATAAAAAATGCAGCATTCACAAAACAAAGGGGTTTCTCTATGGCTTCCCTCCTCCATTGCTTATGCCTGTATTATGAATGGCATGCCACAGAGCAGTCAGTGGGACCCAGGCAAAGAGATGTCTTACAGCCAGACCGCCTCTTCCAAAGAAGACTAATCACACCCCAAATCCCCTATTGTTTGGCCAAGTGTCTTTATGTGTATTTTGAGTCCAAAGTGCCAAAATAAACTATGTGTATTTTGAGTCCAAAGTGCCAAAATAAACTGTGGTCTTTGCTGCAGTTAGCCATGGTGGTGTTAGCTGTCAAAATACTGAGATGCTGCATGCCCTGCTCTCTGGTAGTGCTATAGCAGGACATTAGACCTCCTGGAGTAGTGTCAGAAGGTTGTTGAACAGAAAATCAAGTACAGCACAGTCTAAGAAAAGTTCAAAAATTAAAAAAAAAAAATTCATCATCCTAAGAATTGCTCCATGCTCTGCCTTGGAGTAAAGTTGGTTGTTCTGGGAAAGACCTTAACAAGTACAATAACCTGCAAGTCAGTCAGTGCATGTGACTTCCAGGCAGCACAGAGAGTTGCAGTACCAGGACACAGGAGCATGGATGAGTGAGTCATTCCACAGTTTAAAGCCCTGCTATGTCCCATCTCCATGTTTCCAAAAGTGTACAGACACTTCAGAAAGAAGGGAGTCCTGATGTATCTTGCAGCAATGGAACACATTCAAGAGTCATTGCTCTCCTTTCCCTGGAGATTGGGAAATATTTTCCATCCCCTGGCCCTATTACTAAAAGAAAACAGCAATTGATCTACTTCTTAGGGCAGTTACCCTTATATGTGATGGCTCCAGCAAGTTATTTTGATCAGGTGATTATTACAAAAAACTCAGTTCTAATTTAATTCTCCATGGGATCAAATGGTGGTTTTAGTGAGTGTCTGAAAGTTGTTCAGCAGTATCATGATGTCTCCTGAGAGGAGCTGTATTAAAATACACACTCATCACGACTTTGCAGGCTCAGAATACCTTGCTAATTTTGGTCATAAAAGCCAAGAGTAGGTTGCAGTCATACATAGACACAGAGGAACATTCCCTTTTCATACAGATTTCTGTTTATCTTAGCTCTGTGTGCATAGACATAAATTGCAGAGATGTTTGCTCACTTCTTGTCATTGAATCAACTGGATTGAATACTTTAGGTAAGAGCTGAGCAAAAGTAACTCACAAACCAGCTCAAACCATTACTTTTTTCTTGATTGGGAGCCATGCTTTACTCAGCCAGCCAGTCCAAAAGCCTATTCCAAAATCAGTCTTCTCTCACAGCCCTGAAGCTGTGATGAAATTAAACAGAATACAGATGCAGCTAAAACTTAAAAAGGCCCCAAAGGAAAAACTTACTGGTTCGGTTGACAAGATAGGTCTTACTCCTTGATACCTACTCCAGTGTGCTAGTGGACTAGAAAGAGCCATAAGACATAGTTGTTGAACAATGTTGAGTTCCAACCTTTGGCTAGTTTTGTGTTCATTTTCATAATTTCATAATATGTTCTCTAGCATGAGTTCCAGCTGTTCTAGAAAGAAAAACGTCCTTTTATCATTGCCACTGTGGTATCACTGGGATTCTCAAAATCCAAGTTGATTGGATTGGACAGTGTGGCAGGGCCTTCTGCTATTTTCTGACCCAAAATGAAACATTTCAAACCATTTTCACACCTGAATGTACACAACATTGCATCTCTGTCCCTTTTCAACAGCTTTATCAGTTTCCAGTACCACTAAAGCATTGTTCCTAGCAAAAATTACAGAAAATAGTTATCCTTGGTGATGAGGAGAAGCCATCTCTGTGGCTAGATATATCTAGGAACAGTCATAGAAGGCATGCCATGCAGATGGAGTAATTAATTGACTAATAGCTTCTGGGTTGCATGCTGTGATAGAGATAAACATACACGCACTGTAGCATGTTGAACATCTTCTGTTTCTATAACAACATAGTATCTAGGCCAAAAAACTTATTTTAGACCCAAAGGGGCCGTAATACCAATAGAGGCTGTGACTGCCACTCCTCCACAGATGCAGACTTCAGTGAAGGCACAGAGGGTCAGATGCCTGATGGCATTTTTTCCATGGCATTCCCTCCAGCCTTACTAATCTTTCATCTAAGCTTTCCTTAGCCCTATTTTTAAAGGGGAAATCTGACCTATGTCCTCTGCCCCTTTTTCTTTGCCCTTGTTTTGCATTTCCATGTTTTGCAATGAAGGTTTATCTCTTACCCAACAACTTTTTTAGCTGAGAGAAAGTAAATCCAGTGGTCTGTGACTGTTATTCATAATAGCATCTCAAACGTGTTTTGCTGTCATGCTTTGTAAGAGCTTTCTTTTATACATATCATTTACTGATTATTTGATGCAAGCCCTCACAGTTTGGCTGCAAACGTTCTGCTGTGGTGTTTTCCCTAGAGGCGAAGTTAAATGATATTTTTTTTTTAAGTGAAGGCTTATAATTCTTACAGTTATCTTCATTGCTGGAGAATGAGATTGAGAAGTAGAAAATGTAACAGTATTGACACAGAGGGATGTACGTAATTTTGTATGCCTAACACCTACAAAGGAACATACGTGACTTCATGTACATAAATATAACTGCAGGAACCACCAAAGATTTGCCTAGTGTCATAGGTCTCTGGAACTTAAGATATCCTAAATTTTTACATATCGAAAAAAGTCCTTTCTCTCCACATGTGCAAAATACTCCTAAAGGTTTTTCAATACTATGCTGAATTCCAGGCATCCGAGCAACAATAAATATTTATCTGTAAACAAGCTTACATAAAAAGAAAATTCCCAAAGTCAATACATAGAATTCCCATTAAATAAGTTTCTCAGTTTTAGGATAACTTCTTATTCTTTTACTGTTTGATGTCAGCAAGACTGCAACTCTGATACAAAGATTTCCTGCATTGCCAGTTATGTTTGGATTTTTTAATTCTTCTCCAAACTTAATCACAAATCATCTTTGGTTGACATGTACTAGAATATCAGTACTCACAACAAGTAGCAACCCCTGAATTTCCTATCCCATAAATATGAGTTACCCTTCATAAACTAAGAAAGTGGATGCTACTGCCCTCTTTTTCATTGAATGAGATATTTTCCACAAGTCTGATAACTGAAAATTAGCATTGGGTAAAAAATTCAGGTTGATATAAGTAATAGATGATTAGTGATTAGCTACTTGAAAGGGTCTCTAATCACCTACATGCCTGACATCCCTGTGTCAGGACTCCTTATTATAATCCCATTCTGTAAGACATTGTCTGTTAGGAGGAGGCTGAGTACTGAAGTGCAGATGACAGGAGAGGGCTCTTATCTGAAGGAAGTCTGAGAAGACTTTTCCTTCTTGAAAAGATCACAGAATATCAGATTATCTGTCACCTACTGTCAAATAGACTTGATGCAAATGGTTTTCTTATTTTATATTTGGACACAGTCATGTGCGTCCATTAGTTGCAGTTGTAGTACATATGACTTTGACAAAGAGCTGATAACAAGCTGAGAGATTCAGTCCTGGGGAAATCCCGACATGTTCATGTTTGATTTTGCCATGACCCTCAAAGAAAACTGACATTTCAAAATGATGGAATAGGAATACCAACCAGATTATCATATAAAATAGTTCAAATGTTTTATCTTGAGATTTGGTTAAAATGAAACCTATAAGCATGTTTCAAATGCTTCCTTGTAATTTGCTAACATAAATTTATTTGCATGAATTCACGTCATCAGAGCTTTATGCTGATGCCCACATTTTCCCCTAAAATTCAAGCTCTCTAAGTGGAATGATTTCCCACTATCTACACATGCTCCCATGGCTTTCAGGATTACCTTGAATGCACTGAACAACAGGAGACGTAGTCCTTTGTGGAACTCACTCCAGTTAAGCAGAGCATAAGTCCCTAACATGATTTCCATAAGACAATACTGCAATTGATTTCCTTGATTCAGGGCGAAATATTTCAAGATAGCTCAGCAAAACAAAACTGTTTGATTTGGTTTGAATAAGAGTGAAGACATTTTTCTAAATTATGAAAATGCTTCCTGAGCTGGTTTGGAAATTATCTGGACAATCTGAAAGGAAATTCTTTACTATTGAAGTACTCATCTCTTGAAATAACTGCCCTTTCAACTTTATTGCTGACTTTTATCCTATAAATAGAAGTGCAAGTGCCATTCAAAATATATTGTTAAATTTGAGGATAAGTTAGTGCTTATAGTTAGAGCAGCAGTTCTTTGTTTTATGCAGCTTTTAAACTTACTTGGTCGATTTAAACATAAACTTGGTCGATTTTACTAAGTTTTGCAGCTTGCAGAAAGGAAATCAGCATTACTCAGGGTACCGCTATCTCAGGTATCATATATGGTGGTTTTTAATTTCCTTTTTCCCCAGGGAATCTCTTGAACTAAATGAAAATATTTGCTTCCAGAGAAAAACTATTTCAAAACTATTTCAAAACTATTTCAAGGGAAGATAGGAAACTGAGAATAAAGGCTACCTGTTCCATACTTTTTTACACAGGATCAAACTTTTCAAATAATTGCTTTCAGTAAATACATAATAAAAATTAATTATATCTGGTTTATTTTAAACATGAATTTCACTTGGCTGGGCTACGAGTCATTTTGAAAGCTTGATTTCCCATTAGCACCTGCTGTCAAAAAATCATACTATTTTACAGGTAATTTAACACATTAAAAATGTGTTGCAACATTTGTTGAATCTAAAGAAATCAAAAGTATGTTGTGCTTATGTATTTTGTGTTTATACAGAAAAGACTGTCAACCTGAACAGTGAAGCTAACAAAACTTGGTTCTCTATGGCTGTGTGTCTTTTGTCCCTGCAAATACTAAAATATAGATCAATGAATTTTGACCTTTAGGACAGATGACTAATTTTTCACCTGAAGACAGGAATCAGGCATGCTCTGACTCCTCCCTGTTTTCTGGAAACCACAGTCATACCTGAGGCTGGGAACCCAGAGAGCAAATGGTAGAGACTGGTACTGTTAGCCAGCAGCGCCCCTTACGGGTCAGCAGCTGATACCAGGTTTAGATGACCATCAGGTTTAGATGGGTAGTGGGGGTTGGTTCAGAGAGAGACCTTAGTGGGACCTTTTTAACATACTCTATAAAAAAGGCCAAGTGAATACTCGTAGGTGATCCATAGTGTGGTGGGAACAACTCTGCAGAGTTTCCACCACAGCTACCCAGCCCTTTTTAAAATCAGCACAATACAGTAATCATCTGTGCTAATTGCTGAGACTAAGCAAAACTAGGGCTTTCAAGTATGAGACTAGAGAGGTAAACCTATGAGGTTGAGAAATCCAGATTATAGATTTCAGGACTGGTTTATCATTGGTTTTATGAAGTACAAATAGGAACACTGCTTCCTATTCTTTAGACCTATTCACCTGTCTGATTGGCAGTATTTACAGTCAGTTTTCCCCTTCCCTTGCTTAACTGGAGCCAGAACCATGCACTACATCACATGAAGCAACATGAAAGAATGGCTCAGATGATTGAGAACAAGTAGATGAGGAAAACAGACTTTCAGGAGTAGGGAATCATTTCAGACTTACTGAAACTTTCTTTCAGACTTACAGCAAATTGGTCATATATGAAATGAGATAGTGCCAAAATACAGAAAAGTTTGAGACTCTGTCATTGAGCTATCATTTGCAGGAAGAAGCTGACTCTGAGTGGAATTTCCACAGATTTCACTATGCTAATATTATGAGGAAAACGCCTACAAACAATTTTTTCAGAGATATTTGGGACTGCATACACCTCATTTTATAACAAGTTTTGCAATGATTCAAAATAAAATATTTTGCTTTCCAAACACGGAAATAAAACCTAACACATCAAAATGTGGAATAAAAGATAAAGCAATTTAGTCACAAACAGACTCATGCCTGGAGAATTTTTTAATGGCTTTGCAGATACAGCTGTGTTGACAAAGCCTTCTTATAAAGGTATAGTTACCTTATCAATACAAGTCACTTTGGTAAAACCTATGACACATTTCAGCAAAATCCTTTCACCATATGAATAGGGTAAGCAGTAAAATTTTGCCTACAAGATTTTGCAGGATAGATAGCATAAAAAAATCCAGTTTTGGAAATTTAATTTAATTTTTTTTAATGATGGAATTAGAAAAAATAAATTGTGAAAAGCTCAATGGAAAAATATTTAGTCAAAAAATTTCAACTAAGTGTGGCCCTCAAATTGTATTCTACTGGTAGTCTGTGATCTGTGAGATACAAGCATGAATACTCTTTTTTTTCTCTTAGATGTATAACTGCACAACTTATATAGATTAATTTCTTTTATATAAATTAAGAGAAGAAAGATACAATAAAAATACAATTGGAATTTAATTACTCTATGTTGATGCCTTGGGGGCTGAGTAGGTTAAAAAAAAGTTTCAGAACACATGGGAACGTGATGAGCAGACTAAAGCCACCAACTTTAGCTTTATTTTTCTATTTTAAATACTTTTAGTTCCCAGTTACAGTACATACACAACATCAAGACTGCCAAGGAAGTCTTGCACCCTCTGATGAGGGTGTTGACTGACGATGGCTGCCTTCTACCTACCAGAAATTAAATACGGGGGGAAGGAGAGTTAATGCATGGATGACATAGTCCTTTACTGGACCATTTACTTGCATAAACTTAGAATAACATAGACATGTAAACATATGTTTTATTAAAGAAATTACTTTTCTTCAAGGTCATGGTTACAGTGATCTTTAGAGACTAATTACTATATGAAAGCAAAGTTCTCAGAAGAAATGAGAAAGATGTGGAAGCTTACACTTCCAATGTAATCAAATGCTTACAAATCAATGCTATTTGATTTAATAGCATCATTTTAGGAAAATGGGAACTGAAAGGAAAACAAACACTAAGCAAGGGTTGCTTTATATACTTCCATATTTATGGATGGCTATGAAGACAAAATCTGGAGTCCTCAGTTACACTGCAGCTCCTCAAGTGGATCTATAAGCTATTCTTTGGTGTCTAATTAACTCCACAGAATTCAGTATTGGTAGACTTTTGTTCCAACTGCTCATTCATTTTTTCAGTCCTTAAGTCAGGATTTATCATATATGATGATTTGATTGGATCCTGTGGTCCTAATACAATTTATAATAGGAATTATTTAGATTTTTCATTAAACTAATTATTATTATTGGGTTTGTTGGTGTTTTCCTACAAGTTAAAATTCATTAGGAATGGTTTTGATTTTCAATCATATCCAAAACTAAAATTTTTAAGCAGTCTTTGTTAAGTTTATTTCTTCCCCAGTCCCTACTTGAAGATGCATCACTTATGATGCTTTTAATTGTTGGAATATAAAAATAACTTCAATTCCAGTGAACATGCCAATTTGTTCACTTTGTTTTAATAAGAGACCATTATTTACCCTAAAGTTGCTGTTTTCATGTCTTACCAGGAACAGTCATAGAAAGTCAAAACAGGCAGTCTCATCTGTCTACACCACTATTGTAAGTGGAAACAGAAAAAAGGAATACATTAATAAATGCATCAGTCTGGCTCCATCACACTGTTGGTTACAATAGTAGTCATCTAGGCAGCCGCCAGAGCACCGCTGCTTATTCACTTCAGTCTTTTAGAAGGATTTTTGCTCGCAGGACCTGGGACTGGAACTTGTTTAGAATAGTTTCTCTAGCTTTATTTTAAATGTAATGGAGAAAATTAAATGTCCATGGATATTCATAAAAATGGTATTGATTTCATCTGGTACTACAGTTTCCTGCATCACTTCAGGTTGGAACTGCCTACAGAAGTTGCAGAGTGAAGAACTGAGACTCACGAGGCAGTGGGCAGACCCTGTCTCCATATCCCTTAGTCGCTGCAGACAGCACACAAAATACAGTACAACACGATATGAGATACAGCTGAGGAAAGACAAGACACCAATAG
>JAOXNG010000001.1:62292012-62305536 GCA_028566535.1 Scolopax minor | reverse complement strand
AGAAGTGGTGGGTCACAACCTCCCAGTGGAGACTAGGTGTCAGCTGTGCAAGTGCTTCCCTCCATTTCAGGCAGGATCCAACAAATAATCCACTCCTGCTCACCTCTCTTGCAGATGGAGCTGGACGAATTCTGTTTCTGTGTTCAGAAATGTGCTGACATTTAAGAAATTGTCACTTTGAAGTGTTACTGTAAACTTTAAACAAATAATAATAAGTAACTGCCCTTTATGGAAGGGAAATTCTACAAACAGGTAGTTTAAAGGTTGAAAATCAAACCAGATCACCTCAGTTTGTCTGAAAGGAGGGAATACATGACTGCTGTGATGCAGAGGACAGACAACCTGCACAACCCACACAGCCAGGCTGCAGGACTGAAGGCCCAGGGAAGTGGACCCCACTTCTGTTATTAAAAAGAAAACCACCTCTCTTTTAGAAATGGAATCATGAACAAAAGGATGGCTACAGGAATTGTTTTTCATCACTGCTTGTTTGCCCTTGTTGTGAGAGCAAGTATCAGCCCTGAGCTGCACTGAAGGCAGCACAGGAGCTTGGATTAGCTTTCAGTGAAGCAAAGATATTTAACCATACCTGTGCACAGGAATAAATGTCAGTCCAGCTATTTTAAATGCCAGCTGGTTTTGTGGATAAAGATTTCCTTGATTGTAATCTCCATCACAGAGCAGGGATAAAGTGGCAGTGAGAATTTAGATTTTTACTCCCTTGTTTTCGTTATACAGAAACTACATCCATTCAGGTACCTGTATTGTTAGTGTGTTGTACAAAGCAGAAAGAAAAAATTGATTTTCAGATACAGAGTCAGTTTGTAATTAAAACAACCTTTGAAAAGTAATTGGCATCAGAGTGAACACAGCTTGTCAAGGCAGGCATCCTGCAGGACATCAGTCAGAATCTGTCCTGTTCTGTAACGCCGGGCATGCAGGCAAAGACACAGAATAAACGTGTATTATTTTGTATACCACCTACTAAGGAAATAAAGAGGAGTTCTCAGACATCTACCATATAGCATGACCGAGAGCTATAGTCTCTTCCCAGGCTCACATGCACCCTCCCCTACAAGTGCAATTACTAGAAGCAGGCTGGTACCTAAAGCAGTGCAGACTCTTTGCAGCTTTTTCAGATGCTTGGGTATTTAGCTACGTACCGACACTATTTTTCTAAATGTTTTCTTTTCATTTCATAGGTAAAGTCTACAAATACCCTGTTTATGATGATTTTGACTTCAGTGAACGGCCGTTGTTTACTCAGCCTCTAGTCAACACGTTTGCTGTAGCTGGTTACAACGCGACTTTGAATTGCAGTGTTCGGGGCAACCCCAAGGTACAGCATAGCTCATCATGGTATCAGTTAAAACACGAAAGAGTTTAACCTGACAAAATAGAATTTTTAATATTTGTCTCACTTGCAAGCCAGGCTGAAGGGAAAAAGAGTGATGTGGGCTCTAGAGAATACGAAACAGGACTTGCTGACCGGTGTTATAGGCATTCTAATAGTCACTAAATCTACAGATAACCCAGTGAACGGGCAGAGCCTCAGGAAAAGTCTGGGCTATACTGGGGCTGGCACTGACAAGAGCTGTACAGTTAATGCATTAGTAAAGGCTGTTATTAAAAAAATCCATAATTATTCTGTAAAATGTTAATTATGCTTTAAGAAAGCACATTTTCTGGAATGCTCTGGGGATTACACTGGGTCTCAGACCCACTGCGCAATGCATCTTCTAGTTTCTTTGAGTTGTGCTTTTTTGTGACCCATTTTCTGTTGTGAGAAACTGAACTGAACTAGTGAAATGAGAACTGAAGGATATTCAAGAAGTTTGCTGTTCACGGTTTCTGACTGTGTAAATTGCTGTGAAAAAACATATTTTTCTTATTCACTTAAGAGTAATCGGATGTTAAAAGCTATTGCTCAGATATTTGCTATCATAACACAGCATCTCTTATACTGACAATAGGCTTATACTTATGACTAATTATGTGATAGGAGCTGCACTGAAAAAATCTTGCTTAAAAACAGATGCCTGATGCAGCCCATGTTTACGTTTGAGTTAAGAATTAGTTTCCTTTCTATCAGTACTTTATATATTTAGTAAAACTTCTAGATATCTCAACTTTAACTGAACATCACAAAAACTGGTAAAATATTTCAGTTCATAGGTTTGTGTGTGGGCCTTTCTTTTGTTTTTACCACAGCCCAAGATAACCTGGCTGAAAAACAAAGTCATTATAATGAACGACCCAAGGTACCGCATGTTCAGCAACCAAGGTGTCTGCACCTTGGAGATCCGCAAACCCAGTCCCTATGATGGAGGTACTTACACCTGCAAAGCAATCAATGAGCTCGGGGAGGCAGAAGTTGATTGCAAACTGGAAGTAAAAGGTAAGGGGTTTAAAACATTGCCAATGCTGTGTTTGTCTGAACACCATCTACACAGGAGACAAAAGTATGCGAGGCAAATGCAAAAGGGAGTTCAAACAATTTTTATAACTTTCCTGGATTAAAATAATGACTTGGATAGGAAAAAATAAAATGTGTTGGTTGGTTTGGTTTCTTTTTGAGGACCAACATGTTGTGCTTATGCTATATTGTCTTCTACCTCCAACCCACCATACTGATTCACATCTCTGGTGATTGCCAGGACTTTTCCACAAGTGAGAAAACGGTAGACTGTGACTACGCCACCTACCTGAGAAATTCTAGTTAAAGACACAGCCATAGAACTCTTTGGAAAAACATTAAGAAAATCATCTTGGACAAGAGACAAGTCTCTGAAGGAAATGGCAAGGGGAGAAGGAAGAGAGAAGGAAGAAAGATTAGTTCAGGGCAGACTTTGTCTGCTTTAAAATTATTAATTAAACAAACTAAGCATTTGCTTCCAAGGAAATTTCTTAGCAAAATCATGTAGCAAAAAGCAATATTGTTCCCAAGGACACAAGTTAGTTGATGTAATTGCTGTATTTGCTTTAAGAACAAAGTGTTCAAAACTATGGATTTTGCAAATACAGGGAGATGATGAATTCAATTACTCTTCTACAACTGAAAACATATCTTTATTTTCATTGATAGATAAATTTTACAAATTCCAGGTAGTTTAGCATTGACTGGGATATCATGAATAGCAATAGGATTTGAACTAATAATGAATAATTGCAAGACTGTATTTTTCAGAAAATTACTTCCTAGGAAAAGATGGGGTCATATTTAGTTGGACTAATTCCCAGCAAGGGCTTTTGTTTCAATGGTGGCATAAGCTAGGTATTTCTGAAAAAATCAATCTGAGATTATAAACAAGGAAAGCTGCCTAAAGACAGCTGACAGGAAGCCTCTAACTCAAGAATTTAGAGGGAACTTAGGCTAGCTGAATATGGCTCTAATTATATTATTCCATCACACTAGTTTATAATGAAAGCCATAATGTTTAATATAATTCTGGATTGTATTGTGTTTATTTTGGATTTCAATTTCTATTTTCTGTCTTCTGATATATCTTTTCCCACAGCTGAAATCTGCTAGCAAGAAGTCATTGCATTGCTTTGGTTTGGTCTATGAAGCTGAACATTTAACTACTGTAATGAAAATATGCATAATGTTCCTCAATTTTCATTATTTTTAAGATATTGTGTTTAAAAGTTGACATCCTCATCCTAGAAGTTATGATTGTTTTCCTTAACCACAGGCAAACTTTCTGTTTCGCAGCGTAACAGAAGACCACATCACCAGAGAACGTTGCCTCATCTATTTTTTTATACTGAAAGGCCAAATTAATTTGCTATTTCATTAAACTTCCTAAGTCCCCAAGCCCTAAAGTTCTTATGCATGTTTACAATCAGTTGTAACTTTTTAGTCTTCAGCACTTTGCTTGTAGTACAATCAAATACTACATTTTAAACACTGTTTGTTTCTCTCCTTTATTTCCCAAAGTATTTTTATGTATAATGTGCAGAATACTGTGAAACATTTTTAGAATAAGAAGTAACTTATCTAAAATCTCTCAATTTTAGGAAGTCCAAACTCCAAATGCTGCCATGAATTACATATTATTCTTCTTCAGTAATTCCCTTTCCAGCTGTTGTGAAGTATAGATGCTTCCATTGATCTTGGAACATTTTTTTTCTCTGATTATTAGCATGAAATAGTTTGCTGGTTTTGAAGTGTGATACAAAAACATGAATGTCATCACTCAGACTCTCTTTTAAGACACAACGGTTTCCAAGAAATTGTTCACCAGCAGTGGAAGCTGCTCCATGTTAGAAGGTTCTTTAAGAGAGAAGCGTGGAGAGTATTTTGCCTTTGATCAATACAATTGGTGGGGAATTTAATTTCTTACGTTTATGGACTGGTATCTGAAATAGGCTGGGAATGCTTAGATCCTTTTCCAGTCAATTAGAATTTATGTATCTAGAAAAAAAGCTACAGATTGATTCATTAAAGTGATCACTAGGTACAGCTGAGATGGTGTCCCTGATGATTTTTGCTGACAAATGTTTACTTAAATTTTGTAGGTCCAGTTTTCTGAGTAGTGTTCTGAAATGGAGAAAATATCAACCTAAATCCCCCCTCCCCTAGTTAACAGTTGGTTTCTGAACCCAATCTCATATCAGCCACCATCTGGTGCAGTCCCACTCCCTCCCACCGGGCTTGGCGTTGGGGTTCTCTCCCAAAGGTTGGGGCTGTTGAGCGGTCACCCTTGCTGAGACTCCTCTCTCCATCCTGGCAGGTTTAGCTATTACTTTTCGGCTCCTTTCTGGAGACTGCTTAAACCAGCAATTTGTAGGGCTTAGACAGGGGGCAGCTGTTGTCAGGGTTCACCGCTGACACTCTTAACATGACTGGCAGTTCTGCTGATGAATTCAAAGGGAACAGATTAAGCGGATACAGCAGCTGTAGCTTGGCAAACCAGGGTAGGCTCAGGGTTTGCCATATGATCCAGGCAAACGAGTATTAAACAGCCGGAGCATAAAAACATAATCGTGTCCTATTTTACTCCTCTATTGACCTGTGTGTTGAACTATCATTCTCTCAAGTTTCCCAGCCTGTTGGCTCCTTTAGGAGGGCTCTTCAGATGACTGCTCATCACACTGACGCAGGGCAGAGAGTTATGGATTTCTGACTCACTGGAAAGCAATTGCAGTGTGTGTGTTTTCATATGTATCGCTTTAAAGTGTGGTTCAATTTTACTCCAGCAAGTAACAGTCATGGTCTAAGTTTATAAAATGAAGAGATCCAGTTGAGATTTAGTTGCTTGAATAAGACTAGCAGGCTCAAGGCTACGCTGCCTACCTGGTGAATGTACAGTCCCACTGTAACAGATATTTGGATAGTAAATCATGCTAAAAAGCTCCATGCTATGCTGCGGTATATATTGCAGTAAGTGAATTTTCCTTATGTTGGTAAGAATTTATTCATCTGTTTCTGAGGTGCTGGAGATAGGAAATTTATCATGCATATATATAAGCCCAGTACAAGGAATATCATAGACTGACAGAACACTCTAGGATTTCTGATTTTGCAGTTTTGGAACAACTGAGTAGCTATGAATACTCTGGCTATGAATACTATCATATGCTACAATTTTCTGCTTTTTTAGCCATTCACTTACAGTATGTCAGTGCCAAATTAAAAGCCCTGATTGTTACTACATGTAATGCTCATCCATTGAAAAATAAAGATAATTGCAAGCATGATAATAAAAAAAATTAAAAATACATTTTTATTCTGTCCTCAAAAAAAGACTTGCATTTATTGATGTTATTTCAGATAGACAGTACTTCATTCTTGTGTTTTCAGTTTTAGCTGAGTGAACTTTAAGACAGCAGTTATATGAGCTGCTCAGTGCAACTGCATGTACAATGGCTTTTTTTGTAAATATAAATGTGCTGAAAAAAGGTCATGTAATAGATCTTAGGTGAAAGAATAATTCTATCTCAGATATCTTGAAAGATGATGCATACACAGAATCTAATTGTATATATTATATAAGGAAAATTAAAAATATGTATCTTTTAAGTTTGAGGTAGATCCCTAACTACGGCTCTAAATCTCTCATTACAAGCAGTAAGAAACTGATTCCATATCACCTTCACTCAGGTCAATGAAAAGATTCAGATAAAGCACCATGCTCCTTTTCTCATGAAACAAATGTTTTTGGAGAATGTTTGTCTTAAGAGTGAAATAAAGGTTGATGATCACTCTAATAGGTTAATGATAGCAAAGATGCTGTATAAGAAATATATAAAAATAAGCTGTTAAAATCAACTGGGAAGAATTTCAAATGCAAATAAATATCACTATAAATATTCTAATTCTGCAGTGATATATGATGGAGTAATTAACCCAGGAGAACCATTCTTCTTGGCGGGGGATAATCAGGTTTATAATAAGCATACTCCTCTGGACATTCCATTTCATTCCCTTCCTCTCTTTCCACATGCAAATGCATTTTCTGCATGCAAAGCGTGTATTTATTTGCTTTCTTAGATTAAAGTAGTTAGTGTCTCATGGCATACAATGTCTATGTCACATGAGCAAAGAAGGCCAAATTAATCAAGAATGTGGGTATTTAACATCTGAGTGAAAGAATTTTTAGACATATTTCTGCTGTACCACTGGGCATAGGACCACCTGTCAATAAATAATTTATTTAATGACTGTGACTACCTTTGACCACAACACTTAGACATTTCCAGGAGATAGAAATTTGAAAAACAGTTTTCAGTTAACTTGTAGAATTATTGAAAGATCAAAAGTTTCATAATATTTCATACTGTGCTTAAAAGGCATTCTTTATTACAGAATTATAGTCTTTGGTTAGAAGTTAGTGATGAGAGTGATAACCCATGCCTGAGCTTGCACTATAGAATCTAAGGATGAAATCTTGATGCAATTGAAATCACTGAAATCTTTTTACTTATAAGCATATAATTTGATTGAATTTCTTCTGGAGCTTATTTTAAATTGGAGGTCAGTGGGGTTCAGAAAATTTGGTTTTTTCTATAGAAATGTGTTTTCTTGACACTTTGTCCGAATCCAGAGTATTGGTAGTGCAGTTTTAAAATGTCAGAGATGCCCAGAAACTAGTCTCCAGAATATTATACATCCCAAATTTACTCGATGATGTTCCTATAGTATTTGAAGTATAAAGGTATTTATCTTAAATGGCTACAATAGGCACAAAGTTGGGTGCTTTTACTTATATACGTATGAATGTTTTATAGAGTCAAAATGCTTAATTCAAGGTAAGGGCTCCTGTAGAGTAAATAGCATGCTTTAAGTAATGTAAATGTGAATATATGACAAAGTACCTACTGTAGAGCACAGGTATTAGTTTGTTATTAGTCTGTACTTGATTATTTTGCCTCATAGAGTTTCGACATATATATATATATGCTTTGGTGGTGTGTGTGCTTTTTTCCCTGGTGGAAAATATTATATATATATATATGCGTTAGCTTCCTTGAAGCTACATTTGGAAACTTTTATCATAAATATTAGTTGCACAATTTGGTTCCAATCTAGACTTTAGACTAATTACAGGAGTTATAGCTACTCGTACGTATTAATATAGCTTTTACATATTAATGATAATTTTGAAGTGGAACTGGATCCCTACCTTTTACTCTTCATGTGCTTCTATTCCTACATATTTTTACATGACTAAGGATTAAAACATCATCTTGATATAATCGTAAGCATAATTTTACTCAACATTTTCTCTCTCCTTTTGTGTTTGTGATTAAATTGTTACTTCTTTTTCTCTCTCTCCCTTAGTTACACAGTAAGGATTTTTGAATGTATAGTGTCATCTAAGGTAAGCTTTCATATGGTTCTTGCATATGAAGCTTATGTCTGTTTACAGGTCATACAATGTCTGCCTAGTATGGCATGATTTTCATTATTTCACTTAATGAAAATGTTTTTTAAGATTAGCAGCATGATCGTTTTAATGTCAGATATATATAAACCCAGATTTTTAAATAATTGCATGTTACAGTAATTGCTCTTAGTAGTACATCCCACTACCTTTTCATAGTGCACGTTTCAATGGAATTTAACAGTGCATGAGTCAGCATGATTAATTAGCATGAATAAAATGCAAGTAATAACAGAGAATTTTGCATTTACAGTCAGTTATTTTTATACAGGAATACACCTCTACAAAAATGAAATATTTATTCCACAGTTAATTTCATTTAAAAAGGAATGATTCGTACCACAACTTGCACTCCATGAGTTGAAGAGAATGCCAAAAAGCATGCTTTTTTTTGTCTGTATTTTGCATCTACCTAAGGTCGGGAGGAAAGAGTTCTGCAACAATGACGGTGTTAAAGGAGACAGCACAGTCTCATAATCACTAGTAACTAATAGCACTTTAATTGGATAATCCTTGTGTTAATAAAGGTTATAAAACCCTAAAATCTGTACTCGGGATAAATGCCACATGTAAGTATCAGCCCAGTTGCATTCAGAGACAGTGATTATCTTCATCCTGGCAATGTGCTTTTGCTTTAAAGCTTTGGTGTGTTCCAGAAAAGGCTCCGGAGGTAAGTGCAGTTATTAGCCGGTGGTTTTGCAACTTGCACAACCAAATACTCATGCAGATTTGTAAGAGGAACAGTAACAGGATGTAGCTTTCCTACCACAAATGCCACTCTTTGCCTTGAGAAATGGTAGACTCCAATGTTTTAGCAAAATATTTACCTTTTTCCCACTGTTCCTTCCAAATGCTATTCGATTTAAATGAAATTAACAGAAATACCCATGTGTTTAGTTTCCATGAAAATTTTCTTCGATGGCATGACATTTCATTCTTAATTGGGATTGTTTGTATTAAATTTCTAGTTCCACATGAGTAGGATCTGGGGTCCCGTGGCTGGTGTGTTAGACACTACATACTTGTTTTTCTGGGCACTGAAAGAAATATTTTGGTCTTGGATTTCTAAAATTATTAAATGTTCTTCAAAATCCTTTGCCTTGTCCCTTTTTTCCAGAAGACCAAAGAAAATATTGAGTATTTCCAATGGCTTTCTTATAAGCCTAGGTTTCTTTTATAGTAGTAATTTAAAAGAGGTTTGGTTCAGTTTATTTACTCTCAGCAGCTAAACCACAGTCATAAAGCACATTGACCTAAAGAGCTGGGAATGGTACTGACTCCAAATATCATAAAACTGGGGGTAAAAAAAAAAGAAAAAAAAAAGTTTAGTTTCACAGAGCCGGAAAAAAAAAATTTGGCAGGGCTAGGGTAACACCAACTACAAAAGGCCCCTACTTGTCAGTGGGGTTGTGCAGATGGATGCTCACTATGGCAGCTGAGGAAGATACTGGGCCACAAATGTGGAGTGAGGCTACCCTGTGGATTGATGGAACCTCTCACAGCTTTGAGATGACATACTGATAGCTTCAACCCTTGGGAAAACTCTAGAGCCCTCAGGGAGAAAGCACCTGGATCCAAGGTGATTACGTGAGCTATTTTTTATTCAGAAGCAAATCTAAAAATCATTCTTCAGACTTTCCCAGCACATGAAAGTTCTGCCTTTCATTATCTCTCTGCATTCTAAAGGCACCTGTATCTAAAATCATGGGGTTTTTTTTCATATTTTTACTTACATCATCCTACTTGTTATTTTCAAGCAACATGGTAAATATTTTGCTAAATACTTATAAATCATTACAAACCTCAACACTAGTATAATTTGAATGTCTCTGCATGATTTCCACAATTCATCACAGTCAGGTGTTTTCTACGTTGTTCCATCTCTGACTATACTCCAGGAAATCCAGGAGGGAGGGTTACTTGAGGTGAAACTCATCATAAACTATTGCATGGAGTGAGATAAATGACTGAATATATGGCAACCTAGAAATGAAATTCACCCTGTGCAAGAGGACAGGAAAGTTCTGTATAGTCCAGAGATTAAATAATAGTTAATTCTCATGCTGGACTTTTGAACAGGGACGAATTTTATCACATCATCTCAAAATTAAGTATGCACTAGGGACCGACGAAATCTTTGTCGCTTACACCAGAAAGTAAAGGTACTGAGCTGTTGTTGCAGGGACCTTCAGCCTGAAGGTTGTCTTGTTCCTTGTCTCTAGGTGGGCTTTCGTTCTTCAGACTGTTGATGGATGGAGTGCCTCCGCATATCATTGACTCGTACATGCGCGAAGTACAGGCAGACAAGACTGAGGGGAAGTGAGAGTCCGTCCACAGAGCTTCCTCCCACCACACTGGAAATTGATAGCAGAATCACAATTTTTAGTTCTTGCAATGACAGAAGAAGCGTGTGGTTGGGGGTTTTATTTTTTTCCCCTTTTTTCTTTCTTACTGGTTGTTTTGTTTTCCCTACCTGCTCTTCCTGAAAAGAAAGAATACGCATGGATTGCTTTGGGGTTGAAATGAAATGAACTGAAGACAACACACTTTTTGTAATGTTCGGCTTTATTTTCTGTTTGATACTGTGTTCTGTTTTTTCATGAGGAAAGAGGAGAAGCTGTGTAATAAACACGAGGAGGCAGTCAGAGTTTGTACTCGGTTCAGAGCATAACCCTTCTCAGACTGAAAGTACATGGATTAGCCAGTAGCTGTGCAATAAGACCCTTTGGAATACATACCTCTTTGATAATGCATCTTACTCACCTGAGAATTGTTAAACAGAATATGGTTTTACTATAAAGTAATTAATACATACTTAATAATCATTTAAGCTGAACATATCTTCCTTTAGAAGTTTTGATTTCCTAAATCTGACCCATCAGTTTCTCAACTGAGCTGAAATTGTTCTATTTAATGTACAATAAATATGAAGTGTTTAAGATCTATCAAGTTCTTGTTTACTGGGGGTTTTTTTAAGGTTTTTCTGTCCTATCTTACCACATTTCTTGTTTAATTTCCACATACTGTAAAGCAGGAACTGAGCCCACCACATCGAGTGGAAAACAGTATCAGCAGTCACCTTTACCAATGGGCTTTTGCTTTAACATACACGACACGGAATGTGAATGTAAATGCTGTAGATACGTGCAATTTTGTATCTATATTTTTTCAATATTTTAAATATTACAAATGCCAGCCATGACTGCTTTCATCATTCTTGTTCTGCCACCTTCCCCGGCAATTCATGGAGCTCTTGTAGGTATCGTAGCAGAAAAGGGACTCAGACCTTATCATTTTTCAGTTTACTGTGCAAGCCAAAAATGCCTTAGATAAGGTCAAATGGCTACATTACTTTTCTAACTCCAGCATCATTAACCTCCAAATATTTCAGGAGTGGGGGCGATTGCCTGTGAGTCTCCAGCAAACTCTGAAGCGTGGGAGACACAAGGTCACACATAATTAGGCCAGGTGGGCAATCCCCTATTGCCCTGTCATTTATGTTATTTATTAACCAGTTCTCACTCTGGCTGTATAGATCAGGTGGGCTACGTGCTTACTGACTAATGATTGATCCTCAATTAGGGTTTCAGAAAGTTAAAGGTCTGCTTAGACCAGTAGTACATTACAAGATGGTTCTTTGATGCCAGCGCCTTTTGAAACATCCAGCAGTCAGTAATTATGCAATAACAAAAGAATGTGTTACTGCTGAGGTGGTTTTGCAGCTGAATTATCACTTCTTTCCCTTTGAAACGCATTTTCCCTTCTGAGCACATTTTCTCACTTTGCTCTGGGAGATCCATTTTCTTCTTTCTATCTTTGTGATTTCTTCTCTGCTGCCACATGCGCAAGGAAGGGATTCTCCATTCCCAGGGATCCTGGACACTGGGAATCACCTGCATTTCACCCCGCTCCTGCCAAAATCAGTCTCTCCTACCCGTTCATTGATACCCACACATGAAAGAAAGCAACACATCTACTAAGAACATTTCGTAAAGGATTAATAATTTCTCTTTATTCTGTATCTCACCAGTGAATTGGGACTCCCTTCGCCTGCTCTGAAGCACGGAAGGCTGTGGGGGAGGGTCAGTTTGAATAGATACAGGTTTAATCATTTAAGCACACAGCCCTAATTTGGGTCAGAATCAGCCTGCTGACATATGTTATAGTCAGCATCAAAAGCCATCGTGATGGGGAGTTTGTGCTTTTCAGTAAGCCAAAAAGGACGCGTGTACCCATCTGCATTTTGTATGTAATGGCATCTACAGCTTCAAGCTCCCATATCTGCTTCCTCAGCCTTAATACACCGCACGTAATTACCTGCAAGGCAGCATAAACCTCAGCTTCTAGAGGCTCCCTGCCGACAGAATTAGCTACTCTAATTTCTACCAGATGCTGGCAGTGTTAGAAGACAAGCTGAACTAAGCCACTTTTCACTGTGTGAATGGTAAGCGTTCTATCCCACTGCCCTCAATTCCCCCCTGCTTGCATTGCCCAGCGCTTGCCACTGGCTGGCCCCTGGGCTCAAGATGCACCACGCCAATAGGAAGCTCTGGCCACCAGGATGGAATTGAGATGAGTGGGCATTAGCGTGCTATAAACTCACGCTCTCGCTAGCCAAGCCTCTGGATTAAAAATTAATTGAAAACGACTTTGAGAGGAATGATAGGATGGGGTGGGATAGGAAAGGAATTTCTAGTAGATGTGAAACAGGCTGCAGAACCTTAAATAGTGAATAACAGAAGATAAAGTTTTCATTTACAATGATTTGCCTAATGAAATTCTCCAGGGATGTTGTTTGATAGATGAAATAAAGTGACAAAACCCACAGAGTTAAGAAAATGCTAATGAAATCTGCAGTTAATACCAGCTTGGGAAAATAAAGGTGTACCAAAGACAACAAAAACTACAGGCAAAACAACCTAGAGAGAATAGAAACAGCAGAATATGATGCCGCAGAAGATCTGGCCCAATGCTCCAAACAAGAAATCTCTTGAAAGTCGGCTCATGTGGCATTTCCAGGAAATTAGTGAACCTGAAAGAGGTCTAAGAGTAACAGAGAACAACAAATAAAACCTGTTCATATGAGACGAAGTAAGAGCAAAACACAAAGGCCCCAGGAGAAGTGAAACCAGTAGTGGGTTTATGGCTTATGGTTGTGTTCCTAGATGTCTTGTGATGTGTGAAACCAGCTTAAGTCTTCAGCTAGTTGCATTATTCAAAGTATCTGTTTGCTACGTACACTCTCCATCAACTAGTCCGTGCTGAGGTTAGAGTTCAGTAGCACCTTTAATAAGGTTTTTATTTTCTGCACACTTTCACATATCTGGTAGGAATTTAGTATTTCTGAAAGTTCTGCCTTGGTGTGAAATTACACAGGTCAAGGCAATTTTTTACTTGGAATAAGAAGGCAGACCCAAACATGTATACACACACAAAGAAGCATCAAAGGTAATAAAAGACAGGGGTTGTATTTAAGGAAGCCAGAGGAACATACTTTAGCTTCTCTTGGCTTGTTCTCCTTGCCCATGGTAGACCATTTGGCGTATAACTGTTACTGTTGTAGCTGTCAAAAGATTCATCTGAAGCACTTGCTGCCTAAATTGAAGGTTGGACATCCAAATTGAAATGTCATTTT
>JAOXNG010000001.1:62220558-62231432 GCA_028566535.1 Scolopax minor | reverse complement strand
GAGGTGTCCCTGCCCAGGGCAGGGGGTTGGAACTGGATGATCTTTAAGGTCCCTTCCAACTCTAACCATTCTGTGGTTCTATTATTTTACTGGTTGCATATTAGTATAAAACTCTCATTACACTGGGCCCTGTCCTGGTTTTCTCATCTCTTAGAACATTTAATATCACACTCCTTTAAAGTTTTTGTGTGATCTACAGTGCTAAGAAGGCGTGAGGCCAACCATTGTGGAAGTTTAGGAATGCCAGCTGATTTGGAAAGCTGAAACTCTTTCTACAACAGGCTTGTTTTCGTGTGTATGGGACAACCTCCCTTCTCACTTGACAAACTACTGTAAAAATAGCATAAAACCCAGTATCACCCTGTAAGGAACAGAGGATGGTGTTAGTCCCCCGTTGCTGGTGGGGACCAGGCTACTGCAGGGGTGAGGTGGAGCTTCACCCTCCCTTCTGTAGCTTTGTCCCCTCCGGATGAGTCCATGCTCTGCTGCGTCCTCGGTGGGGGCACTCCTAAGGACACCGTAGGCCTTGCTGCTCTGGGCTGGGTGGAAGTAAATCAGTGTGTCTCATAAAGGTAAAAATCTCCAGATGTGAACAGACATCAGTTTGCTAAACGTAGGAAGCATTCACAATTTTAAAGTCGGGTGTCTGTAGATCATTCTTGGCTCTCCATAGATGCTTTGAAATCTCTGATAAGCTCATAAATTCTCTCTCTCTATTGGTAAAAAGCTTATGTTAATACTTATCATACTGGACCTACCGTGGGTCCAGACCTTCCCTTTAGATTTTCAAGTCAAGGCACTTGTATAGAAAATTTATTTTAAGTCATTTATAGAGGCTTCTCAAATTTTATTGGTTATAGTCCTTCTCAAACCACTGCATGGTCTCGGGGATGGCAGCTGAAGTACCTGGCTTTAGAGACTTGGGGTTGCAAGCCACAGCTTCAGTAAAAATTTTGTTAAACTGCTCTTTATGAATTGGCGCACGTGCAGCAAAATCCAGGGAACCTAAGAGCGATAGAGAGGTTTTATTAGCCTCTCTTTAGGATGATCCAGGCTAGGCACTTCCAGCTTTGGTGCAGGTAATGAATGGAATCGTCCCAAATTAATTGCAGAAATGCCACAGCCACGCTCTGGGTGTTTAATGCACTGGAAATATTTTTGTGTGATAAGCATACATTTTGTTGGATGTAATGGCAGGGAATGTGCCTACATGTACACTGCTTGTCTTCGTGATCATAACAGAAAAATAAAGGTAATGGATTATTTTAATTTTTTTAAAATAGTTAACTCAGCTTCTGATCCTGGGATGGCTCCACACGAGGACAAAGCAAGGGCGTTTTCTTTGGGCATGTGTAACAGGCATTCCCACTGCCAAACTATAGTTATCTGAACATAAAAGGAAAAGCTTTAATAACAGTAAATTTACACCCTTATCTGTGCTTGACAAAATTCTAGCCATAGTTTGATTTGACCATATATACAATATATGTTTTTATACAAGTAATAATGACTGAGGCACTGAGCATTTCCTGAAAATTAATGGCTGGCTGAAAAATTTTATAGCCCAAATGCAGCCAAGGGCCATTAATCCCAACTGGTCAATTCTCCATGAAATGCCTTATGTCAGGGGTCATTTGTTACATTCATGTCCTTCCCACCCACCCATAAAGAAGTAAAATTAAATGTTACTGTCCTCCTATGGCATCACTGAGCCTGGAAGCTGCTGCCCGAAGCCCCTGCTAGAAGCGTGTCTATCGCTGCTGTGGTGTTGAATGTGTCTCAGGGAATGAGTGATGGAGATCCTTTCAAGAATGGTCTTTCACTGTCTCTTATTTTACATTTGCTAGTGAATAAAGCCCTTCAGTTTGCTTCTTGAAGCTGACACAGAGATGAAAAGGCTGCTGTGTTTGCCACTAGAAAAGGTGTGGGGTTAGGAAGGTGGGGGGGAGTTTGCACCCCACGTATATTACAAATCTGTCTTATCTTCCGTGACTGGTAGGTAGGACAAGAGGAAATGGCCTCAAGTTGCACCAGGGTGGTTCAGATTGGAAATTAGGAAAAACTTCTACACCAAAAGGGTTCTTAAGCCTAGGAATGGGCTTCCCATTGAGGCCCCATCCCTGGAGGGGTTTAAAAGCCAGGTTGCCCTAGTGCTGAGAGACATGGGTTAGTGATGGTTTTTATCAGAGTGAGATTGATGGTTGGACTGGATGATCTTAAAGTTCCCTTCCAACTTAGACAGTTCTATAATTATAAAATTCTAGACTCTGGCCTAGACGTCTTTCTTCAAGGAATTTAAGAAGGTATACTCTATTACTTTATGTAAAAATAGTATTAAGTTGTGTTGAAGAAATGACACAGAATTCCTCTTGTAGAAGTTTGTGTTCATTATATTGTGAGCTCACTGATTGTCTGCAGGGCAGTGCAGGTATGGTAGGGCAAGTAGAATCTGATGCTTCTAAAATAAGGGAAGATATATATCTGTTACCCATTGTAAACAAGCAGGAAGAAACAAGCCACTGTTCTTTTGTGGCACACTGAATTATCTTGTTAAAGATAAGCCATCTCACTTCTCCAGAAAGAAGAATCTTTTTGTGTATTTATCACATGCAGAGGCATCATGACAAATGCAAATAAATAGGACTGGTTTCCAATGTCATTCCTCCCGGTCCTCAAAGCAGGATAGTGCTGCAACAGTAGTAGTGTGTGAGGTTTGGGAGAGTCTTCGTGCTGATGCACCTACGCCTCCAGTTCTGGAGTTAACTCATCCAGATTTAACTCAATCAGATCCATCACGGATCCACTACTACAGGGCATACTATGTATGAGCATTTTATCATCTATGCAGTTTATGAGAACTTTCCCCTTAACTTAAATCAGCATCTGAACCATATGGCTTGGAGACTTCTCTAGTCAGTAGTAGAAGAATGAATAGGAAAATCAGCAAATTTAAAGACATTATGTTAATATCTTTGGACATGCAGGGAGCAGAAAGTGACTCACAGTTTCCTTCCCATGAGCTGTGCTAGATTTTGATGCAAACATTTTGGTTAGGTTTGCATTTCTTAAGAACCACAAAGGGAAGATAAAACAGCTTATGCCACATTGAAAAGGACAAAGCTGATTACAAGCCAAATTATCATTTTAACATTTTTAAATAAGAGTAATAGACAATGGAATATATTAAAAAATCCTGCATCAGTGGCGACACTGGGTTGTCTCTACTGCATAATCCGATTTAATCTCACCTCTCATATGGAAATTTTAATGAATTTACTTCTCATTAGCAACCCTCTCTCTGGCTGAAGTGACTGATTTCTCCTGTGCAAGGCTAGTTTACAGCATAGCTATGTCTGATAACTTCATACTTTGAAAATCAGTTTGATATTTGTAACTGGAAGAGGTTGGTTTCAAATACAGATCAAGTAACTGTCATGGAATAGATACCAGAAATCAGATTATTAGCAAGAATTTATTTTAATTAATTGTCAATGTATTACGTTTAAAATGGTATGTCACTAAATCTCACCCTGGGAGGCCTTGACTATCACCTTGCCTGCTTGAGATCAGAAAACTTTTTAAGTAGTTTGCCTGGCAAAATGTTTCAAGATTTATAAAGATACTGTGGAGTAACACAGCAAAGCAGCAGGGAATGAGGAACAGTCTCCACGTGAAGGAGTACAGCACAGAGAATCTCATCCTTGCTCTGACTGAGCCAATGTATTTATGTAGCACACAGCATTGCCCTGCCTCTGAGAGATTAGGTCCTACATGATGCCACACTGAAGTTAATTACCACTGCATCTCTCAGGCTCAGTAGCTTAGCTAGCTCCCTGCACTGACATGACAGCATAGCTTCCATCCAGGAACTTGTTCCCTCAAAGCGTGCTGTACTGTCTCTGCCTCATGCTGCATTATTAAGTGCTGGTGCACTCTGAAGCAGTCCTTAGTATGTGCCTGCATAAGCATTTGAGAACTTAAAACATTCAAAAATAGAAAGTCTATTGATCAAGTAACGTTCTTCCAAAGGATTATATTCTCCTGAATTATCAAGGTGAACAATACAATCTTCTGACACTAATGGTTGAACACCTGATATAATTAAGACGAGGGCTGACCACATTGCAAGATGATCGTGCCTTGTGTGATCCCAGCTCTTGAAGAAACAAACCCTCCTGTTTTCCTGGATTATTAGTTTCAATTATTTCCTGATCTTGATCAAAAGCCATATTACATTTCAAATCCATAACATCACCTTTCAGAAATCCAGTTTTAAGAGGCTGGGGCCTTCCAAGTTTATTGCATCATAAGCCATATATAAATCTTGCTTAATATAGATACACTGGAAGCGTCTTGCTGTAGCATGTCTTCAGTTATCCCCTGTTCTTTTATTTTAATTTTCTCCTACTTAAGTTCTTTAACAAAACTGAGACTAATATTCACTCCTAGATAGCTAAATGTTTCCATATGTTTTTGTTAAAAAGACAACATTTTAATTAGAAGCTTTGCAGGTAAGTAACAAAATTAGTTTACGTGACACTGTAATATATATCTCATTTATCTTGTCTTAATGACCTCTTCTAAAAACAATTAAGGCTGGCTAAAAGGAACATTTCTAAAAGAAGTAGGACTGACAAACAGGAAACTCAAGAGAAAATTGAACATTTAACATTTTCACTGCAGATTCTACACACTGTAAATAAGTTTCCTTTTCTAATACGTACAGTAACACAGCTTACACATTCTCAAAAATATAACAATTGAAAACATTTCAGCAACAACAGCATCAATTGACTAGGTACCCATTTACAAAACAATGCATAAGTTCAACATGGTTTGAAAGCTCAAGGTTTGTATTAACAAGGAAAAGTTCCCCAAAAGCTGGGTTCACAGGATACAGACTGCAAGCTTTACTGGAAACCACTTGATATTTGCTGTAAGATTAAATTATAGCAGGAGAAAAAAACCCACAAGATCTTAGAAGATCTTATCTTGAAACAGATATCTTGTTATTTTATTTCCTTTTACTAAGCCAAACATCCTTGCTTTTACCAAAAGCCCTTGAAGTAAACCTCCTTTCCTTACAGACATCTGTATTTCAAGGTCTTCAAAAATTTTGGAAGAGAAGTAATTAGCATTTTCTCAGCATATATGATGCTGCAATGCAAAAAAAAAAAAGAAAAAAAAGTGTAAGAAACACTGGAGAGAAGATAATCATGTTTGTTAATAAAGCCCTCTGCCTCCCCCACACAAGAAGCCTGCTTATCTGCCAGTCAGTATCAGTTAAGCCTTTCAGGACTGGACTGCATACAACTTAATCAGAGTATGTGCAGAGGGCAAAATTTTGCATTTAATGGGGAACACAAAAATTTCAGTTAAATGTCACTCTGATCCTTCTTTCTCGATTTCAGAATTTGACAGTGCTCTTGTGATGTTTTCTTACAACATAAAAACCATCAGATTTTTAACACTTCCAAGTCTCTGGAAGAAATCTCTTGTTCCTTGTCATTGACTAGTTAGCCTCTACTTACAGTTTTTAAATACTACAACCTTTACATGCTGGAACAGAATTTACCCACCTGACTGACAGAGCTGAGATCCCATAGTAAATAAGCAGGATTAAGCGTCAGTTCTTTTCCATCTATAGTCATGTTCTTCTTTGCTTGCTTGCTCAGTTCTTGGAAACCCTTAGGGTTATTCAATTGCAAGAGAGCCACGCTGGCTTCTGAATAGAGCTGCAACTATAGAAGCAGAGAAAATAAATTTCTGACATGCACCCACAGCACTGCTCTTCTCTTGCCAATTCCATTTTTTTGTTGTTGTATTTTTCTTACTAGAGTTAACTAATAGGAACAACTAGTAAGCACTGCTTCTAAAGAACTACAATTTGCAAGAACAGAAAAAGGGATAATAAAACGGGAAATGAAAAATATTTAAAGATAAAGACAATTATTTTTCGCTTTCTAAAGAAAATTTATCTTTATACAATGAACCCACAACAGTAAAGCTGTCCATGTTATAAATATTTCTGGAGTAAGTGAATAGTAAGTCCCCATCCAATCTACCCCCCCCAGTAACAAAATTAGTATTTTATTACAATTTTATGACATGACTGAAACAATCATACTTTTTTTTTTCCCATCTTAACCAAGCAGTGCTTTTATCAGAAAATTAAGGCCACTAATTCATCATTGCTGTCAGAAGTGTGAAATTTTCAGAATGGTTTACAGATCAACCTACAGCTCAGAAATCTGAGATACAAAGGGCTCCAGAACTAATCCATGTGGGTCTCCAAGTCCTTAATGATGGTTGCCAATACGCTGTTAAGGTCATTTCTTAGTTGGGGACTGTTTGATCTGTTTGCTGTTTTTATCTCTTGCCACTAGTAAGTCTGTATATCAGGTTTCATAATGCACAGGATAAGATGGGGTTTGTACTACACGCCCTCTCTAAACAGCTAGTATAGCTTACAAATTGCAGGACATCAAAACACTTGACTAGAAATATAGCATAATCCAATAAAATACTGTGTTTACCATATGAAGTTGCATGCACCAACACAAATAAGCTAAAACCACAACCACACTTTGATTCTCCAAGTGCATGCAGTTAACAATTGGTTTGAGAATAAGTGCAGTCAATCATTAACAATATTTATTAGATGATATGCTTAATTTTTGTTCCTTCATGCAACGTAAGACAAATACACATGTCGATCAGACTTTCAGTTGCATAAGAGCTGTAAAAACAATTCATAAGTTAACAACATTTCAATACTGTCATGTTTGAAAATAGCAAAACCACCACAGTTTATTTCATAATACCCTTAAGTGATTTTTTGGTTTTTTTTATTACATCCGACCCTTTCTGCTCATTTTAAAACAACACTTGTCCCAGAGTTAGCACTCCTTCCCTTGGCAAGACCAGCTGTCCCACTTGTGACATTTTAAAGCTGTTGATGCTTTGACTCATATGCTATTTGAGAGCTTTCAATCTGACTTATGAGGCCTGCCATCAGAAAAATCTGATAAATCTCAGACCTTCCAGGGAATCATCTGAACCTATGGGTGGAAAGGATGGCTTCAGTAGATAAATGGCTGAGGTATAGTTACAGACTGCAGCTAGCAACCGCCCAAAATATCAGTATCAAAATGCTACAGATTGCAAAGCTGCCATCAGTGGGTATGTGCTTTATTTAGGAATACAACAGTGTCACACAGGCCCTTAGAATCTGTCATTTAAAACATACGTATAACAAACCAAAAATATTGCCATTCCAGAGCTTTGAAAGCATTTAAGCACATTTCGTTTCTCTTTGTTACCACCAAAGTCAACAAAATAGGTACCTGTACTACAGATTCCTAGCTAGATTTAAGAAGCAGTGGAAAAATGTGCTCCACTGCTCAGTGTCGGCCTTAAGATAACCTCTGCATTGAACAAATTATTTTTATTATTACTATTTAACGCACATTTTATTATTGATGTTTTTTTCCACCAATACCTTTTTAAAGAAACAAGTCTTATCATAAGCAGAGCCATAAATAAAGTTATTTCAATTAAGTTATCTGGTGACAGAACTAACTAGATTCTAATACATTGCAAGCTCTGCTCAGAGCATTTTGTTGCTGGTGCATTCCAAATGGAATTTTTCTGTGGCAGATTTTTTTGAGGTCTCGTACTATTATCCTCCTCTCAGAGGGGACAGATGCAATTGCCCATTCCCTTGAAATATTATCTTCTAGAGATCATCTTCATCCTGACAAAAAAAGGCAATCCAAAGGTATTGTGAAAATAGAAGAGAATAAACAAGCAGGTGGATGCACAGAGTCAGCGTGATCAGGCGAGCCTCGGCTTCTGACACAACCAGACTGAAAAGATCCCGTGCAGCCACGTGAACAGATCACACCCCCCCGTGCACATTTATATCCTGCACTTGAAAACGAGACAGGGAAACTGCATTCTGTCTACCAGGTAACTGTAAAAGAAGGTTCTCCTTTGGAACCAGCATGTTTGGCAATGCTTAGACTTACTGGACTAGGAGGCAGGCCAGATGGGCTAAGCCCCCCCCATGTAGAAGTGGACTTTCATTTCTGTATTCTCAAGGTAAGAGGCCTAAAGAACAGGTAGAATTTGGACCAATCTTTAAATTATTCCCTATCTTCTTAATGGCCAAAGATGATTGTTAAGTAAATGAGATGCTCCTTTTTTTCACACTCCAGTATCAGTATTGGGAAAACTCATATGCCCACATAGCAAGGAAAGAGTGTGTTGTGTTAAAGAGTTAAAGAAGAAGCTTTACAAGTATGAAATACTGCTGTCATTACAAATTTACCAAATTCCCTTTATATGGTAACTAATTGGAGGGTCATCTCTGAGCCAAAAGGGTTTTTTTGTTGTTATTGTTGGTTTTGGTTTTGTTTGTTTGTTTGTTTTTCAACAAAGCTTACTTATTACATCTGTGTGAACATTCCACCCCAACCCCTGAAGCCACCTGTCTGCTCCATCAGCTGTGGCAAAAGCAGCAGTAAGAAGCCAGACCCCCCAGTGTCAAGGCAGTGAGCACAGCAAACACCCAGCATCACTGTGCCAGCAGCTTCCTATGTGGACTTGCTTCCATTAGTAAGACAAGGCCACTAAAAGACACATTACAGCCCTTAGTTTCCACCGTAATTTGTACATATGTATATTTATATGTGTGTGTATGCCACCTGCAGATTCAAGGGGAAACAATATTTTCCAGAGGAAATAAACCTATAAGATCTCAGATTTCCTTGAAGAAATCAAAATATTAAGTCTCGAAGGAAATTCACCTTTCTCTGAAAATTTTCATTCCTGGATACTATTTCAGTGAAAAAAATGTTAGCATGATTGCCTCAAACAACAAAATCAAACAAATCAAACTCCCCTGCCTTTTCAAACCTTCCTTTGTCAGTTTTTATCTCACTACCTAGTTTTGAAGTCACTAGCATCTTTTTTAGGCTGGACAACAAGTGTTTTGTTTAGAAAGGTATGTGAAGGGTTGGGAAAAGTGAAAAAACAATTGCAGTTGTTCTTCATACATAGCACAATGTAACATCTTAGAGCCTTTAAAGAAATAGGGCTTATCAGCAGAGAGCTGCAGAGTAACACCTCCATCTAGTGGCTTACGGATGTACCTCCAAGAAAGCATGGAAAATAAAAAGCAGCCAAATATAATTTTCAACCACATCTGTCATAACACACACAGCTTAAAACAACAAACGTGACCAACAGACACACCACTGCTTACCTTTCATCTGGAAATAAACTTCCACATCATCACATTACAGTGCAGGCCACAAGTACAAAATTTCAGTAGACTATAACATACGTAATTCACCTTGGAAATCAATTCAGATATATTAAATCTTCACAATTTAGCCCCCTCTAATTGAGCTCATCTCAGAGATTTTTAGACTTTTAGAACAAGAAACACCTGGCCCAAACATCCAAGAAATTTTTTGTCCTCTTTGGATTCAGAAGTGATTTCAATCAAACAAACTAAAGCCAACTAATTAAAGCAGCATTCCCAACACTCAACACAAATGCACCACCAGCAACACTCCTCCCTTTCTCACCTTTTTTCCCTTCTAATAGCAACATTGTTGAAGTTTTTTATTACTTTTCTTTACTACCAGCATCACACTGAGAAAAGCCACTTAGCACATGCACCCATTAAGCATCAGGAGGCATCTAGAAGACACAGATCAAGCCTAAACTCAGGTACAATTTTCTTCCTCTCCACCAGGCATCTGACACTCACAGACCTTGGATTCCAGAAGTGGTAACAGCAGAGACATTTCTGCAAATTTCAGTGGAGACTGTAAATAATTACTTAACTGTAGCATTAGCCTAGCACCTCTCTCTTTGGAAAGGAGAAAACTTTACTTGGTTATGTATACCTACAACATCCACTGAATGAAGAACTGATTCTGAGCTAGAATCTTAGTAAATGCTTCTGCAGAAACAGCCTGATATGTAAAAATTTTTATCCTTGCAAATAAAACATTTCTAACATTTGCATACACATATCCCATTGTAGGTATAATATAACTAAATTGCTGCTATCAAGAGTAGACAACCAGTTGGGGAAGAATTTGCTGCTATGATCACACAAGGTAAAATAATCCCAATTTAATTGTTCTAAAGCATCCACTACCAGGAAAAGAAACACAGGAAGCAGCATGACTGGATGGAGAAACTGCAGAATGCTGTGGATACCTGAGAAAAACTGTCTTTATGCAGAGATATGCCTAACCAAATTGCACAAGACGAGCTCCCAGGAACAGATAATGAGCTGATCACAACAGTAATATTTACACAAGGATAAGAAAAACCAAGGAGATGAGAACCAGCACAAACAAAGATTTGTGGTCAACTGGATGACACATGACTGATGACAAGGAGAAAAACACAACAGAGACAGGGGAAGGAAAAATCATGTAGAAAGATATTAGGCACAGGATGTTGCCTCCATAAAAACAGACAAGGGAGATGGGAGATATATCTAAGACACCCTAGAGATGCAGCCTTTATGTTTATCTGGACATCAATGCAAAACCACAGAGAAAGTATAGCATTTTCAAGATATACCAAAGAGCTGAGTGAGTGATCAGCTTGAATACAGACAACAGGTTGGCCAGCTGCTTGGACATGAGAAGCAGAACTGCAGCACAGACAGAATCCATCTGTCATGTTTTCCGCAGGACTAATACTGCTAGGAGATCCTAGGGAATGGAAAAGGGATGATGAAAGGGATCATCTGATGAAAAGGGAAAAAAAGACATAAATGACTGCAATCAAAAAATTAACGTCCAGGCAGAATTGCTCCACAAGTCTTAAAACCACAAAACAAT
>JAOXNG010000001.1:62133666-62144773 GCA_028566535.1 Scolopax minor | reverse complement strand
GGGTATAGAGAAACCAACACTCTAAGGTGTTCATTGTGAAGAGCTTAGCTCTCACTGGGAAAAAGATTCCCCATGCCCCTGAAAAATGGTGTAAATGGTGCTACAAGAAATCACACAAGGATTGTGGAATCTGTTGGGAGCATGAAATCAGCTGAACGCTAGAAATCATTTGTTTGAAAGTAAAAAGGATAATCACAATTCTTAGGAGAGTTTTCATTTTAAATGGACCTTAAAAGTTTTTTCTACAGTCCAGTTCTTCACAGCAGTGAAGTGTACTCAAGTTCTCACCACCTCAAGTGACACAAAGGGTAAGATTTATTAAAGAGTTGATGGTTATCACATATAAAAAGAACTCTTCATATAAACGTAAAAAATTATACCCAGATCCCTTTCTTCTGACCCATCCTTTTCAGCACTCAGATGCGTGCTCTTTCCAGTAAAAGACTGGTTCCACACTCAGCATCCACTTCACTACAACTACAGCTGATTGCAGACCATGACAGAAGGCAACAGTGAAGCACAAAAAGAGATTTCTAGTGTACGGGGAACAGCAAATCCTCAGATACAGTAAACAGTAGGGTAGAACATACAAGAGCTTAATAAGCAAAAAGTGTATTATCTAAATCAGAGAATACTGTGATTTACCATTCCTTCAGGGAGGGGAGGGTAGTTATGAAGTCTGATACAAAAACAATCAACTGTCTGCAAAGTGAGTGTTTGCTCACAATTTTCCTTTCCACACATTTACCTGAAAAAGGAAATACACTGAATGAGAAAATAATCCACCTGTTAAAGGTCAACACACTGACTTAAACAACTATTTTTTAAAAATCCAAATAAACCCAAGTGTTTCACGCTACATCTGTCCTCACCCAACCACCTGCATTTTCATTTATAGTAATTTAAACTTTTTTCCTCAAAATGAGTAGAAATACGTGGACACACATCCTATGCTAAGCTTCTTTCTGTCACTCATTTTCTGTATGGCATGGAGTGTGTGATTTTAATTTTCTGCTTAGTTTCCCTCATAATGAACTAGCCAATGGAACTCCCTTAAAGCAATATTGTATTAGCAAAGTAACACAGTTAAACACAAGGCAGGAATATCCACAGCTTCCTGAATTAATGCAAACATTTTTGGAAGGACTATCAAACTTGTAATTTAGCGTTGCACATTAATCTCTGCTCACAGCTGGAGCAGAATCCTGGTGGCAGGAGAAGGGGCTGCCAGAGCACTGCGAGACTCCTCACGCCTTCCATTAAAGTACTGATTTTTACCAGAGACAGAACTGCAAGAGGAAGCAAGACACAAACCCAAGCTAACGTGCAGCTCCAGTACTGTCTGTAAAGTGGTCTGCATGGTGACACCATCACAGGAAGTATCAGGAGAATAATGCAACAGCAGACATTTACCCTGCAGTCAACAGGGTCCCAGATTTTCTGAAGAGTAAGAAAACACATGATCTGTTCTGAAAAAAAATTTCCATTGTAACACTGTAACCTTGTATCAGCTTTTAAAAGATAAACCTGGATTCCCAGAAAGCTGACGACCGTGATGAACTTCAGTTTCTTATATTGTAACATCATGGAAAACAGAATTGACTAGATGACATGCAATTCAAAGACCTTAGTGATATTCTTTTTCCAAGTACAGGCTATGCCTTTTTTTTCACTGAACGTCAAGCTATACAGTTAATCAGTGGTGCACATAACACTGGAAAAAGAAACAAGAGAAAGGAAGAGACCCAGCTTGGAAAAAGAATCATCAGTTTTCTTTTCAAATGTAGACGAAGGGATGAGAGGGAACAGATTGATGATTGAGTGCTAAACTTCAGGATAAAGTTATTATTATGTCCAGATGTTAGTTTTGCCTTTGAGGTTTCATTTACATATGCATCTAGTCTTAAGGCACCTCAATGCATTTAAATTGCCTGTAATATCTTTAAGAAACCGACCTTTATACATTCTGGTCTCCGGTTCACCTGCAAAATGAGGAAGATGGTGATGGGGTGAAAAAAAATGCTTGTTTAAATACTGAGTACATAATTTACTAATAGTACATAATTAGTACATAATTAACAGATGCATTCAACATGTATTCCAGTAATAAGCTGAAGTAGTTCTCATGTCTAAATATTGTAATATTGCTCTGGATGATTATTTTAAATCCATGTAAAATTTGGGTACATTAGATGTGTACAATGATACCTCTTAATGTATACTGCATCTTTTAAAAATTCATTGCTGTTGGGAAGCTTTTTAAAAATAAAAGTCACTTAAAAATGGACTTTTTGCCTTGAAAGTACTATGTATATCTGATTACTGTGCAGCCAAGTTGAAATACTCCCTCCATCTTCTATTCCAAAACAGATGGCAAATAATGAGCAAGTTGGAATATTCTCTGCTTATAGTATTTAGCTTGCGGTTAAGGGCTTTCCAACTTTCTGGGTTAGCACCATCTCACTAGAAAATTGCTGTAGATCAAGGAGGACTAGCACAGCTGACATAATTCAGCCTCAAACCAACCTTCCCATACTTAATAGCTTCTTGTGTCAGCGTGTGTCCTGAACTGAAACATCTCAGATTGAACTTGGCTACGGCCTAAGAGTACAGGGATGTGTTTAGCAGATGAGACTGGCAGGAACCGAGGAGCTAAAGGCAGTCAGAGGTTCTGAAGGCAGTGGAAGCACGATGGCTGATGATGCACTGAAGGTAAACAGGGAAGGTTTTATCTTTTTCTCTCTGGTTCCTCACAGTTCAGGCACTTGGACTTCTACTGCGCTGTGTACCACCACTTCAGGGGGAGAGGAGACAAAGTAGAAAGGTTTTTTTCTTAACATTTCTGCAAGCCTACTAAGATTGCACCGTTCCAAACAGCTACCCCAGAAAACCCAAGTCTTCAGCAATTAAATTCAGCATACCTACTAATGAAATTGGTCTTCTGTGACACAGGTATATGTAATTACCAATTCATTATCCCTCATTATAACAAGTGACAGCACGCCTGAGGTTTTCTCTTTCATGTCATGTAAAAATACATCTGGAGTGACATAAAATACAATTGGTTTTAGTTTCTTCAGAATAAAATTACTTTACACAAACAAGTTCTTCAAAATGATAAACAACAGAAGTCACAGCTCCTTCAACGTGTTTGGGTAACCTTGTTGGTTTCTGTTAAAAAATAATTGACTATATGTCTCAAGTCCCACTGTTTCCTTACCTAGGTTAGTATCAGTTCAAGGGTATCAAACATACAGCTCTCATTAATTTTGGTCTTCCTTAAGTTTTATTTTTAGAATAGCAGCTATGGGCTGTTCAGTTCTCCGCTAACATGGCTTAGGTGAAACTCCAGCCCCCTCTTTTCAAAGCTCTCCCCTTCAGGTAGCAAACTGATTCAACCTCAGCATAACCTGCTTTGGAGAAACATGAATTACAGAGGCTACAGAAGAATTTTCATCATGTTTAAAACATACGAGAATAAAATAGAACCACAACTTTGGTTTACAAAACATAGCTTTAATTATATAGATAGCTTCAATGAGTTTCCAAATATAGATTTCAAAAAGTCACCAGTGTTATAATATATGCTTTCTGAAATAACATTCTAACATTTACTTTTGAAATACTTATTGCTAATATGTTAATGTTTGTCGGGTTTTACCAAGTGTTAACTACTGAATATTTTTGTGTTCAATAATCAGCCCATCATTGAAACACCATCGCTAGACATTTGTTAGTGCTTTTATGCTTCCACAGGGATTCGGGTATTACTGCGACTTAAAGGTTACAAAGAGCTTAAGTAGGTTTGCTAGGCTCAAAAGCTTAAGTTATGTTATAGAGAAAAAAGCAGCTAACCTACTGAAGGGGCAATAAATAACTAAGATAATGACTTGGTCATAAAAGCTAACAAATGTATATACTTAGACCTTCAATTTTAGTCTTTTCTTGGTCTCAGGAAGAATGTGAAATACCAGAGAGTGAATGACTGCCTGGCCTACAACATTCTGGTATATTTACAATAATCTGGGGAATTCAAATAGATTGTGAAGAATTTAATGTGGAACAAACTACATTAAAGAAGATGCTTTAATGAAATGTCATTTTTGACTCATGCATTAGATTAAGTACTTTGGATGGAAGTCTTCAGGGCCAGTCAGGCTCCAAGTGGATTTCTTCATATTGTTCCCAAAGCACACCTCTAGAGTTAGCAGGGCAGCTTTATCATTATCTAAACTGAATGTGGACTGCTTTGCCAAAATTATCAGCAACAGTACCAATTTGGAGGTTATTTCTTATCCTATGCAAACTGCTCAGCCACAGCTTCTTTCAAATTAACCCAACAGCAGTCAGAAAGTGGTTCCTACTGACCCATGGGAACAAATTTTAAGAATCTGGTATTTCTGTTAATAATCCCTGATTCACTTGCTTCTTCCACAGTGTCATTTGCAATGTCTGCAGCTTTCTACACCACTGTAACCTGATTTTGATAAATCAACCCTTCTACAGAGCAGGAACTTCATTAATAACTTCACACAGACTCTAGTGAAATTCAATGGCAGTATATACTTTGAAAACAGATTCACATTGGGTTTAATATATTTTTCACCATTTGCAATCACAACGGAATTCTGCGTAATTCTTGTTGCATCATTTCAGAATATAGGAAATTAGAAAAAAAATATAGTTCATCGGATTACAATTAAACAATTTCATTTTGAAAAGTTACTTTACCTGTATATTATGGGACAGAAAGAAGGCAACTTAGGTTAAAAGTGCTAGACAGAAAATACAATAATAAATAAGAATGCAGTCTAAGAGACCAGGAGGTCCCAGGGAGAGAACATAGAGCATCTTAGTTCTTAAAAAACGCTGTCAGCTAAACCACATCACCCATAGGACCCATGCAAAACCATTGTCTGCTAAAGCTCCAAACACATTAGCACTTAACAGAGGTTTCCAAAGGCTGAAATCAGTCTCTTTAGTCACTAAATGAAGATTCACTATCAGAACTGTCTTCTGCTTTCCCATCGTCTCCCCAGGCAGGCACAGGGGCATCTGGGGTCCTGCAGGCAACAAAAATGTTCTGTGTTGTAAATCCTAGAAGGTGGCTGAGAACACAAGCAGCTTAGCATGGCCTTTCACCACAATTGCATGCGCTTTATTTCCACACCATTTAACACATTAACTGTTTATGATTCACAAACTCACACCTTATTGGTATTGCTTCACTTACAGCTGAAAGATAAACACTTAGAAACTGTTAGTCAATGGACACCAAAACTCTGTAGACATCAGTTTGAATGCACACCGTTGCGGTTATTGGAAATAATGACAGATCATTAAGAAGTGGCAAACACTTGTAGAAAGAGTTGAAAGCAGGCAATACTGATTAATTCAACTTTTTTTTTCAATCTTCAGAGGTACTAGGGCTGAAAGGAACATGCTGTACACCATTAAGCAGTGTAAATAGCACATGAAAAACTAAGACAGGAAATGAACAATATTGTATCCAACTAAAACTGCAGGGATAATTTAGAGAAGCAAAAAAGAATTACTCAGAGTGGAATTTGGCTGGGACACTGGGTTAAATTTGACATGCAAGAGCAGCCATGGGATTTTTATTGACTACAAATGATCAGATCTCTTCTATTTAGTTTTGAAAAGAATATTTAAGATGGATCTTAACATAGTGTCAAAACATTTGCTCAGGGAATCTACTGGGAATGAAGGGCAGAGAAGCCAGTCATCTAAAGACTAACTAACACTACTGACTGGTGATGCTGGCTCTCCCTGGAGTCTCCCTCCTAAGTAAGTAATAAGTTTGATAATACAAGCAAGACTGAGCCTGGTAAATTCTGAAACCAAGGTAGAAAATATGTCCACAATGATACTTGGGGAAAGGGAGAAATTATTTTCACAGAAACCAGCTTCCTGTATGATAGTTAACTGCTCTCTTTGATGAAATATTACATTTGAAACTAAGCCAACATTTGTATTATTTGTCCAGTTGTTATTTATCTTTGGGCTACTCCTGTGTGTCATGCCACAGAATTTCTTTTCCAACTTTAGTTTGTGCTTATTATCATTTCTCCTTTGGAAATCCCCAAAATACATTTAAAATGTTCCTAAACATTTTGGGTGCAAAAATGAGAAGTGCATTAAAGAACTGTAAGAGAGCCTTCTCTCTCCCCCCTGCACACCTCCAAAATAAATTAAAAAAGGGCTTGCTTTTTCATGCAAATACCACTTCACAATATTATTCCTTGTTGCCGTGGTAATGACAAAACAGAAAAGCCGTGCTAAGACATGTGATCTGGAGAGACCAGTGCAAAAACTCTCCTCAAGTAAGGGGAGGAAGGTGGCAATGAATTCCTCTAGTTCACAAGGACAAACTCTTCTGGAATCGTAGACAGGCAAGAGAGGAAGGATAAAAACTAAAAGTTAAAAATAGATAAATTGGGAGTTTGATAGAATAGGCAGTCTTGAAGTTGAGAGCTGAGAAAGGAGTGGTAACAGAAGTAGAACAGCCGAAGGAAGAGAGTATAAACAATCCCATATTACTAGAATTAGCATTTCTGCAGCCACAAGAAACCCAAGCTTAGTCACTGGCAAGCAGCTGGGAGGGTCAGCAGTAAGCAACTGAGCACAGAGTAATAGGTACATTTTCCTAATTTTCCCTGGGGCTGACTGAGCATGCCTAAGGAACCTGAAGAGACAAGAAATGTGGTGTGAGTGGCAAGACACATGTATATTAAAAAAAAAAATCTATGATATTGAGGCAAGAAAGCAAGAAAATGAAAAGTCACTCCTGACTGCTTAAATATTATGCATTATGCACCTTGCCAAAAAATTATCTTTCATTAACCAGGTAGATTTGCTACACAATTTTCAAACTGATAACATTTTAAAGAAAATCTGCCTAAGCACTACTGTTGCACAGAATCTTTGAAGATGAACTTTGAGACTCAGACAGATTCTGTGAGCCTCAATCCATAGTAATGTTTCTGTCTTAACCCAAAACAGGCAATCCAAAAGCAAGTACTATTTTAAAAAGCTTTTGAAATGTTAACATATTATTTTATTTTTATCCACTATAAAAATCCATCCAAACATGAAAAAAGAGCAGCACTTACAGAAAAGCATGGACCAGAAATGCAGAGTGAAAAATACAACACAATTAACACCCAAATAGTAAAACCATGTTTGATAACCCTTTCTCACACTTGCATAGGTTGTTACTTGTGTTCTTTTTCTTACTTCTCATTCAATCAGTAAAAATACCAAATGAGGAATATTTGGCTTTAGGCTTATTTAGACACTAGGAAGTAGCTGGGAGATAAAGTGACTCAACATATGCTGATACCTCAGTTTTCCTATATTTTTATTTATTTCATTAAGCAAAGTGCTAGTTTCAGAATAAGTTTTTCCAAACTGTAAAAAAACTACACTAGAAAGGAGAAAAGGAGAAGCAGACTTTCTAATACACTTAAAAATTTCTGAAGAGCATTGGTGGATATACTGGAAGTTACTACTTTCATCAGTTTAACAAATTCTGTAAAATAGTAGAGTAATACTAAATTATAATGTCCATTGTAAAATAAGCCTAAAATTCATACTTATGGACAGATAAGTAGCTTTGAAAATTAGTACCTATTCTTAGTAGTCTTCACATCAGGTTAGGTCAATCAACAGTCACAATTTTGAACTGCTGACTTCAATTTATACTGTTGATGGTGAAGTCCAGTTGTACACTCCAGCTACTGAGAGAACCTGAAAACAACTGTGTTGTTCCTCATGAATCCAGAAAATAAAATAGAGTTTGTTCTTACTACTCTACAATGACGTCTGAATGGAAAAGTCCTGCAGCTTTCTGTTTGGGAGGGTGCAGTACTTACCCATTTATAGACCAGTCTCTGTATTACCTGGGTCTTGCCTCAAACTAGACAATACTGAAAAGACAGCTCATACTTGAGATTGCATCCCCTCCTTTGGTACTGATGGCCTCTTCAGGCCTATAAAATGCCATAAACACCTTTCACAGAAGACTCCAAGACCTGTTTTAATGCTGGGAATTTAAATTCACAATACTGTAAACAAGGTTTTCTAAGCATACTTTTTTCACAAGTTTTCTAAACACATGGTTGAATTGCAGCCCTACCAGAAGTTACAAATTACTTACTCGAGAAGATCTGGATTTAGCCCTTCAGAAATCATTTTGTTTCTTATTGCCATTACAGGAACACCCTGTGTAGGAGAAGGAATAATATGAAACTACTGGAGACACTAAATTCCACAGGTTCTTTTAGGCTACACTTTTATAAAAATCTATGCATGTCACTTGTTGCACAAGAGCATAGAATGATAATCTCAGTTGCCATCAGTATGAACCTAGAAGTGAGAAACTACAAAGATCAAAGGCCCTTTTAATCCTTTTTATATTTAAGGCAAAACACCTAGAGAAAGTTGTAGTGAGAGAATTACGAATGGATATTTGCAATTCAAGCAGACTAAGCCAGGAAGCTGAAGATATGTGAATGGATGAGAATGTGAAGAAAGCACAATGACAGCAGAGAACAGTTGTTCTAGAAACATGAAGAAGATGCAGACATGCTGAAGGTATAGCCAAAGAGGGAGGAAAATCAGGAAAGCACATCTGCTACAGCTGCGGACGGATACCTTAAGGCAGTGCTAAAAACTGAAAAAGTCTTTAAAAAGCACGCAGAAAAAGGCAATCAGGACAAGAGGACAGAAGCATAATTTAAAAGTGAATCCTCTGAATACAAGTGTTTGTACAGTCAGGCTTGACTCTTCTATGACTTGTGGGCAGATTGTAGCCAACTATGTACGTGTTAAAAAAAATTCCTTCCTTTCACTGCAAGTCCTTCCACAGCTTCTGCACTTTATTTTATTCAGCAACACCTAAACATCCCTTCATCTTGGATCGCATACCCAAGAACACTTTGACCCACGTCGTCTTACAAGATACATTCCAACAAACTGCTCCTGTGTTTCCACTAGAGTTGCTCAAAGACAACTTGTTGCTTTGCCATCCGCTGTTGCAAACCACCAGGAACACTACCTGGAGCATTGCACGCCAAGGAAGGAGGGGAAAAGAATTTAAGAAAAAATTTGTGATTTCCAAGCTACTGGTGGTCTAGGAAAGTCAGGAGAGGCCTCGCTACCTAAATGAAAAGTAGTGTAGCATTCTTTTGGCACAGGAGAAATATCTGTTGTCCAAAGTAAGTAAAATAGTGATAAAATAAAGGGAACCATGACTAATATTCCAGAGCAGCATGTGGTACTACTGACAGTGGCAGTAGCTACCCTGGCAGAGTGAGAATTAAGGTATCTGCCTTACTGTGTATTCCTTGTGCAGTTTCACAGAGAGAATCACAATCAAGGCTTTTGCTTGAAGATTCCGGACTAGCACACAGACAGGTACATAGTTTTAGCAATTCATTAGGCATATTGTCATAAATATGACTCAAATAGTTGTGAGGTATTAGTTTGTAATAAAGAGTTTCTCAGTAATTCACAACTAATGTACACTACAAAGGGGAAAGCATGTGAGTACTTCATGACATTTTAAAATACTCACTTGTTCTAGTATAAATTGGGACACCAGGGACTGTGTATCTATACACTGACTGTCTCATACTATCTAATTCTTTTCCCTCAATTGACTGCTTTTACTGTTCCTTTCCCCAGCTTCGAAGTCACTGATAAAGTGATTATGTATCAATTCAAACCATGTGAAAACCAGATCGAGTCAGATCAGACTAAGCAGAATTTGAATTTGCTTTCAATGAGAGGGAGCTCAGTACACAAACTTCTAAGAATGATTAGAAACTGGTTACACTTTTAGTTCACACTTGGAGAAGTGTTTTATTCCAAAATTTTATGCATCAAAGTGTGTAAGGAATAAACCTCTCAGTAACCCTCATATCACAGATTTACAAATCTTAAATTTAATCAAAATGCCTTTTAACATTGCACTTTTTTTCCCTGAAGGAAAAAAAATAAGATTGGACCTATATCTGTTTATAATAGAATTAGGGCACTGCAATTACTTTGATACTTTTGTAAGTTTTAATCTCGAAAATCAAAGCCTAATATTGCTGTGACCCTAAATCTTGCTAAAATAAAACGAACAACTATTTTAAAGCTAAACTGTAAATACACTGAGCAAAGAGGTCCACTAAAATGGCACAGGCGTAATCTTCTAATGTAGGAGCCAGTACCAAATTTAAGATTTGAAATAATGCGAATCACTACACATTCAACACACAGTGTACCCCAGCCCTACTCCCAGCCTGGTCTTGCACCTCACGAATTGCACAAGTCCTGGAGAAGCCACAGTTCAAGTAGCAATCTTGGTGCAAAATAGGTTTTGGTTCTCCACAGTCCTGAAAGAGGTCACGTACCACCAGTGCTGGCAATTCCTGAAGAGCAGTGCACTCTCCATGTTTGGCTGTTGCTTCAGGCCTTTAAAGCAAGGATCAGTCAGTGTCCTGGAGTTTAATTCAGTCACATTTGGTGTTTAGAATCAAGTAAGAGTATTTGTACTTTAAACATGAAATTTATCTGAAATCGTAGACTCCTCTTACACTGTCAATGAAGTGTCCTGAACATTTATTGTAGAAAATATGCTATTGCCTTTGTAAGGTTTGCTTCAATTTTATTGTTACATATTTTAAAAAATATTAACTTAGTATGCCAAACTGCACTCTACTGAAATGAATTTGTTACTCTTTCATGGAACAGCTATCTTTAGTGAAAAAAAGAAATATCTCTTCACAGTGCTAATTCTTAAATACTATAAATATTTTGACTAATAAATAAATGATCAGTTCAGACAAATCTTCAGTTAGAAACTTAATTTGGGCAAATAGATGACACTAACTGAAATAGTTGACTGGAAGAGAAGACAAGTTTGACAAATCAAAAACACGCATTAATTTGTAGTATGTTAGTTTAACTTTCCTACTACACTGTTTAGAACTGGCAGAGGAGTCACCAAGAACTGCCAGTGCATACTGTGTTCACTGTACTGAAAACAACCATACTGTTAATTCTTTCATGTCTTTTGGCTTTGACTTTACTGTTC
>JAOXNG010000001.1:62070293-62081595 GCA_028566535.1 Scolopax minor | reverse complement strand
GATTCCCTGCACAGAATCCCAGGTCCTTTTCCACCAGGCAGCTCCAGCCACTCTGCCCCCAGCCTGGAGCATTGAAGGGGGTTGTGGGACACAAAGGCAGGACCCTGCACTTGGCCTTGTTGAACCTCATCCCGCTGGTCTCAGCCCATTGATCCAGTCTGTCCAGATCTCTCTACAAAACCTTTCTACCCTCCAGCACATCAGCACTCCCACCCAACTTGGTGTCCTCTGCAAATAAATTTTAGGGAACAAAATCCAAGAAGGATCATATGAACAACAAAATGAAAGAGGAGGGAAAAGGGCATAAAAAGAAAGTAAAAAAAGAGGAAACGAAACATATACTTAAAGATTCATACACAAAGTCCTACCAAATCTTTCTTTTGTCACTCAGCAATAAATCCACTGACCACTATCTTTGGAAGGTGAAAACAGGCACAGAACGTAATGAGGTATGGGTATGTAGGGAGACTAGCATCTCCTAGCTAGAGTTTTGGAAAGACAGAGAACAGTACAGGAGTGAAAGTCCAGAGTCAGTGTTCAAGATATGAATAACAGGTTAAAAAGTAACTAGTGAATAAAGGACAAAATTCTGAATTACAGAGGCCAGAAATACATATGTAATTCTGCATCTGAACCCCTGTGTTTTGTCACTGTTACCTTTAGCACAATCTAATTAGTAGCAGAATTCACTGCTATTATATATTTTCACTTATGTTAAGTAGCATTTTGATGCAATTCTTTATTTGTGTGCATAGCTTGGTTTACAGAGATTGAAACTGATTTTTCTGGCTTCCTCAGTGTTGCAGTCTTTACCCATCGACAATACACTCATCTCCTTTATTGGCAGCCACAAGGGACAGGTTTGGATTTCTTGCAGCTCCTTGTATCCCTGTGCTGAACTGGAAAACTTAATTAAAACATATGATGCTGATTGCTGCCCCATCCCTATCAAAACTGTGAATCACTTTGTTTAAAAAACAGTATTTTACTGAAAGTAAAAAAGGAATGTCAGATTAAACAGATGGGATTGTGTATTATACCTAATTATTTCTTTCTTAGAATGCAGCAATAACTGCTCTCTCCTCTAACTTCTTACTGGTGCAATTGGATGATAGCTGTCTTGCATTCCACTTACTTCAGTGACCCATCACTTGATTTGTGACTCAAGTAACAGAACTTTGTTACTTACTCAGCTTGTTCCTATCTGCTGTGACACTTTCACCTTTTGTTTGCTACTTGTGCCCTCCTTCCAAATTTATCACTTCCAACCATGCCAGGTTTGCTAATAACTTTGGTTCTTTAGTTACTTCTGCTTCAAAGATGTGATTACATGTAGCATTATGGACTATGTAGTCTCTCTCATTCTTAGTCTCTTGTGCTCTCCCATGCAGAGATAATTTTTAAAGAAAAACTTATTCCCTTTTCTCATCTTAGTTTAGGACTGCACAACAAAATTCAAGCTTATTGCTTCGCAATTAAGCGTTCACTCTTAAGTGCTTAGGCATGATTGGTAACAGCAGGTGTAATAGCAGTGGTAATAGCAGGTGTCCCCACTTTGTAAATCCTTTGAAAAAAGAAAAGGTATGATAAACTAATGTGTAAATTAAACATGATTTTAGTCATTCCCATCGATTTCTGTGTTTCTGTCTACCCAAGGTCAACAGAGCACTCCTCTCAAGAGTTGGAAAGGGAGGAAGGGACTGCTAACTGCGATACAAATCTCTTAAATTACTTAATGATGAATTTGAAGCTGCTTTTTTGCCTGGAATAGGAAAAGGTTCTTCAATTGCTAACAAAATGCTGTTTGTTATTTTGCTACTCATGTAATGCTGAACTATAATTGTACTGACACAGGAAAAAAGGCTCATATTTTTTGATCATGGCATATATTTTCTCTAATGAGTGGTTGAAGTAAGGTAATAGAGCTATGTTTACTGCCTTTGGGATGTAAATGCCTGGCATGCTAAAAACTATTTCTGCAAATGAATAACTTTATGCAAGGAGTAGTCCTGTGAAAATCAATTATTTTTTCATATGAGTGAAGTTCAGTATACGTACCTGGAATTTTAAAGATCAGGAAAAAGTACTGCATATAACAAAACTCAACTGTAAAGGCCAAGCACTAGAAGAAATTATAAGTAAAACTTTGTTTATTGTAAATGTAACTATTTAGATTATAATTTTATACATACATCTATAGCTTGTTTTAAAGTTATTTTTAAAGTTACACCAAATAAAAACCAATATTTTTTTCCTTTTTTTCTGTTCTCTTAGCATCATGGAGGTTTCACAGTATCACTTAGTGAAGTATTGGAAACTTGGAAATATTTGTTACATGACAAACTTGGATTATCATATGAAAACATGAATGAACCTGAAAACTATGCTGACCTTAAAAAAGCTTATCATGCCTTCTTAGCAAGAAGCAGTATGTTAGATCTAATAGATGTATGTCAGAAGTGTTATAGTCTTGGACTTGTATCTGAAGATGAGAGCATAGCTCCTGTAAGTATTTTGTTTCTGTGACCTTTGATATTGTTTTGACATATTTTTTTATTCCAGTTAATGGATTTATGACACTTCTAAATATATGCAGGAGCTGCGAATTATTCACAAGTTAATTTGCTCTTCTATTGGGAAACCAGATGAGTTTAAATTACTAAATCTTTTAAAGACATCTTAAATTCACTCAAATGATTTCTTTTTGTTGTCCTGCTGGATGGGTGGGTCCCACAGCTTTTCTATATATCACTCTTTGCCAGAAATGGAACTGAAAAGCGAACTGTAGAGATTTGATAAGGCTGGATCAAAGCTTAGTGATTAGCATGTGTCATGGAGTTCTGGTTGTATGTTGATATGCAGTCAAAATATTTTTAATTGTTATCATTTTAAAAATACCACACTCCTAAAAGCAAAAACTTTGGTATGCTACATGCAGTTCCCTGTTAGATTTTTGCAGAAACCAGAAGAGGTTGCACTTCAGCCTGTTGCAGCTCTGTTGCAGTTTATTGCAGCTCAGATGTTCTTACGACACTGCATGTGAGACATACCCTACTTAGAGAAGTTCCAGTGTGTATGTCACTCTTAAACTATGAAAGTCTAAAATATGAATTTGATTAATCTTGATGTTATTAGATAAAAAATTATGTAAACAATAATCAAGATAAGTTTCAAACACAAGCATTCCACGTAATTTTATTTGTTTCTGTGCTCTCTAAAGCATGGAAAGGTCAAAAGACAAAGCATACTGACGCTTTAAAAAAATTAATGTAAGTTGGAATTAGATGTCCACATTTCTAGCTTCTAACAAAAAATTAGAGAGGACTTAATTGTCTGCTTTTTCTGTCCATTTTCAGCATTGCAGACTTAAACAAATTACTGTTTATTTCACCTTGTGAATTTGATGTACGATTAATTATATGGTCACTTTAACATGAGGCAAGCTGTATCAGTAACCAACATATACTGGTTGAACTGAGGTATATTATGAACATACCATGAATAACTAGTTACAGAATGATTAAATCTTCTAGCCTAGTAAGAACAAAAAGCTTTCTTCATGAAAAAGTGGTCAAATATTGGAACAGGTTGCCCAGAGAGAATGTGGAATCTCATCTTTGGAGATATTAAAAACTCAGTGTGTCACTGAGCAACCTGGTCAAACTGGTCTTCCTTCAAGCATGAGTTTGTATTAGATGACCTCTATAGGTCCCTGTTAACCTAAATTGTTGTATGATTCTATGACAAGTATGCTGGTAACCAGCTTGTCTACTTCCTTAAAGATTCACAAAACATATTATAAGAAGAACTGTAGTTTAGGAAGAGCATGGAAAGTGTAATTTTTCTAAACTATTTTATTTCTTCTTGTTATCATGGCAGAGATGGAGAACTTGTCTGGGTTAACAAGCTCTTCCTAAATCTGGTATAACATATTAAGAGTTCTCCAAAATGTAAGCAGCTGCTTTTAGTGCAAGTGTATTAAATAAGTATTTGAGGTTTTTTTTTCTAAATTAATTTGTATCTTACACCTCAATTTCTCTACTGAAGTAGTTGTACCAGATTATACCCAAAGTAGCGTGTAAGGGCTGCATTGACCTCAAATCACTAGCAAACTGGTGGAGATATAGTTTCACCAGGTTTTTCCTTTTCCTTTCCAGACATCTTCATATTTAAGTTTATTCCAATCTTTTTATTAAAGGTTCAACTGTTGGAATTTATTTCTGGCATAATGGATGTACAGGAAAATAATGATTCTGTTCTTTCTACTCCTTCTACACCAGTCAACAGACAGGGCCAGGAGAATGTGAAGGTAAAAATAATTTGTCTCTTTTGTAATGTTCTGTATATTTTGAAAAGATGAAATATAGCATAGTTTCCAATTATTGGTATTAATGTGTTGCTGATTTAAAACACTAGAATATGTATTCGAATTCTGTATTGCTTGGGTATATTGTAGGTGTGTTTAGGGTTAAGTGTCATAAAAATATTACTTGCTTTTTTTTCTTTCTCTTAAATCTGTTTTCTCAGACTGTCACACATGTTTGGTTTTTTTACTGCGTACATTTTTGTTTTGTACATCCTCTTGAATAAGAATAAATTCCATAGCAAATATAGATTTTTCTCATTATCTTTCCTTTTGTTAATGGCATTTTTTTGGTCTTTGTTTTCTTTGCTTGTGACAGAACTGTAAACTCTTCTGGGACTGTTGTTCTAACAGGGTCCAGAACCGTGCTGCAATATAAGCAATAACAATGTTATGTTCTGGCTATGTAGATGGAGCTGTGTCACAATTTATGTCCAAACTCAATCAGTGGAGTTTCTGTGATTGATATCCACTGGTAGCCAAGGGAAAAACTACTGAATCTGACACAGAGCTGGCAAATTGTTTAAAATCTTAGCCCATTTGAAGTTAATGATAAATCCTTAAGTGGTTTAATAGTGCTGGTATTTTGTCTTGGGATAAAAAAGTAATACCTGTGAAGAGGTTTCTAAGTAGAAATTGATAGCCAATTTTAATAGCTAGGGATCCGACCCTCAAATATTTTGTGAATATTCAAGTACAGTATACATAATTTTAACATATGAATTATGCTTGCTTTTATCAATACTTCCAGAGTCCCTATACATTAAGTAGCATTTTAAAATCATGCAAGGTGAAATTCTCACTCTTCCAGAAATCCTACCAGTATGTATCTAGCTAGTTTTAAAAATAACAGAACATAATACATAATTTAGCAGCAGGATGACTAATTGTGTGATATTTTCTTATACAGGTGCCAATCCTGGCAAAGAAGTGTGTTTCTTCATATTTAAGCCTGTTGGTGAATCCTAAGGATGATCTAGCTTTGGCTCATATTCTAAATGTTCCTGATAGAGGACTCGGTAGACAGGCCTTCACTAACCTAAAACATATCTCACAGGAGAGAAAAATGTCCATTTTCCTGGTATGTGTGTCAAATTAAACTTGCTGTAGGTCAAAGGCAATGAAATAAAGCAATACTTTATAGATCTAATCTCATATGAAAGACTGACGTTTGCAAGCCAAGTCAAATACCACCATAAACATGGTTACTAGGTTAAAAAGACACAACAGATTCTATGTGAAGAAATGGTTGCTCACTTGGTCATGAGATCTAAAATTGCACATTTTTGTGCAATTGAAGAATAATTGTGTGCATACGTACCTCTAGAGCTTTAAAATATGGTATCCTAAAAACAGGCGTCAAGACAGTGACTGAAATCCTACAAAAACTTACTTTCTTAAACATTAATATAAATTTTGCTTTTTATATTGCTTTCAAAGTTTTGAGATCTTGGTGAGTAGTGTGAAGTGAGGTAATCAGTGTGCACATCAAAGAAAAAAGACAAAGGAAGAAAAGATGGCATCGGGTCAGATCTTGCTGCTTAACCAAATGCCTTGAAAAGTGAGCAGGTTGGGATGAATGAATATCACAAAGCAGTATTAACATTAACAAAAGCAAGCCAGTAACAACACATTACAGTTTTAAAGTGCTGTAAGTATTTTGGTTAACTAGTAAACCAGCATTTTTCTGTGTATTTGTTAAACTTGAGACATCTGGACCTTAAAGTATTTCTGTCTACAAATTGTCACAGGGCAACCTGGTGACAAAACCCTGTATCTGATGTGTACGCTAGAACACAGAACAAAATTTGAAAGGGCAGTATTGCAGTTTTTTCAGCTTTGACTCAGAATTGGGAAGGGGAGTGCTATCCAGTCATTTGCAGTTCATCAGTCTTGAAATGATCTTCAAGATGTGATTGATATTGGACATTCCTGCTCATTTTATTCTCAAAGGCATAGAGCTGGAAAAATCTCTCAAGACAGCGGTATACTCTTTCTTCAGTGCCCTTGTCCAGGAATAAAAAAAGCTACAGCATCAATGTGTAGTGCTTATAGGGGCTTGTTGGTAAAGAATCTAGTTTGGTATGTGAGGTGCCTTTATACTTACAGTAGTTATAGTCAGTACAGAGCTATCTCAAAAATAGTTGGAATAAGATGAGTAAGAATTCCTTCTCCAAAGAACCGCTGTGGTCCCTCATATTCTAAATAATCAAATTTTGCATGACAGTGGCCTCAGTGCAGACAACAGCAGACCAAGGAAAAACAATATGTGTATATAACAGTCACTGAAACAGCTGCATTCTCAGATTTTTATGGTTGAATAAATATGGAAAATTTGTGAAATCTCAGTTCCAGGATTAATTACTTTAGCTCCTAATGCTCTGTTAACATTGTATATATAAAAAAAAAAAGAGTATGTGCCTGGACTGGATTTATTACCTCTTCCTCACAGTTGCCAGAGGGGAAACTTCTCTACTGTGTGAAAAAAAAATAATAAAAAAATCTTTAGCACAAAAGCAGGAATACTGAAAAGTTTACTTTGTTAGAGTAATTCTAGTTTTAATCTTTCCAGTCCTAAGAGCTTTATGATTTAGCTGTATAGTCTGAAATTAAAATTTATATGTAGAATTAATATACATATTAATATACAGAACTGCATCTGTATGAAGCAAGTTGGATTGTTATCTTTACTTTCACCTTTCTGGAGGACTGCGAAGCTTTATATTGTGCCTCTTGCCTTAAAATTAGAGGGCTTATCCTATGAGGCATACTGCTTTGGGGACATCACTTGTCTTCAGTGTCTTTATAGTATAAAAAAATATATGGAAACTTTTAGAATTGGGTAGCTATGATGACAGAAACCCTAACTGTGATAATTTTTCAGAAGTTTTGCATATACTTTTTTTTTTACCTCTGAAAATAAATATACTACTGAAGTCAACTCTTACATGCTTATGTTAAAATTATTCTTGGTTCGTAGGCAGACGTCTGAATATGAGCAGTTTTTGTGAGTTCATCATGAATATTTAAACAGCAGCAAAAAAAAAATCTATAACCTGCGTTAATAAAGTTTTTTCTAAGCTATCAGAAATCCAATGTAAATATGAAATTAGCTGGGTGATTTTAGCTTTGGCTTGTGTGGTTTTTTTTATTCTGCTGCACTATTTAAATATTGAGATGTACAATGTTTGCTGTTAAGTGGTATTCCATTGATTTCAGTTAAATTATTTTTATCAACCACCTGTTATAGACTGCAAATCTGTAGGAGAGGCTCACTTCACCATGTGTACATTTTGTGTATGTCTACAGTTTCATATTTCTGAATATTTCTTCTAATAGATGGCAACATCTTTTATCCGAACTATGGAACTTGGAGGAAGAGGCTGTGCATCTTCATTGTTTGATCCTTTAAAAGCCCATGTAAAGGGACTTTCAAACTTTGTTAATTTTATTGACAAGCTGCAAGAAATTGTTGGTGAAATCTTAAATCCAAGGTAATAGAATTTCTATTATTTTTGCTCTGTGGAGCACCTTTTTTTTTTTTTTTTGTTCATATGTGTCGGAGAGGGAACGAAAGAAAATCTAATAATTTACTTATTTGATAGTTCAGAGGAAATGTTTACAATTTGAACCTTATTAGGAAATAGAAATATTTGAAAAACAATTGGGATAAGCTTATATTGAGGTTATTCTTTGTATTTTTATCAAATTAGTGTATGTATGGTTACTTGTAAATGAACTAGTTGTAAATGAACTTCTAAAGATTCCAGTTTTGTGGGTCTGGTAAGTACAGAAACTGGTTCTTTACTACTTCTTGCTTGTTAATTACTTCCTTTTTGCCATTTCATTGTGTATACCTTTTTATATAAATGAGTCTTTATTGCTGCTGACAAATGACAACATCAGTTATTTAGCCTTTCTTTTCTTTTTAACTCATAAGCAAAGCATAAGAATTCCTTATTAGGAAGACTCTGGTCAAGTCACTGATTTTGAATGTTTTTGAAGACCTGGTCAGTCTTTTGGGCAGGCTTACAAATGTGAGGTTAACCAGAGATAAGTGTAAGTGTAACACAAGAATTTGAGTTGGTAAGTACTGGCATTAGTACAGAGAAAAGAGCAATTTTCTTAAGCTTTAAAGAAGTGTTTGGGGTCTTTTAAATTTATAATCAGTAATTTTCCCTACAAAACTTTATCAAACCAGTTGTGATAGTTCTGTCCTTGATACTGAAGAATATTTTTTTTTTTTAGTTTGAATTTAGTTTAATCCACACAGTTCAAAACAAAATGTGATAAGCAAACCGTAAGCTTAATGGTCACTTAAATTACTGATTAGATTGTATTAAAGCTGGAAGTAGGAAGTATTTCTAAAGGTGTTTTGCATCCTAGATGCCAGAGATGTGTTGTCTGTGCTGTAATTAAAGAAAACTTTTGACTTAACATCTAATGGGTACTTTTTTCTTTACTTAAACCATATCTGATACTGTACAATGATAAAAATGAGAAATGGAAAAACATTTATGTGCAGGAACTTGTTTTTAAAGGGTAGAAGACCACTTTTTCAGGTATTTACAGTTCATCAAAGTGTAGCATAAAACACTATATCTTATTAATTACCCTTCTCTTCAAGGCATGCTTAAGAGAAAAATCAGAGCAGGATGGTTGCTGGGAATTACCAGTTTCTAATTGGGACATTTCTCTGGAGCTTGAAAGTTGTTAGCCTTCAGCTATTTATTCTGTTCGTTTCTGTGATGTATCTGCTGTCCCTTTTAATCTGGGGTATAAATCTCATTAATGTTAGATTCTGTCATGTTCATTAGGTTGTATGTATACATATAGCTGTTGGTTTTATCACTGACCAAACCCGAAAACTAGCTGTACTGTGGCATTTTCATTATCCAGGCTTTATAGTGTCATGATTTAAAATACTATTACTGTTTTTATATATGTCTGTACAGTAGCTTCGTGATTATAGAAATGCACCAAACAGTTGGCTGTTTTTTTGAAAGAATCTTCATTAGTATGCTGTAGTTCTCAAATATTATAGGACTAGTATACAGCTTAAAAACTGTAAGGGTCACAACATTGGTGAATAAAAAGGTATGTTTCTTAAATGTTTGGTAGCCATATGAGTGAGGACTATCTGGATGCCCAGCCTGTGATGTGACAGTTATGAGTTCCAGAAGATGTATTTTCAGATAAAAAATTTCTCTAGTTCTGTTATTCCTGCAATATAAAGAGCAGAGGGGGGAAAAAAAGCAACAATGCAGCAAAATTTTCAGTTGCTTGTTCTTTAGAAACCCGCTAACAAATCTAAGATGCATCTGGACAACCTCTCTGTGGTGTTGCTGTTTGTCTGATGTAGAGATTAACCAAGTTGCAAAGAACAGGTCTCACTATTTTCAATGCCACAAGAAAATGTGGTATTTTTGGTTGTTTATTTAATGATTAGAAGTCTGCTATTTTAGTTTCATCTTGTTACAGTGAAGATCTTGTAAAACTTGAACTTGCATAAAACATAAAGTAGCCACATACATGCTGGGTCATTGCAGGACACATTGAAAAGAGGCTTTAATCATCTCCCTGAGTCAAGTTCTTTGGAAACCTGCAAACTGAATTGAAGATGCTGGACAGTTATAGGATGTGCTTAAGAGTATTTTGAACAAAGTAGGAGATATACTGCAACCAAGCATCTGCCTAATTAATGGAGAATAATAAAAGCATGTTTCTCATTCCGATGTCATTTGACTAAGAAAGTGATGAGGTGAGAGAAGGGAAAGATGTTAACTGAGAGAAAATTAATTAAACTTTGATTATTTGACTCGCAAATCACATAAAGTGTAAGCAGACCTGAGAGCAGGAGAAATGGAAAGATATAGTGAAGTTTGGTAGTTTCAAGGTGTATTTGCTGAGACAATGAACATTCTCACAAATCTTTGGAATTTTGCAATAGTTGAGTTTGCCTTTTCTTGCTTTCCAAATGTCAAGGGTCCATAGCGTGAACATTCCTTAAGGTTTGGGGGTGCTGTAAAACTTGTAACTCTAAAACAGATTCTGTACATATAAGAGACAGTGTTTATGCAGTAGAGAGTTTGGATGTTCTACTTTTTGTACCTATTTCTTGTCAAGAAACACATCAATGTTATATTTATCAGTGAAGTGGATGATTACTATACCCCTGAGGATCTGGAAACACTTTTCTGCTGGTATAGATGAAAAAGTCTAGTACTAATCCATCATTTTGGAAATACTTTTCTTTTAGGCCAGACAATAATACTTCTTGCATCTGGAAAGAACTTTTGTTTCTGGAAGGACTTAAAGTTTGTAAAAGATGTGTATGACTTAAAACTGAATGATGGAAAGGTATTTGTCTTATTGGTTATTCCACATTTTGGTTCATATAAATGTGTGTGTGTGTGTATATATATATATACACACATATACACTTTAAAAGTCCTCACCGATTTTGTAGAGTAACAAATTTGGTAGATTTCCTTCTTGAATTGGGCCCTGATTTCGCTGTAAGCACTGACCACTAGGTGACACTCTTGCACAGCTCACATAAGTAGCTGTTTGAATGTAAAGTTAGCTGTATTGTTTCATTCAAAACACTTGAGCAAATGTGATGCTTTGGGGTGGGTCTTCATTTCAGGTCTATTTCTTATGTGTTACCTTTGTGAAGCTGTGATTGCATACGGAGATGCAGTAATATTTTGGGAGAGAAAGCATGAGACTTTATCTGGTCTTGTGTTGAATGTTTGAGTTAATTGGATAGCATTCATGCAGCCCTGGAGTTGTGCGTTCTTAAGTTGCTGGAAAGTTGTGCAAGTGTGCACAAACATTGTCTGTAGGAATCCTTAAACAGAGGACCACACCACTGAAGTGAGTTAATTTATTTTGATGACTGTAAGTCAAGGTAACAATTTTGAACAAAGAATGTTT
>JAOXNG010000001.1:62025650-62042002 GCA_028566535.1 Scolopax minor | reverse complement strand
GATATTAGTTGTTGCATCTCGATAAAAAGCTAGAGACTGTTAGCTTATATGCATACAAACAGTATATGCTGAAAGGGGCATAAATTGGGACTGATTTATTTTTTTTAATAAAGGCCCTTATGAAAGGAGGCTTCTGGGAACATATTCTTTTCTTTTTAAGTCTGAGATTTGGAGTTGGAAGAAAAATATTCCTGTAAAGTTCAAACCTAAACTGTAAGATGCAAACATCTTGTGTTAAGAAGAAAAGTAGACTTGCATAATGCAAGCTTCTTAATCAGAAAAGTGGCTGCAAACCTCTTATTTGACAAATCATTCCTGGTATCTGTATATATAGCAACATCTCTTTTATGACAATGTCTCTTGATTTTTTTTTCCTGATATTTGTAGGGTTCAGCTCAAATTTATTTGAATTCACCTATGCTATTGTAATAGGATTATTTCTTAAAAATACTAATATATTGTAATTATCTGCTCTGTGCTATACTTTTCAACATATTTTGTATAATCCAGTAGGCCTTCAAATGGAAGTGGAGGCAGAATTTGCCTGGCAGAGACTATAGCATTTGAGATAAATTGACGAGAAAGTACAAAGCTTGACCCTGAAATTCTAAGCTGACGTGAAGCTGTAACTTAAGTGTAAACTGAAGAAGTTTGACCTGTAACCACTGATTCCATTAAATAAGGATATATTTAATATAGTAATTTTTTTTTTGGCTGAGCCAAATATTTTTATTTCCCTGTACTATGAGACTAGGTTTCCTTCTTCCAAGATTAGGAAGCCAAGATGAGCATGCAGAGCCAGATGCAATAGTGTTGTTCAATATCATAGATTTCTGGGAACTTATGCTATATGGGTATGTTTTCACAAATGTGGAGTAGGACATTGGCATTCAACAAGGAAAAGGCTTTATTTTGTGAGTAAATGGGAAATCTGACATTTGCCAAAGAAAGATCTGAAATAATACTTTATATTCTGATATTTTAAGTATATTGCCGCTTAATTTATATGATTTATCATTCCTAAAGATATGACCTGTAGAAGTATAATTCACTGTAGTCAGTCAATTGTGGCAGTCAACTATGGCAGCTACTCAAAGTTTTGTGCCCTCAAAAGAAAGGCCTAACTTTGACAGAAAATCTTAGGTTGAAGCTTTAAAAGTTGATGTGTAACTTTCTGAAAGTGTTGAAAAAATATTTAAAAATTATTTTAGGACTTTATAGAATAATTTGATAGTATTCTTGAAAGCCTTTACACTTTGTAAATTAATGCTTCATAAATATCTTTTATGTGAGCATACTAATTTTTCTGGCATTTTGTGTGATCTAAGATCTTTCAAGACAGAAGAATGAGAAAACTTAATATTTTACAAGTCTCACAGGTGTTGTTTTTACTTTTATAAATAATGAAAGCTAATAACAGATTTGTATTTGCAGATGAGGCAACCTTCAATCAAATCTCAGTTTGCATGTACGTACAAAAAAGAGTTGAGTGAAATAAAGGGTCAGCATTTCCTCAGCAGTAACAAAATTCCAACCTGCATGAATCCTGCACCAAAACAACATTCAAAAGCTGGATATCTCACAGGTAAGCTGTAGTAGGATTGCATAAGTAAATGTGATGGCTAATATTTCAAACGTTATCAAACTCAAGTATAAATAACTTTTCAAGAAAAAAATAGACATATCTCATTAGTCTGTAAGCTATGATCAGTTAAATGCCCTTGCATTAAAATTGTAAAGCTAATGCTTTGAAAATATAAATTTGTTTGAAGAATATGTTTTGATGCTATCTTGAGGTAAAAAAAAAGATTTTTCATACATTAAGTAATGTTTCATCTTATTTTACAAGCATAAGCTAAGTGAAAATTGCATTTTTGCAATTTAAAAAAGAGAAAAAATTGTTTTACTCTGACATGAATCCTATCATATATATAATTTTTAGGTCCTGTAAGCATCTGAAAGTTATAAATCCAATTCCTGAAGTTACTTGGTGTTACATGTTTTTGAGCAATGTCATTTTACATTGCCAGTACACTTATGAACTCATAGCAAATGTAACTGCAATGATCAGCATAGTTTTCTTGGGGTTGTTTTTACTGATAAAACACTAATTTTGATTAAAAAAAAATCACATGACAGTCCTCCTATAGAAAAAGGATGAATAATCCCAGGTAACTTTTTATTTCTTCACATATGTTTTTGATATTCTTACATGACAGAAGGTATGAATTCATGTCTTGATGTACCAGTGCTTGGAACTATTTCTGAAAACGTTCACCAGACTAGAAGTTATGCAGAAATGGGAAAGCTGAGTTGTCAGCCAAGAAACAAGGACTCCAAGAATGAACAGATGGATTTGGATAATGACAAAGTAATCTGTGATAAGGAAAGTGAACCATCTTTTCAAAAAAATGCTAAAAGACCTAAGACTTCAAACAACCCTCAGAAAGAATTGGACAGCAAAATCAGTGGAAAAAGACAACACAGCAAAACTGCAAGCAAGAATAAGATGATTGCTGGTCAGGCAAAATTAACTCACTTTTTCAACCCTAAGGTTTTGTTTTGACATCAATGGTACATTGACTGGTTCAGAAGTTGTGAAATTTTGCAAGAGGAGGGTGAAATTCATGAGTTGCTTCCTTTCATCCTCAAATATATGGAAGTAGTTTGTATATAATATAAGACAAATGCAAGTCTGGATTATGCAGCAGTCTTTTATTTTTTGATAACAATTACAGCTATGTTTTTGGTAATGAATTATGTTTCACTCTACAATGTAATGGGAAAGTAATTTTTGATGCATATGTATAGCCACACTAAACCACAATAACTTCAAATTACATTAAATTCATAACAAGATCTTTAATGTTCAAAGGAGGTGGTGTAGATCAGGAGTTTTCAGATTTGCCAACAAGGTCGATAGACTCTTCCCAGCATACACCTGAGCACTACAAGAAAGAAAAAAATCTGAAAGTTTATATCATCAAAGAACTAGAATTATTTATGGCCTCTGGAAATATTAATTTGACAGATTTAACAAATGCTTCCTCCTCTGTGCACAAAATCACAGTAGACATTTCTAAATGAACCTTCATCAAATTGCTATATAGAAATTGCATTATACTTTCCCAGAATGAAATAATTTTTGTATAAAACTGAAAATAGACTTACTGTCAAAATCTCTTCTTCCTATAGGGAATTTAGCTGAATTTTCTTCATCTGCAGTCTCTCTTTCCTGTATTGATTCAATACTTTGAATTTCAGTATCATCTGGAAAAGCCACGGCTCCCTTCAGTGTAAGATAAGGTATTTGCTTTCTTCCTAGGTTGATTGGCATAACATGATTTAAGAAATCATGTCGGGAACCTGTGTCCTGTTTTAAGGGAAAACAGGAGTTGCAGTTTATATTTAAAGTCAGCGATGTTCACTTTTCATACTTGAATTTTTATGCTTTATACTTAGCAGTGCAAGTATTTTATCTTTCAAGATGGTATTTTAAAACTAATGACCTGCATTCTGTCTTTGGCTGAAATGGTTTTATGGCAAAAAAACATAAGATAATGAGTCTTATGTTGGGTGAAGTTAAAAACCTGTGGCTGCATATAGGGACTTGGTGAATTAAATATAAATACAGACACTTTTGCCTGCAAGTTTTGGTGACATAGTTCTTTAAAAATCAGATTTCTCTTATTCAGATGTCCAAATTACACATTTAAAATTTTGGATACATACTTACAATAGAAAATTTATTCTTGACTGTAGTATGGTAAATTGATATTTTTGTATATTCACCAGGTTATTGCTTTCAATTATTGTACTTGTTTTCTAAAGGGCTATGAACAGGACTTCCATTTTACAATTAAACCAAAATGTAAAACTGAAAACTCACCAAAAGCTTCATGTTTCTGTCATCCTCTTCATTCATAACACTGCTGTCTTCAGTCTTGTAATGCTTCAGGAAAGGTATAGCTCCACTGTTCACAGTTCTGTCTCCATTTCTAGTTGTTCCTAGATTTACTGTTGTTAGCAACATATTTTCATCTTGTACCTTTTGCAGAGATTTTGAAACAGAGAGTAGAAAACCTTGAGAAAAAAGAGAGAGAGAGAGAATTAACATGTATGATGAGATACACATTTTTAGTTACTTAATGTTTGCATACAAGTTAAGCAGTTTTCAAATCTTAAGAAAGCTTTTCCAGTTGTAAATTAACATTTCTCCATCTGTGCCCACTATATATATTTTACAGATTGAATAGAAACTACTTCAATGGGTGATGAGTTCACTCTTTTAAAATGACTCGTATTAAGGAGTAACCTTTTCTATAATCCTTCTGTTGTTCAGAACTACTTAAACATTTCTTTAGCATAAATAGTTTCTTTGTATTTCTTAGAACATCACAGATTAGTGCCTTCTGATGGATCAGTGTAGCAAAGTTCACAGAAAAAGTGATGTCCATTTGTGTTGTTTATAAAGCCTTATTTCAAGTTAAGGCAATTTAAGAAAAGGAACTAATCTACATAAGTAAGCAGGGCTGTTGTAAAGGTGTGATCTATCATAGTTCTTGATTAAAACTGATTCACTAAAGAGTTGAAAAGCTTGAAATATGACAATAGCTTACACTACTACTGTGCTAGAGCTGAAATAATTTTGCCCATCATATCAGGTTATATTATTTAGCACTTAGTTATTAATGATTTCTAGATATAAGTAATTATATTTGTCTGCATTTTTTTCTGAAAATGGACCATCCCCAGCTACAAATATAATATAGTCAGGTATGCTTGCTAAGAATATAAAAGGAAAAACAAACTTCAGTTTTTCATTTAATAGGTCTTTGAAGTCTACCTATTTGCACTGTGGAAGGAAATGTAAGAGGTTCTGAATAACATCTTTTTTTCTTTTACCTTATCTGGAAAGCAGTTCAAATTTAGCTAATGTCAATAATACAAATCACACATTCAGTGGCTGTATGCCTCTTAGCTGGTACCCATCTCTTAAATTCATGTTTGTTTTAACCTTCAGATTAGTACAAAGAATTAAGCATCCTGCTATTCAAGGCAATCCACTAGAAGTTGATCCAGAAACTGACTAAGCATCTGAATGCTGATGTGGGTAAATAAAATCTAGGTGATAATGTGCCTGGAATTTGTCTCATGCTTATTTTGAATTCTTCTAGGAATGAGTTATGAAACAATTGTAATAGTTTTATTTGGTCTTGTTACTACTGTAATTTCCATGTACAAATGTTTGAACCTAGTACCTAGTACTGACTGAAAAATAAATAAAACAGGTGTATCTTATATAAAGCTAGATCTAACTATTATCAGAATTGAAAACAATGCAAGAGAGTATTTAAATAACCTTAACAAATCATTTTACTCACTCAAAATAGCATAAAAATGCCTTGTCAATGTTAATTTGCCCAGTAGCATTCTACTTATGATTTTAAAAAAGGTGGAGTTGGTGGTGGTTTTTCAGTTGGTTTATTTTCTTTGGCTTTTGCAAATTTTATACAAAAAGCTGTTTTTCAGTCCTTGTTTTCAGCCTGCTCCAGAGTGGGCTTCCCCCATGGTCACAGCTTCCTTCAGGCTCATCCACTTGCTCTGGCATGGTGCTCCTCATGGGCCATTGGTAGATATCTACTCCCCTGTGCATGTCCAGGAGGCTGTAGGAGTATAGCCTGCCTCACCATGGTCATTACCATGGGCTGCAAGGGAATCTGTTCTCTGGGATCTGGAGCACCTCCTCCCTCTCCTTCTTCACTCTGCTTGGTGTCTGCAGAGTTGTTTCTCTCAAATATCTGGTTGCAGGATATCTATCAACTCATCTGATTGCAAAATATCTATCAACTCATCTGGTTGCAGTTGCTGCTGTGCAGTTTTTTTTCCCCTTTCTTCACTATGTTATCTCAGAAACACTACCATCACCACTGGTGGGCTTAGCCTTGGCCAGCAGCAGGTCCAACTTGGAGTTGGCTGCCATTGGCTCTGTCAGAAATCAGGGAAGCTTAGAGTAGCATCTTGCAGAAGCCACCCCTGTAAGCCCTTCCCACCATGAAAACTTTGTCACACAAACGAAATACAAATTTATATGTTCATCTTTGTATTCTGTTAAAAGTTTGAATTAGTCTGTTTTGGTGTATGAAGCTGCATTTCTGAGAGAAAGCCCTAGTGCACAAAATTATTGTGGATAAGCCACAGTCAATTTTTCTGAAATGAAGCAACAGCAGGAACTTCCTTATAAGAATAATAAAGAGGGAATGAAGATCAGACCCCTTTTCTTTGCAGGCAGTTGAGATTATTTCAGCCAATTAAAAAAAAAAAAAGGGCAAAAAATGAAAGGAGGTGCAACTGCAATTTTGAACTTCATTTGAGAACATGACATCTGGAAGATGCCATGAACCTGGCTATCCAGTGCAAGTCTCCTGGAATTCCTGTGATTTCTCCTCTTTGCTGTTTCTCATATGGTTTTGATAGTGCTGAGGTGAGTAATTTGTTTTGCATAACTAACACTGAGGCAGGAGAATTTCTTTAGAAGTGTTGCTGCTTGAAAGTACTGGAACCATCAATGAATAAAGTCCTCTGAAGGGCAGTAAATACTATTGCTAATACACAATGGTTGTGTACCATGGTTTGCATTTGAGAGTTTTGCATTCTCATACTTGAGCTTACATGAAAGAAGTTTGGGTAAGGTAAAGGAATCCCAATGCTGTCACAGGTCTTATCCATAAATTTTCCTGAAGGTACACCTGTGTTCAGTGCCTGTCAGTGGAAGTTCTTTTAGGGAGCTGAATCCTCTGAATCTGTTTGCGTGGTGAGTGTTGACATGCTGCTTGCATGGGGTTACAAGACAAACAAATCTACCACAATTCCTTTTCATAAATGTAGAATAAATCAGCACTTCATAAAAATCCAAAAACTTGATTGTTTGTTACCTGATTTTTTTCACTAATAATGTTAATTTTTATTTAGTTCTTTTTACATTTCATCCCCTTTTAAAAAGAATTGCATTTTCTTCTGAATTGTTTCTACTAATGTTTTGGTCTTATGACAGAGGATAAGCCTCAGATCTTAAGAATCTCATTTCTTGTGAAACAATAACATTGCATTATGAGTTCACAAAGTTTTTTTATACTACTTTGGATTCTTGAAATTCTTGAAATATGTTATTTTGCAAGTAATTATTGAAATGAAAGGTCAGAGGTGTTTACAAGAAGCCGTCATGCCTAAAGAGAACACAGAAATGCTGTGGTATACTTTTCATGTGGTAAGCTAAATCACATAGCTAAGGCGTGAGTCTCAGTTTCTCCTTCTGGGTCTTAGCATGAGGAATCACCTAACTTTTTATTCTATTATTGTGAAGTGAAATTCAAAATCTGAAAAAGACTCACCTGGTATTCTCTCTTTTGCTTGTCATACCTGTCCTTGATACTGACTATTCTGTTGTTTACTCCTGACATTCAAATAGTATTAGCACTGTGGTGTACACAGCCTTAGAGTATTTGTGAACTCTTAATTACAGCAATAGGTTGTTATTGCAGTGCTCATGATTTTTATCCAAGATCTATGAGTGACATTGTGATTTAGTGACTATTGTACCCTTGCAACACTTTGTCTTGACTATTTTCTATGCTAGCAGTCTAGCCAAATTGTACCTACTTCTGTTATAACAATTATGGCCCAACCTTTTTCATTCAAAGCATGTGAACTTTGTATATGACTGAAACATCTGTCTCAGACTCTGAGGAAGAGGAGTTTGCAGGCTGTTAATCGTCCAGCTTCAACACTGTATTGCCTTTATCTGCAGGTGAGACTCTGCTTCTGTCAATATTCAAAAGTACAGCCAGTTACAAAAGTTTTCAGGAGTTAGCAGACAGAGTGGCAGCAGTCACACTGGAGATTCCAGTGGAAGATGTCCAGAAATCACGTAAATTTCTGGACATACTCTGTGCCTCTATGCCAGCATGCCTTGTACTTCCCATAAATGAGGGCCTGTTGGAGTCAGCCAAATTGCTCTGGCAGATGTCTGGTTTTTTTAGTCTTGTCTATCCAAAGGGGTGGATAGCTGTTATCCAGTGCTTTCAACAAGCTTTGAAAAAAGTCTATAATCACTGGCGCTAAGTTTGCTTCATGGAAAGTGACACAATTGCACTGTGGGAATGTGAAAAAGAAAACAAACTTCTTGCAAACCATCAGACCATGTCTGATGTCAATGAGAAATATTTGAAATAAATAGAGTTAAAAGGGTTTGAGTGACAGAAAGATTCCAGATGCCTAATTCACATTGACCGTAGTTACAAAACAAGGGAATGCAGCTGCAGGTTTAAAAATTAAACCAAATCAGGCTGATTTCCAGATGTGTACGTACATAATCAAAAGCATAGGAGTCTAATACTGACCAGGAACAAATTAGATTTCAGAACTCAACTGGGCACATTTACAGAAACTGTATTGAAGGTTCACAGGCAGAAAAGTTTCGAGAAGAAATGAAATGAGCAAACTGAACCCCCAAAATGAAACACACACATTCAACTAATAACATTGTCTATCAATTATGTGATTATTAAGTATGTGGCATTGTTTAAAGTGGGCTTTAACAGTGAGAACCTGAATTAAGAAATGAAACAAGACTTTTAACATTTATTCTCAATACAAAATGAAAACTGCCCAGGGACTTTGCTTGCAAATACCCATTTTCCCAGCCTGCGGCACTGACACATTGGATCTCTGAAAGGGGGAGGGGTAAAGAAAGAAAGAAAGAAAAAAAGAAATGGTGGCACTTTGAAAATTTCTCACCAGCTCTTTCTACAAGCTGCATAAATCCACCCTATAGTTAAACATAAAGGACGTGATTGTTTTCTTGTTGTGATGTAAATAAAATATAAGAAGAATGAGGTAGATTAATGTGTACTGACATTAAAGAAGAATCAGACCCACAGTATTGAAGTCTGAGGAAATTATATTTACATTGAAGCAGTCCAAGTAGCAATTGTCAGTGTTCCAGCTGACAGACTCAGCAAACAGCCCACCTATTTCCCATTTCAGCAGCAAATGCCTGTGTAGAAACCATCATGCTCTCACAGCAAAATAAGCTTAAGAACATTAAAGGCCATATAGTATTCCCAGTAGCCCTAATGCAACCAGGTTAAATCAAGTTTGTTGTAAATGATATCACTATGACCGAGCTGATTGTAGTCCACAGAGTCATGAAAAGCGTATGGTCAGCAGAATTTACTTTTTTTTCTTTTTCTTTTTTTTGTAAATAAGAACATCCCAGCTATTCTTCTCTTGTTGCTTCCACATTTATATAGCACATTCCAGATCCACCCTATGTCTTCATTGCTAGCACCAGATAAAAATTTCAGAGACAGATCTATCTCTTGTCACTGTTGCAACAGTCTTCTCCTGACTGTACTACACCGTAGGATAAAGAGGAAGCTGATTCTTGTGGTGGTCTTTGGTGTTTATGTACAGAGCATACCTCAGTGTTAGTGATTGTCCATTATTTTGTAGACAATGAAACATCAACAGTAGGTTTAGCAGAAATTGTACTGGCTGGGTTTGCTCTTTCTCTGAGCATGGAAGGTTAAGTTGACTTTTTCACCCAAAGAAAGAAAATCACTCTCATCTGAAGAGATGCAAGATTTTTCTAACCTGACCTTACCATCTTTTCCCTGTTAGCATTCTAATTGTTTTTTTTTTCTCCTCTCATACTTTTTTCCTGACCTTTCAGAAACTACTTTATTTCTTTACATCTTCTGTGATTTGACCTGGTCAACTATCTATGACTTTCCCTTCCTGCCCCAGATCCTTTGTCTGGGACAGCGAGATACACTTTCTGCCTCCTGCCCTTTCTTTGATCCAAGGCAAGTCAGAATTTAATGTTGGGGAAAGATGTTGTACAGAAGTGCATATCAAGATATCTACAGAATGAGATACTCTCAATCTTATCAGTCTGCCTTGTACAAAAAGGAAATTATTTTTTATCCCAACGTTAGTCAAATCTGCCGTAAAGAATTAAGCATTCCTTCACTGCAGAAGGAAGCAGTTACAGCTGGCATCTTTCACACAACACTTTGATCATCTGAATCTGTATCTTGAATACCTATATCATCATATGAACAGTCCTAAAGGAGAGTGTGGTCGTTAGGGTTTGGGGCTCAGCTTTGCCTCTGATGAAATCGGCGTCACTCTAGAGTGGAGACGAGAGAACATTTAGTAGAGAAAAGAAAACTGATCTTGCAGATGGGCTCAGTTTAAATACATTTTAGTGACTTCTTGGCAAAGAAAACAAGCAAATAGGATTGACAGTGGGTGATCACTGAACCTCTAAACCCCCTAACTGTTATGCCTTATAAAAACATGAAAAAAAAAAAAAAAGTGCCTGGGAAAAAAATTCTTTAATCTGAAGGTATTAGGAGTTAAGTCTTTACAGCCATGACAATCCCCATTGACAGAAATGCTCATAACCCAGAGGTGATGGAATACAAATGGGCATGGATGTGGGAAGCATTGCAATGGAGAGCACATCACAATAAAAGCTCTTTTTCTCAGTTATCCTTTCCTTTCCAGTCAAATAAATAAATTGCAGTGATGTACAGTGCAAAAAATTATTGCAGCTAGAGTGCTTTTTGATGACAGAGATGACATAAGTTATAAAAGCCTGTCCTAGATAATAGAAAGTAAAGATTGCTGGAAGTTAGTAAAGATTTAGGAACTCTTGGGGTCTGATTCAAGCATACTAATTGGATATGGATTGCTTCACTCCCAACTTGGTTATCTGCTGAGAAACCTGTGCCAACAGGAGCACAGTGACATGGCACTCCTGTCCTCTCTGACTCTGCTCCCAAGGTCCTGGTTTAAATTGTCAGGAATGTTCATAAGGTTGGACAAAATTGTTGGAGTGATTGTACCCATCTCTGTGAACCATGATGGTAAAAGCCATGGTGAATCCAGAAGATGGCAGTGATCATTGTGAAAAGTTGGTGAGCAGACCCTCTGCAGGGACAGGACATTCAGGGCAGAGTTCCCTGTCGTTCAAGGGGTTTTTTACCTTCAGAACCAGATATAATCCAGCACGTAACCTAAAGAGGAGTGAGAAACAGTGCCTCTCTTACTAATTAAGGTTTCCCATCACATGGCTGGCATCAAAAAGAAAAGCTTAAATATGCCATCAGCTTTCTGGAGTACTCTGCAAATCTAGAATATCTGAGGAGATTTGCAGAAGGCTCAACAAAGGAACTTGGTCAGTTCATCATTGTTCACTGTCTGTGACTAGGGCAACTTCAAAGCTCTGCAGCTTCTGAATGACAGAAGAGGACACTCTTGTCTTGGTGTTTCTTGTTCAGAAAATGCAATAGGGAGAGGTTCTGGAAAAAGAAGTGAGGAGTTTGTGGAAGCACAGGTGTATTTGCATCATTTACTTTTATGGTTCTGCACACCTGGAATCCAGAAATCTTTATGGGATGGGTGGTATCTATCCCTTAGACAACAGTAAGAGGACTGTTCTGCACAGCAGGAAGGGGTAACTCAAAATTTTCATAGCTTTCACATTGCTAGATTTTGATACCTGGAATAATTGAGGGGATAGGCTGTCCCTGTCACCTCCTGTTTTGACATTGCAACCATCAAATGCCAGCATCAAACCAGCTGCAGTGACAAAGCCATCCTAAAACACCTGCCCGTACGCCTATTGGAAAGTCCTTCTGAAAAAGCAGGAGTGTGCTGATAGGGAGCTCTTTATTGTGTTTTTTTTTTCTTCTGCAGATTCAGCAGGTGCTATATTTTATGCTTTACAACCTTCAGCCATTGGGAGCTAGGACATTGTAATTATGTTCCCCGTCTGTGGAAGTTACTGCCTATTACAGTTTGAAATATGCGCTCTGCTCAGGATTCTAAACTAAACCGAAGAAGTTCCTTTGCTGCTGCTTTCATACCAGCAAAATAATTAAGTAGTGTTAATTTCAGGTGAAATTTCAGTGAGTGCTCTCTTCCCTTTATATGGTGGAACCTGTATAAAAATACCTTGTTGCTGATATGTAAAGAGCTCAGGTTCTAAGTGCTGACAGTTCACTTCCACAAATAATCATAGAATCATAGAATTGTATATAATAATCATATATAATAATATTTTACATTTGTGTAGTTCCTTTTATTAAAAAGTCATAGGGGTTTACATTCATTCATAAGTGTAAGAATAAACTGGGAGGATGAGACAGAGAAAGTACGTGACCATTTTTATAAAGAGGTAACATTAAATCAGGATCTCACAGCCGTTCCTAAGAAGTTGCTTTAATTGCACATTGCTCTTGAATTTATATGTGGTTTATATGTGGGATCTTTAAGTACCTGAACCCAGTTCCCACAATGGCTCAGTAGCACATGAGAAAACAAAAGTTGGGGTTTCTAGCTCCTGCAGCTCCTATTTTTGTGGCCTCATCCACATTGTCTTCAGTGAGGTTTCACCACTTTCTCAGTAGAAAAATGCAGCCTGGTTTTATCTCGCTGTTCTCTCCTGAAGTTATTCAGAGGAAGTGAGATACGGTGGGTACCTCATGCACTATTCCGCTAGGATAAAGAATGTGTGCTGTCTTACTCTGCTTAGAAGAATGTTCCAAAGAAAACTCTGTATGGCATAGTTATGATAACAAGCAGGAAAGAAATACATAAAAAGAGAGACAGCACAAGAAAATTTTGCTGCTTTGGTGTAATCTGCGAGTTCAGCATTGCAGTAGTTGATACTAGTATGCTTCTTTTGCCAAGACTCTTGGCGATAGCCACAGCAGACCACAGTGTAAGATGCTGTGTTGCCTCAAGCTGCCCTGAAAGCAAAGAGAAAGTTTTTGTTGCTATGTTCCTCCAGGAGATAATGTGCAGAACGTCCTTGGCAGGGGCACAGTGCAGGGTGACACACACTTGAAATTTTTCTTCTCCTGTTCATTTCTTCTGTCTACTTCATTTAAATAAGAAAGTCCCATGTGCCCCCATGCTCTCTTGTGGTACTGACCATGGCTTTTGAGCACAGAGGTTCTCAGTTTGCTTCTGCTCACATCAAGTGAGTGAGGCTGTGAATGAGTATTGCTCGAAATGCTAGTACAGCAAACACAGCAGCTCAGGTGTGGAAGCTCATGAAGGTGGAAGACACTTCTTACTCTCCTACCAGACATTATTTTTCATTGTACTGTGTGCTTTATAATCACTTCTGGGTACAAAGCTTAATATATTTGAATTGTCCACTGTGATAAGAATACATGATCAGACAGCCCAGACTACACCTGAACAGGAAATACAAGAATTATTGTCAAAATACCTTAAATGTTTTAGATGAAATTTGCTTCCCCAACTGGAGTAAGAGCAGGGTATTTGGCCCAACAACCTCCTTTTCACACTAAAAATTCCTTTTATACCTTCCAGTTTCCAGTATAAGTTGCCTACGATGTTTTCCAAGTGATATGACATTCTTCCTTTAAAGTATGAATTGATGTTTGTGTGGCCATGCAATGCAGAAGAAATGTCCTTTCCAGCATTGTTCCTATGAATACATACTCACTTGCCTGTATGTAACCAGACCTTTGCACCTCAGTACAGGGTCACTCAGTCATGGAGGAAAACCAGTTTGTTATGCTTTCACCTGAACTTACTGGTGCCTTGGTGACGATCCTCGTATCTTCAAGCACATCAAACCTTTCTGTCACCATTAGAAATGCTTTAAAACTTTATAAGTCAAAAGCTTTATGTTTTGGCTACCTTACCATATAAATCTGAAAATGTGTTTCATTTGTGATAAGCACATTTTTATGCATATGAGTCATACCCAGCAAAAGCAAAGTACTGTAATCCAAAAAAAAAAAAAAGATTCAGAAGAAACCCTTTTTTGAGAAGTTATTATCAAAAAAATCTATTAAAGTGTTTGGCATAGAATGTACCTCTTCTCCTGCGATCATAGTAATGCTTCTACCAATAACCTCTCTATTATGAGAACATTTTTCTCTCATTTTTGCAGGCACAGCTTTCAAATACCAGTTCATTTTATCAGTGTGCTTATCAGTGGTTTTGGTTTGCCTATTTGCTCATCATTAGGACCCTCATTAGGGTCCTCCCACCATTCCCAAACGTGTGAGAGGAGATTGGTTCGAAATAGATAGATGCTGATCTCTTGTCTTGGGGTGCAATGTAGTTGTTTCTTTAGAGACAGCTTCTGTTTTTCCTTAGAATTGCTGACCCTCTCTGAAAATGGCTATCCTTGAGTCTTGGCTTGAACCTTTCACACTGAAAGAGAGAATTGGCCGTTGTCTACAAAGGGTTGTGACCAGCTGTCGCTGCACCAGAGAGGTCAATGGGAGAGAGCGCGTATAACAAGCTCTGAGTGAGCGGCACGGAGGAAGAAGGAGCACGGAGAGGAGCTGAGAGTAAAGCTCCAAGAAGGAAAAGAAATTGAAGAATTTATAGAGAAGCAGAGAGGGCAACAAAAAACAAAAATAAGGGAATTGAGAAAGAAAAATTAAAATGAGTGAAAACAGAAACTGGAATCCTCCTGTGCATCCTCAAGCTGTCATGGTAAAGAATATAAGCCCTACAGCTCTTCCTGCACTTCTCCATGGAAATAAAACAATTATCATGAAACTATTCTATTTTATTCTTCAGATAAATGATTTAAAAGCAGTTTCCTATTGTGGGAAGACTTGACATCAAGAACAGTTAGTGTCTCTCACAAGCTCTTCTTTATGGTTACTGTTTAACTCAAATGCCAGAAAGCTGACACCCAGATGCCACCGTGCTACCAGAGCAGAAATGGATAGTTTTGCCATATGGGAGCTAAGGGGTAGGGAAAAAATATTTGCAAAAGGAGAAGAAAAATAATTGTGTGCTGGATTGTGTCCCTTTGGTCTGCACGTGGAGAGTTAAATCAGTGTTAAAATTTCCTTCCCTTGGTGGAAGATGCTTTCAGGGCAAGTGGACCCTTCTCCCTCAGGAACTATTCCTTTCTCATGGTGCTCATGCCATTCCTTCTCATGCTCAAACATCTATACCCCACATCACTCACTTTCCTTCTCCAGAAGAGACCCTGGGACTGGCTTATTGTACTGGGTTCCTCTCCATGAGGGCTATTTTGGGAGGGGATGTGATGCTAGGGCACTTACAGTACCAAAATGTCATCAGGTTTTCAGCATCCAGGTGAACCATGGGATGTCAAAGGGGGAAAGAGTGAGTGGCTGAAGATGGGAAGACCCGATCTTTGTGGTCTCCACCTGGCATTCCTACTCGTGAGAACAGGCAGAGAGGAAACTGTGAGAGAAATGGTTCATAATCCCTGCTGCTTTCTGCCATATTATTATGTGAGAGTAGGAGATAACAGTGTGCTCTTTGATAGAAAGTCACCTTCTAGCACTTTGTCATTCAGGTTCTTTGAAACTCAGCCTAAACAAAACCTGCCTGAACAAAGCTCTAAAACATGTGCTTTATCTTAAAGTCCCTGAAGAAGAAGTGTCTTTGCTCTTGAAACACATTGAAGCTTTATTACGAGCCAGACTCTGATCTCAGGCACAACGGTGTAAATCTGCTATTACTCACTCAAACTCAGTAGTATTATCCAGGGGTGGAAGAGAGCAGGTTCACCCCTTCCTCCCAAGCAGAGGGAGGAATTTGTTCCATATTGTTGGCACTGTAAACTTCTCCTGACATAGTGCTGGCACATACTTGCATCCGGATGATTAGAATTAAGCATCGCCTTCCTTTTGCAATTATACTAGATTAAGTTAAATCATTATGTTTTCAACCTTCTGTTACACTGTGGAAAACATACTTTAGATAAAACTCACCCTTTTATTTTACTTTAAAATTATGCGCTCAGGGATGGCTCCCCAAACATGAAAATGCATATTAAAACCACTCAGAGCTAGTTGTCTCTGTAGCGGTGCGACCAATTTTTCTCAGTTTTCACAGCTAGGGATGCAATAACTATAAGGGTGGTGAAAGGTTTTTTGTTAGTTCAGAATAATGACTAAATTTCTGGGTTTTTTAAGAGGAGAGGTGGTTAATTAAGAATTAGTGTCGGAGTTTGTATTAAAGTGAATGTTTAGGACGGCAAGAGGTAAGACTTTAGGGCAAGAAGGGTGAGAAGGAGCCTGTATGTCAGAAGGCTGATAGTGCAGCTCTCACAAACCCTTTCTGCCAGCACCTTGCAGAGGTGCTGACCTGACCACGTCTCGCTGATGCAGGCGGCCTCGCAAGAGACTAATAGTGAATACGCATGAGAGAGGTGAATAATTTTATTTGCTTAGACACTATCCTTCTGCATCCCAGGTGGTGGTGTCAAACTGAGAGGATATTCCAGGAAATAATCGCAAGCATTC
>JAOXNG010000001.1:61989532-62005950 GCA_028566535.1 Scolopax minor | reverse complement strand
CACACTGGAGACCGTGGCAGGCCATCCAGAAAAGCTGCAAAAAAAGAAACTTGATCTCCTGATACTGATTCTCACCCCGTTCTTTTAGAACTGAGGAAGTTAGCTTTATTTAAAAGTAAGATATGTAGCTGTCAGTGGAAGTTAGTCTCTAGCATCAGAAGTTACGGAAAATAAAATAACTTGAGTAAGTTAACTTACATTTAAGAAAACTGTACTTGGATGTTGTCTGATTGCAATTCCTATTTCCTACTAGCTAACTGAAGGTTTTATATAATTTCCACTAACACAGAAGTCTTAGCTCATATTGTTTGGCCCTTATCTGTATTTCTTCTAATTTCTTTTCAATTTTAGTCAGAAACTCTGCTGGCATTTTAAGAGATTTGCAATCTGTAGCAGTCATATTATACAGAACAAGAGGAAGAGTCTGTGCTTGGTCTTCTGTTTAACAGGAAGGCTGTCTTCAACAGAAGTGCTCCACTGCTATTGCTTTTGCAACATATCATTACAATCAGTATCATTTGTTCCACGCTTTTTCAGCATCTGTGAAGCAGCAGATGGTTACTGCTTTCTTCATCATCAAAGTGCTTTCAAGGACGTTGGACTTGAAACTTCTAGGAGAATTTTATTAATTTGCAAACACAGGAATATGAGTGTTTCAATGTTGGTTTCAAATGTAGGTCAAGTAAGATGTTAAAAATTATTGGGGAAGGCTCATCCACCATGGGAATTGATCAAATATGAAAAGCCTTCTTGGAAGCAATGGAATTTTCTTCTTATAATTTTAATGATTCTTCATTATTTTGATAATTTTAATTTTCTTCTTCATAGTTTCCTTTTATTGTGCTAGGGATACCAAAAATGAATCTTTATGCCAACATAAAATATCTGCATTTTCCTTCCTTCACTCTGGTGATTTACACAGCTCTAAGACAAACCTTCTTCAAACATAAATCTGGGTACATTCTAACCTCCTCTAATTCCTCTGCAACATTAAACACCCACAATTTGCACTTTATTGTTAGCCACCAGCCTAAATTTTACTTATGTGAAGTTTAGCAATAAAACCAAAAAGATTCGGACATCTCAATTTAGAAGGCACCATGCTACTGCCATGTATTTGCTTATTTGCAGGCAGAATGCAATTTTTATGGTAAAGCTATCAAGAAAAGTATCATGAAGAGGCAGTCGCTGCCTTAACTAATCAGAAACTTCTTTTTAATAATAATTGAACATTAACTCCAAAATTATCAACACTTAAATGTTTTAAATAGGTAAGAAATGGTCGTAAAGGCACGAGGCAACAGAAGAATAGCAGATAATTTCAGTGCTTTGTCATATCCTTCATTTACTTAAGGCCAACTCATTGCAAATGTTGTTAATTGCTTTAATGGTAGTTTTTGATGATGTGTGGTATTTGTTACACCAGTAAATGCAAATTAAGTCTTGCCTTCAAAGTTGTTTTAGAATGGGTGAGTGATGATTTTTGGAAAGGGACATAGGAAACTTTGCTTTTCAGGTTTCTTCACCTATCAACATACTGTTAAAGTATCTGTAATTCCATTACACTTCCTTTGGTAAATATAAATTCAAGGGAGTACTTTTAATTAGCCACTATAATTTTTCCCAGAGAACCTAATTTATTGTCATTTATTGTTACAAACTCATACAATTGTTGGGGTGACAAGAGACCAACCTCCCTGCTCAAAGCAGGGTCAAGTACAGCACACTCTTCAGGACCATGTCTAGTTGAGTTTGAATATCTCCAAGGGTGGAAACTTCACAGACCTGTTCTAGTGTTTGACTACACTTACAGTAAAAAAGGGGTTTTGTTACATTTGAGTGCAATTTCCACTACTTTACATTCCATTGCCTCCTTTCCTTTCACTGATTACTGCTGAAATATAATCTGGCTCTGTCTGCTCTACTGCCTTGTTTATGATATTTACACACATTCATAATATCTTCCCTGAATCTTTTTTCATATGGTTAGCCAGTTCCAGCATTCTCACCCTCTCCTCCTATGTCAGAAATTGGAAATTATTTTGTGAGGAAACCATCTTTATTGTCTTTGTACTATAATTCTAAAGTCTATTCAACTGCCTTATTAATGCATTTTTTGTTATTCCTAATAATTTTATTATTGTTATGCCACTGATGATCCTAATGTCCAATTCTTCCCTTCCTCCACCTATTAAAATATCTCCTGTCTCTGCATGTCTTTGTAAAGTGAAAGGATATATCTAATCATCAGATATTTCTCAATATAGTTTGAAAAATTAAGACATTACAAAAAGTGTCTGCAGTTGTACTACAGTTAAGACATAGCAATTAGAAAAATTGTGTGGAATACTAAGGTACATTTATTTTAAAGGTCTGTGCTGCTTTTGATTTCTGCCACTAGGAGGTGAAAGAGGTGCTAGTAAAATCTTATCTTGCTCAGTGCCTTTTCTGTCCCTCCACCATCTTTTTCTTTTTTTCGTTTTTTTTTTAGAATAGGAATGTATTTATGTTTTGTTTTGATTTTTTTTTTTAATACTTCCTTGACATTGCGGCTCACCCTGTTCACACAATCATTTCCTCTTGGTTAATAATCTTTTCGTCCCCCACTCAAAAAGGCCTAGAAGCATTTCCTCCCTTTGCTTTTTCCAGTATTTCTGCCTGACTGTAAAAAAAACCCCAACATATATATCCAAGCTAGCCTTTCCAAACTGGCAGCCTGGTTGCTCTAGCCCTGAATCCCTTTAGAGCCAAATGTTTTAAGGCCACTTGAATTGAGAGAAATGCAATTGCCCGGTAAATGCCAAGACTTAGGGTTATTTAAATGGCCATGAAGGATTAGGCTCTCATTTCTTACCAAAATGCTTTGTGTGGACATCATCTTAAGTTCTTGGCCCTTTACATTTGTCATTGTTGGTTAATATTTATAAAAATGCTCTTTTATTTAAGTGCTTTAAATTCCAAGCAAAACCACTGACAGAAGCTATCTGTGTTTTTTCCCTAATTTCTTTTTTTTCAGTATCACTATCATATTTCTAACTAGCTTTCCTTCTTCAAAATTTCTGTCCTGTGAATTATTTGTAACTTTTCAAGATAATTAATCCTCAATTAAATCCTCAATCCTCAATTAAATGCTGCAAGTCAGTGAGGGACAAGAAATGTGTCCTCAAATGAAAAAGATGAGGCAAAAGGCATTTCATAGTGCTTGTATACAGTAGCAAGTGCCAAATGCTAAGATTTTTAACTCTAATTTGGCATTTCAGGTGCTTACTTGGAGATATCTCATTCCTCAGTATTCTACAATGTTAGTTCTAGTCACTATACAGAATCTTAGAATCTCATTCTGCACAGAAATGTAAGAGGTTTTCAGTCTCTTTTTTGCAAATATTTACATCCACAAATCAAAATATTTTTTCATTGTAGTATGCCTTAAAAGAATCATCCTTTTATGCAAATTGCAGGGTATGAAAATAAATAATAAATCACATAAGTATGAATTAAAGAAAGGAACTGTGGTTTTTTAAATATTTGGGATTGGGGATACTATATCTTCACTTTTTTTTTCCTTACTGTTGGGGTTTTTTTTTCAGCAATTGCACTTTTCCTGTTGCTGAAATGTTGGAAGAACGTGCCTCAAGCATACCAAAAGAGTTAATTTTTTGTAAAGTCAATAGTGTCTCTCCACCCATATGCTGGATTTTCCTATCCTTGCTTTTTAAATTCAGAGTTTTATAAGGTAGATGAACAGTTTTTTAAATAAACAAATTTAATAATGGAGATAGAGGCTTTTTTCTAATGTATGATTTCTAATATGGTTCCTGCCATGTGCTGGTCTTCTTCATATTAACTTTCAGGAAGCATTTTCTTTTATGAAATATAGTTTTATTTGAAAACCCACTGAAGTGAATGGTGAAAATCCTTTTTTCTTTTTTTTTTCCCTTCCCTTTTCCCCTTGCCTATGTGTTTATGAGCTTTCTTATTGTAGGGAATGTTATGATAATATTATCCATGTAAAATTTTTCAGTAACTACACGATATTTCAGATCTGTCTTGCGTCAATCACATTGAGCCAAAGTCTATGATTTCTAATCAGTAAAGTTCTTGACTGTAGTGAGAGTTTTGCTCAATTTAAGACCTTCAGCTTTTGGCCTGTAGCTTTTCCTGTACTAAAAGAACTTGATCATGTTTTCATGAAATAAACCTAGTATTCTCTTCTATTGGCTTTTCTTTCCAGGATCTCATTTCCTCTAAGACATCTGGCATGTAAAATTGGCTGACAGGAATGTTGCCTGGTGCATGAGCCCTTGGAATGTTAGCACTCCTAAGATCAGTGCCATATCATGAGTGTGTTTTTCATAATGTTGGGAAGGATGAGTTTCCAGTTTATTCTTGTGTACAGACTCAGGATTTTTCTTTTAGCGGTGTTGACTAGTTGTTATGTGTAGGAGCTGAACCTTTAGCTGGTAACTTACAGAAAGCAATAACCTGTTCAAGTAACTAGTCTCAAAATGAGACCCCAAAACTTCAAGGCTTGATTTCCTCTCTGAATTGAATGACGTGAATACATTCAGAATGACTGTAGATTACTTTTCCCCAACTTGTGTTTTTACTTGCCTGTTGAAAGGTTGATGGACTGTAAAAGTATTTGCTTTGCAGAACAGTCATGCTTTATGTCTTTCTCATAAAACAAACAAGACCAAACTCCAGTCAACTTAAAATCATTCTCTAGTTCCATTAATATGAAAGGAGAAGTTTCCAGTGATGATACTAGATTTTGGATAAGGCTCTTAGGCAGGCTTGTAGCTGAACAATTTTTAGTGTTCTAATATGAGGAATGTATAACTGAAATATTCATATCTCCTGTCACCTACTGCACATAGTATATATGAGTGGTATTTTCTGTTAGTCAGATTTGCATCACATTTGAGCTGTCATATATTCAGCTATATTGAAGTCAGGGAGCTGCAGCTTCTCTCAAAACCCTCTAAAAGTTCTCTGTCTGTCATATTAGACAGTCAGGTGAGTGCCAAATTCACTGAAACTCATCGAACTAAACATATTGAGGCTACAATTGCTGCAAAAAGTTAGAGAAGTAAAGCTACAGAGCAAATGGGGATGAGGCGGAGGAGAAGGTACAAAATGAGAAGGCAGGGCTGAAAGCAAAAAAGCATTTGTTAGAATCAATGAGGAGAGGAACTAAATGTGCACTGCTTAAGCTTCCTCAGAGATACTCTATGGTCAGTCATCTCTGGCATCCTTTCCCTATGCATGAGTTTCTTGGGCTGTTTTCTCCTTGATATCACTGCTCCTCTTTCTTGCTCATAGCAGCCTGATACTTTTAAAAATATGTAGATTCCTACTCCACTGGCATATTTGACTTTCGTTTCCTGTCTGGTTGTTCTTAGTTCTGCATTATGCAAAAATTTTGACTTTTGGCTGCTTCACATCTGTGGGGTTTATTATTTTTTTTCTAATCAACAACAAGCATAACAGTGAAGTACCATACTAGCTGTGAATATATTTGCACTGACACTGTAATGAGTCTGTTTAAGGATTTCCATTGCTATGACGGTGGAGATCTTGCTTTGATTTCTGTGTTATTGAAAGATTGCAAGTTATCACAATTATGCAATTTTAAAAATAGTCTTATTTTAGAGAGCAGAACATTTTGGATGCTGAGCATAGCCTTGAGTGTCTGTTGAGAATGTGCACCAGAGACAGAACCTAAAATAATATAGCCACAGAAAGGATACTGAATGAACCTAAAAATCTGTGCCTGTTTCAAATTTCAGCTACTGCTTTTCCACTGTTTATCAGATGTAAAATAAGGCTTACTATGGTACATATATGTCCAGTTTAGAGGAACATTTTTTAAAGGTGTAGAAGTAGGTTATTTATAATTTTCATCAAATTAGGTAGTTTTGTCAGAATGCTGTGTGCATAATAAATTTAAAATTTACAGTGAAAAAAGATTTCAACATCTCCTATCCAGAACTAAAAGGAAATGTGCAGAATATAAATTTTGAATTCAACTATGTATATCTAACATTCTGCAAAATGTTTAATATTTATCTTTTGCACTTTATAGATTCATAAGTATCACTTGCCTGTCAGACAAGTTAATGGAATGTAATAGTCATTTAATATGTTTTATTTACTCCGCCATTTCTTTCTAAGACTTAAAAACCCAACTCTTTCACATTTCCTTATATATTTCCTAGATCTCTTGTTGGTTTTGCATCCCTTTGGGTGCTTTCCATTCAACACCATCTATGAAATTTGATGCAAAACTGAGTACAGTATTCCAGTGGAAGCCTTTACACTTATCAAATTGCTGGATTTCCTCTTTGTCTTCCATACCTTTCCTAGTTTGGAAGATGCATTTTACTATTAATTAACTCCTTTAGAACAGCATAAATAGTTAAGTGAATTTTGTTTGTTAGAGGTGAAGAGTATTTCTTCTATCATTAATTCTATGTGTAAAGTACTAGAAGTCTTTTGTTTGTTTTTGTTTTCTTTCTTCACTGTGTTTGGTTTGTATTAGGATGTGAAAAATTCCTTAGCACAGGAGTGCTAAGCATTGTGTTAATTAATTAAGCTAAGCTAATCTACAGCATTGTGTTATATGAGTATATATGATGATGATAAGGCATTCTTAGTTGCTATGTAGGAAGGCTTGTCATAATTTCTCAGTCCTAGATATTGTGACAATAGAAAGGCAAAACATTAATATACAAAATATTAAGAACCTACTAACTTCATTCTATGTATGGTAGGACAAAACGATCACATTTTTCTCCAATCTTTAAAGGGAAAGCCTGGAAACTAACATTTTCACGGGCTACATGTAGGGGTGACGAATGAGTACAAATCAACACTGGAGAAAGATGGAAACTTCTTGGAAATTCCTCTGTTTTCTCTCTAGTCAGTGAAGCAGATGCTAAGGTAAAGTTAGAAGTTAAAGTGAACAGAAATGAGTTGTAATACAGAAATCAGAAATTACTTGTTCAGCGTCTCATGATGTCTAAAATTCTACAGTGAGAGAGGTGTGCATTTGTTAATATGAATGACCAAAATTAGTACCTGAATCCCAAAGCTTGAACTTGACATTTAGAGGTGTCCCTGAGTCAGCTGGCATTCCTCTTCAAATTTCTTCTGTGGATTAGTTCCTCTGCATGCCCTAGAACATCGAAATGAGAATTTTGAAACAAATGGTTTCACCTGAAAATGCTGCTTTGCAACTACATAAACTACACACACAATCTTCTGTATCCAAATGTTTTTTCAGTGACAAATTTAAATTCTTGGAATGCTCAATACTATATTTTCCAAAAATATTCCTAACAGTCATGTGACATTTTTAAAAGTAAGAAAACATGCACTATAAATTCTTATTTATGAATCTGATTCAGATCTTAAATTTAAGGTGAGACTAATGTTTTTCTTCGATCAATAATGAGATGCTTACATGCTTTTACATCTTTCTTCTTGACACAGTAAGTAAACAGATATTTCATTGTCAAGCCGTTAAAATAATCAAAACCTTAGTCCTCTTCTGAGCAAAGGGTATGACAAATAATTAGCATGTGAATTTAGTTTAGTATTGTCTTTTCCATATTCAAAAATTGTCCACATCTTATTTGATTAAGCATAGCAAAACCTGCATGTATGCCATTCGGAGTATTGATTAATATTAAATTTTTCATGATCTACTTTTGGTTTTGATAAGACATTGTTTAATTACATTTTTGTCTTTCCTCTTACATGAATACAGTTTTGTTCTCCAGAGACTGAAGGAATTGTTTTCACAGTGAGAGTTTTTTTTTAAGCACTTGCTTTTTTGATTAAAGCTGGGAACTTTAATCATGTGGCAAATTAGTGTGCACTTGTTACAGTTTCTTTGTCTGATGCTCTTGTTTACCCCATAAATATATTACAAAACTCTTACCAGCCGCATGGTGGTTAGAAAAAGGGTCTCAGTTAGAATGATTCAAAAACTATTGCTTTGTTATCTTCTTGAATTAGCTCATTTTTTCAGTCTCTTTGGAAGCGTTTGCTCTTTTGACAGAAAGTAATGTCTGTTGTACAGCCCCATTGACAGAGCAAGTGTTGGGAAATATGTAGCAGTTGCTGATTTCTACTAATTCAGTATTACTTGGATGCTTAAATGATGTAAATTCTTATTTTGGTCCCATTTAGGGATTTATTTCTCAAGGATTATTAGAGAGAGATGCAAAATCCCTTTGCCATCTCTTTTGGTAGCTGAATTTCTGTGTATATTTTTCCAAGAGACCGATGAGGCTACATTTTGGCAGAAGACAAATAAAAATAAACCTGTTAGGAATGCATATATTTATAGTTTAGATTGCAATTGAAACTGCTATGTGAAAGTGTTTACAGTGTTTGTAGAAACCTCTATCTGTTTTTGTTTGTAGGACTCCTTATAAGTCTGTGATATCTGAGGACTGTATTATATAGGGCTTTCAGTAAGATTTCTAGGCTAATGTCAGGATACCAGCTTACTGTCTTTCACCTTCTGAATTTGCAATCTGGTACCTTATAATGTCTGAGATTTAACTTTTTGGATGATATGGTAAAAGTGGGATAAATATATTCCCTATATATATACCTGATATATTTCTGTAACACAATGTTAAAATGTAATAGCTTATTTTTTTCTTTGAAGTTACTTTGAAAAATCTGGGTTGACTTTATGTACATATTTTAGTACACAGGCTAAATTCTTCATCAACAAAGACAGAATTTGAAATAGTGACTAGGAACGATTAAAAGGCAAACTTAGAGACAGGCAACAAACATAAATGCATGAAATAGCATTTTCCCATGGTATATAAACATAGATAATATCTTTGTAACTGGAAAAGGATGTCATAAACACTTCAAAAGCCTTGACAGCACTTCCCATTGATTTCAGTAGCTTTCTCATCTGATCTGTCCTACACTTGATGCTTTATTTCACCAATCTAGAATAATAGAATATCTGTAGCATGATTTTTTTGTTAACAGTGGATATAAAAAACAGTGTTGGAATTCTGAGGTGCTGCTCTTGTTTCTGTTATGGACCTGTATACTTTTTAGCAAGTTAGATAGAATTTGGTCTTTTACTTTCATCTGATGTAAAATGAAGATAGTTCTGCTTCATTTTCTTCTGAAAAACACCACGAGGTGTTCCATAAGTAGAAATAATTATTCATTTATGATCTCATAACATAATTATCTGTACTAGTTACTGTCAATTTTTTATGTTCTGTTCAAATTATATAGCATACTACCTTGATAATGTGTTCAGGCTTCAGTAATTTGAGGCACCACATGACACATTTCTAAACTGAGAGTTTTAGAGGGGACTTCATCATAGAGTATTATATAATTACTGTTATGTTTCAGCTGTGACATTTTTGCATTTAACCTTTCAGCTTCCTGAAACTTTTAAGGTCAAAATTGTGCAAATTTATCCTCTTCCTGTGTAGTATCTGTAATTGTGTGTATACGCTGAAATTGTGCAAGTAATAAATATTTCTGTGTAAGGGGGCAAGCTTGATAGGAAAGAATTCACTGTATTAAGTATAAATTATTGAGTATAATTTTTAGCCAAATATTGAACAGGATTTTTTGGAATGGCAGAGGCATTTCAAATAAAGTTGCCTTTGTTTGTTCCATTTGTTGCCTTGATCGATTTAAAAATGTTTCAAATTTTTATGTTGCATATGAAGTCAGCTTTTTGTGCAGCTGGAAAATCCCTGCTATACAAAAGCTTGCCCTACATTCATCCATGTACTTCTAATGATTCTCACCCTTTATAGTACTTGAAAGAATTTAAGAAACTAATGTAACAGGTCAGGAAGAAATCAAAAGATACTGGAGAAGCACTATGGTGTCATCAATTAAACTATAATTCCTTTAATCAACATGCCAGAAACAATTTACCTATATCTGACACTGGTGTGATGGGTGACATTGGGGAAATTATTCTGTCCAACCCATAATAAAATGAAAACATTGCCATTCATTTCCCACACTTGAGGATGTGAGAGCCACAATGAGGGATGTTTTGTAATGTTCTTTGGAAATTTTCAGCTTTAAGCAAATAAATTACTGTGTTTAGCTGCTACTGGGAAGCTTGAAGGAATTGTGGGTGCTGCAAAGGGCAGGATAAAGCTTCTTCCTCTTGGTCTAGCCTTACTCTCACACAGAAGTCAGATAGCATGGAAAATGCTTCCTGAAATATTCTTGGGATATACAAGTACTAGAACATGAGGGATGGGGAAAGAATGTGTAGGAGTGATATTTTTTTCTACAAAAAAACTTGTGCACACACAAAACAGCAGTTGAAAAAAAAAAGAGAAAGAAAGCATTTATAGTACTGATGTACTTAAGAGATGCCAGAAAGGATCATTTTAGGACAAGACATGCAATAAATGACATTTCCTGAAGTAATTATTTGTCAATATATTTGAAAAGTACTTTCAGATAAAAATTTAAACAGGGATTTACAGAGCATTCTTAACCTGCTTCTGTCATGTTAGCTGAATGTGATTATATGGATAGTCTCTAGGAAGGTAACTTCTACAAATGGTGGTGCCAGCTCCTTAATTAACAATATTACCTGAAAAACAAAGATGCAGGTGCAGAAAAAAAACCACCAGAAAGTGCAAGGAAATTAAGAGTTGGTCTGTTGTTAGGTGACAGCGAAGAACCTTACTCTATGAGAATCCTCTTTCAAGAATCAGAGAAAGAATACGTGGATTTGATGGCTTTTGCATTGGATAAGGGAATAGAAAGAAAGAAAAAGTAAAGGAACATAGAAAAGTAAGACAGCATATATATAAAAAAAACCCAACTAGCAGAACAAAATCAAATCAAAGGGATTTGTACTCTGACAGGGGAAAGAATCAGAGCTTTATGAAATATGGAAAGCCTGAGGTTTATACTATGTCAGTGAAGTATGCAAAAAGAGTATCGGACAGAGAAATGAAAAAATAATAAAACTCATTGCATAGCTTTCTGTTGAAGTAGCAAAATGCATGTGATGAGTTAATAAAGAAAAAAAAGATAATAGTACTTCTATATTAATAGACTTACATAAAAAAATTCTTATGGATATAGAATTACAATGATTTTAATATCACTTTTATTAATGAGAAGCATTTTAAATGGGAATACTTATGGTTCATACTTATGTATTGATTCAAGTACGTTACAGAATCTTGGCCAAAACTCGGATGGCATTTTTTATACTGGTAATTCTGTTACTGCACTGATAAGTGTTACAACAGATAAGTGTAAATTACCTGTCCATTTCCTTGTTAAAAAGAAATAGAAATGCAAAAAAACCTGAAAGACAATCATGCAAATTAGAGTCTTTATTTAGTGGCCAGGAAAATTTCAGTCCATCACACGGGAGAACAGTTAGAAAGAGGGTTGACCTTATCCTCAAGATTTCAGCAGTATTTCAGAGCCAGACTTGCTGGCCACTGGCATTCTATAGGATGCCGAACTACGAGCTTCAAACTGGTATAAAGAGAAACCCTAGATGTCAGTGGTTACCCAGAAAGGTAGTAGAAATGTCCACATTTGACTATGAGATCTATTTGTGAGATGTTGATGAAATTCCTTGACTCGCCAGAGTCCTTGAGTAGTGATAGAGTTTGTGTACTGCAAGTTCAGCTATTAAGTTGCCTTGATTTTGTGATTTCAGACAGTATGGACACTGAAATAGAGCAAAAAGTGAAATCAAAGATAGGAGGAAATGTTTTAATTAACCGATGCTGTTGTTCTGGCTGGCATAGCAGTCAGTTCATGCAGTATTTGAGCTAAGGTAAAAAGCTGGGTAAAAAAGCTAGATGCTGTTTAGGCAGAACAAGGGCAGCAGGAAATGTTTGCTTCTAAGTTGTATTTGCAGAAAAGGCTAATTCAAGTATTTTGTCTAAAGTCTATAGCTCATTTATTGTTTACTAAAACAACAATGGGATGTGCCTAAAGCAGTATGAGATTGCTTTCAGCATGTTAAGAAGTTTATTGACAGATTGTCTCTAAGAGCAAGGAATGAGTTATGTGTATGAAAAAGATATTTGAAGCTGGGAAGTAGCAGCAATGATAACTATACAAATGAAGATCTGTAGGAAAGGCAATAATGTAAAGTAGTCTTGGAAAAGCAAGGATTTGAAGAATGTGAAATGAAGAAAGCTATCTCCCTTACACAGCGTGAACACAGATTTTGGTAGGAATTCTGCAGTCAAGTAGTTTCAATAAAATCCATATGAATCCAAACACAGGTAACAGTCTGAAAATTTTCTAATGTGAGCTAGAATACAAATGAAGAATGTGACAGATACATAAACTATTTGAGAGTATGTGTCTGAAATACCAGTGCTTAGAACAAAACTGAACAAAAGTTAGCAGCTTCTCTGTGGCCTGGTAATAATGGAAATAACTGTTTTTCCCTGCTCTATCTGCTTTTAAACCTAAAACATCTTTAAGTGATTAGAGTTCTGTAATATATTGTGTGCCTAGAGCTGTTCCACCCCAAGAATTAAAATATGTAAGCCACACTGGAACCTGGCATCCATCCTGTATAGCATTTAAGTCTTCAAAAGTCTTGATCTTATCATAAGGCTGAGGGCATGCCTAATGGTAGTAGTACCATTGCGTAGTGTAGTACCGGGCTCCCAAAAAATGCTGGCTTTTTTCTTTTTTTTCCAACTTGCAGGCTAATTGCAATATGCTTAGCATCAATGCAAGATCTGATTTGATTCCATTTTCAGCCCAATGGCATTCAAACCGTTGTCTCTCACTTCTTGACAGCATGCCCAAGTCAGTAGACTTACCGTCTCTTTTTGTTGGAAGGTCTGGGAAGGCATTTTCTGCTTCTCCTGTTGCACTGGGTCAGTATGTAGCAAGAATATGTGATATATAGAACAGAAGGAAAAAGCAAACAGCAGTGAAAACACTACTTAGTGGAGCGAGCACGTGCTGAGAAGGCAAGTCCTAGAGTCTTGTCTAAAGACAGTGCATTTAATTGAAAAGGTTGTTGTATTAAAGGTTAAGTCCAAGCACTCCCCAAATAAACAAAACCAACCCAGTAGTAATTTGGAAATCTTGCTTTAATCTTTGTTTTATCTCAGTTTGACTAACACTTTTCTTCCTGTTCTCTTCAATTTCTTCTCAGCGTTTTGGTTGTCAAAATACGGAGACGACAAATGACTTCTTTTCAGAAAGCCAGCAGAAAATCTGTGTACCACTGATGCACAGTACAACGTGTGCAAACTGTTATGAATGTTAATGGTTCTGTCATATCCTCTCAGTTGGTAAAACATACTTCTCAGAGTTAATTCCCTTCCACAGAGAGAAAAGATTGCCTTAGAAGCACCACTAATCAACTTTATCTAAAAATTATGTACAAAAGATAAAAGTAGAAGTTTAAGACAAAAAATTAATCCAAGTTTAAGGCAATAATGTGTGAATAAAAATATTTTTAACCAAGCGTAAGGCAATACGAAAATACAGGACAAAACCACACATACCTGAATGAAGTTTCCCAAGTTAAAAAAAAAAACCACATCAGTTTAGTTCTCCACTGAAACTATCAAATTTGCATTGATAAAATAAGAATTTCTTCCATGACATTTTTAACAGTTGCTGTTGATAGTCCTAATTTTCACAAAGCTTTCAGAAGTCCTGCTGTCCTTCAAGTAGCAATGGATTTCTAGATTGATTTTTCTCTTTAGCTGTGATTTAAAACTAATTTCAAGTTAGGACAATCAATAAAATAAATAGTTAGCCTGCAGCAACACTTTAATCAAAAGGTTCTAGAAATTAAATCAAAAGGTTCTATAAATTAAATTGTCTTAATCTGTGGAAGTACACAATTGAAGAAAGGAGCTAGCCACTAAAGTTTTGGGTTTTTTTCTGAACTATTAGTAATTTCTCAGACATTGTCTTAAACCTTGTGGGCTGTTCTTATTTTGATTGTGTTAACATGGCTTACCATACAGTTTAATTTATTAACATGTACATGTTGTTCATGCAAGATTGAAAACTGGTGGTAATATATGCAATGCATATCATTAAAAACCTTAAAAAATTGTGACTAAGATTACAAATGAATGGATTTTTTTTAATGTTCCTTGGCCACATTGACAAATCCACATGTTGTTATAGTTTCCATTAACTGCATCTCATCATCAGAAAGTGAGAATAAAAATATGTTGATTATTTTGGGGTGATTTTTTAAAAACTGAAATCTCCATAAATTGCTCAAGAATTATGATAAAACGGTGTGGATATACAAATTATTGGTTATGAATATTTAAATATAAAAAAATCTTCCATGAAGGATATTACTTTAGGGATTGTGCACTTAGAGATTTTGCACTTAGGGTCTATAATAGCTACTACGCCAGCAGGGAGAAAAAAACAAGTCAAAGTAAAGATAAGATGGGAAAACTCAGGGAAACCATTTTGCACTGTAGCCAAAGTCAGTGTCTAGGGAAAAATGCTAGAACAATGCAATATGTAGTGAAACTTCCCTACCCTCCATTGATTTATAACTTAGGGACTTCCTGGACCAGAGGCTTCTTCTGTGTCTGTTTGCATTTTCAGTGGTAAGGTTGTCTCCTCAGACCTCACAGAACCACAAGTTCACTGGCAGAGTGAAGCATTGCTCACATGAAAAAAAGATGGAATTGTGGAACACTTAAGCCAAATGGATGCACAATTTATAAGGACCACATGAGATACTTATGAGGGTGATGAGGGAGCTGTTTTAGTTGTGAGGCTACTCTCCATTGTGTTAGGAAGGTTATGACAACTGTGGGACTTTAGTGATCGAAAAAGGCAAAAGTTGCATCCAGCCATGAGGGCAGAGGTCCATGGAGAAATGAGTTGGCCTCAGTACCTGGAAAGTTGTAGAAAAAATTCTTCCTGGAACTGTTTCCAAACACATGAAGGACAAGATGGCAACTGGGAACAGTCTGCATAAATTTACCAAGGCATAAAAATGCCTGATTGAGCTGATTGCCTTAATATCACACACAAACTTTGTGTTCTTATTGTTCACCCCTTCTCCAGCCCGTTTAGGAAAAGACTGAACAGCATGGGTGCTGGAACAGATTGCAGTAAGATTTCATGTGTTGTCCCCCTCTGCTATCGACCGGTCATTTATTTATTATTTAACTTTTCTGCTTTTTAATCAGTGGTGTGCACCTCTGAAGAATATCCCTCTCATTCCATAACATTTTAGTGTTTTAAAGAACTTTGGATGAGGGACGTAATTTACAAGAATTTTGGAAAAGCAGGATCACCCTGATCTTTCTTGACTGCATACTTGTCCCTTCTTCCAAAGAACTCCCAGCAGATTTCTGGGGTTCAACTTCACAACCACCATCTTCATTTTCCTGCAAGATACTTTATTTATCATATAATATTTATCCAGATATCCACAGATTCTGTTCTTGAGAACAATTTAAGTGATATATAGAGAGATAGATATAAGGCATAGTAATCTGGAGTTCCTTAAATGTCCCTTGGATATCTTTGGAAGAGTCAGTATGCGTTAGCTACCACCTAGTTCTCATATAGCAAGGAGCTTTCGAATGAGTGGCTGTATACCAGAATTCACATATCTTCATCTGTGGATGAATACAGTTTGCTCCTGGTCATTCATTACTGTTCATTTTATCTATAGGTTCCATAATTCCTTCTGCTGACATTACATGAAGGCTCTTGAGCAAGTAAGTTAATTTTCCATGTCAGTCCTGTCTTAGGAGTGAAGTCCATTCATCCTGTTAAGGTATGTCCTGACTTTGCTGTATTCTGAGAATTGAAATGTATATGCCAGGGAAGAGAAAGGAAGAATGTGAATTACTGCAAAAATCTATGTGGATGAGGAATTTTCAACGCATTTTTTTATTAACCATAATCCTTTATTAGACCTCACAGAGGTGTAAACTATACATACAAATACATTAGAAAGATACCCTCTTAACAGTAATGCTTCACATTTTGGACCTGATACCAAGAGGGTTGCAAACATTTCAGTACATTCTACAAACCAAAGGGTGCATTAGCCTTTATGTATACAGAATGACAAAGCCCTTTACTGAAATCAAAGTAGATAAAAGTGAAAATCAGTCAACTACCTCTTCCAACCTTTACCTACCATAAATGCATATAAAAGCCTTTAAAAGCATGAATACACTATTATTTATGGAGCAAAGTTTACTGTTCTAGACAGCTCATAGAGAGAGGGGAAGAGAATGGTCAAGATGGCATTACTTGAACTGCGAACTAGCAAAAATTCTTGACATTTTTTTTAATATTTGTACATATTAAGAGCTCTGTTTTTTTGATTTATTGGTTGTTACTAGAAAAGCTTATAAGTGCTAAGTGGGGAGAATAGC
>JAOXNG010000001.1:61948768-61961758 GCA_028566535.1 Scolopax minor | reverse complement strand
GGTTTCAATGTGAGAAACTCTGGTGTAGGTGGATGGTAGAAGTTTCAGTTGTCAAACTATCTAGACATTCTGTGGAGAATGATAATCTGCTGTTGTAGAATTAATGTTAGGAAATTACATGAGAAATAATGAGAAAAGCCCAAGATAAAGACAAAGTTAATCTACTGTTTAGAGGACTCTAGCAAGAACTGGGTTACTGAGTCCTGGAGCTTTTCTGTAAGTCTTTAGATTTGCTGTACATATGTCTTCAAACATATGTCAATAGAACCCAAGAATACCATTTAGATCATAAACAGTGAACTTATTCCTAGCCTGCTATTAGGGTCAATCTTAGCTGTAATTGTACCTTTTAAAGTAATGTGAAAAGCTATTGACCTATTAGTGTACTATAATCTGGTACTGAGAAACTCAAAATGTTTCTATCAAAACATCAGGATAATATAATTTGTAAAATTTTGAAGCATTGATAGCAGTTTTGGGGTACCTCTGTGAGGGATCCTCCAGAGAAGTGTAATGACAAACCTTTTGTCTCATTTACCACAGTGTCCAGTTTGTGGTTTACAGTGTCTGGATGTATATAAAAATACTATGAAGGAGTAGTTCAGTCAGATTTTTTCTGTGGCCTGAACAACAAGGTTGAGAGTTGATGGTGCTATATTACAATGTAGGAATGAACAGGCACATCCTGTATGCTAGGTCCAGACTGGGAGCTGGTGGTTGGAGTATTTTTGAGTTGTATATAATGTGTGCCTTATGGTGGCACAGAGGACTACGGATGCTGAGTTTGAGATTGATTTTACTCAGCTTTAATATCTGAAAGTTAAGGATCTAGTCTAAGATAGTCAAGTCAACAAGTAGGTTTGTCTGGAGAGTGACTTATTCCTGTTTTGAATGCTTTGCTTAAAATGAAATGAATTGTTCTCTGGAAGATCCCATGTTCTTTCATCAACTACAGATAAAGATATTTGATCTACTCTTAGAGTGCTAGTTGTGCTAGTCTTAGCACAACTTCTTCTAGGTAACTGAAGTCAAAGAAAATGAATTCCATTGAAGGTGATTTGTCCTAAACACAAAATGTATGTCACTGGTGGAGTACAAAGCCATTCTCTTTTATTTTCATTTTAACAGTTAAATACAATGACACATATTATTCTAAAAAGAACACCAGCCAGTCTACTGTTTAATTATATATTTCCATACCTCTTCAACTATGTTCTGTATTCTTGTCTATTTTTGTATTATAAATACATGCAGATGCAAAATAAGAGATTGTTGGTATCACTTTTCATTTCGTGATCTTAGACAAACAGTTTATATTGGTAATGCTTCTTGAGGGTACTCTGGAATTTCTAGTCTGTATTTGGAAAATTATGAGTCAATGTTCAATCAGCAGGAAATGCCTGTATTTTGATACTTCTATGAACTGTTAAAACAAACAAACAAACAACAAATCTTGTGAACTATTGTAAAGTCCCTTAACAGAAATACCTCAAGGTTTAAACATGGCAAAGTAGACAATCTGATTTTCATGTAAATAAGTTGCATGCATTTTGAAGCTACAATATTTAATATTTAGCTTCTATTTTCCTTCAATGTTTTGTTAGTGCCAAAAAATAATTATGCTTAGACTGGTTTTTGTTTGTATTCATCAAAATGAGCATATATTAGCATTTATAAATGCTCAATGAGTGAATGCTCTAGCTCTGAAGTCTAATTTAATATGCATGAGAATAGAGAATAAGCTTTATCAGTATGCACAAGTAAAATCTTTATGAAAGCATATGCATTTGTTAATATTGAGATATTGCACTAGAGCTACTGCTTTGTGGAATACTGGGTTGCATTAATTTTTGAGTCTAAGGCAAGATGTTTGCTCATTGCTCTGAAATTCTAAGTGAGTAAGACTGGGAAAGCATAGTCACTCAGTACCAATCTATAAGAGAAATCTATCAAGACTTCACAGAGTGTTTTGTCTGAATAATTAGGATATATAAACTGGACCTAATGAAAGAATGAAAACTCTTTGAGGTTTCAAATGGAGAGTAAAGCAACTACTTCGCTTCTTTAAGGTCAGTTAGTTCATAAATGTAGATTTATTCCAAAAGATATCTTCTTTTTTAATTTATATGTCTGTGTTTATTTAGTCTGCCACACAGTTGAAGAAAGTAACATTTTCCTTTAGAAATATGCTTTCAGAAGCATATTTTTTTCATTGTGTATTTAATTGGAAAAAAAAAATCCTCTTCCTCCAAACTCATTTCCAAAGTACAGCACTTGTAACAATTTCCTCTCACATATAGCTACACTGTACTCTACCCTTTTTATGGAACGCTGCTTTGGAGGCCATTAAGTACTGAGCATGGGATAGAGCCATTATGCTTCACACAGTAGTTCCTAAGCCAGTTGCAACGTGTGAAGAGAAAGACCTAGAGTTTTGTGAGTATTGCATTAGGATACAAAACGGAAATTTCAGAGTTTAGAATTCTTTTGAGGAAAAAAATAGCAGAAAGAGTGGGAAACAATATAATGTATTATTTTACACCAATTCAGTGCTCTAGCCTTGCCAACCTAGCACAATTTACAAGCCTACGTCAGATTCCAGGGCTGGAAAGTGTCAGATGCTTCCAAAAAATATATACTTTGGCAAGGGAAATGCTTTGCTGGAAAGAAATTCACTATTTCAAGAATAACCAGGTTTATCAGGGTTTGGGACAAGATAATTAGAAACCAGTAGGCCATTGTTACATTTGAATATTGCCCCCCTACTGCATCAATGACAATGGTATTCGAGTCATCCATGAAAATACATTCTTTCTTCTTCTTGTATGTGCTCTAACAGTAAATAATTACTGCTTACCCATGTGTGTGGTGAAAAGATGATCAATCGTGATAGGACCTTTCATACCCTTCTTATCCTGTAGCCAATACAAAACTGCCTTTTATTTGGATTATCAAATGAAGAACAATGCAAAAATCATAATAGGGTGAAATCCTAGTATCACTGAAGTCACTGGGAAATCTTTTAGTGCACTCAGGATTATGACCTGATGAATTACGTGCCAGAAGCTACTTATATATAACCTCATCCCAGGTCTGTTAAAAGTCAATTAAAAGACTTCCACTGCCCTTAGTAGGCTTTGCATCAGGCTGCTAATGAACAATTACTTGCTTTGTCTTCCAACCTTACAATTCAGTGAGTAAATACTATCTTAATGGCATCTAGAAAGACACACAGGGAATAGATGCGATGTGATTCCTTGAAGGAGGTAAAAACAAAAGAATACCGATGTGAAGAATGAAGCACTGCTATGTGGTTAATGCCACTGACCACACAACAAGCAGTACATGGCTTTGCACTGTGTAATCAAGATTTTTATCTCTATAGGTTCTCTTTCTCAGCTGTATTCTGAGAAATTAATAATAAATAGCAAACATGGTACTCTTGTTACTACATTTCAGAATCTGCTTAGAGGCGTCTGGTTCGAGGCAGAAGGTGTGAATGGCTGTATCATGAAGTAACTCCTGACTAATACCTTTCAAACTACCCAGGAGTGTACCTGTTGACACACATTACAATTTTTATTTCTTTTTATACAGCAAGAGTGCTTACAGAAGGGTTAATCAGCTGAGAGCAGGCCACTGTCATCTACTATAGAGGCAAACAATTTTCATTCCCTTATTAGAAACAAGTGTAACAACAGAAAAGAAAGCAGGAAGGGGAAAGAAGATAACAGCAAGGGCCTGACCCACTTCTCATTTAGTCTAGTTTTATTTTTGTCTAATGCAGTTAAATTCAGTGGATTTACTCAAATATGCTCTAAGTTCTACATATTTATAAGCTCTGTCTAGTTAGATCTTGCATCATTGCCAAAGGCTTTGTCAGCAAGAAGCATCCAACCTTCTGCACCTGTGCAGCAACAGAGCATAAGGAATAAGCAAGATTCAGCTTTGTACCTGTGCAGTATTGTCTCAATTTTCTTTAGACTGTCAGTTACTGAACTTTTCTGTACAAGTCAGAATGACATTACTTAATTACTTCAAAAATTGCTTTCAACATGGTGAAATGACTTAATGCTTATGATAAAAGTCCAGCATGTAGTTTTCTCATGGCCAACATTTAAAATATGAATTATTTTCTAGAATAGTTATTTTTGATTGTCTGCTACTTTTGGCATATCAGGATACTTTTACTTGTGAAAGTTGACTTACAAGGTTCCTGATAAGCAAGGACAAATTAACCACTACATTCAGAAAAGGAATTAAGACAGAAAGATTAAGAGACAGATTCTTTTGTCTTCACTGATGTTAAACAGTACTTCATCCTAAATTAAAACAGCTCTTTACAAAGAAAGGCAGTACTTGATTTTGAATAATATTTATGAAATCTACCCATCAATTATTTGCACAGGAAAAGTCTGTGACAGTGCCAGGAACTGAACCTACATCAAAATAAGCACTAGGTCAATGCATTAACCATATACCTGTCTTCCTTTAACCATATTTTTGAGTCAGTAGGGCATGTAAAAATCTAATCTTGAAATGAAACATTCCTTTGAGGTCATGATGCTCCTGTTAAACTTGTCTAATGAGATAAAAGAAGTGGTGAAACTTTCCAGTGGAGTACATAGTCATTAAGTAGTGAGGATGAAGTCATTGGGACAAGAAAGGGACAGTGAGTTGTGTCTGAAAACAAACCCAGATCTAAACCCAGCAAAAATATACCATTATGCTTGATTCACCTTTCATTCACACTGATTTTCTACCAGTTGTAGCTCCATTCTGTAGTGATTTAATACTGCAATAGGAGCTAAGAGAATCAGTTCTAGTGGCAGGAACATAAACCAAAGAAGTCACTACTGAATAATAAATGAAACTGCTCTTGTTCTGCTTGACCATCCATTTTGCCTTGTTCTTACTGAAGACATGCAAGGGGATTGTAAAGGAACACTGGTATAGTTCAGGGAAAAGTTGATTCCAGTATAACAACTTAAATACCAAAACTACAGTTTCCATAGGATCATATAAAACAGAAGTGCTTATAGGCAGTAAAATTGGCTTATGAAGTAAATAGGAAGTTATCCTTCTTTTACAGGGCTTACAATGTCCTCTCCCGTCACAATTTTTTAAAGGGAATGTGGTTTCTGAGTAAATTTCTCACTTGCTAAGTTTCAATGGCCTTTTCAGGGAAGTTCAAAGGTCTTATAAGTTCATTTCCATTTAATGAAGCTTTCTAAGTAACCAGAATTATTCCTTCCTTTTACTATTTCCCTTCCAACTTGTTCAGACCTGATTAATGACTGAAACTTCCACATCAGTTAAAGATATTTTTTCAATGGCTTCTCTTATTTGAGAATCTTGCTGTCCTTTTGTTTCACTAAGTTTGTTCTGGGTGTCATACAGGAATACTATACATTTTAAAAGGGCTGTGGCAGTGTTGAAGTTGATCTGGCTTTTAAATGCCATATGCTCACTGGCTTTTTCTGAATCCCAACTTTCTGCATCCACAATCATTTAAGCAAGGGAACCCAGTTAAACAGAAAAGAAGTAGGATGAGTAAGTATGCTTACACTGGTGTAGACTTTTTAATTTATCTTATTGGTGTGCTGATATGTGGGCTTAATGGCGACTGTGTAAACGCTAACTGTTAGGTGTGCTTCCGTCTACAAAATTGTTTTTCCCGACACTGGGCCTGTGCTTTTGCACATCATGACATACAGGTCATCAGGCTGAGCCTATCCCTGCTCAAAAGCTGTGGTGGTTATGCAAAAAAACAAAAAAAAGGTATTTTGGAAAAATAAAAGAGATGCTTGCCTTAAGCATACTTGGCCAGTGGAGGGCTGATATGATATCGCAGAAAATGAGAAAGTAGAACCAACTAATTCCATTGAAATGCTTTTCTAAAGACCTCTTTTTTTCCTGTATTAGTTATTGGAAATCACAGTCATTTTTAATTCTTAAGCCTTCAAAATCTATTACTCAATTTTTGTTCCTTTAAATGCTAATAAAACTCAAATCCTGGAGGATTTTGAAGAAAGCATTTTGATCTGAAAGCATAGATTCTAAGTTGTGTCTGAAAATATTTCTTGGACATAGGCATCAGTATCAAGGCCTTTTCAAATGCTTTTGTTATGAGCCTTTAGATATTTAATTCTGTAGTTACAAGTTAATTACCTGTATTTAAAAGTAATAATCCAGTATTCAAATATGACATTAAGAGTCAACCTGTACAAAGAGAAATTATGTTCAGGCATGCTCTGTTGGTACCCAAAATTACACAAATATTTTCAAATAACTCTCCTTAAGTAGTTAGTTGTAGTTAATCCTTCTATTAAAATTGATACTGATATACATGAACCAAATCAAATAGGATAGACAACAAACATTTCTACACAAAAAATCAAAAAATCACCAAACCACCAAAATCATTGTATGTTCTTCTTCTTTGCTTCTTGTCTAATTTAATACAACTAAAGGAATGAGCAAGTATTCAGGGGAGGCTAAATCCTTTCAGATATTGTAGATATGCCATTAAGAAGTGTTTTTTTCTAATAACATAATCAAATTAACTTTGTCCTTTTCCACTCAAATGTCATTAAAGAGTGGAATAATCCATACAGTTTCCTCTGACACTGCCTCCTAAAAGTGCTATTTATGATAATACTTGCAGCCTCCTGCACTTTTACTATTTATACACTTTGAGTGTTGATGTAGACGTCAGCAGTACAGTATTTCTTTCTCTTAGTCCTTCTGTACCGCAACTTTTTAGAGTTCTTTCCATTGAGAGTGATTTTTGGATAAAGTAAGACCATTGATCTCACTGAACCTTTGGTCAAAATGTATACCCAGTTAAAGTCTGTGGTTTGGGAAAGCTGGATTATTTTTATTCTCCGTTGTTTTTCATTCTGCATTTCTTTGAACTCCTCTTTGCTAGCCAGAAAAGGAGGTGCCAAAATAATCCAAGGAGGCTGTGCAGCCTGTCCGGAAGTGATAAGCTCAGCAAGTTTAGTGAGAGTGGCTGTTCATGTAAGATTTCCAGCTTAAGGCCCTTAACCAGGATGATACTTGTTTTCCCCATTTGTGAGATTCAGAAAAGTTTCAGGTTAGCATCTGGATAAAATCCTAAATGGAAATAAAATGAAGTAACTTTTACAATTCTATTTGTCTAAGATGAGTCTGTTTTGCTTCTATTTGTCTAAGATGAGTCTCCTTTGCTTCTAAATGACTACACCACATCTCTTGTGATTTTACTTAATTATTTGCAGTCTCTCCTCATCTGTCACTTGCTTATGCCTTTCATGCATTACTCCTCTTCTTCTAATATCCCTTCATAACTTTTCTAATTAATTTCCTAAACTCAATCCAGCATTCTAGGTATTCTTTGTTTATCCCTCTAGCAGTTAGACAGCAGGGCATTAAATAAGCTGTTATCAATTTAAACTTCGTAATTGTTCTAACTTTCCACTCAGCATCATAAAACTGCTATGCAATCAACTGTGATCATTCTAAAGACTAAAAACACAAAAATAAACTATTGCATATGATTTTCTCTATACAACTTCAGATTAATATTGTCTTTAGACCAGAAAAATTTAACATATACCTCATTTAGAATTAGTAACAATAAAATACAATCAACATTGTATTGCTATTTTTTTATAGTCTTGTTGATACAAAGCATAAACCAAAAGTTTTGATGCAGGAAACAGCTGCATATTATTGACCTCTGTGGGACTGAATCTCTAATTTTCTCTCTCACAGTTTTTTTCATAACTGTGGTCTTCTGCCAACAGCTACTATGCAGTGTCTTCATAGAATAGCACACATAACACAGAGACATAGGCTGCTTCTCAAAGTTTTTTGTCTTCAACTGTGTATTTATTATGGGAATATCACATGAATTAAATGCTGTGGTGATATATATAGAATTTTTTTCTATGTCATACAAGATAAAGAGATGGAGCTGTTGTGATGAAGCTGCATCATCAGCAAATAGATCTGAGCACTGGAATTTCCTGGGTATTACTTATACTATAGAGCAAAGTGGTTACAGGTCCAGAAGTCTTGAGTGATCAGCACATAATAGATAAAATTTACAGAGTCTACAAAAAGGTTTTCTGTCCTTTTAAATGCCTTTTAACAACTGTTCTTAAAGGCAAGGTCTACTGAAAAAATTAAATAAATGTTTAGCTGGCAGGGGTTGCAGTTTATTTCTGCATCATTCTTGAGCTTTTGGATTTCTTCATCAATTAAGACTGGTTTTATGGCCAGTCACACATTAGCCTTGAACTCACATTACCTGTAACACCAATTAAGACCAGCTGGATGGATATATACTTCCCTTCAGTATGGATGGATATATAATTCCCTTCAGTATTGAGATTTTAGAGGTTTTAGAATTGTTGCACCTGCTGGCCAAGTGTGTGTTGCTAGAATGCCTGGAGACTGACAGTGGCATTGCCATCATCATTTTGGTTCATTACTTGTGTGCAAAATATGGGCAGTAGGTTCAGTTTCTTTTTTACACTAGAGGGCTCCTTCACCCTTGGTTAGCAGCGTGGCAGTGGCCTACAAGACAGAGCAGTGGAAACAGGCGGCAGCGTAAGGGTATGTCCACACTCTAGGACATAACATCTGCGCCTCCACCGAAATTGCTTCTGCCTATCATGGTATTGTCACCTCATGAGCAGTATCAGAGAAGCTTGTGATCATTTTCCCACCTTCTTAGCACATAACCTGGTAAGAGCAGAAACCCTGTGGAATTTTACAGGTTGAAGAAAATACTTAAGCTAACTGCGTGTTGTAATAGTTTTTCCTGTCAGTATTTGGATCTTGGACTACAGTGGTTCAAATAGCAGACAGACACTAGAAAATGACAAGAAAGCTTAACCATTGGAGGAAGGCACCCCCATGTGATAACTCCACTTGACCTTTTTTAGACCAGAATTTCAGATCATTTTGACTTGTAAATACAGTTCTGGGATTTGAAAAATAAGCTGGTAAAGAAGATGTGCAAATCAGGAAGTAAAACACTTCCCAAATATCTGTCCTTTGGCCTCTTTTCTGCATTATTAATAGTTTTCTTAATTATCTATACCAAAATGCCTTAATATTAATCAGGCTAGGTTTTCTTCATTTCTAGTTTAAATGAAATATTATGATAGAAAACGAGGAAATTTACAGACTGTGTGCTGTAGTTTAGTAAACTTTCAAGTTTCTAAACTAACTGAACTGTTCAGTTCAGTGCAAGAGGTTATGTGGTAAACAGTGTTTTCCGTTCAACTAATGATAACAGAAATTGTTCCCAAAACACTGAGTTATGTTGATATTTTAAAATATTGCTACTGATCTCCTCAGCTTAAGTACTTAAGCCCTATCCTGCTCTTTGTCAGCTTCATGCTTGGGAAATGTCAGTGGAGTGACAGCTGGTGGAGTGAAGGCAAAGAGCAGAGAGGAAGCATCAAAAAATGTTTGGAACATGTTGCTGTGTTGTAGGGAGAAAAGATACTAGTAATACAGAAAACAGTATGTGGTGTTTAAAATCCACAGTACATTCCACCCTATGTAAAAGACTGGTATCGGTTGTAATTAAACTTTTATGCATGAGGAACAGTATATGTGTCAGAATTCCTTGTCATTCTTCAATAATGCAGTAACAAGGAAGATTATCCTTCCCCTACTCCAGGATGACGTCATTGTACTGATAAGTAGGACTTAGGAAAGGTTTATGTTCTTAGCACTAGAATTAAAGAATATAATACTCCTTTTAATGTAATAATTTCTAGCTCGACTAATTTTCAATTTTTTTATTTATTTTATCTTGCAAGATCATTAGGAAATCCAGAAATCATTTCTCTAGTTTGAGAGACAAAGAGTCGGGTAATCTAAGGATAAATAAGCTGTCTGCTGCAGTGTTCCTCTACCACTGTATCACATCTGGCATGTATCTACAACGTCTTTCAAAGTGATACGCTGTAAAATTGCTACGAAATGCAGTATTTAAAAATTCAAACATATTGTTGGTGTTTAGTGTTGAAGCTGTTAGTAATTATTGACAACTGTATTTATTTCCTAATAGAACAGACATTCTTAATTTATTATTTCACATTGTAAATTTTCATATTAGACACCATACTGGCTCAAGATAGAATATCAGTGATAGGACACTTGTTCTTTCTTTTTGTTCAGAAGAAACCAGACATTATTGCACCATGTCCTGTATCTTTCTCAGATTCTTTTTGACTCATTTCCTTACAGAAATTGCTGAAAGCTCTCCAGGGTTCTTCATGGACCATTCATTCATTATTGTCTCAGTACTTTGGCACAATTATATAAAGTCACATTTAGTGGATGGAGAAGAAGAAAGATTAGGCTATATGGCATCTGGTATAGCTCAAGCTGGAATCAATGAGGGGCAGCCCAATCCCTACAGAACAATTCATCCTGTCTCATTGCACAAAGTGCATATAAGTGTTTGAAAATTAAATATTCCTGCAAAAGCAAACTAAATATCCTGTAACACTATCATCAACTGAGCAGCAGAACACGAAGTTTGGTATTCATACACATAAATTACTATTGTTTGGCACCACAATATCGCCATTGACGCTAATTGCTGGAGCAGGTAACAACACCTAAACTTCAGATTGCCTGACACTTTCTAATATTAATCTCTGCCTTAACGTTGTAACTTCACCAAACCTTAACTGTCTGAGTTTCAGGTTTTGAGAATGGAACATCTTTGATAGATTTTTGAGGGTTTTTTGTTTTCTTCTTGTAAAAGAATGGGATAGAGAAAGGTGCAGCTAAAAAAATGGAGTAATTTCCAACAATAAGATGAGAAGCCACATGGGTTTCCCCCTATTAAAACATAACCCTCTCTTCTTGAAATGTATGTCAGTTTTACTGAATAACTAACCCTTGTGCTTCTGTGATGTGAAGGTAGAAATCATGGAAGACGGAAAAAGGAAATTACCTTGGTTCAGAGATGTGCACCTGTATCCTCATGTGGAAATTCACCTAAAATTTGCAAATTTCCAAGGCTCTGAGGTATTTATCTGTTAAGGTAGGCATAGGTATTGATCAGACCAATATTACTATTAATCAGTTCAGTTCTCTGAAGAGTTGGGTTGCCACAAGTGTTTTTATTTTTGTATTCCCCTCATGATAATTTCAAGGAGTTGTCATCTGGCAACTCTCCTGCTCTTTAGAAAGGCTGCTGTCATTTGTTACTGCTTGCCATAACTGAACCTGCTGCCTGATACTGACATTTCCCCAGATGAACACTGAGGTGAGGTTTGAGATCGAAGTTAAACAAGATATGGTTAGGTGATCTGGTGGGGGTATTTCTACAGAGGTGCTCCACAGTGCGCTAGCAGACTGCAAGATTGATACTTATATAGCTATCCACTGACACACAATTGCTGGTACAGAGTGCAGTCACTGCCCAACCCAGATCTGGTACGAAAAATTGGTTGCAGTTGCGTGTGCTGTGCGTTTGTGAGAGGAGAACTGTCCTTGAAACCTGGTTCAAAGATGATTCACCCTCAAAGGAATCAAAGTCCTAGTTCAGGTAAGGTAACTGCCAAATATGTAACTTTATTAGCAACTTTTAAAGGCTCCTCCGTATTAAATTATATTTTCTTTTGATTCATCATTTTTACCTCTTTCCAGATGAAATGTTTCTGCTTTGCTTGTAACACATCTCTTACTGTTAATTCTTGCCTTCTTTTCTTCTGCATACGATTTTGATGTATAGTATTAGAGTATTGACTCCTTTAAATTAATGATGGATATCTCAAATCTCAGACTAAGGGTCTGGTTTCTTTTTCTATTGTTCTTGCTGGAACAAGATAATACTGGAAACTTTTGAACAAAGTTTCTAATTTAAGAGAGTAAAACTTTTATCAATTGATTTTCCCACATCAAAACTACATTGCCATTCTGAAAAAGAATACCTTCACAATTCATTAACAGGGTATTGACCCAGAATTGACAGATATCCTACCTGCAGGGAAGTCACTGACTTCAGGGAAGTTAACCTCATGGGAATATTGATAGAAACAGGGCTAGGAAAAGAGCATGCAAGGCAAGTGCACTCTTCTCTGAGGCGAGTCTTTTGATTGCCTCATCTCTGTGTTAGCATTGGCAGAGTGCTGTGGAAAGTGAAAAGAAAATGCTTACTAGGCTCTACCACTTTATTGAGAGGATGCAAAGGAAAGTGGTGTGAAAAGTGGGATGTGTGGGGAATTTGAGTGAGAGCACAGTATTTTGTTGCTGGCAGATGTTAAATGCTAATTTAATACGGAGTTTTAACTATTGTTTTTATCATTAGAGGAGTTTTAGGAGCGGGGTGCGACAAGGTGCTCTTTTCGCTCTCCTTTTGCCAGAAAAACCTTTTCATTTTCCAGGTGTTGGTACTTTTCTGGCCAGAGGTCCTTTTCGGAACACTTCTAAATCAAAGCACCGTTCGAGCTACTATTAATTGCGATAGGGGAAGAGAGGAAATAAATGTCGTGATTTCCGAGCAGTCCCGCATCCGCCCGTGACTGTTGCCGTGCATTAAGGCGGCGGGACCGAGGCGGGAAGTGTCCGGGAAAGTTGTCGGGAGGCGAAGCTGCGCCGAGCTCCCCGTACAGTTATTTTTAGAGAAGCGAGAGTCGCGTTTTCTCTCCTTGTCTGGAGATAAAAGCGGGAGATTAGCGGTAGGCTGACCTCGTCAGTCTTTCTGATGGCACAGATCTATTTAGTATGACAAAAGTCAGATGAGTTTGGACCAATAATTGCCCCAGCTAAGTGCTTTTTTTTTTTTTTTTTAAATCTCTTACGAATTCTCTTGATGCCCCGTTCCTGCTTTTGCTTTAGAGATTAAAAATGTGTCTGTTGTAAAAGGGTCGGACTGGAACAGATTCTAGACTTTTTTCGCTGCCTAATTTTAATTGAAAGACTCAGGCGATGGCGGGATTAGGAAACCCCATAGATACTTAATCAAGG
>JAOXNG010000001.1:61925529-61937597 GCA_028566535.1 Scolopax minor | reverse complement strand
TTCACTGAGGTAAACATGAAATATGCCTGTCATTACTTAATGATTAGACCCAGTACTTGGGCTATATCTTGCGTAGTGATTTTGCATTAAATGTACCACAAAGAAAGTATGAATTAATGGCGTTTTCTTCTTTTTGACATGGAAGTTCCTGTGGTTATTGCCAGAAATAAATATAGTATAAATTCTTTAATAAGCATATATTTGTGGTAGTTCTTTTGTCTTGATTTCTAGACTGAGAAATGACTTAACTGTTGGTTACCCTTTCAGCTGTTGTCATATTTTTGAACAATTAAGCTTGTATCATAGATAAATATTGACATTTGGGTATGATTTAATGAACAAGTTCAGATCCATCCTTTTTTAGCAATGCTCTGAAATTAAAATGGCTTTAAGTCTGTATTTGATTTCCAATGATGTGAAGGGCTTTGAAACATACATAAGAGCTAAAGTGCTGAATAAGCTCTAGAGAAATGGCCGTGCAAACTTCCTTCTTTGAATGAGCACTATGTATGGATTATCCTAGATGCTCAAGTAGTTAATGCAAAAGGTTTTAATTAAGAGGCTGTGTGGTTCTGCCAAACTGAGTAATTTGCATTGCGAATCTTGCTGCTGTTGATCAAATATTGCAAATGCATTATTAATACCAGAACAAATGAAGAGGTCCATATGCAAGGGTTTTGGCTAATTGCACAAAGTGTGTGCCAGAATTGAAGTCAGTGAAGGGTTTTTCTTGGTATTTAAGATTCAGTGGAAAAGTAAGAGGGGCAGCTATGCCAGGAATTAATGCTGATCTTGCCAAGTGCTTCTTTGAGTGATTTTATCCAACATGAGACTAAACAATGTATTAAATACACATATAGCAGTTAGGGAATCAAATGTCAAATAACAGCTTTCTGCTATTTGAGATGAAATTTGAAACTTGATCTAGTGCATAGATAAAGACAAACATCATAAAAACATTAGCATTTCTAATGTCTAACAGCTAATAAGGACAGATATAAATTGAACTTCTGGAGAAACTGTACTTATTTGGGTTTGGTAACGTTACATTACCAAATGTAACTTTTTTGTAGAGATGCTTCTTGCAGAGATGCTTCCTGATGAATTTTTGATCAATGGTTTTCTTCCAGCCACCTTATTAAAATTATCATTACAACTACAGTCCCTCTTAATGAAAAGGTTGAAAAATTATGAAATCCTCAGTGACCTGAGAACTAACTGTAGACGAGATCTGTTTGTCTAAGTCTAATTTTAATGCGTTTTAGAGGCTAAATCCTCCTAGACTCTCTGTGTGGAGAAAGAAGGCAGGACCTCTCTCTCTGTTATTAAAGAGGTAACTTAAGAAGATTAACCTCACTAAACTAAGGTTAGCCTTTATGAACACTCCTTCAACTTTCTTAGTGTGGTAAAGAAGGGCAAAATTCTTTCAAAACTGGCTTATTTTCAGAGAATTTCACCAATGATTACTACCAACGGCAATGGAGCACACACAATATCAGTTATTTGATTATGCAGTGATACCATTCCACAAGCCATAGCTGTCTTTCTTCATGCAGAGGTATATCAGTAACTGTGTCTATAGTCCTGGTTCCCTGAGCACTGACCCTGCTGACCTGGCTAAAGCATGTCTTAGCTTCTTTTCCAGGCTTCACTCCTTTTCCAGTTCCTTTTCCAGTTCCTTTTCCAAGTAAGGAACCTGTGGATAAAGATTGAGGAATATGCTCAACTCTTCCATGGCTACAGGATTTGGACATGAATAGGGCATGTAGCCAGACCAAGGAACTTAAAACTTCTCTGATCTTGCTGTGTGAACATAGTCAGGATGACCAACATTTCTTTGCAAAGATTTGTAAGACTGTTACTGACACCACAGGCTTTGTGTATCCACCAAGGCTTTTCAGCCTGCCTCTCCTGGACTTGTAACATTAACATTCCTTTCAATCGTAGAGGAGCTAATTACTCATAGCTCCTACAGGTATGGAGTAGTTAAAGAACTGAGTGTCATACCATCTCTTGTAATTATGCTCATAGGTTTAACAGGCCTAGAAACTTTAGTTAACATCTTAAAAGCAGACTTCCTGAAGTAAACAACAAGCTGTTAAAGAAAGGGAAATAGAAGAAACAAAATGTAATAGCCTAGTGCTATGCCCTTTATTTACTCTTCTGGAAGGCAGCAGCAGTTCCTCCATATATACCTTAGTTCTACAAAGCAATAAGATCTGATGACAGCTCTGATTACCCAGAATTATGTTCACTGTCTTATCCTGATTTTCTGATTATTATAAACCAATAGTCTTATGTTGCTCACATTTGGGGATATTCCCAAGGACAACACACAATTCTGATTGTCTTAGTGGAAAAAGAAAGTAAAAATCTGTAATGATTCTCCAGAAAGCGGTTGACACAAGAACCTTTAGGCTGGATACCAGAAAAGCCTGTCTTTTTATGGGATTCACTCTTTTACATGTGGAAACATGTACTAGATCATTCTCTATTCTCTGAATAATAACAGAGGAACTCGATTGTGTTAAGTATCTATATAACAAAGTCCCTCTTTTCCATGCAAGCGATGCTTCAGAAGATTCACCATAAGACCAAAGCAGATTTTTAAAAGAAAAAAGGTGGTTTTGAATTAATTAAATTGATTGCCATAATTTCAAATAAACATTGCCATCTAACTTGGGCTTTAGAAATTATAATGACCGAAAGTGTCTAAGGAAATAAGAAAGCTATTTCTTCATTGGTATTCATGTGTATTGTTTGCCAAACTGGTATCCATTTATTGGAAAAGGAAAAGGTATCTTTTCAAAGGATAAGAAAATTAATAAAGAAGAATATAGCATTTGAATCTTTGAGCAAACTACATTTGATCTCCTTTCTCACGGTAGTAGTAGTCCTCAGGAAACAACATGAGCAAGGATGAATGATTATACATTAAATTCAACTTGTATAAAGTTAAAAAAAATGCTTCTTTTTTTGGGATTAGTCTACAGAGTAAATTCCTCTGATAAGACTAGACTATTTCAAGCAAAATTTACCCCCTCCTGGGCTACTGCTTCTCTAGGTTTCCTGTAAGTTGTCCTGTCAGTTTTTCTGACTTCTCTGCCCTCAGCATTGTTTTGTAATAGCAGTGGCACCATACACCTTTCTAGGCATTAAAATTCAAATGAACACAGCAGCCATCCCATTTTGCTTCATGACAGTTGAATCCAGAGGTTTTGAGACTAGAGAAACATTAATTGAGAAGAATTGTGTCTATTGTACTTGTACAGCTGTGGCCAGGCTCTCTGTTGGCTTCTCCTAACATATGCTAACAAATGGGAACTTGAGTGGCAGAAATTCTGCTAGAGAGGTGCTGGTAGATAAAAGGTGGCAAAAATCTGCTCTTCACTGGTTAAAGAAAAACCTATCCAAGTAGTAGCCAGTGATGTCTGGGGTTAAATGTAACCAATGGAAAAAGCAGATGCACTATTTTGGGATTTGTTCAGTGTCCTCCCTTAAAAATCTTTAAATAATGTCCTTTGCTAGTCTACCTCATGAAGAAAGGGAGTGGTAGCAATCACATTTGACTTCCTCTTGAAGTCAATACTTTTTTGTGTGTGTGGTAAGCATCTGAGGCATCTCTTCAGAAGCTGTAAAGAATTTCTTTTTATATCTGGGAAGTTGGGCAGAGTAGACTATATAAATGAATTTTTTTCTTACAGTCCTAGCCATAGATATAGCCTTGTGGTTGTGGAGTAGAGAGTTTCAACAAAAAGCAACTCAATTATTTGTATCTTCATTTCCACACACAACTCCCAAGGAATAGTCAGAAGTTTTGACCTTGAATCTGAACCAGGAGTTCCACCTCAACCTAAAGGTAATCTTTATATTTGGACTCTCTAGTGAGATGCAGAATGATGGAAGAAAAAACTTCCCTCACAGCTATTTCCTGTGTAAGTTAAAGGCAAACATTTTCCATTATTATACTTTATATAAAGGAGCCAGAGTATGAGAATGGAAGGCTTAAAATGCAGTTTAAATTGACATTCTCTTCACAATAAAAGAAAAAAGTTCACTGTATTCTTACTTCCACAAATGATACAGCATTCTTAAAATGTCCTATGAAACAGAGCAACATTTTTAACTTCTAATAACATGCTGCATTCTGTAGTACATTTGATATAAGGACCTTAAGTCATTTTACCAATGTTACTGGATTTACTTTTCTATAATTCTGTTTTAGATTAAACACTAATAGATTAAACACTAAATAAGAGGGAGAAAACTAAACCACTTCTTCATGAATCAGAAGGACATACATTGCTTAGCATCCAAGGGCCGTGTATCAACTTCATAAAATTCCTGTTGAATGATGCACTTGCAGTCTTTTGATTGCAACAGTTCAAGACTTCCCTAAAACAGGGTGGTCGTTCATTAGTAAAACCTTTCATAATCTCTCATACAGAGCAAGGTAGACCATTATGGTGTCAACAACTATATTAATTTCACATGAAAACTCAGAACATAAGAAAACAACAAAGAAAACTAAGAGAGAAGGTCTTTACTGACAGCAGATAAAACTCAAGATTGCAAAAGTAAAGATCCTTACAATTTCAGAAACCCATCTTGGTATTTTAAAGTAAGGATGATCTAGTTTAGGGAACATAGAGGTTTGAAACAGATTGTGCAACCTTAGAATAAATGAAATTGAAAACAAAGAGCATTATTGCTGATTATCCCATCACATGCCCCCTTACCTTGAGGGACACAAAGAGTACACATAACAGTAAGTCTCATTGCTTGGCAGTAAAAGCCACTCTTGTGGTAAGCAAGTGTGATAGTTCTCTGAACAAGCTGCAGACATTTTTCCAGGAGAGGAATGACTGACAAACTGCCTAAGAAACTTGCATACTAAAAAAAAAATCCTATGGTACTCTAAGGATGCAGTATATTGTCTCATTTCTGGTGCAAAAACAAAAGGAGGACATGAAAGTCTTCCTTTAGATTCCTTCCAACCATGCAGTGAAAGTGTGAAAGTATTGGTAGGACACTCAAATAGTCCCTTGAGTGTAACTCAGCTGCTGATACATGTAATGAATTTTGGTGTCTGAATAAACATGTGAATTCCTTTATGAGAGATTCCAGTATTTTTAATATTGCGTTTAGCACCAGAATGCTAAGTTAAACAGCACCCTAGAGTAGATACTTGTTAACGATAGATAAAGTGTTAAATACACAAAAGAAGGGTTCTTTAGTGGTTTACCCTATATATATGAAAGAGGGCTCCCAGTTTCAAAGGTAAACTTTAATAGAAAGTGCCAAGAAGTTGTGTTGAGGAAATTGGAATTTCATGTAAATTAAAGGCACAAGAACTAGATTTCCCTAATTCTATTATTATTGCAAACAAGGAGAAAAACATTGAAAGCAATGACTCCACAAATAAAAATTAATAGGAATGGAGAGGGTAAGATCAGAAAACCAAAAGTGATAGCTTAGAAGCCAAGAATTATTAGAATAAAATGCAAATTATAAAAGTAAAAAAAGAAGTAGACATCACAAAGAATATAAAACTAAATAGAAAAAAACCCTTCAGTTAATTTCTTGTCCCTCTAACCACCCCATATTTCCTTTTCTTAATTATATTCTTGTTTCAAAAGGAAACTGAGGCCCTGAAGGACAGCTAACTTCAGACAAGTACATATTATTGACAAAAGTAAACACTAGCTTCAGAGGTCCTAAAATCACAAATTCTTGCATGTTTTTAATAAATATATTAATGAATGAATTCAGAGTGAATATATTCCTAGCTAAAATTTTAATTGACTTCACGTTATTTGAGTAGCAAATAGCTGAAAAAATAGCCGAAAATTAGAAATAGATTTCTATTATTTACAAGTTGTATATTTCTTGATCTTGATAGCACGTGTAAGAAGGTACCAAGATAAAAGGATTATTTATTTAACTACTCCGGCTTTGCACAATCTAAAAAACAGCAAAGGAAAATTAATGTGATATTCAGTTCCAAAGCGTAGGTCTTGCTCCAAAACATTATTTGAGTATGAATATATCCATATTAGTACAGACTTAATTTTATCTGTTGTCTATATGGCTGTTAATCTGTATTTTCTCACCATGCATGAATTTTCCTTCACCTGTATTTAAATGATGAATCATATGGATACTTGGATGTGGTAACTTTTTGCTTGCTTCCTTCCAGCTTTTCTTTTTTCCAAACCAGATGTTGAATCTTAGTGTGTTTTTAATATGATACAATGTGTACTTAAACTGTTTACGAGTAGTCTGACATAAAAGGTACATGCAGTTCTGCCTCATGAATACCTTGGGGCTACTATGTGCTTTCATTCATTAACTTTCAGTGGCAGGTCAGCAGAGAGCAGTAACATAGCAGGTGAAAGAGCAGCATCTGGAAAGCGGTTAAAAATAACAACATATCTTAAAAGGAAAGTTTGTCAGAAACTCAGGGAGGATGAACACAGGCACTGCTCTATTCTTCACTGAGACTTCATGGTCACTGAAGACTTGGGCATCTCCAAGATAGAGGATACTAGTCATACTTGGCAGCCTGCTTTGATAACTTCTAAGGTGCTCAGAGTAAAGTCCAGTGGATTACATGGAAAAGTTTAGCAGTTGAATGAGAGAAAGGGTTCACTTACTGAAATAAAAGCCTCTGTCTCCACACACGAACTGAAGAGCATCAACTAGCTCAGCACCACAGAGAGTTTCTGGGCCAGCAGCAGCAGAACTGGTTAAGGTAAGCAAACACAGGCCAAGGTAGAAGAAATGAATGTAGGACACAGTGTGCATCTTCACCTGCCAAAGAAGTAAAAGCAGTGTCAGAATTTCCCAACAGAATCCTGCAATGACTCCTGCATCCTTGCAAGTTGAGAACGCATACGTATTGTAATTTGTTAGACAATAAGCACAGTATCAGGATAATGCCTCACCATCATTTTCCAACTGTCTACTTATTCTAGTACATGTATTTTGTAAATTCATTACTTTCTCTGGTGAATATTCTTGGTTCACATTCACACATAGTTAGAGAACCATGTAGTAACTATGATTTATGGTTGTTCCTGCAAAAGAAGGACATGGAAGCATGCAATAGACAGGCAAAGGGAAGCCCAGAATAACTAGAGTAAGAAAGACTAGACAACTTTGTTGTTTTGTCTGAGACCAGATAGGCTAAGAGGGAATACGGCAGTTGCCTGCCAATGTACCGTGGGAGATGGAGGTGGCATATGACAGAGAAGAGCTATTTAAACTAAAGAACAGCACTGACACAGGAATAAATCACTGTGGAAGGAAATTTGGCCCAGTAGGAAAAAGGGAAACCATAATTTTCTATGGTTCTCCAGCAACCTTAAAAAGGGAAATATCAGGACAAAAAAAAAAGAAGTTTCAAGGTAGAGACTACCAAAGTTACAGAAGAGTTAATGTCCAACCTTCCATGGTAGGGAACCACATTCAGTGACTCTTACTATCCTCTTCCATTTCAAAGCATTCAAGAAATTAAGGGGAACACTAGTGGGTGTGATAGGGATTTGGACCTGATGGAAGCAGCTATATTTTCTCTGACCTCCATTATATCCTCTTAGTCAGGTTTGGCTATGAGATATACACAAAGGTGATATAGTTCTTTTCACATTTACATTTGGTTACAAACTATCTTTTTCCTGGACTTATGACTGAAAAAATGCCAATCCTCAATGGATACAAATTTGCACCATTCTGTTTATCCACTTCCTTTTATATCAGTTTATATCAACCAAAGATCTTACCCAACATGTGAGAGAAGATAGCATATTTGTAAAAAAAATACTGGGAAAAACTATTTATATTTAGTAGCAGGACACTGAAGAACGTGCTTAATGTATATTCTGAACAGATTTAGGTCACTTGCCAAAATTGCTGATTTTGAAAGGTGTAAATCTGCATTTAATTTCATTCTCTTTCACGGTTAGCCTTAGTATTGCAGTCAGGTAAGAAGTTACAGATCTTTCTTGCATGAACAGTTAAACTGCTTTATATTAGCAGGCTATTGCTAAGTAGTTGCAGTAAAATGATTAATCTCCCCTGAAGTTTCTTTTAGGATTTCGGGACCGTTAATTTTTTTTCCACTAAATTTTTGAAAAACTGAAGAAATTATCTATTTTTTGCTCATATTGCATCACATGCAGTAGAGTATTGAGCCTTCTTTAGTCGATGATTTTTTAGAATTCTTATTTTCTTGGCAAGGGATCTTATCACTTTGCTAGATGAGTCCCCTATTTCAACTTAAGTCAAACCTGAATAAGAGACAAATGTGTAAATAAGTCAGAATTCATCCCCTTTTTTTTCCTGGTATTTCCAATGTGAAAATAATGAACAAATCTAAATCTCATGATACGTCAAAAAAGAAAGAATAATTATTTACAAGAGTATTTAGCCAACTTCACCATGCAAAAACCAACAAGCTTTAATGTATGGACATGACTTCAATGGCAGATAGAGAAAGATCAGACTATAAATGAGTGATGATACCACAAGATATAATTTCCTGTAATGATTCTGTATCTTAACAACACCAATTTCTTTTTTCCCTTGCCAAAATTTTGCATTTTTAAGGTAAATGTGATGCACCTGCATTTAAAGATGGTTCCCAGTTCTGAGGAGGTAAGCAGAGAGCTGTTTAGCACACTGTCTCAGAAGGCTGACATTACAAATTCAGGAACATTATGTATTTAACAATTTGTTCTTGTATAACATTTGGGCCAGAAATGAACATAAATCTTAGCCACTTAACAATTTTGTATTTTTCAAGGCTTTTCATCTGGGTTGAATTTTCAGATAAATATCAGCACTGAACTACAACAAAACAGATTATCTACTGTTTTTCCTTTAGTGGAAGCCAAAAAGGCTACAGAGTATAAACCACAGAGAATTTCTAACTTTATCTCCAAATTTAAAAAGAGTCAAGAACTTTCAAACAAGTAAAAACTTTGGGGAAATGAAAACAGACTCACATGTTTCTAGGGCTCAACCAATTATTTGTTAAATTAAGTACTGTTTCATCAAAACTAATTCCAAAACATAGTTTAAAACTTGAGCTTTACTTTGTCATTTTAATTAAACATAACATTAATTGATTCAATATGTTTGTGATAAAATCAAAGATCCCATTTACATCTTAGGGGAATATTCTTAAGAAAATACAAAGTTGTAATCCAATATTGCTTCAGGTTCTTTGCAAAGAGGCAGGGTGCTTACAATGTCCCCAATTTGACTAGAAAGTTGAGAGTTTAAAAGAAAATGCATTGGCATGTGGGTGGGGTTTATTGAAGCATCTAATTACATTTGGAAATTGAATACAGGTTCAGGATGAGCCTGGTTAAGCACTTCTTTTAGTTGCATAGAATGACTGACCATATTTTCACAGCTGGAATTTCCTCTTTTTCCAGTAAAATAACCAGCTTTTGCTGCATTCCTCTTTTAATGGTCCAGAAGAGTGGCACCACAGAGGAATGTCATATATGAACACTTTACATCTCTTTTACTTAATTCTTCTATATAAGTCTTCTTTGTCTAACAAACCATAAGTTGGCACAAGTTGTGCATAAGAATTCTTCACATGCTTGGTCATTTTAATAACATATAACAGCATCTATAATAAATATCTTGAAGGGACAATAATTTTATAGATAGTATATACTACAGAAAAAATGAAGAATTATATTCAAAATTACATTTTGCTACATAGAGGTTGGACCTGATTACAGAGACATAGTAGAAGTATGTAATTAGTATGTAATAACAGTATTCACTAGTAATTATTATATAAATAAAATGTATATATCCAAGAATGAATCAAGGTTCAAATACTGGTAACTTTGATTAAAGAATCTGGGCTACATCCTAACCTAAATCAATATGTTCCATTGATTCCAAGGAAGCTTGGCAGGATGCACCAGCTGAGGAGCTAGCACATTAGTTTTATGACTCTTAGTGCTTTGCTCAATACATTAAAAAAAAATTAGCTTCATCTTTCAAGTACATTGGAAAGGATGCCCATTTATACATTAAGAGTATTGCTTAATCTATGGCAATTACAGACCTGCTCTTTTGAATCCCATTTAAAAATGAGATAAGTGTGTTTTAAGTGTAAGGCACTACAAAAATAATTAGGCCCTAAACAATTAAGAGAGAAAAATTCTATCAACTGGATAAGTGTCCCTGCAACATATTAAAGAAAAGAAGTTCTTGAAGGATATAAATTTGCTGATAATGGAAAGTTGAACTAGGGCCAATTAACAGAAACAGAGGTCAATGCACCTCTAGAAGCCCAATTTACTTAAAGATAGTTTATATTAATGTGTAGAAATTATAGAGTCATAATATGAAACTCCACATGCAAACTTTCCTGAAACTACCCTCCCTGCAAGGGAAAACCTGGAGATGAACATGCAGGGGAATTTCCATTTTCCTTATGTACAATTGCTTAAGCTATACAAATATGCAAGATCAGCAAGAGTTGCAGCTGGTTTCTAACGTAGAAAACAAACTGAACTTCACATTTACTTTTAATTTCTGAAAGCAAAAAGCAAGTAAATGTTACAATGCTGCCAGAAAATTACTGCAGTGACAACATCCCTTAAAAGTTTCCCTGTGAAAGCATGAACATGTTATCTATGATTTGTATAATAAAACTGCAGAAACTTAACATGTGAATAATACCTTTTTTCCTATAAAACCCTGCACCTGCAGAAAACAGCTAAAAGTTCTTGTTTTCAGAAGCATTAATTAACAATAGAGACAATGGTGTAATTGGACCCTTTAATAATGACATAACTGGAATATTGCAAAGTTCTCTGAATAGAAGTGAAATTTAAGATATGTATCTGCAATAGTTTATCCTTACAGTTATCTATGTAATTGCAATTATTACATACAGCCATTTTCCAGATCACATAAAATTGCATGTTCAGCAATTTATAAATAATTCTCAGTTCTAAAATAATGTTATTGAAAAGTGCACAATACTCTTCAAACCAGAAGCAGACAATACACAGTAAAATAAAACTAAAAAAAAAATTATTTGAAATAGTAATAAAGATTTACCTTCAAGAAATCACAAAAGCAGCACTTAACTAATTGTGTTGAAAGACTGTTGATTTTTTCCATTGCTTCTTAAAAGTGCAAAGTCTGGAAATGAATTTGTTAGCAGTAATGATGAGAAAAAAGAAATCCAGAGAGATGTGAGATGTTGAGAGCAATGTCACATTTCAATATTGAGGACTTTATTCCATTGCGCAGGCTCTATCTGCTCTGATTTTAGCAGTGACAGTGAGATTTAGCAAACAGAAGAGGGATTTAGAGAAAATCCTCACATTTATCTACATTACACAGACACTGTAGACAGGAAACAGCTGGGGGAGCATTTGCCTTCTCTCTCTCTCCCTCTTCTGGCAAAGTTACCGAGTAAGGACTTTTTTGGGCACGGTGACAAATAACATCATACCTTTGCATTTTAAAACTAGAGCACAGAAGCATATTTTTTTCCCTTTAAAAGAATGTGAATTAGTGACTGAGGGGTTAGCAGACAAAAAAGCTTGTGCTGCCATGAAAAATAAGAAAATGTATTCTGGTTAACTTTCAGATAGCCATGTGTGCGTTTGTGTTTGTGTGTGTGTGTCTGCATTTCAAATACATGAAAACTTACACACCTAAGGGCATTGTTAGTATATATGCATACCTTTGCATATATGTATATGTTTTATTTATTCATAGAGGCACAGGCATTTTATTTATACAGTCTAGAAAGACAGGCAGTCGGTTATCTACTATTTTCTTAATGCATCTTTACGTTATTAAACTTGGCACGCCTAGATGCTGAGTAACAATTAAAGCCTCCAACTCTCTTTGCTATTAACCCTAAAATAGCAGTTTGTCATTTGCTAAAAATAACAGAATTGTTGAGCACTATGTGTAAATAGGGCAAAATAGGTTTGAGATGTTTTAGTAACCACACAGGAGAAGTTGTACTATTTCCTAGAATTTACAGTACTATGAATATAGTAATAAAAGTG
>JAOXNG010000001.1:61903003-61915402 GCA_028566535.1 Scolopax minor | reverse complement strand
GGTCCTTGGTCCCTGATTTTTCCTTGTGGTCACAGACTGTTAAATTTTACTTTCCTTCCTGTCTTGCACTGATACACCATGCTGTGCACAGTGAAGAAAACCCCACAACTGTCATGTTCCACTAGGACGCTGTACAGGGAGGCATTTTTAACAGATATAGGCACTCTGAAACACACATTGAGTATTTATTAACTCATTTCATTACTAATTAATTCTTTATTTGATTTTTATCATGTGTGATCTTTTTTAAAGGCAGTGTTTGAACAACAGGTGAGACAGAATGGTTTTATAAAAGAAAAAAAATTATGCTTTTGTCTCTTCCATCCAAGCTGACTGGTGGCCTTCTTACTACTTACAGATCTGTAAAAATATTTATTTTTATACTTAAATACTGTTCAGAGTGGCATGGGTAGTGAAATCTATCCTCAAAATGACGACTGGGACTGGTTAAGTAATACTAATATTAATGAAAATATTCTTGAAATCATGTTTTACAATACAGTATTTTAAATATGCATTATGCAAACACTTCTGGTTTGAGTTGATTCATGTGTTATAAGATCCAGCTGAAGTTCATGATGTAACCATGTTAACACTTTTTAATAGCTTTTTGAGAACACAACACAATTGTGTTAATGATAATCAGTTAAAGACTATTTGTTCCAGATGTTACTTTCCTAGGCAAAAGAAAAAAAGAAAAAAGATTAAACCCCCCAATTTCTTCTATGTCCCTGTTTAATGTCAATTACTCAGAAAAGTCCTAATGTAAACCTAATCTCTTTCTTTAGATAACACACTAGCAAGCCATAGCTTGAGTTGGATATGTGAATACAATTGTGAAAGAAACGGAGATGCCTAGAAAAGCATTTTCTTTTTCTGGCACGGGTCTTTAGTTCCCAGTGGCCTAAAGTCCCACACCACAAAATCACTATAATTGGCATGGCTGGCAACTTCTTCTCTCATTGTCAAACAGATCCTTTACAGTAAATTTGTAGGAACTCTGAAATTGAGCTAATACCAAAAGTATCAAAAGGAAAAAAGAAAGCAAACCACACACAGATTCAAACATACCATTAAATGACTGACTTCTGATAAACCATAAGATTGAGTGACCTTTATTAACAAAAAATCATTTATTTATTAGTTGCTTATATTTCAAAGATTCCTCCAAGAGAAACTTGACACTCAATGCCTCATTGGCAACATGGATACATTTTACTAGACTTATGTTAGATAGACATGTCCAGCCTTGTTCATAATGTTAAATAAACATTGATCTTAAGGGTTATACCTTCAGAAAATAAAGGAATCTGGATCTTGGGAGGCAGTGAAACATTATACATATATCTATGTTGCAGTAGTAGCTGGAAAATGTCTTTAGTCATTACAGTAGTCTGTAAGAAATACCTTTTTTTCTGGGACTTTTCTTCCCTTCATAAATTAGGAAAACGATGATGACTCAGAAACTTTCCTGCACTAGGACAAGCTCAAGAAAGTTATTTATAGGTCCTAGATTCCTATATAATATGTAGCGTTTCTACATTGCTCCAGAGGTTCTTCACTCTAAGGACATCTCAGGCAGAGGACATGCACAAGATATCACGATGATTTTCAAACACATCATTCATGTTCACAGATTATCCTTGGGACACAGTCTCTTGTAGCAGCTCTTATAAGGATATTTGCTCTCTTTGTTTTATACCACAAACACTCTGTAGCCCATCATGCTACTTTTCATAAAGGAGCTTTCTCACTGTTTCCCTTCAACATTGCCATTGTTTTTTCTGTGACTGCATGTTTTGATTAGCAAGGTTAGAAAGGGCTGAGGAAGCAGGAGGCTCCAAGGAAGGAGATGAACCTACTGCCCAGAAGTAAAGAAACAATATCTTCTGCCCTCTGCAAGTATGGTCACCGTATCTCAAAAGCTGTGCCTTTATGGACAGTGCTTGTTTTAAATTAGTCCCAGTTTCTCTTTGCAGCACCAAGAATGTAAGACCAACTGTCTCTTAGTTGTTCTGGGTGTGCGTGAGCATCCTTGGTACCATCATATGATGAGATTACAAGGAATTTAGCTACAATGGAACAGCTGCCACATATCTTCTGCGTTTTCCTCTGGTCCACTGAAAGCACAAAGGCATTGCCTATGAAGCAGATGGACTGGCAGTGTGAAGAGTACTATAGGGATCATTCAGGACTCCAGAGTTCTTCAAAATGCTAGTAGGGAGACCATGGACTATTGTTTATTCCAATGCAGTGAAGACCTTGACCTTGGTAGATACTGCTCTTGCAAGGTAAGGGAAATATACCATCTGTATCAACATATATTGGGCATTAGGCCAAAATAGAGTCTTTTTGTAAACAGCAAAGCCAGGGTTTTTTTTTGTTAAGTGTAACATTCACTTCTGTTTTCCAATTTAAGCAGATTTTATTAGCCTTACATGGAGAGAAAGAGGGTTAAAAAGCAGTGAAACCTGAAAGTCAGACCTTTTTTCCTCTCTTAATAAATACAAATACTACCCTCACAAAAGACAGAAAATGGGGTTTTTGCCAGAAGTCAGAATCTACATTAAAAAAGCTACTCATATTAATCGCAGATTAAGCATTGACTTTTTACAGAAACACTGTGACATGCTCATGCCCTTGATGGATTACCTTATTTGGATGTTTTCCTTCATGTTAATGATTTTTTGCAGTTTGATCAAGGAAAACCAGAAAATTTAAATACGAGTCATTGCAGTGACAAGTTTTTTTCAAAATATTTAAGGAAAAAAGCATCCCCTAACAGCAACATGTTTTTGTGAAGAACTATGAGCAAAGAATGAGTGCTACTAGCCTTCTCTAGGCACAGACAGACTTGTCATACAGACTGTTAAATTCTCCACTGAGTATTCATTAAAAAACATCTATTATTACAGTTTCTGTATGTGACTGCAAATAGGGCATCCCGCCTTACAAAAAACAAAATCAAGAGTCAAGAATAGCCATCTGCCTATGTTTATCAACAATCCTATTACTCACTTTACTGCCCAGTGTTGAGGATTTTCTGGATGCCCCCTCTGTACTCTTCTTGGTAATGTAGGTAAAATCACTTGCCTGGACTCCCTGGTGCTGTCTATGTGTAGAACTGCAGTAAACAGACAGGTGAGCTGAGCTAGAGTAGTGCTGCACTGTGTTTAATCCTATTAAGAGAGGTCAATTTAGTTTGTGCTGTTTACTTTTGCTCAATGGTGATCCTGCCTATCAAGGCTGCCCTTCTGCCTTAGCAAAAAGGGGACTGTGTCCATATAGATAGGAGAGCTTCTCCATTGCCTTTATCTATATCCTCATGACTGGGTATCTGCCTCTTTATGTTTCCCCTCCCAGGCAATGATGTAGTCTGTTTCCTCTTGCTCATCCCTGAGGTCATCATCACACCCTTCTCCCAGTTGTGAACATCTTGCCTCCAAAGGAAAAAATGCGTGTCTTATGAGTTTAGTCTGTTCAGCAGGGTTTTGAAGGGATATATCTTGTGTAGAGGTACAGGGGTCTAGCAGTCTGATATGAGATTGGGGCAGGATAGGTTATGCTGTGTTAGGTGTGATATTTTGGAATATTGTCGTGTGAGGGCAGGAGTGCAGATTGTCTAAACTGTGTAAAGAATTCAGAGCATGCTGGAGAGGAGCTCTCTTAAGGTTTATTTCTTGACATTAAAAATGCAATGCTCTCAGTTCAACATAAAGGAGATTTGAAGTGCTAGACAATGTGGGCAATCAGAGAATCTGGTCTTGAATGTGCTGCTGAAAGTGTAACAAGACAAACTGTAACTGCAACACAGCAGTTGACTCGACTCATTCTGGCCATAGCCCTGGCATGGCTGTTTTAACATGTGCCAAGCTGATTATAGTCTGCAGGAAACTATGTGCCAACTGAGAATTGCTGGAAGGCAGGCCAACATCAAAACAGTTAGAGGGTAAACTGCTTGTTGACTTTGTGACTGACTTCTGGGAAGAGGGGCAGCCTCTGGCAGCCTCTGAAATTGCTGAGAATGGAAGGAAGTAGTGTCCTCTCAGAAATGCAGTTTAGGGTGGTTATGAGAAAAAATAACCCTTGTGCCTCTTTGAGACAAGACTTGTGGGAAAGATAGAGATAGTTCATGGACTTAGTGTGGGGGAAGGTAATGAAGAAACTTGCTGGTTTTGTTGGGAAATGGGTTAGTTTTTCCCTGCTTGCTCCAGTTCGATCCAGAGGATTGGGGCCCTATATGAGACAATGAAGTCAGAATGGTTTGGAATACATTGTCCCTATTGGCCACAAAAGCCAGAAAGGAAAGGTTTTTAAGTGCACAATTTTAGTAAAAATGGGCACATATCATGCAGATACCCCTGGACTTTATTCTTTCTGCTGGTAATAGGTTGACCAACACCCCTCAGTTGACCATTGCCAGCCTTCTTACTAGGGGTTGAAATTCATAAGCCAAAGCTGTATTTCTTGGCTTTAATCTGTGCTTAAAAGTATTAGAAATGGAGCAGGAGCTGATAGGTAAACTTGTAGCACTTAAACCCAGACATTTACTCATGATAAAATGCTTTTATTTTATTAAATCAACCTCTCCCTTAGCATTTTTTTTCTGCCCTCAATTCTCTGTATCACTACAACCAAAAGGAGTTGTAGTGTCTGCATGTTTTTAAAATAAACAGAAAAATCCTTGATGGTGCTGGACTAGATGTTCCTGATAACATATTGCCAACAGAAAAGTTCTCATCCTTGAAGAAAGTTTTTCAAGTGGTCATGACACTCTCAATCACGTAAGCCTCTCTTCAGAACAGACATTCGGTGCCCTCAAATGACTCTTCAGACTTGGCTCAGGAACAGGCTGACACAAAAGGGGCTAATTAACACACACATTTTCATGTGGAGGAATCTGGTTTCCAAACAGATTTTTACCAGCAATATAGCTGACAAGCTGAATCTGCTAGGGCTGTTTCTTCCGTCCAATTTGAATGAAAATGGGAACAGGCGATAGGAGAAAGAGATATTTCATTCCAGTGACAGTACAGACATGATTAATTCCTTTGAGCCCAACTTTTGTCATGCTATATTTCTTCTTAAATGAAGCAAGGCACAAAACATCAGTGAAAAAAAAAATATATGTGAATGTTACATGTGCCATGTACACATCCACAGCATAAGTAGGTATGTACATTTCTGGACTATGTATGTATTTATGGAAAGGAGGTTAGAAATACGGTCCTACATTATAGCACCAGCCTAGAATCATAAAGAAAACACTCCATTTTTCACTTCTGCTATAAATTCTGTATCTTGCTCTGCACAAATGTACATCTGTCTGGACAATCGTGAAAGGAAACTGAGAAAAAAGCAGTGAATTTGGTAGAACCTAGAAATCAAACAGCACTACCTCTACCTCCTTGCTTCTTAGGAGAGGATATCGTTAATGTGCCTCATTAATGGGCCTCAGGTTCTCATACTTCATATGTGCCCTGTTCTACCCGGATTGATTCTGAACCAATTATTATTTTACTGTCATTGTCATGGGAAATTATATATGCTTCTTTCCTCACCATAGCAACAACTACCAAGTGTTGATAGTTAATTGCTCCAGAGTAATCCACTGCATATACCCTTGTATCTGGCAGAGTATCGTAGTGGCTGCTAGTAAAGGCCTCTGAAGATAAGAACAGATTTTCACATATTTGAGTGCATCACAAGGAGTCCATTGTAACATTGTGCCCTTTGGATTAACATTAAAGAAATGATTTTTTTGTCAGTTTATCAAAGGAAAATTAGAGTTCCTTAGACATCAGTTACAGTGAATCTGAGCCTTTAATCATACTGACAAGAAAAGATAGAGAATTTGAGCTAAAGAATGTGTTCCTAGCCTTAGTGTTGGATGGCTGGTATTTAACTCTGTGTAAGCTACTGACTTTACAGGAAAGAGTTTTATCTCACTAAGGATATATACTTCTGCATCATTTCAGTTTGAAATATTCTACCTCTATGCATTTACTCCATATGGTAGACTGGATATTTTTTAATTTCAAAGAGTATTAGATACATTTCTAGAAATGGGTCATTCATAAATCAGTTTGTTTTGCATCCAGCAACACAAGGATCTCAAACAGACGTTTAGGGGAAAAAAAGTCCTGATTGTCAGTGAGGCTGACTAGGCACTCCTTATTCCTCGTGAAACTCTATTTGCAGTATTACCAAATATTAGTGTACTAAAACTATTATAAACAGGTACTAGACCAACTCCAGAAAAATCATTAGGAAAGAAAATACTGTACCTGAAGTTTGTTTTTAAGAAAGTAGGAGAATTCCAAGTGAAAATCATATGCAAAGAGAAGGTGATTTGGTTAGTAAATGAATTACTGCAGAGTTATGTGGGACTACAGGCTTTTCCACATCTGATCAATAGAAAGATGAACAAACAAACAAAAGTTCTAGAAAGAAAGCCTCCTGGACAAACAGCTGGGGGTAATTATAAGACCATGACAAAGCCATCAACAGTGTAGGTGTTACTTTCAGTTTGGAGCCAAAGGGAAAAGGAGTCAGTTAAAAACATGTTCTGGGGAGAAATAGTAGGAAAAACCTGTAAATATAATAACATAAAGGGCCACCTTAAAAAAAAAAAAGTAGTAGTAGGAAGTAGAAAGCATACAAGGAACAGAAAATATACGTGTTCAAAAGAAAATCACATTTTTAGGAGCAGAAAAGTGTAGAAATAGTTTGAGATTTGACCAAAGTCAAGCTGAATCAGATATTACAAAAAAAATGCACCGAAACTCCAAACCTAAACAAAAGGCTTATCTAATTTTCTCCTCTGCTCTTCCTATAGTAAACTTATGGGACCTTTTTTCTCTCTTGTTATATAACTTTCTGTTTTCTCCTTCTTTATATTTAGCAGTGCACCAAGTATTTCTTAGTTCTCCTGTGTTATGTGCTCTTCTTCACTTTTATTAGTGTGTACTTCCATGGTTGTCTGCCTTCTTAAGCATATATTGTCCTTTTCGTTGTTATTCACTACCTGCAACCATGTTGACCATTTGGGATAGTGAACTTCAGGTGGAAGATGGTATACATGAGATTTTTCTTGGAAAAGCTTTTTCTCTAATTAAACAATATTTTTTGATATGGGAGAATGTCCAGTCATTGAATGTCATATGTATTAACTTATACCAGCAAAAATATTCAGTTAAGAGTCTGAAGCCTGAAGCTTAATGGGAGACATATTTGTGTGGCCCACACAAAAGTGATCCAGACCGCAGAAGAAGTGATAACTGAAGTTTTTTGAGATTGAGGGATGTAATTAGCCTAGGAGGAGTGACAACAAGGACTGTAGTTCTGTGTTGCTTTAAAATAGTATAGTGTGTCTTCAATGTCTTGCTGAAGTATTAATCAAAACTAACATGAAAGAAAAATACCCAGCAAACAAAATAGCAACAGTACTTCATGTAGTAGCATAGGTATTCACTGGAAGACTAACATCTACATTTTGGACAGGCACAATCATCCATTTTAAATTTCTTCCAGTCTTTACTCAACAGAATAGTGTTATAATCAGTGCACAGATATCATTCAATAGTTGAGAGGACTGGAACTGATCCTCTTTGAGTTTCCATTCATATATTACTTTTCAGTTCTGAAGTGAAGTAAGATGCAGAAAGAGATTTATGAGTTTTGCCGCTTCAGAAAGAATATTTTTTTCTGTATTAACCCTTAAAAATATAAGTAAGACTTGCCCTGGAGAAGCTATAAGATGAAATTAATCCTTTTATGCAGATCCAAAGAGAATAATTATGAGAGAAGGTCAATATGCATCCGTACAAGAAAATAAGTAATCTGAATGATAGAGGCTGAGACCTGTCACTAAGAAGTCTTATCTGAAACACCTGGTGCAAGTAGACCAGTAGCTCCCTAGTTTTGTTACAACTTAAATACAGTTGAACTTTAGTTGAATTTTTAATTTAAAAACTTTCTGATATGTTCTCCATTGTGAAACTAGTTCATTTTTTCCCCTTTCATAAACTGATTACCTGTTCAGATTTTGCAACACACTTTTACTTTTAGTACTACTGGTTAATGCTCTGGAATTTTGATTTTCAATTTGAATAATACTAGAAGGCCTCAGTTATAGGTTAGAGCATTTTTTAGCGTAAGTTCTTGAGGAAAACACCATACAAACTCGACAAAAGCTTTTGACAATAAATCTTGAAGACCGTCGAAAGAAAATGTTGAGCCACAGGGATAAAAATTAAAAAGAATATGTAACTTTAACTTATTGTGTTGATGTGGACCGAGCATGTATTCTTCTGTTTGGGAGGTGTCAAGTGGAGCATGTTATCCAACCACAGCCTGTTATAGTGGCTGAAGTCTAAACTTGACCCAAGTGCATGTTTAGCCAGATGTCATTTGTGATTACAGGAATTTGGACTGACTTTCAGCTAAACCACAAACCTGGATGAATGAATGTTGTTCCAGATGCATTATCTCATAATCCTAAAGCAAATAAGTTCTCAGATGAAAGGACTATAGAACTTTCCTTTGTATGAGCTTTCAAAGCTAAGGCTAATCCTGAGATCATTGAAAAGGTTTAACCTACCACTGTGTGAAATTTTAGCCAAACAGAACTTAAGAGCTTTAATACTTTTAGAATCCCCTTAAATTAGTGAAGGAATATTCAAAATTAATTGAACTGCTTCAATGATCTTGAAACATATAATGATTTCTCACTTTAAAACACTTTAATATATTATTATGTGTATGTTATCTTACATTGTCCCATTCAAGGTGGGAATATTCTTTGTTGTGGGTAACTCTTTACACATAGTGTTATCCAGAAAAATCATGGAGATTCTATAGTTTGATAATATCTTAACATAAAGACTTGTATCTGGAGAAGAAAGGGATTGAATGGTTTTAGGACCTGAATTTTTATCTCCAATCAATAACTAGCCCCTGTTTCTAAGATGAGTGTATATGTGTATATATATGTGTATATACACACACACATATATATATTGCATGAGTATGCACTCTGTCTTACTCTTCTGTGCTACAGAAGGCAATCCAGGCTATTAGTTTAGCCACTAAATTTTAGCTAACTAAACATCTTGTGTGACACCTACTTCCCCACAAAATATTCCAGAAGGCACAAAGAATAAGCTGGTCTTTCAAACAGCAGGAAAAACCCTGTGTCTTCTACACAGCTGAAGGTCCAATGTTATTAGTCCTATTCCATCACCCTCAATTTCAGATCAGGTTATGGTGTATTAACATGCTATTGCCTGTTAGCTGAACTGTGGCAAATCTAAGCTGGTCTTCTTAGCCTGTACCACAAGCAAAAATGCATCACATTTTAAAATGTTTTCTTTACAGACTAAGCTAAGTCCCGGTACTTTCCCTTTATTTCTGGCTAAGACCTGGCAAACAAAGTTCCTGTGTTGTATGATAATGTCAGGCAACTTGATGATGTGTCTGAGTCCTTATTGTGAGATATTCTAAATATTCTAAAAACCTTTTTTACTGGTGGAACCTACAAAGAACGCTGATTTATATGCAGATATAATAATTTGCAAAACCAGGTCCATATTCTTAATGGTGGGACATTTTATTGGATTACTGTAATCACAGAATTCAAACATGAAAAATAATATATATGTCCCAACATACTATGAATATCATTGTTAGTTTCCTTGGTGTCACCAGAGTGATTAATGGATTTTGAACTCCAATTGTGGAAGCAGCCCGCAAATGAACAGATATAGAGGGATGGAAAACAGTAACATGGGGTAAATATGCTGGAACTGGAAATCAGTTATGCTGAAGATATTAGCGTTAATACCTTAGAAAAATATTTGTCTCTGCTCACAGCACATGTGTCTTTGAAATGTCTGAATTAGCCTAATGACAAACGAATAGCGAGCCTCATCTAGGTAGCTAATTCATACAGGCTTGTGCCAAAAAAGAATTATATTCTTTTGGTTTGGAAATTTGATGCCTTCTTACAGATAATTCAGACTGTATGAAGATAACTACCTTTTGATGCCAAATGGCAATCTCCAGTAATGGCCAGCATTGTCATAATGAGGACTACAGATCTGAGTAGTTACTCCTTCCAAATATGCTCTTTCTGGATGAGAAATTAAAGTTGTTGATATGATATTAAATTATTTGCTTACCTTCTTAACATTTAACCTACAACAGTCAAGTTGATCTTATCTTTTATTGACCATTTACATAGGTAATCCTTTCCAATGATGAACACACAAAAAAAAAAAGACACAATTTAGTACAATGAAATTTCTTCTGCTTTTGTTTCATGATTTATTTGAACTCAGGTGATACTCTCATCATCTTGGGAAGAATAAGTAGAATAATTAATTAATGGCTTTGCTGAGAATGGCTTGGAACAGATTAAAATTCTTTACTTGTGCAACATAAATCAGAAAACACATCTGTCACACAATTTAATATTTGTTTTCCAAATTGGGGTTTTTTTTATATCTATCAAATAGCTACAAAAATACTTTGATAGTGCTTTCTAAATGTGTTGTAACACTGCTGAGGAAATTATTATTTAAGAGTGCCGAGGTAGCTAGCCAATGTCATTGCAAGGCTGATTCAAAAAAATCTTTGAAAAGTCGTGGTAGTTGGGAGAGATTCCTAAGGACTGGCAGACAGCAAAGACACTCCTGTTTTCAAGAAGGACAAAAAGAAAAAGCAGCTGATGTTGTTTATTTTGACTTTAGCAAGGGTTTCAACACTGTCTCCCATAATATCTGTGTAGACAAACTGATGAAGTTTGGACAACATAAACAGGCAGTGAGGTGGCTTGAAGACTGTCTGAGCTGATGGGGTCAAAGGGTAGCAGCATGAAGTCCTGCTGAAGGGTAGTCACTGTTTGTGTCCTCCAGGATGGGATGCTGGATACAATACTGTTCAACATCTTTACTGATGACCCTTTATGCAAGTTTGCTGATGATGCAAAATTAGAATGGTTGGTACACTAAATTGTTGTGCTGCCTTTCAGAGGGACCTTGACAAGGTGGAGGAATGGGTCAACAAAAATCTCATTATTTTTAACAAAGGAAAATGTGAAGCCCTGTACCTGGAAAGGAATAACCCCATTCACCAGCACAAGCTGGAGAACAACCAGCTGGAAATCAGCTTTGTAGAAAAGACCTGGTTACTTTTGGATCCTGGTTACTTTTGGATACACACAAGAATGTACCCTTGTGACAAAGAAGGTTTATGGTTTCCTGTGCTGTATTAGGCAAAGCATTGCCAGCAGGTAGAGAGAGGTGATTCTTTCCCTTTTTTCAATACAGTCCTGGACACCCCCATATACAAAAAGGACACTGACATACTGGAATGAGTGCAGCGCAGGGCATAAAGATGATTTAGGAACTGGAGCATCGGACATGGAGGAGAGACAGAGAGCTGGGGTTGTTAAACCTGGATAAGAGAAGGCTTAGGGGGATTTTATAAAAGTGATAAGGGGGAAAGGGAGTAAAGAAAGTTAAGTTAGATTTTTCTCAGTGACATGCTGTGAAAGAATAAGAGGAAATGGAAACAAACGGAAGCACAATATATTCAGGTTAAACATTAGAAAAAAGGTTTTATAATGAGTGTTCAGAAGCTGGAAGATATTGCCTGCAGAGATTGCAAATTCTCCACCCTCAGACATTCAAAGCCTGAATGGATCTGTTACTGAACAACCTACTTTAGTTGAACTTCATCATACAAGAAGGGTAGTGGATGAGGGGAGAATAGCTGTTACTGTTAGAGGATTGATAGACAATATCCAGAGGTCCCTTCCAACCCCAGGGTTTCTGTGACTCCCTGAAAGTACTTTCAAGAATTACGCCTTCCATACACTATGTTGACTAGTGTGTCTGCATAAAATGTCATGACTTACTGAAACATGACTATGACTGAAACTATCAGAAAATGTATCTGATAAGGCAAAATGTTTTTTCCTGAACCACAGTGTATAAAAAAGCCTTTTTCCTGGGGTTGTGAGGAACTGGGTGGATACACGGGTAGCAGAGAAATATGGAAAGGGTACTTCTCTGTACTTTTCTTTTAACCAGAAAAGAAACCTATTTTGTTTCCTTTTCTAACTCATTGTCGTGGTTTTGCCCGAATTGACCAACCAGAACGACAGATGGCCCCTCCCCCCCTAAGGAAAAGAGAGGAGAGAAAGGGGGAAAAGAGGAAAAAAAAACAACTTCTGAGTTTAGAAAAAACTAAACTACTTTAATGAAAATATAAATAAGTAATGAAATAATAATAATAAGGAAAAGAAAGGAAAAAAAAAGTATACAGTATATACAAAACCGTCTCAAGCTCCCAGGGTGATCATCACCGGCAGGCACAGGGGACAGTCCCAGGCTG
>JAOXNG010000001.1:61887931-61898311 GCA_028566535.1 Scolopax minor | reverse complement strand
GTATCTTGCACTATCTAAAAGTTTCACTTCTGTGAAAAACAGTCTTGAAAGTGCATAAAGCAAGTCAATAAATTCATTAAGCCTCATGAAATCTCTATAAAATGGGTGAGACTATCAGTATAGTACAACATCCTATTGCAGTATATTAATTGTAATAACTGGGTCATCGTATGCATCATTAAGAGAAAAAAAAAACAGCAAAAAGAAATTGAAGACAAGTTCTAAAGACCTGCAGGCAGTAAGTACACTGTGTTGTCTGTTTCTTCCTCAGTGGACATATAGAGATGTTCTATGTCGACATGTGAACCTTATATCAACCTTCAACAATTTTCTTCCTTTCTCTAAATTGTCATCCAAAAAAAAAGCCTTACTAAAGGACATTAACTTCACTTCAAACAGTGAAGTTGTGATTTCAACATAAATTTTCTCTCTCTACGTACATGCGATATGATATTAGTTCAATTACGTAGCACATTTAATTAGACAGCCACATCCCACTTCTCCTGCAGAACCTCATTAATGGCTATGACAAATGGTGCCCATTGAAGATTGGTCTTTATTCAGTAGTTCTTCACAGTCTCCTTTTTCAATATATGACCCTATGCATTATTTATCATGTGCCATCCAAACCCTGTTCTGAATATAGCTCTTTTACTGTGTACAGAAATATTTCTACTGGGCTCTTGCATTAATGCAAATTAATTAGTTCAAAGGGAACTAATTTTTCCCTTAAGTGGGATTCTTGACCCCTTGGGATTACAGAGTTATGTGACCAGGCTCTGTCTGTGATGTAAAGGGAGAGTAAAAATCTTCAGGGAGGTATGAGAATTGACTATCAAGTTGAGTAGACTGCTATCCAGGGATGACACATAGAGGATTATGGAAAACAAAAATGCAGTATAAGTCTTCCACCAGAGAAAATTAAGAATCTTACTCAAGAGTACAGGAAAGCACATCCTTGTACTTTGGATAAAAGCCCTATCACTCACGCTTAGTAACGTGGAATCATAGAACTGTCTAGGTAGGAAGAGACCTTTCAGATCATCGAGTCCAACCATCAAAGTGTCTAAGTTCTTGATTTGAGTAAAAAGCAGTGAACACTATTATTTCAAATTTGCATAGAGGAGGAGGGAGCAAATAAGTTGATGGTACTGTTGCCATGATGTTGGCGATGCAATACTTTACAAGCATTCACTTGACATGTTAAAAATTTAGGCTTAATTAATTTCCGTCTCTCCTTGCCAGAGGAATCAAATGTATTCTCAACAGCAATTCCACTATGCAAAAAACATTCAAGTTTTACTTCATCAGGCAAGAAAGTGGACAAGGTGAACCATAATTCTAGACTTTAATGTCTAGAACATGCAGTTGAGAATGAGGGAGAAAATGAGTAAGAGGCTGCTGCCTAAGATGGGGAATATCTATTTTACTTTTTTCCTGAAAAGGAATCCTTTAAAAATATTAAAAATCTACAATGGAGTGCAGGGGTTTCTAATCCAACTCTGCTGTTGTTTGGAGCCTAACAACTTGCCCAGAAAATTTATACACATCATCCTTTCGTGCACAGTTTCAAAGGGAACCATTGTTTCTATCCTCCCTTCCTTGCATTCCCCAAAAGTCTGTTGTGTGAAAGCCTTGAGTATGACTCACCTCAGAAGAAGGGGAAATTGAGTCTGTACCTCCTACATCCCTGAGAAATGCCCTACTGACTAGACTATTATCTGACAGGAGACACCACCTTCTTGGTGAGTTAGGTTTTAACAGAAATCAGTAGGAGTAAGCCTTTCAATAGACATATATGGGAGTTTCTAGATTCAAATCAGGCTGATGAAAGCATGTATTGAAATAAGCCTTATTTACAGTGATATAACTCTCTGTAATTATGCAGAAGCAGAATTTTAGGTACTTGTTATACTGTGAGGTGATTGAGACTCTTATGGAGATGAGGTGTTTCCAAGATTGTGTGGAAATAGAAATGAGTGTTAGTGGATCTCAGAATTAGATGGACGCTCTGGCTTAAATTTACATGAAGACCTGCTGTCATTATTTTATTCCTTTCAATCTGTCCATAGTGCTTTAAAAATATTAATGATTTTATTTTAGTAACAATCCTGTCCAGTAGAGACTACTATCATCACAGAACTATGACAGACTATAGCTATGAAAGAACATAAGGTGGCCAGTCTGACACAGATGAGTTGGCACTATAAGAACAGCCTAAGTGAGTAGAGCTCATCTTGAGACCTCTTTAAAACAGCAGTAAGAGCTCAGCACACTTGCTGTGTGGTTTCATGTTGAACAACAAACAAAAAGCAACCACCTTATCCACTTCAGAAAATTTCAGATTGTTTTAGTTTCCCAGCATCACTTATGAGCTGCAATAATGGCTGAGACAGAACCTATTTATCCAGGGAAGCTTTAATTTATCTAGCGTTGAGGACACCCTGCATTGTCCAGTCTCAGTGTTATGCTTTATGGCAAGGCACTGGTAGCAATTCTTATTCCCCAGACAGCCTTGAGCACCATGCATTAAATAAGGCATGGCTTCGCTTGGAAGAATTGTATCATCATGGACATTGGTTCTATCGATATACATATGCACAAGAGAGCCACATCACAACTTCATGAAGCAATTTAGATTGCAGTGACAACACAGGAACAAAACTCTGACTAGAATACCACTGAAATTTCAATTCTGCAAAATACTGTGGATCCTTGTGTGGGTCATCAGTGGGTCTGGGTTCTTGAAATGTGTAGCACAGCTGTTTAGCACTTGAGCTAAAAAAGTAATTTGTTGTAGCAGAAGGCTTTTATCTTCCACTAGGGGGGAATGGATACACATACTTTTGCCGGTGAGTTTAAAAAATCTTTGCTAGCTCATGAAGAAATTATAAGCCTTGGGGGTAGTAGGTTAATTGATGTCTAAAGGTAAAGATTAAGAAATTCATAGTCTAAAAATAGAAACTCACCCTAAGAATGATGTCTAGTCTCATTTTATCTGCCTCTGCTTTTCTGAGAACTTTGGGATATGTTCAGGTCAAACTTTTTTTCTGCAACTAAGATGGGAAAAAATTGAAGAAGTAGGACTTTAAGAAAAACACCAAGTATTACAAGATGCACAGTAAAAGGGTCTGAGTAGGTGAAATTTAGTAACATATTTGGTGACTGAAAGCAGGGTCACCAGTTCAAAAGTGCTGAGCAGCTTCCTCCATAGACATCAGTTCCTGTGCCACAAACAATGACTCAAAGCTTCCTGGTGCTACCCTTACTCCATTCATTACAATAAACAGCATCTTACCTTACAAACTGTCCCAGTGGTTTCTACATTAAATTACTGTGAGGCAAAGGTGACAGGATCTGACATTTAGTAAAAAAACTTTCCAAAATCACTAATGATGTGGAGATCCCAGTTCTGGGATCTTTGATTGTCAAAGCTAGGAGGGCTTTTGAGTTTGGGTCTTAGCCAGGTCCTCTGTCCTGTGATGTGCTGAGGACCTTCAGCTCCCTAAGAGCCTTGGCTATGGTTGCTCTTCTGACTGTGTCACCCCGGGCTTCAATTTCTGCTCTCAGTTTTTATTTTCCCTACTCCTGTTCATTCTTCTATTAATGCCAATTCTCCTCCCTTTCCCTCCCTCATGGCAATGAATTTTCATTCAGTGTGGGCCTCTCCAGTTCCCACTGAAGTCAATGAATGCTTTGCCATGGACTTCCGTGGGAACAAGATCTGGCCTTTCCTATTCTTTCTCTCTCTTGATCCACCCACAGCTGTCGTCTATCTATTCTTGTGCTGCTTCTCTAGGTTTTTTTAATTCTCTGTCCAATATTATAAACTTCATATTTTTTTAATATTTTTCTGGCCTTCTTATGCACTGTAATCTGAACCTTTTGCTATTTAACCTCCCTAACATTTCACACACCCATTCCCTTGTCCCTTTTTCATTTCATTTCTTTTCCAGCTTTTGGCTTTCCTATTTTAACCTCTTTGACTGAAATAGGAAACAGAAAAATAAACGAAAGTACTAAGAACTTAATACAGTAGCTGGGTGAGGTGGTGGTTTGAATTCATCAAAGGGTATTAGTTTTTCAAATTTTAATAGCCTAGATAGGAAATTTGTTCATTATTCACCTGTGTTAACATTGTAATGAAACACTGTAGTGGGGGGAATTAAATTTCTAGACAGATGTTTCATAAATAAAGAAGCATTTCATAAATATCAAATTATGCCACTATCTTACCATATGCAGATTCTCTGTCATTAAAGAAATGTGATAATTATCTGTGATTATTCATTATAATTTAAGAATGGATAATGAGTAGAAAATGAATGCGTGAAGGAGGGAAATACCTGTAGCGCTGAGGTTTCACTGTTTCTCTTTTGTATGTGAGTTTTAGGGGGGGTTGCAACAGTAATTCAATACTCATTTCCACAGAGAAAATAAATATGTGATTTCATTCAACAGTACATTTAATTGTATGTTTCACTACCTGCTGAACAATACTTTTTCCTTGCAACAGGCTCTTTCCCTTTGAACAGTACCCTGTTCCCACTGGCACTTTCAAAGATATGGTCAAAATGTTGGTTTTTGTTGGTTTTTAAAATATGTTTCATGAGTAGAATTATATAATTCTATTTCTCAGTTTTCTTCTATATCCTAGGCAGAAATAATCCATTTTCTGCCTAAATAGGTTCATGACAGGCAACAGCAATATGAAATTCTCACACTTTCACGCCAAAGTATCTCCTTATTGCCTGAGGGGCCACCTAGAGGAATAAGAGCTGAGACAACTGGCCAAGGTACAGCCATTCTGATGTTGAAATTTCTGCTGGAAAATGTTTCAGTCATGATGATGGTTGTTGACCTGAAGCACTTGTGACAAGTACTTGACAGACATTCCCTACCTTATTTGATAAAGGGAAATGAACTGCTCATGGGACGCTATTTGGTGAACAATATATTTCTGTCACCACCTACCTAATCTGGATTAGAACTGTAGTCAGATATTTGAACAGGTAATAACCTTGTGATTGGTAATGAAAGTTCATTTCAACAGAGGAGGTTTCCTCAGAGGAGAATATAATTTGTTAGGATTCCAGGAAGTATGATGCAAAGCCTAAAGGGAAAGTAAAGGAATTAGAGAAGAGCATGGTATAGGGAAAACTTCTTTTCATACATGGCGAGGTAACAGAATCTACTAATATATCTGCAGAAGCTCAGGTGAAAAAAAGAAAACCAGAGGCACAGGACTCCTGGACTTAGGTATTCTAGAAAAACAGGTTGGAAAAGACTTCAGGAGAGCATCTCATCATGTCCTTTGCAACCAGGGAGCTTATATCACATTGGAGGTGCTCTCAATGGCAGATGAAATACGAAGCAGCCTTGTGATCGCTTGTTTCAGACACATGCTGTGATTAGGCACAAAGGAATTTTTTAATGGAAGTGAGACATGAACTAAAGATGTTTGAGAAAAACTGCATTTTAGTACAGTATTCATTTCCTCAGCAGGTTTCACTATCCCCAAATTATTCTTGACAGAATAGTTCCAAGCACTTAACTCTTTTACACTAATTACATTTTTATTTCATAGCACAAATTCTTATTCCTTGTCCCTATCATATCTAAAATGTGGTGACATCTTTTACAATTTAATTAGGATTGTTACATAATAGCAGGCTGCCACTGCATGAACTGATTCTTATTAAGAGACACAACAGGATGACATTTTATTAATCTACACAATGCAAAAATGTATCTAGTTTGTTTTGGGTTATTAATCAAGACCTTAATAGAAGGGTTAAAAGCCTCTTTTGAGGGAAGTGAGGCATTAAATTTCAGCTCTGCTGTAATGCCAAGTACATCCTAGACATTTAACAGCTTGGTCCAGAGAATCTAAACAATGGTTGCTCTTCCTACATAATATATAATTAGTTTATTAAGCATATCATGATGACCTTCCATCTATCATATGCTTTAACTGCCAAACACGCACACAAGTTCCAAACTTGTGCAACCAACTGTGCAAGAATCAAGCTGTACTGCAATATCTAAACATACTGCAGCTTCTGAATTCTCCAGTAACAAACACCCTGTCTTTCACTTTGAAATTATTAGCTCTCTAATGAACCAAGATAATCATCATCATTAGTCTAGCATCTAATCACCTACCACACAAAATCCTGAGTCCCCCAGGTCATTCAGAGACATTTTTGTTTCAGTTGTATAATTGCAATAATTAAACTTCATATTTCTGGTCTTTCATATCATTGATTTAGCCTGTAGTAGTTTCCACTGGGGATAAAGTAAGAATACTTGAATAACTGCCCTGCTTACTCAGGATCAGCCTGTTCACTGTTGTGTTAGATGGGGTTGTCCGTAGACATTTCCATAGAATCTATCCAAAATGGGAATTCCAATGATATTATCAAGAGAATGCCATTATAACCAACTGCCAAAAAAAAGTGGACCAGAAACAATATACAGAGAAACAGTGTAAAACTATTCAGTGGAACAACCTTATTGCTCAGCTGTGTGACACCAAGAGTTGGCTGAAAAGATGAAATTTGAGACTATGGGAGTTCAAAGACTCAGGGTCTCCTCCTGTACATCCCATATTTCACCCATTTTTATGGGTGGTTATGTTAACCCTAAGGGTAAGCTTTAGAAATTACTAGTGGCAGAACTCCCAATATTGTCTGTCAGATTGAAAAGTATGAGGAAGAAACTTAGTAAGAAGCTTAATTAGCCAATCACAATTACTGAAATTAATAGAAATTATGCACAATGAACGGATGTATTTACTTCCAATGGGCATGAATTACAAAAACATTTCCAGCCAAGCCTTTATTTTTTTTCTGCTCTGGAATCTGATTTTCTGGGGGAAAATCTCAAAGCTTTGACATTTTGCCTCATTACCTCAAAAATAATTTTGTTTGCTCCCTAATTCCCATTCCATTTCAGAAGTGGAAAGTTTAGCTATATGTAGTGCCTGATGATTTCCCTTGTCAAAATTAGGAATTTTGACAACTGAAGTTATTCCATTAAGAAATTGTCTAAGGCTTAAAAAGAAATTTTCAACATTTTTTATTTTCAGAGATGAAATATTTCACTAGTACTTATGCTTTGAAGGCTTCATTCATAACATCTTTTGAGGAAGAACTCAAAAGAATCTTTTTATTCAGATGGCTGTTTATTAATTCCCATACTGCTTTATTCTCTCCTATGTCCGCTTTACCCTTTATTTATCCTGGCCTTTCATGTGTCCTGCAAAGAGAAAGGATGACCCAAAGTCCAGATCTGGACTTAAACTTACAGAATCAGCAGCCAAACATTCTAAAACATGCATTGACCCACTCCAGACATAAGGTAGCTCTGAGCTAACCTTCCCCAAAAGTACAGCAGTGTTTGATTTTAGATCAAAGGACAGACACTTTAATTGGTTTTGTCGTATCATATTCTTTGTATGAGTCATTTGATGAAGTGCAGGCCTTATTTGTTAATCAAGGATTAATAAGCCTTATTTTGATACCACAAATGTAAATAAACCAGTAACAGAAACAAGCTTTTAAATAGAAAATCAGCAAGTGTAGCACATTCAGTTGTATTATATATTACAACTCAAGTATTAACTTTTTAATCACACATGCCTAAAAGGTGGTTCTTAGATAACCACAAAGATAAGGAAGAATAAATCGTTGCAATACTTATTGTTTTAGTAGGATTAATGAGGTTTAGGAAAAAGCAGTTACCTGCATACTTTCATTACCCCACTGCTATACGTGTTCTTTCAGACAGAAGGAAGACTTCCAGCCTCTTTTTTATTTTATTTTTTTTTTCCCTGCTGCTCACCCCTCTCTCTTTCAGGAGTGACGTTAAAGACGGCTCAAACCCGGCGTTTTTTCACGCCCCGGTGGCTGATGTGACACGATCCCCACCTAGTGCCCCCCGCGCCGCACTGCGCCGGGCACGGACGGGACAGTCACTGCCCCTGCTTTGTGACAACGAGAAAGCAGAGGCTGAACGTTCCTTCCCATTTGGCCTTTTAAACATCGTTTCTCATAGTTTTATTTAGCACCCGAAGCGCAGGCGCCAGGTCATCCTTCTCTTCACTACGAGAGGGACGAGGGAGTTGTACAACGGGAAAAGGACGGATTTTAAGGGAGGAGTGTGACAAAAGTGACCACGGAACGACAGCATAAACTCACTCTACGCTTCACTGTTACACGGGTCACCAGTGAGACTCGACAGATGAAGAATGATACCAGCGTATGAAATTCGTAAAATAAAACCTGACAGTTCACAACACCAAGGCTGTAACTGCAACCACAGCCCAAGCGTCTGCATGAAGCAGCAGTGAGAAGGTCTTGCTTTTGATCTCTCCAGGGTACCATGAAAACTGGTGGTTCACGTTTCAGAAAGATGAGAACGAGCAAAGACACCGAAATAATCAGACAAGAAAAGATCCTTCCTTTTTACGAGTGACTTAGAAATTTATAGAAAAAAAACCTTTTAAACTGTGACTGCTGATGTGCATCAGATATCACTGTGTGATTAAGTATCAGAAACTAAAGTTTTGAATATTCAGAACATGTCTATCTTAGAATTTTAGTCAGTTGGAGAACAGTCACTAGTAGCGTACCCCAGGGTACTGGGGCCAGTACTCCTTAACTTCTTCATCTATGACACTGACAACAGGATAGAATATTTACAAATAGAAGAAAACTGGAAGGAGTGGCTGATACCCCAGATAGTTGTGCTACAATTCAGAGGGACCTCGACATGCTGAAGGGAAAGACTGACAGGAACATCACGAAGTTCAACAAGGGGAAGGCACCAAGTCCTGCACGCAGGGAAGAATAACCCCACACACCATTACATGCTGAGGGGTGTCAGGGTGTAGGCACAGGCACCAGCCAGCTGGAAAGCAACTCTGCAGAGAGCAACCTTGGGGTACCAGTAGACAACAAGCTGACTATGAGCCAGCAACGTGCCTCTGTATCCTGGGCTGCATTAGCAAGAGTGTGGCCAGCAGGTTGAGGGAGGCAATTCTTTCCTTCTGCTCAGCACTGGCGAGGCCACACCTGCACTTCTGAGTCCAGATCAGGACTCCCAAGAACAAGAAAGATGAACTTACTAAAGCAAGTCCAGCAAAAGAATACAAACAGTCCAGCTTGGAGCATATGACACTGAGGCTGAAGGCTTGGGAGGTAGGAAGGGAAGAACATGAAGAGGAAGCCTTGTCAATGTGAATTAATCCCTGATGGGAGGGAATGAAAGAGAGGAAGGCTTTTCTCATCAGTACTTGGTGACATGTCAAGAGGCAATGGATACAGATTAAAACACATGGAATTTTATCTGAATAGAAGAACTTTTTATTTTTTTTTTTTTACTTTAAGGGTGGCCAAACATTGGAATCGGTTTCGCTATGGATTCTCCATCCTTGGAGATATTCAAAACCCAATTTCACACTGTCCTAAGCTGATCTGCTTTTGTTGACCTTGCTTGAGCTGGGAGCTTTGAATAGATGATCTCAGGAGATCACTTCCAATCTAAGCGATTTTGGGATGCGACTGTACTGGCTGCTTCAAAGTTTTGATAACACCCGAGCTAAGAAAAAAAACCAAATCTTGGCACCTCCCCCATTAGGAGGCTGACTATATCTTTTATTTCTGCACATAGATTATTTAGGCTGGGGAAACTGGGGGGCTTGGGAACGCAGAAGGTGAAGAAGGTCCTGACAGGAAGGAAGATCCTGGAAGTGAGGGAAGATTGTGGAGATCAAGGCATGGATGGAGATATGTGCTAGGGGAATGGTCTCTGGAACCTTGACTGGTAATATCCAAGGCAGGTAGTTTTAAGTGCAGCAGAAACCAACAAACCTTTCCACCTGACCCACCCTGACCTGCAGCCAACTCTCTGATGAGAAGTGGAAGTCAAGACCTACTAATGTAACCTGGGATAGTGGGGAATTGAGTGTCTGAGTTATTAAGTAGAGTAAAAACTCTATAATCTCACAGGTTCTTAATCTCTTTGAATCCACAGCACTGGCTATACTGTTCTGCATGGGTGAGGTGACTCATGACTACATCTCTCAGTCACTACCACATGGCATGTAATATCTGCCTGGTACCTTGTGGTCATCTTTCCAATCTGTCGCCTTTAGTAGAGTAGCAAATGCAGGCCTAGTACCTCCGTAACTCCATCTGAGGACAACTCCCGAGGGAAGCAGAGTACCTAAACTGTCAACCTCAGAAGAACACTATTACTGCAGAGCTGCCCTCAGCCAGTCTCCTGCAGGCAGACTACACATGTTAAACTGCCCTAGGGTAATCGTGCACAGAACAGGAAGCAAAACATCCACCATATTTTTCTGTTATTTCTCAC
>JAOXNG010000001.1:61800704-61812609 GCA_028566535.1 Scolopax minor | reverse complement strand
ATTACAGGATATAGGGTAGGGCAAAACTGCTCAGTCCCAGTGCAAAGAAGGACAGCTACTACTTATAGAGTATAATTTTATGGGAACTATGAAAACTGGGGACACCATTGCATCAGATAACCAGTATGCACTACTGGGTCGGGTTTGCCTGGGTAGAAATAGAAATAAAATCTAGAGGGTACCATGAAGGACAGAGAGTAGGGAATGCAGGGAAGGGAGCACCAAAGCTCCACTTGCATTCTTCCAAAATTTTTAAACCTTCTAATTTCCAGTCTAAATTTAACACTTGCCAATTTACAACCACTGACACTGTTACTCTCCTTAGATTTTCAAATTTTTTCTCTGTATCTGCTTTTACACCTTCCCTTATATCTGATGAACTTACTATCATCAGGATATCCAGGATCCTTTGTTTCACTAGGCTGAATAACCTCTTGGTTTAGTTCTATGAGGCAGACTCTCAGCTGTGTGGTCATTCTCTGTACCTGCTTCATTTTCAATACATCTTTGTTACACATGGATGGTCAGAATTGTATTGTATTCATAACAGAGGGTCACCAAAGCTTTTTGCAATTACATTAATACTTCCCTTTCTTTAGCAAGACATGCTGCAGTCACAGCTGTCATCTTCTTTGTGGCTGCATCTCGTTAATGACTCGTTAGCAACCCTTTCCCTCTTCTCCTGTCCTGTTACAATTGTCCTCATAAAACCAGTTGCTGTGCACTGTAACTAGTAAGATAGATTTGGTTGCAAGGCTATGCCTGGGTATTGCCATGAAAGTTTAAGGTTACAAGTTCTTTCTGTTTGCATTTTACATGCAAAATTCACTGCTCACTCTGACCTCAGTAGCACAGTAGCAGACCTGTTTTAATAGGTGTGGTATTTATGGGTAAAGTCAAACAAGTGAGGTTGGTTTTGTGGTTTCCTCCTCTTTTTTTCATCCTTGTCTGGTGATTATGACAGAAGATCCAGGGAGTAAGATGAGTAGAGTCAGCCTATGCCATATGGTCCTACTTCCACTTGATTTGGAGAGCAGAAAGTATTCACTGGCTGAGTAGCAGGACTGCATTGCAATCTACATCTTCCTCACAACCACTTGACTAACTAACCAGCAAACTATAAAATATTCTTGTGGCAGGTGCTCACCTAATGCCATGGTGCCACTTGGCAACTGTGCCCACCGTCACAGCTGGTGCCTTCTTAGCCCTGTCTGTCTTCCCTTAAACCTAACTACAGGATCTCCCTGGGCCAGTAGCATTATTTTTGAACTGGTATCAGTCCTCATTCTCTCACTAGCACATACCTTGATGTCCCCTGCTATCCCAGACCATCATCTGCTCCCTAATGGGGCCAACGCCCATCACTCAAATTTGCAGCTCCAGGATGCCTGTGCAACAGCAGAGGTCATAGAATCATAGAACAGTTTGGATTGGAAGGGACCTTCTAGAGGCCATGTAGTACAATCCCCTGATGTGGACCATGTGTTGATTCATCTCCTCTCTAGGAAACACTTTAAATCAGTCTGTGCCGTTCTGTACGTTGCAGTCATGATCATCACTTTAAGCTGGAGTCTGGGACATTGGAGTAATTGCTGCAACCTTTTACCAATAGCTCCATTAAAATGGCACCACCACTATCTGGTTCCTGGTTGATATAAAGCCCCAAAACTGTTTCCCAATATTTTCAGGGAAGAGGTGTCCATGTTACTTGCAAGGAATTTAAAGACATTGACCCTTCACAAGGAAAGGAGAGTTAGTAGAGAGGCAGACTGGATCTTTTGTTTGTCTCTTAAAACAGCCTTGTCTCTCCCTTATCCTCAGAACAGCTGCAGGCATTTTCAGAGTGCATCACAGCCTACTTGTGTCTATCCTTCTGTGATACAAGTATAGAAAAACAATAGGAAACATTAGGCCAGAACTTCAAATATCCCACTAAGCCAGCTCTGAGGATGGCAGAGGACTGGCAACAATAGTACCTATTTTCACCTGCCTTTGCCTAATTCTTCACTGGTTAGAGGATTTAAAGAAGCCTGAATAATCCTCTGCCCCTACTTCCAGTGTCAGAGGCTTAAAATCCAGACAAAATAAAACCTAGGATAAGATGGAATACATTAGGACTCACTAGAACTCCACTAGGAATTCATTAGGAATAGATTTATCCCTTCAAAGCTATTGGTATATTAATATTGCTACTATTACTACTATAAACACCAATAATCATAAGTATCACAGTTTATACAATATTTGAAGGACACCTAAGGTTGATGTAGAATATCATGTATATTTTGGATAACACTTCATTCAATATTTAATCTACTGCATGTCCGCCTCCCATTTGTTGTTGATCTTGGTTGTGTTGTAACCGTAGCCCAAGTTGTTCTTCGAGGCATGATTTTCTGCCTTCCTCCTGTGATTAATTTATTTTGCTTTCCAGCTTTTTTTCCTTTTTTTTTCTGTGGGTGGAAATTTCAGCCATCAGCAACAGCTGACCCTTTTGCGTTCAAGATACAGGATTCTCTTTTGTGGTAAGACGACTGTGTTTGTGTGAGAGTAGCTTTACTGCTACACTCACACTCCCATGACCAAGAGTATTTTATCAAATCCCTCAGTGGTTTCTCTGCTACTGGATGGTCCCTGTTTTACATTGCTTGTAGCTCCCAAAGGGCTGTTTCTCTAGCTGAGGAGCAATAAGAGCATAAGGTCTTTCCAGTTAACAGCCTCATGACCTTGCTACCGTACCCAAGGCAGGGAGGTGAGCAGAGTGCTACAATATTCCCAAGCTGCCATCCTTTGCATTTGAAAAACCTTCCCAAAGGCTGTGAAGCCAGGCGTGAGGTGTATTTATGTCACTGGCCTGCTGCACAGTAGTCTTGCCGGAGCTGGCAGGCTGGCCTGGACCGTAAGTGTATTCTGAGAGGCAGGCAATTCAGAAACTCAGGAGCCACTTCTCTGTGTGCTGGCCACAATTCCTGCTTCCCCTGCCAATATGCTTATGGTTTGGCATTTGTAGACACACCACAGCTGTCCAGTTGATAAACTGACACATTCTGGGTGGCCCTCGTCTCTTGAGATTTTACAACTGCTGTTTGCTCCACCAGACATGAATTGAAGTCTTCCAAACTCTCCCACAGAGACTTTGCTGGTACTCTGGTGTCAAGTTCAGAACAAGAATCTGGAGCAGACATTTCATTCCTAATAACACTTGTTTTCCTACCCTGCTGCTCTCCTTCAGCTAACTGGTGTCTGTGATGAACCCACAATTCTGCTCACTGGTTCGTCCTGTTCAACAGCAGTCAGGAGTTATTTACAGTGCCCTCCAATACAGGAACCCTCTACCCTTGAATGAAAAAGGACAGTGTATGCTCTACAGTGATACTCAGGATTACAGATCAAATGTATTGCTGTGCATGTATATTTATATGATCCTGGGGCCTTTTCCTTATGTTTCCTGCATGATGATTGTCCAGGTTAAAGAAACAGCTATTATCCACTTATATGCAGAAAAACAGCACTGAAAAATGCAATGTCTCTAGCAGAGATCTTGAAAAATATGATTACTGTGTTGTCTGCATTTAAGGTAAATTTTGTAGTAGCTTATAGTGTCCAGACTGTATCTTGGATCTTTTGTGCAATTCTTGTTGTGTTCATACATTACTCCTGGAATATGTAGTTACTTCATCTAGCAGAAAAGGAGAAAAAAAAGTTTAACACCCATAGCAGGTGATGTTTCAACCACAAGGAACTGAAATAGTTTCATTTTTAAGTGGCTACCATCAAAAATCTCATCAGTGTTGCTCTTTTGTAGCTCTCACATCACAGCATTCAGGTAACAATGAAAACAGATTTACAGATAACTCTAATTTCATGCCAAATTGATACCATAGGAGAGCCACTGTTGGACTGCAGACAGAAAGAGAGGTAATTTCCGTTTGCTTCTGCAGTAGATTCATTGAAATGTGTTAGCTCAGCTGTGTGCATATATGCTGATGTAACCAAGCCAGGTGCACACACAGGATTTTCTAACAGGAGGTGGAGATGAGTCTGGATCACATGAAGAGGAGATGGAGAGCTGTGCAGGATGTTTAAAGGTCACGAGGATGCTTCACATTTTGTACCAGACATGTGAGGAGGGAAAATAGCACAGGGGCGCAGAGTTGTTAATACACTGAATGGTAAGAAGGGTACAAGTTAGGCATTTAAAGGTCCAGAAGTCCAGATCATGTATGGTGCAAGGGAGAGAGGAGGAGACTCTTCCCCTTTGTGAGTTTAAATAGAAAACATTAGGGAACCTGGGCTACTTACAGGAAAGGCAGGGAATGGAATAAGGATTAGCTAGGGAACATTTTCCTATGCCACTTGAACCAGACCAGATTTTTTAGTAGGCAGATGTTTTCTTCCAGCAGAACAGACCTAGAAGCAGCTCTCATAAAATGTATGGGTTTTCTCAGTCATCCAACTACTGCTTTCCAGTTCAGTCTGTAATTTTTCAAGGGAATGCGGTTTTCTATTGCCTTCTCAGGAGCAGAGAGAGATATGGGACAAGGATGTACAGTAGGACATGCAGATTAACAAAGCTGAGCTTATAAAGAAATTTCTCCAGCTTGATTCTTGCCACCAGAGAATTGTATACTGTTAAACTTCTAGATAGCCCCTCAGATTGTATAAGTGAAACAGTCATTACATAAACTGCCAGCACTTTTCTCTTTTTCACTTTAAGAACTACCCTTGTGGGACAGTTGTAAGGAATTTAGTAGGGTTGGCTCTAATAAGTTTCTACAGATAGTACTCTAAAAATACAGACAGAAGAGGAAGCAATGCTCTTTTTTCTGGTTTTAACAGTTATAGAATTCTACAAAAGGGATACAATTCTTTTAAAAATTTTATAGGAGATTGTGGGAAACCTTTCAATTTTCATTGCATTCTATTACATTTTCAGCATAGAGAAGGTGCTGTCGGGTATTTTCAGTGGAAGTGGGTACTTGCTTTCAGGTCTCATCAAAACCTAGTTGGATTATGTGCTTAATGCCCACCCTTCCCGTGACCTGATAATTACAGGCTGCATCCATTTTGCATTCTTAACACTAGCCCACCATTTTGACAGAGACCATTACTTTATCCCTAAAATAAATGACATTGCTGCAGCCCTAGGAAGCCTCCTTGTCCATCTACAAGTTCTCTGATAGAGTAGTTGAATGGAACATTAAGTCATATGCCTCCATGATGGTCATTAGGAGTGCCACTATTCCTCTGCCATCACAAATTAATATCTCCTTTGACCTAAGCAGTAACTCCTTAGGTTCACCCTTTCTTCTAGAACCTTTCAACACCTAAAAGAGCCTTCTAATGAGGGTGGTGAAACACTGGGACAGGTTGCCCAGAGAAGCTGTAGATGCCCATTCCTGGAAACATTTAAGGGCAGGTTGGATAGGGCTTTGATCAACCTGATCTAGTTGAAGATGTCCGTGCTCATTGGGGGTTGGACTAAATGACCTTTAAAGGCCCCTTCCAACCCAAACCATTCTATGATTCTATGACCACAACTGCAGTCTCTTAATACTGACATCTCATGAATGGCTGCAGTTAGGGATCACAATGGAAATAGTCTATAGGATAGAAGAAATCCTATTTTTCTAATTTCAGTAAAAGTTTCATGAAATCCAAATGCAATTAATTTGGTTTACAACCAATATGGATGTCTGAGATCAAGTTCTCCCTAAGAAGTTGAGTTTGACATACCAGGTAATGGGCATGGAAAGCAGCACTCTCATTTGTTTTGACCTAGAAGCTGCCACACAAGTTCCTGCTACTGACCTCCTTGGAGGACGTGAGACAATGCATGGCCTCCTACCATGAGACCAACAGATCACATAGGAAAGCCCTGGCCCTTACTTGCCCCACATCATGTCATTCTCTTCATCTCCCATGAGGTTGCTCAAAATCAACTGAATTATGCAACAAAAGCTGACCTAGGTCTCTATTGGTAAATCCAGCATTACAGGCCTTTGCATAATAGTTCCAGGACTAGTCTTTCCCTCCATCTTCCAAGAAATTTGATAACTATTCGACATGTGTGCAGAGTGACTTTTCCAGATCAGTGACCATTACCTATGATGTTCTCATCTGATACTGAATGTTCACAGTAACTTGGAAACAATTTCTTCTCTCCCGTGTTACCTACACCATTTTGGTATTACCAGTGTTCCTTCCAAGGTCAAACCTATACCTGTATTTGATTTCATGAGAATCACTAGTAACCTCTTAAACAAATGACCTCATAAATGACAATCTTTGTCAAAGACATTTGGAGGAGAATAGTACCATAGACACATACACACACACTGCAGCTGGGAAAAAAAAAGGCTCTTCTCAGCACTCTTCTTCATGCATATTTTTTGTAGCCAAAAACTAGAGTGGGAAAGGAAAAGATAACATCTGAGTTGGGATGACCAAAGTACATAGAGAGAACAATTTAGTCTCTTAAAACAATGCAAGAAGTTAGATTCCAGTAGTAATTCAAGTGAAGGCAGGGGGTTGGGCTACATCCAAACATCTATGCAGTCCCAGTGACCCAAGCTATCACATGTGATATACCTCACTTCTTTATTTGCTTGTTTATTCTGAATCATTACAAGGGCACTTGATGTGATAAAAAGTGGACAATGTCCTGAGTTCAGCTGGAGAGAGTTAGGATATTATCTTTCTGGAGCTTCTCCCTGCAGTAATGATGATACCCGTTTGGGGGTTAATTTTCTGTTGAACAAGCACATCAGGTTTTAAGGCACTGATCCAGACTGTAAACAAGTCAGTCTCTTTGGAGCCTGCTTTGGCAGCTCTGCTGAGGTTACTATTTGTATTAAAATATTTGCTAACCTATTCTTCATAAAGCCAGGTATGTTTCCGTGAAAAGGAGAGGCAATGTTGACATTTGTCCTCTCACCAGCAGCAGCAATCATGTTACCTTGTTATCTCAGCTAGCTCTCCCCCTCCCCCATGCTAATGCACTAAATAAGGGACTGCTGAAATTCTGGCCCAGGGATGAGTACATTTCTGCTCCATACACAACTCTGAGTATCTGTGCAAACGGCAGGAGCAGCTCGGTCCCATCATTCCAGTGGCACCAAAATCAGAAGAAACCTTACTGCTGAGAGAAATCAGATAGAGCTCTGGAATGTAAATTTTACATGAGGTAGAGATTTTCACATGTGGCTGACAAGCAATTTAAAGCACTAAGGAGAGTTCAAGAGGGAGTTAAGTGGTCCACATAGATATATGGATACTGGAATAATTTGGATGCATTGAGGATGCAGGATAGACAAAGAATTCTTTTCATCCCCAAGCTGTTTGGAGCTGTGACTGCATTTTGGTTCTCAGCTCATACAGAGTTTTCTACAGCGAGACTGGCCCCAACTATAATAGACCATTTTAAAAGCTCTGTTCATATCACAAGATTGGGGAGTGGAAAGCAAACAATCTAAACAATATAAGACCACCACAATTACTTCAGTTGTTTTTATAGGTTACCCATAAAATTGTGGGTGCTTTTCAGGCATAGGAAAAGGCGTAGACTTGGACTTAGATCTTACAGCCCACGGCTCTAGCCCCGTGCATGTTCGTGCACTTTCAGAACTCCCGTTGACTGCAGTAGTAGATCTAGGATAAAATGCAGTGAGTTCAGGATTATTATTTATGGTCCAAGATTAAATGAGGTGCTTTCAAGAAGAAAAAGGAAGAGTTTTTGTGGGACAGAAATTTGCTGTCCCTTTTGTATAAATGTGCAATCTGAAGGCATAGGAGGTTTTATCTGGTTGGGTTTTTTTGCCTTTTGATTCTTCCAATTTCTACTGGGTAGAGAAATTAGTGATAACTTTGCTTATACTTCCTGCTCTCTGTTTCTTTGCATTTGATATACAGTTCAAAGTTTAATGAAGAAATATTAGAAATAATCAACATAGTACCCACAGACAAGGAGGCAAATCATGCACTATCTTGTCTGATTTTTAAATTATGTGAGATTCGAAGGCAGAGAATTTTTTCTTTGAAATAGGTAAGATTCTTCAAAGCACCTAGGGCTGGCCTCATCCTGCTCCCACCAAAGCAAAAAATTCATGCTTCCACTCACTTCAATAGGAGCAAATGTAGGTAAATTATGAGCACGTTTGGGAGCGTTCCCTCTCAGGCAATTCGGAATACGCATGCTACTGCCCAGATTCTGAAGTGATTTATCAACTCAGGAAAACTGATGTCCATCCGCTGGGTCAATTTGTATCTGACCCTCTGTTCTGGAAATTCACAGTGACAGTATTGATATAGCTATGGTGGGCTAAGTATACAGACAACATCAGTTTGGTGGAAGAGGTTATATGTTTATTTCGCCACCTTATATTGTTGGAAAATCAGCCAACCTTCAGGGCATATAAAACCTTTTTTCCATTTCACGCCTGAATGTTGCCCATATTTCTGAAGACATGCTTGTACTTTTTCTAATAATATTAATTGGACTGATGTCTTCAGACTTAGATGTGGAGAATTCTTCAAGAGATGACTGTCAGTAGCAGCTCTTTCTCAGGTACCTGTCTAGCACAAGGCAGCCTCTTTTTTTTTTTTTCCCTTTATTATTAAATGCTGCTAATTTCTGTGTTTTTTCTGCTCATTCACATCCATTATGGTTCCTTTCTTGTAATTGTCATGCTGAACTCCTATTTAACTTTTTGCCTTATTTGGTGGTATGGATGGGATTGCTCCACCAAAGACAAAGCACTCCACAATATCTTTATTATTGTGTTTTGACATTTTTTGATTCTCATGTAATTATAGGCTGAGTTACTTCAATATGGACCTGATCCAACATCTAAATAGTTTATTGGTTTGCATACTATCAATGTCAAAAATTACTTTTCTTTTTTTTAAGTGACAAACTTCCCTTATTTTTCCATCTTGTTTTCATTAGCTTTACTTGATGGTAGGTCAGGTTAGGTGCTTTGCCATCTCTGCTGCTTCTGTCATCTCCTAATGTCAAAACTGACTTTTATAGAGGCTGTTGGTCTTATCTTTGAGCTTTCAGAGCAATGTTTGTATGTGGGGTAGATTTTTTTTTCCCTCCCTCTGTGTTCTTTGCTGTCTCTGCTTCTTGTCTTTCTGGTTTGTCTTTGGCTTTTGTCTTTCTGTTTTTTTGGCTCAAATGTTCAGTAGCAGAGACAAAGTTATTGTTAGCTCTGGCTAAAAGAAAATACAAGATGGAAAGATGCTTCTTTCTTTCACAGTTTAGTTTTATGTAAGATCTTCCATTATGAGCCTGATTTTGAATCCCACCCTGACTTTTTCACCTGAAATTGCATAGGCAAACTTCTATGTCAGACTAAAATTTTTCAGGAAACCGTGACTGATATTAGGCAATGCATTTGGGAGATAGGAAGATACTTTTAAAAGTGGGGTGATCTCACTTTTTGGATTATTTCCTAATGTTTATTTTAAAGAAATGTCATGACTCAAAACTATCTTGACCGAGAAACTCCAAATTTGGGTTACTTTGTCGTCCCTGGCAAGGATAGGTGCTTTTGGACTCATTTTGGAAGGTATGGGGGGGGTGTTATAATTTAGATATTAGTAAAAACAATGTCTACATACATTAGAAACGCATTGTTTTTTGAATACCACATTCTGGCTTGTGCATTGTTTAAAAACCACATACCAACAGCCTTTGTGCTCTTTAAGCAGTATGCAGTACTACACACTATTTAGGAAGTACATAGCCAAAGGCTACCAGATGCCTCAACAGTTGCTATTATATCCACCAAGCAGTGTTAAGAAGCGCTCAGTTTGAAGCATCTTCTGATCTCCATGGGAATTTCTAGAGTCTGTCAACTTCATGGGCATTCTCTGGATTGTGCTGGCTAAGAAGACCCCTCAGAGCCTTTCTGGGCATATCCCAAAAGTGAGTTCTCGTGCACCTCACCCCTAACCTACCACATGACTGTGAGTAGTTCCCTTCATTAGCTTTGGCATTAGGGAAGCACTTAAACATTTCTCTAAAACCCTGGAATGCTAAAATGTGAAAGTTCCCTAATCTAGAATTAAGGCCAAGAGGCTCTCTCATTAAGGCTCTTTTAGCAGTAGCTAAAAGAACCAGTGGGGATGTGGATGTGCTTGGATAGGATAATCCTGAAAGAACATCTAGCTGAACTTCTCAGTCACTGGCAAACAAACACATAGAAACACATAGAAAGTACAGATTTAAGGTAAACTGCCTTTAAACACCCTGATAGAGAAAATGACTTTGTTATGCCTGAATCTTAGTACAGTCAAAAGCAACCCAGTTTGCTATGTAAGCTCTGCACAGCCTCTGAATATTCTGGTATGTAATTCCTGGAGTCCCAAGACTGGGTTTTGGGGTGTTCTGCTCTTAATCAAAACTGATGTAGGTCAGGCAAATACTTTATTAACTGGTGTTACAATGGACCACACTAGATCATTTTAAGACTGAGCTTTGATTCCACTGAGACATCAAAGCAGCAGACTTGTCTGGCTGGCTGCAGGTGAGCACCACCAGGGAGAATATGGTCATGGGAGCAGACAGTTCAGCAGAGGCTGCAAAACTCTCCCAAGATGGGAGAAATAACCCTTACTGAGCTCCTTTCTGGCACAGTGAGAGAGCAACCAGTGCACAAGTAAGACAGCTTAGGTTAGGTAATTTTATCTTACAAAACCATTCTGTCTTCCATGTAGACAAATACTGAAAAATTTTGAAATTCACCTAGTAGCAGTACCTTAATTCATAATGAGTCTGGACTATTGTACCACCCAGTAAAACCATAGTCAAGACTTACTCAGAGTTTAAATAATAAATTTAATTATTCGGAGTAATTAAATCAAACTAGTGAAACAAAATCCACTTCCAAAAAAGGAGACCAACACACCTCCAAGACTACTTTGAATGGTTCTCTTTTGAACACCCCAGTTGTCAGGGGGAGAGTAGTGAAATTGGATACAGTGCTGTTTCTGAAATCCTCTGCAGAGCAGGGACCTGATGAGGAAGATAAGTTTTCTTGTTGTGAAATGCATGTATTGTGCCATTTTGGACCCAAGACCTCTGTTCCACTCTGGAGGAATGAGAATTATTAGACTAGGGAATGGGCAGTAGATACCTCTTCAGAAGACACCTAGTGTACTCCAGTGTTTACATTTGGGATAAGTTGTCAAGGCAAAAGATATACGAAGCTTATATGAATTTAAGTCTTCTGAGAAGCACTAACTACCTTTGGGAGGGTGATTTTTTTGACAGGTTAGGATTTTCTAGAACACAGAATATATCTGTCCTCAAAAATCAGTCTCAACTGTTTTTATTGTCTCTTTCAAGCAACATCAGAAACACTTTGGGGATAAAGGATCATTTTCGAGAGAATACTTTGTTAAGATGAGGGGTCTCTAGCCAAATATGACAATAGTCAACATAGTTCTTTGTGTACTTCACAGTTAAGAAATCTTACTGAAAGTTCAAAGGATTGGATTAAATTCCTCTTGGATTTCCTGTGATAATCTCAGTTGGATCATCTGCTCTTACATGTTAGAGCTCAACAGTGTCTGACTCTGTTAAGGAAAAATGACATTTATTAGACACAACTTTCCTTCACAAACCTTCCTCATCTGGCTGGGACAACACATGTTATTTAAAGGACTGTCTTGCAGTTAATGAGAATTTTGTATAAATAACCAAAAAATAATATCAGATAGGAAAGAATGAACTGCATTAGCTCTTTACCTTAAAAAAAACATGGTGATATTGGACTTGGCTTCTCTCTCCCCATACTAGAGTTAGAGTCCATTTAATGCATACTGCAATTTTGGGTTTTGTTAGCAAAGGTTAAATTCATCCCACTTAGCATTGTTGCAGGATCTTATTTGAAACACT
>JAOXNG010000001.1:61567413-61581898 GCA_028566535.1 Scolopax minor | reverse complement strand
TATTAGTAAATCCCTAATGGCATTACTAAAGGAGGTCATTATCATTATCCCTGTTTTATATCTGCAGAAACCAAATCGGGTTCAGAGAAGCTAGAAGCCAGTCCCAGGGGATTGGTGGCACCACAGAAAACTGGTTTCCACACCTCAGGTTAATGCCTTAACCAAAGACCAACCTCCCACGCAAGCAGGTACAATTATTCATTTTGCTTCCAGCAAGGCTTGTAAAATGCAAATTCCTGGTAAACCACATGACCTTTCCTCTCATATTTGTGAATAAGATTTTAGGTATCCTTTTTATGAGTAGTTCCTACTATTCTCTTCACATCTTGGCTCATAGGTACAGCTTTCCTTTTATTTCTTTATTTGTGCATTAAGGTTATAATCTATTATTCAGAGAGACTATATACACACACACATGCACATATATATGTGCATGTAAATACATATATAAATAAACACAGTCACATGTATATCTGATATTTGCATGTTTCACTTGGAACAAATGCAAACAAACATATAATTTTGACTCTTTTTCCCCACTGTATGCCTATAGAGAGTTACCAAGACATTAGTAGCTTCATGACTTGAAAGATGAGACCACGATACTGTTATTTCTACACTTCCAAGGAGAGTGCAGGTGTTTAAAAGCATTTATGAAATTGCTTGATTGACTCTTATATAGAAATCTATTGACAATACGTTGAACCTTTGCAGCTAGGCTGTAAAAGATTTGATTATAGTAACAATACTAACCGTCATTAATGTCATAAATCTTAAGAGAAAGGACACATATGTCACATATAATGCATGAAAAAGTTGTCCTTTTATCATGGATAACTTACCATTGTGTAGATACTCTGCTGATCAGCTACTGCATTATTTGAATAAGTATCTGATGTCTTGTTTTCTTTCAAGAAGGCAGGTGCAGGATGAAGCAGGAAGCCTGCCAAGAAAGATGATAAATTGCCACTCGGTGCTGGGGACCAGTGCTTAACATTAATGCAATGCTGCCAGGAACTAAAGCAGTAAAGTAATAAGAAACTAGTAAGAAAATAACTTCTCATCCCCCTTTAAACAGATTGGCTCCATTTTCTTTATCCATTACAATTTCCAGTACCTCTAAAACAAAACATTGTCATTGTCTTATTACAAGTAAAGTAAAATAGGTTTGGAGAACATCCTAAGACTCACAAGCCATGGCACTCTATAGTCAGTTGTGTTTCTGCTAGGGGAGTAATCTTGAAGCTAAAGTTCAAATAAAATTATACAGAAAAAAACAAACCAGCAAAGAAGTATGGCCTAGATTTTTAAATCCTTATCCACTTTGGCAAGAATTACTCCCTGGGTGAACTGGCTCATTTGGTGACTAGATCATGGTGTAGTCACAAATTAGAGAGGACCCATAATGTTTCCTGTGTATCCTTTAATAGCCCAAATTTGGGCTAATATGAGATAAATTTGAAAAGAATTCCATGCCATTTGCATTAATTTATATGAGAAGCAAAGATAAGCCCTGTAGCAAATTTACAATTGGGTACCTACATTTGAGTTAAATACTGAACAAAATGCCAATTAAGTGATAAATTTGTCATTCATGTTGACCCAAAATAAAGAAGAATTGGGTTCTTAACAATCTGACAGATCATTCAGCCATCATATCCATATCAATCTAAGGCTAAGTTAAACACACAAGCACACTCTTCCCTAAGCCAGCAAATACAAGCAAAACAGATACATAATTTGTTTCTCCTTTGTGTGTACAACAGAATATGTAGGAGAAATGTAAGTTGCAAACTCTCCAGATCTTAAAAATTCTGCCTTCTGAGTCAGCTAAGGCCAAGCTATACCTAAAGAGATGTCCGTGATGTTCTGCTGGCATTTTGCTTCCCAGGAACAAAACTCTGCCAAGAACAAGGATGCTCCTTGCAGATTGAAGCAGTACATCTGTTTTGGTCTGTTCTTTCCTAGGTGGTCAAGTCATAGGTATTCTGGAAGATAACTGGAAGACTTGGAACGATTCCTGGTTTATTTGATCTGGGCAGTGGTGCAGGACCAGGTCTTTATGTATCACAGAAGACCCTCTTCTGGTTGAGAAACAGGCTTCAACACACTATAAACAAGCTACGTTATATTGTCCGCCACCATTTGGTAACAAAACTAGTCCTGCTTATATACAGCCAGCTCAAGAACAAGCTTAGTTCAAACCAGCTGTTCGAAAAATATTCTAGGGTTTGCCAACTGTGGAAAACATAGACATGAGGTCCCTTCCTCCCCTTCATATAATTATGAAGGGAGCTTGGGGCATCCAACCCCAAACTTATCCAAGTCATTAGGTACAAGAGAAACCCACATCAGCATTTTACTGAAATGAGGTCATACACAAAAATTAACTAGGATTGTTTTCAACATTCATCCATCAGTAAAATTAAAATTAATTTGAAAATTTGATGATCAATGTCATTCCTCTTCTTGCACCATAATAACTTACAGTAAACTTTATATTTTGAAATTTGGTCATAAGTCAGATACTTCATCTTTGGAAATCATCTTTATAAAGGAAAGCTACCTTAAAGCTATCAAGATGAAAAATATTTAAGAAACATTTTTTTAAAGCTTTCACAAGACTTGTTTTCTCATCCGTATTATGTCCAGAAGGGTGCATAACATTCAGAATGAAATCTGAAAAGCTGTGTGCTATATAATCCCATCTGCATTTCCTGCAGAACTATGCATCATACCACAAAGACAAAAAAATGCTGGGACAGAGAAAGATAGCCCAGCATTTAGGTGTTGATTTTTCATATATCCCTCTGAAACAATTCATTAGTAAATGATTACATCCTAGCTTTACTTGTTACATGTGCAGTGTGTATGTCTCTCAGTGTCCCTTACTAACGGTAGATTCCCTATTCGCAGATGTGACCATGTCACAATTAGTTTGGTTTCCGACATAGTGTAGGTAATAGGAAACCAAAGACAGCTAAAACTCAAAATACATGTCAAGACAGTATAGCACATTTTAGAGAAGGGAGAGAATAAGGCTTGGCAAAATCTGAGGAAAAATGTGCCTGTGTCTGAAGTTAATGTAATGAGCTGAGGCCTGGGAACAGAATGTAATGGTACCATAAAGAACATAACTCATCAGCATAGGAGGGGCACAAGTGCTAGCTAATGATCAAATTCCCTTCTCAGTTACACTCAAACATCTTCATGATGTCATTAGCATATATATAAACAAGGAAAGCAATGGGCCTTGAGAACCCAAATTATGGGTTTGCATTCCAGCATTTCTGAAAGAATGAGGTGTTCCTAGGCTCAGAATTTCCAATTTATGAGCCTTGTCGATAACATCTCATGATAGCTAGAATGAAAACAAATACATATTCCTAAAGACCAATAAAATTTTACATCCTCAACTTCAACCATTAAGGTGTATCCTGGACCACAGGGACACAGGAGTAAGAAGGTGACCTTCAGGATTGGCTTTGTAATATCTTAACTAAAAGGAAGAGACTTCTGAGATCAGTAAAAACATCCCCGGCCTCTGCAGGTTGGTACAGGTGACACATAGACCCTCATAGGCAAGGGCCTGGGTTCCACTATCTTGCCAATGTGCCCTCTCCTCTCCCCTTTCTGTAGCCTGGCCACTGCAACCTTTCCATTTCTATTTAGCTGCACCTTCTGTATGTTTGTTTGTGACATACTGGACCTAGTTTCAGACCCAGAGAACTGTCACTGTTTGATCTGGGATTATGTCCCTGTTATTTCCACTCTTCATTCTCTGTTTTGACTGAGGGTAAATCCTCAACAAGACTGCTCTGCCCATTGGTTGGACTTAGTATATTTGCAGGCAAATATATTAACTGTGGTCCAAGGGAAGATCAGAGTCACTCTGAACAAAAGCCCTGTTGATGTAGTTGTCTTCCTACTGTTACCTTCCTACCAATATTTTACCTCTTATATCCCAAAAGACCTTCTGAAACTTTGATTTGTTCCCAAACCATTCTAATTATACTTTTTATGATGCATCTCTTCTTAGTTCACAAGGAAAGAAAGTCTGACACCCATCATTCATTTACTGTTGCATAGATACCCGATGATCAAAGCTCAGTTCAAAGAGGGAAAAAATGCTATTAATTATACTGAAACTTTCTGAAAGCATAAAAAGGAACTTGCAGAGATTTGCTGATTTTTCTGTGGATAGTTAAGAGAATTTCTTAGAAATATCACTTCTGTCCTGACTTCTTAAGAGAGAAGGAAGGAAAATATGCCAAAAAAATAAATTCCAGCAAACCAGGGGTTAAAGAATATGTATAGTATCTGGATTCTCCAGTGTCTGTCTGCATATGTAGTCATGTACTCTATGCAAAGTAAGTGCATTGGTTGGGCTTGACTTCCAGAGTTGCTAAGCATTGACTCAAGGTAGGGAACGGGGAAGAGACAACATCCAGGGACTGTTTACATTTCACTATACCTTTCCATACAGGTTTTTGATATAAGAAGAAAGAAAAGGGCATCTTCAAATTACTTCACTTTTATTTTTTAGGAAAATAATTTTATTATTCTTCTTGCAACAACACACTACTAACATGCCTTTTGTAATCCTTTTCTCTACAGTCAACATATCAAGTGTGTATCAACTAAAGTTATGTTCCAGGATAAGGTGATCTGGACTGGCATTCACGAAAATGAATGCCTCAGTTAAATAGTAAGAACTTAATTCCTTTAATTTACTTATCAGTCACCCTGCTGATACTAGTGGTCACCTTTGAGAGTACAAAAAGGAAGATTAAGCCCTAGCCAAGCAATTGATTTCAATTCTCAGTCAAGCAAGACAACCAAAAATCCTGAACCTATACATAAACTAAATTCAGGGGAAAAAAAAGAAAGAAACAATTGGTTGTTTATTGATTTTCTATATCATAGTGAAGTCTGAGAAATATGAAAAGAAAAATGTACAGGAAAAATGACAAGCAGTATCTAGTATACTTTTAACTTAAAATATGAAATGCTGGTGTCTCCCATGGAATCACAATTACAAAATTTTGTTGCAGATATCCATACAATGATGGATGGTTTTTTTTACACTATCAAATGTTTCACAGTGATATTTCATCCTTCCATTGTATTTTCTAGCTTGTATCATAACATATATTATAAAATAATGATGAACAAGAAAACCTGGAATAAAGCGATCTGAACATACAAGAAAAGAATCACTGGGGTATTTTTAACTAAAGTAGTAATAAAATAAGTACGATTCTGGGGAGCAATTTTTTTCCTAAAATCAAAATTTTGTAAAACAAAAATACAAGAAAACAGGAAATTTTTCACCAGCCCTAATAAAAACTGTGGTTTTTCAGAGTCATTTTAGAAATCATCTAACTCCTACATAAAATATTTCAGCAAGATTTACAGAAAAGAAGAAACGTTTACGTGGCCTCAGTGCATCATTTCTTTCAGTTCATCCTTAAATTCTTCTGTGAGGAAAACCAGACATAAACAAAAAATCTTAATGATTGAACATCATCCTTATGGTGAGACCAGAGGCAATTAATTTTCAGCATTTTCTTCACTACCTAGGCAATATAAGTCAATGCATAGATGAACTTTTTAACAGCTTAATATAAGTTTGTAGCTATTTATTGTAGATATTAATTTACACATTCAATTTTATTAAATATTTCAAATACAACAAATAAAACACTGAAAAATACAACATCTGGTACTAACCTTACCTAGTAAAAGGGATTAATTTTTTACTAGAACATTTGGATACAAGGCTAGAAGGACATCTTAATACTTTGCCCATATGTCAGCAGTATCAAATCAGTATTGGACTGAGAGATTAAATAATTTTTTGTTTAACTAAATAATAACAAAGACAAAAAATTATGGATCCATCCTTTTGTTTGATGCAGAAGTGTACTTTGTTGGCAAGAAGTACTATTAAATGGACTCAAAACTTTATGCGTTTTACTGGGGATTTCATTACCACCATTAATTTTGTAGCATGCTAACATGTTTTGAAACACAGTGGAAAGTTCAATAAGACTTAGAAACTTAATTATAAGGATTTGTTAGTTGATATTAAACCTTGGTGAAGAATACACCCATAAGGTACTATAGAGTCTGCTAGCAGATCATGGTGAGTAAGAGCAGAAATCAGCAGAAAAGCATACCTAAGAGGTGTGACTCCAATTTGCCAGATGAGTCATTTTGTGCTGGGACAAAGAGGAGCCTGTGTAGAGATGAAGTTCTCCGAGTTCACCAAAGGCCTCTTGTGAGACATTAAATTTGGATCTCCAAGCTTCCATCTCACTCATGGAGTCTAAGAATGCAAAAATATACAAAACAGTCACATTAGGTTAAAAATTTGTGTTAAAAGAAAAATATATTCAGATGATGGTACTAAAAGTTTCATAAAGCACAAAAAGGTCACATGTTTGGACCAGAAAGCAGCTGTCAGTAATAACACTGATACTGTTCCTCTTGCTTAACTCAGTTCTCTAGATCTGGTCTGACAAATTACTCCTATCCATGTAGGATAGAACTCCCTTTCCTGCCTATGGGCCTGCAATGGTTCCCAAACACCAGCCAGGGGAAAAAGTGGGCTTTCTCATGTTCTGTCACTCCAGGAGAGCCTGCATGAATCTGGTGTTATTCTGCCAGACAGGTGAAAAGAGTCCTGTGGTAAGGGATGTGCCCAGCAAGGCTTTCTTGCTAATGGTGTGATCCAAATTTTAGCAAATTGGTGGAAAGTTTCCCAGTTGATTTTAATTGGTTTTTCATCAGTGGATTCTTTATAGAATATTCCACACTAGACACTTTGACCACAATGGAAAATGTTATCAGGTGGCAGGTGTACCTTTTAGTGAGCACTTGGGAGTCAGATTGATTACCTGGAGAGCAGGTACAGCTCTTCTCAATGTCTGGAACACGTCTTGGCCTCAAGCAGCCTTGGGGTGAGTGTCTTGTTCATACTTCATTCACTTACAGGATTAACGTGGGAATTAGCACAGTCAGCTCCCATATGAGCAGCATTATGTTATCCAATTTGCATAGTCTCCCCATGCTCACAACACGATACCAATCCTGACAGTAGGAGCCTATGCTTTTGGAGCAGAAGGTACAGCGCTCTATCTCCAGTGACAACCATGACGTCTATATGGCAAGGGCAAGCAGAATACTTGACAACCATGAAGTTTGTATAGCCTCTGAATTGTTACAGTGGGCTTATTTTGAGACATCAGCAGCCTGTGAGAACTCTTTGCATATTTTCCTACTAGATCTGATCATTTTGTTGATGAGAACCCTATAGAAATTTCAGATACCAATCAAGTAATAAATAACCATCTCACTGATGACCATAACAAGGACTCTGCCATGCTTACACTGGACTCCTGTGAAAAAGGCGTGGGTTTCCCTTCGATCTATTCAGCTATACAAGGTCCTCAAACAGTGAAAGGGATACCATAAAACCAAATGTGATGCACATCGTCCCACGAAATTCATGCCTTTTGAGTCCGTTGGCAAAATTCTTCCAGCTTCTGAAATACTCCACTTCGCAAAAGAGCCCAAAGCAATTTAACGCTGGTTCCATTTGCTTCTTGCCTGAACGACGCCAGATCTCTTAAGATGAGAAATTTCCATGACACATACTAATTAGAGATGGTGTCAGTGGACAGGCCTCTTGTTAAGACCATTCACCAACCTTCATAAGAGACTGTTCTCAGCTGACTAAAACATATAACTACAAAGTTCTGGTTTAAAATTTCCAGCATTGCTGCAAATAAATATTCTACTTTTGTGACATAAGGAGTTTCAACCAGTTGTCAGTCAATACATGAATAAATCTGCAACCAGAGACTAGTGGCAGCAGGTAAGCAGAGAGCATGGATAGAAAAAATACTGTCTTCAGCTCAGAATAGCTGCTCAAATGAAGAGATATTGTATCGGGATTGCATGACTGACTTACAAAAGCAAGACCTACAATATAAACTTGAAAACAAGTAAGAGAAGAAACAGAAAATTTCAGTAATTCCAAAAAAGCACTTTTACCATGAAGAATAACAAATATTAGGACCCATCTATGGCAGCAGACAGCATTTCAGACAATGCTTTAGACATATATTCCAGACTAATTATCTCACGTGCAGTAGAACACTTTGCAGTACTGTGGCATCTACTAGTAAAGAAACAAATATAGCCATTCACTGTTTGGAGTATGATAAGCACCAGTGAAAAGCTTCCCATAACTGTTATCATTTTAGAAGAAGTAATTCTTTTAATGCAAGATACCCGTTATATACCACAATAACACATATAATTTTTAATTGTCATATATGTTGAAATGCTAGAGTAAGATAAGCTAAAGTATTCCTCAGAGCTGAGCAGATGTCTGTGGAAACCACAGAAGTTGATGGGTCCTCACCATTTTTGGAAATTGGGCCACCAGGTCACCCAACTACAGTTTACAGAAATTTAGTTGCTAGACTTTGATTTTTTGATTTTTAAAAATCTTGTTACAAATATTTTAAACACATATGCCATAAGCTAAATCAAGTTCTCAGAAGGATTCAGAAAGCAGCAAAGCTTTCCAAGCCACCTTTTCCCCTTACAGTAAATTATGTTGTCCATTCCTCTATTTAATTGGCAGCCTTTAAATCTCACTTCCCCATTGAGTTTATGCCATGTGAAGCAACTGCGAAAGAAGATCTTGTTCTCAATTTTTCAGGGTCAGGTTGTCTTTCAGTAACACGAATGTCATTCATGACACAATGAATGAGAGTCATACCCAAGCAGCCAAAAGAAGGGATGTTAACTGTGAAAATAAAAAGAAAACATCAAAGGTAATAATAGGAAAGTCTGTTTAAGCCCCAAACAGCCAAGCAGGCAGAAGCAGGGACTGATATAAAAAAGATAGTACCAGGCACAAATGCTGACATCTTCTATGCATGACCAGTTTAGCTTCTACTTACAATATAATAATTCATAGCAGGACTGAAGCTACTCATAGATGACACTGCAAAACCCACAAATGTAGAACACAGTCTATGCACGCCAAAAACTGAAGTTATCTCTCTGAGAAATACTCTCTGCACTAACTTTAAGAGTGTTAAGAAAGAAATAAACCATCTTTACTAGGAGTAAGATAAAATTTTTTTTTGAGTTATAAAACTTCAGCTTGGAATTTTTTTCCCCTTCAAACTGTTTTTGATAATGTGATGGGACTATGGCTTGTTTTCACCTAAGTTGATTCACAAATGAGCAAAGCGAAATCTTTCCAGCTCTGAAGTAACAGCCCTGAAACCGTCTGGTCTTTATAAAGGCATAGTTCATTGCAGCCAGAGATGAGATTATAACATGATTTTATTTGAGGTCATGCTTTTTTGTGTCTTTGTGAGCTCTTTCTCTATTACCATTATAATTTCCTGAGTTATAACTGTCAGTTATCACGATCAAAAGGTTGGAGAGAGAGGTTTAAGTCATGGTCACTCCGCCTTCCCATCTGGGTTAGCTACATATATGCAAAGGGCCATTAAAAAAGTGAGAGAGGGAGAGAGAAAAGGAGGATGGAAGGCTTCACCACACTAAATGAAAACCAAACAATATGCATATCAGCATCCTAAGGAGACGTACCACTCTGCTGGGAAAAACCAAGACAAAAGAATTATCTGACACAACAGTTCAAAGCATATTGCACCTGTCAAAACGTCTGTCATCTTCTATAGAAATGCACCATTCTAAAAGAAAAAAGGGAAACTCCAGCAAAGTCACTCAGAAACAACAGACCACTTTGTCTCCTTCCTTCCAGCCAACTCCTCCATCTGAAAGCCATTTAACTCAATGCTAAAGATTGCCTGGAAGGACCAGACAATAGGAAGGTCTCTTTCATTGTCAAGGACAGTTACACTTTGAAGATGATGCTCAAAAGGGGTTAAAATGGGTCAACAAGCAATTGTTGGGTCTATCCAAGGAAATGTGAACAGAACATTGTTAAAGTCACACACAAAAAAGTCTAAAAGAGCACATCTTTAAACTGGGGAAGTATGGGGGGAACAACACAAAATACTGATGTAATCTCATGGCGAAATAGAGATTAAAAACCTAGCAATGCAAGAGGACAAATGGTGAATTTCAGTCTAGATATGGCAGTTCTTAGCAACATGCATCCAAAGCACAGAAAAGACAAAAGAGAGACAGGATGATAAGGAAAGAGAAAAACAACAGAAACCCAGAGAGAAGGAGATGTAATTTTCCCATGACTTTTTCAATTGTTTCCTTCCAACTTTTACAACATTTCCTGGAAATCACTGTGTGTTGCACAGTTAGATGGAATGGGTGCATCTTAGGTACTGAAAAGGATTTACTCATGTATCAATACCAACTGTATTAAAGGGAAAAAAAAGGGAAATTGCAAATATATTTGCCAATAGTTATACAGCCTACTGAAACTTCTTTGTGTGCACATTCTCTTCATGCTTATGTGACAGATAGACATTACCATTTTAAAAAAGATTCCAGACTTAATTTACACAAATTTAATTCCTAAAGTAAATCTTCTGTGAAATAAAGATTTATCTAAAGCCATTTATTTGTCTAAAACCAATTCTTATTTTTAGTATTAGAAGTATAATTTCTCCATTAATCAAATTTGGGGTTGTTTTTGATTCTTAAATGGAGCATTGCATAGGAATATAGGCACCAAGCCTGAAAAAGCCTCAGTTCAGCAGAACTAGTCATGAAGTGCATTCATTTGCATCTGCATTTGCAGCAAAGAGACATCCCATTACAAGCAACTTCAGAAATTTCCACTCTGCTGAAGTCAGTGGCAAAACTTCCAGTAACATGTCTGGGGGCAAGAAGTCAGCTCTGTTTTCACACACTTGGACTTCTGAACTTGGTCAGTGATGGTCTCACATATGTTGTTTATTAGACAACTTCTCCCTTTTTGCTCTTTCAAACCTTCAGGCAAGACAAGAATGAGAACTGAAAATTGTTTTTGAAACTGTGTAACCAAACTGAATGAGTCCTCAAATTTTGGAAAGTCCTTGAACCTGGTGATGAAATTTCTTACATGTTCCTATATTTAGCCTTTGATGTGGTGTAACTATTTCTCTCTCATAAAGTCAACGGGCCAGTGTTCAGCTGCTGAGATTGTGGTCCAGGGTGTTCTCTTTTAGTCAACATGGTGTTGGACACTAAATGTGTGGAGGCCGTGAAAAAAAGAAATTATTTGAGACTTGAGGAGTTCAAATTCACATCTAATTTCAAACTCAAGATTTGTATGGTAATCTTTTCTTCAAGAGTAAGAAAGAATGAATGGAAAAAAACATTATCTTTCCCATTAAAAAACAACTTCAACCACTGAAAACTATAAAATTTCCTTTTTTCCCCCTTGTATTTTCTTTAAATCAAAGAGAGCTATTCCTAAAGCATTAACTAAAGCTTAACATTTTCAAGAGTTTGCAAAGTCATTTTTCAGGTTTAAAATCTTTTTCAACCATGTTTTTTTGACAAAATATTTAATCTCAGATAGCACTGGAAACTTGTCTGGTAGCAAGCCCTGGGCAGTTATTATATGTATGACAAAATTCTTTTTTCATCTGCTCACTTTCTTTACTTCACACTCATACAATGGATTCCAATAAAAAATAATCATAAAATACTCAAAAATGTTGATGTCTCAATGTTCATCTGGCACAAAACATTTCTATGAATGTAAGTTGAGTTGAAAGCCCCACAGACGAATTTTTGCTACTGCACATCCTTTGCCTCTGGATTCAGAAATAAGTTTTTCATGAGCTTTTTATGGCCTTATGTGAGTGATTACCCAGTACTAAGAAGGTACAAAATGGAAGTCACAGTAGTATTATCAGTATGTCTTTCAGAATTCAGTTTTCAACATTTGTGATTTTAGGCTTGCCACAAAAGCAGTCTCAAACTAGACCATTCAAAGCAGTGAAGAAAATCATCATTACACAATTGATGGCCTTCTGTGTAATTGAGACATATGTGACTAACCCAGCTTCAGCAGAAACACCTTGGCAGAAATCAAAGCACAAAACTCTGCCCCTACAGCAGTGTGAGGCAACTCAGGCTATGTCATGACTGTGATTCTCCTCTTCCATTATCCATTCCTTCTCACATTCTTCCTCCATCCCTGACAATCCTTTGTTTCCCACCCCCTGCATTTCCTTAGGGTGACTTCTTTCCCTCCGTGGCTCATGAGTCTCAGCATACAGGGGCCCAGAGAATAAGGGAGCTCTTGTCCCCTTGATGGGTTCTGATATTGAGGATGAGAGCATACTGAGGCAGTCAGAGGCAAAAGAGGAGGAAAGCTACATCCGGCCTTGGAAGACATGAAATGGGGATGCTACACACACAATTGTCTTCTCAGGATATGTGAAACCTGTGCATTCTCTGAGCCAGTGACATCTCAGGACAACTGAGATGCTAAACTTTAACACAGCTACAGTGCACATGTACAGATTCCTGTTTTCAACATCTAAGAATGAATCTAAATTCACATTCTGTATAAAATGCCATGTCTTCCTCCTCACTATATTCCAGCTAGAAGATACAGACACAAACGTTTTTCCTTTGTTTTATTTACTATCATGGTCATGTACTTTCTTTCACTGTAAGAAAAACAATATTCTGCTTACATCTATTTCTATTGTTCAAAATTGATAAATAATATCTGCTGAAATTTAAAAAAAATTAAGTAATTATCCTACCATTGACAACTGGCAGAATAATTTCAGCTTTAATATTACTTTGGCAAAGTGACATGTATAAGAAAGGGTTTATGATGATAAATGTGCACAGACATCACTAACAGCGCCATAAATTGAATAAAATGAAAATGCACTACCAAGTACAAAGACTTTTCATGTCCAACGTGGGTTTCATTTTGTTGCGGGTTTTTCTAATTAGAGTATAATTAGGATTTAAATATCCCTATGATTGATAGCACTCTGTGGATAACACAAAAATGCTGGGTCAAATTTTCTGCTGATGTGTCTCTGTGAAAGGTTAAGTTGCACAAACAATGAATTTTTCTTTTTTTTTTTTAACTTGGCCACCATCATGTGCTTTTCATATGTCTGTACAGTGTTAAGGCAGAAAAATTCTCCAGTATCCTCTGTTTTCCTGTATTCATGTATGAACATGTGTCCAAGAACAATCTTTAATCACAGCTCATTACTCTTCTTTTTAGAAAGGTCCAGTTCTCAAATCAGGGGAAGGAGACAGTCACACATGACTTAGAAAAGCAATTATACACCATGAATAACTACTAGCTGTCAATCAGAAGGAACAGTTCACATGAAACACAGGTGGAAGTTTTCTGAAACAAAATTATTTCAGGTAGCAAATAACTTCAAAAATTCAAAGTCTTTTAATTAATAATTAAAGAAGAAAAGTGCTAAATCCACCTGATAATTTATTTGTAATGAAACATTTAGGCAGCTAGTGCACATGTGCATTTCAGATGCACTTCTGAGTATAACAAGGGGAGGGGGGAAGATTAAAATATCACCTTCAGATAATTGTTTCCAGTGCTTTCATAAGATATCAGGGGGTTTCTTCTCTAAAAAAAACCCAACTTTTTCCTCTGATCTCAGGATTGTATTTCTGACTGGCACAACACAATTCACTTCTGTCATTAGGAGGACAAATATAGCTTTGTCTTCTTTCATGTGTCACCATCAAATCGATTAGCTACATTCATATCTCAGGATTTTTTAGGAAAAGGTGAAGTTCTGACAGCAAAAAGATTGTTCCTTGATTTTCAAATTTCCATCAAATATAGTAGTGGTGGTGCTTAGGAAAACATTTCTTTTTTAATATTTAAACTATGCTGTGAGGACCTCAGCTCCTGTAACATTTCATAGGTAAGTTTGGTCCTTTATAGGAAGTGTTACCATTTATAAGAAATAGGGTCCAAGCAAACTGAATTTGGAGAATCACACATTCTCACTCATCATGGCCCCTATGTAAAAGCTGTGGTTGAGGGTGCTTAGAGATATTTACTTAAATGTGAAACAACTGAGTGGACAACACCGTTTCATGGAGCAGATGGAAATTCTTACTCTGATTTAAGACTCCAAGAAGCCCATAAACATTTGATATTTGTCATGAAGCTGGATTTCTTCTTGAAAAAGCCTGGTGGTGGACAGGAGGAGACTCCATATGGAAAAGCCCTATGACTAAAATACAACCTTTGAGGGAATTCTAGTTACTTCATTTAATCCTCCAGACAACCCTCCGATTTTCTACAGAATTTCTCCCACTATTTTTATGAGAAAGTTGTTTCTGTCCCCTAATGAGAACAAGGTATCACATACCTTCTCCTTGTCTTTCCATACAACTCCTCTCACGAGTGAGATCCAAAAGGCAGCCATATTTTGTATAATATTTCTTGGTCCTAAAAGGTGATAAAATAACAATACATTCTTGACATACATCACAACAATGA
>JAOXNG010000001.1:61533838-61549745 GCA_028566535.1 Scolopax minor | reverse complement strand
GAAGAAGTCCTATATATATATATGTTATCTAAATATACATGCTTAGATAAAATACGATAGTAAGAAATGTCTGCAGAATGAGATTTCTGAATCAAGACCTTACATAGCACATTTCATGTAAGAAACTTCATATTTTGTTCCTGACAAGACAGCTCCAAATCCCAAATGACTGTAATTGACTCACCTGCAAATCTTCCCTCATGCTGGGCAACTTCATGAGCAGTGTTGCTTTGTCTTCACCTTTCCTATCCCATCCCAGGTCTGCCATGACCAGTCTGCCCAGTACCTGTCTGGGCAGGCTGCTCAGCTTCAAAAGGGATCGGGCAATACCTTTGCAGCTCATCAACTTTTCCTCCCAACTCTTGTGAAAGGAGACATGAGAAAATTCTCAACCGCCACAATTTGCTATAATTAAAATTTAATTTCCAGATAATTCAATCCCACCCAATTTAATTATGAATGGCATTAAAGCTCAGCAAACCTCTGTTTGGAAACTTTCAGTGCCTTCCCCATTCAGGCACCGGTGGGATGATACGAAATCCAGAAAGCATACAAGTTGGAAAGGCAGCATGCTCAATTTAATCTTACCCTCCCTGACTAAGCTCCTCTGGAAAAAACACTAACTCATTTCAGGTTTGAGTATTCTGAATCTAAAACAGCTCTTATCTTAACTTGCTTATGTGAGATTTACAAATGAGAAAAGAACAAATAAGGAGTAATTTAAATTTTAATTTTAAACCCCTCCATTTTCTTATCCCTTATCAAACTGCCAGCATTTTTCCTGCTAACAATGAGCCAAGTGTCATGGGCACAGCACAGCCCCCTACCACAAACCAAGTAATCTCTTTCATCTAAAACCCTGATCCCTTTAATAAACAAAATACGAAAAGGCAGTCAAAATTACGCTCTGGCTTTATGAAAGAAGCAGGGAAATCCTCAGAGCACAATCCCCTACTTGTTATTTTCACAGCCCACGTGACCCAAAGTCATTCTGAAGGATAAAAAGACAGAGGCTGCCACCAGATCTCTGCCATGATTTTTCCACAGTTCCCAGCCTTAGCCCATCTGTTATGCAGCGGCCACATGAATGGCATGTGTCAAGAGAGTCATCACTGTGCAAACTGCCCAAAGAAATCAACCAGCCAACTTCCTTTTGCTTCCATGGCTTCAGCAATTGTTGCTGAGCCGGCCACCATATGGTGAATAATTAGTTTTTCGACCCCACTCTAGAAAAATGTTCGCTCCATTGCCAGGCATTAGCAATATGTGTGTTAATGAACAGCAGATGATGAATGCCTATACATTAGCAAAAGTCGAGGCTTTCTGGCAGCAAGCTGTGCTCACTGCAAGAATCCCAACGATTCTGAAGGTACCAAGTGATGGATGGCAGCAAGTCATGGCTGAAAAGTAGGATTCAACCAAATTTCTCCATTTCTTAAACACTAAAGCAACTTTGCAATAAACCATCCGGCTCCTCTCATCTTGCCGCTCCCTTTCTCAAAATGATGAATTCGACCCACGTAAAGGGTTGGCAATGCAGAGCTCTCAAACAGACGTCTTCTGTTCTCGGGCAATTGAGGTGCATTGTGTAAATAGCCGGCATGCAGGTTCCTCCACACTTCTCTTTGTCTGAGTGCTTGATGCATACGAATTTATACTGAATACCTGCAGTGTGCAAGCTCCTTGAAGAGTCAGTCCCAGACCTTTGAGCAAACACTCACCTCCAAAGACTGAGGCTGGTAAATATGTCTGACGGTTCCATCAAATCAACTTAAAAGCTCAGCTAAAACCTCTAAGTGCATTTTGCTCCCTGAAGCGATTTTTCTTTTTCCTAGCACTCTAATTAAGAAGAGATCGTACCTATATTCTTCTGTAGAATGACATATCCCCATATTGTGCAGACATCCTGAACTGGTGATCATATTCAAAAAAGCTGATGATTCTGACTATTGCCTGTCATTAATAAAGTCCCAAATTCACCCCAAAGCCATTCTAAACAAACGTTAAGTATTTACAATCAGACCTGTAAGTAATTAACAACTGCTCTTGGGAACAGCTACAGTTCTGGCATATGTATTGTGTGCAGTACAGAAATAAACATTTTAACATGCATTGCAGTTATAACATACTAGTCCAAAGCCACTCTTCAGATGATAGGGGACAGTACAAGCTATCCAAGACACCTCCGTTTCCTTCACGTACATTTAGTGGTGAAAGCCACTGGCAAAACCCAGGTGTGCAGCCTGATCCCCACTCAGATCCCGTCCCTATCACTGCCAAACCTCAGGCAAGATGTTCACCCTCTGCGCATCACATGGCCCAGCTGGAACCTGGCATCAGTGGCACCCACCTCCCTCCCCAAAGCATCTTCTTGGCCACAAGAGTAACCCAGGAGCAAGCAGAAGTCAATTGGACCACAAAGGCTAGCTATGCACAGGTCTGAACTCACTTTCCAGATATGACTAGCAGGTAGATCTTGAAATCTGTATCTATTATTTTATCATGTGTTAAGCCTGTTGAGTAAGTAGGCAGTTTTTTCCCAGGACTATCCCAAATTTTGGACAGACCTAACACGCATAGGCAGTGCTGATGGTTTGGGGGTTTCTTACATTTTTATGAACAGATAGCAATTGCAGATTTAGTTCCTTTTGTCGCAGTCCCAGGCCCGATTGTTCCATTTTAATTTGTGTGAGAACGTCAAATGGATAAATTATCATCTGACAGCTGAATGCTCCACTAAATCTTGTTCATAACAGTTTTTAGCACAAGCAGGAGTTCATACTGTTTAGTTCAAACAGTGGTAGTGCCCATGGAAAAGTGGATTTCATCTGCACAGACTAAGAAGCTGTTTCCTTTCTGGTGCTATTTTTATTCTCTTTTCTTCACTACCTCCATGAGTTTAAAGAATTATAAAGATGTTTTATCTAATGGGGTAAGTTTCTTGGTAGCAGCTCGCTATAGCGAACATTCACATGTTTTTAATTTGGTCAGTTTCTTTCAGTGGACCTTTTTGAGTGTTTTGGACCTTATTCAGTGACTTGGACCTTCTGAGGACAGTATTTTAATTTTGATTAACAGATAGCAATGACATAAAAAGAACATAGATTAGAATTACGTCAATATAGCAAGAGGTGGAGCAGTATATGAATACTCATGCATGAAGCTCTGGTCCAGGTACCAGGCCAAGCTTGAGACCAAAGTTGGTAACTCCAAAATGCAGTTTCATGACTCAAACTTGCAGGTAAAGCTGTTTAAGACATTCCTGTCTTCTGTATTTATCTGTGCCACCTGCCTTCAAGTTGCTTTGACCATTTTCTCAGCTGTGCCTGATCTGGGAAATGTTTTGTGTTAGAACTCCACCCCAACTAGCAAAAAGTTGGGGCGCGATTTGTGTTTTGGAAATTACCAGTATTCAAAATAAAGGTAAGCTGTGCTAATAGACATGCCAAATAACAACATATTAGGCCAAAAACTTAGGCAGATATTCAATTGTTACATTAGTAACATTTTTAAACACAGAAAATACATTGAGAAAATGTCACCAGTTGTCTTTCTAAGCTCTGGGAAATTTTTAATTAAATTCTAATTAATTGTGATCAAATTGTATCATTTGTACCTAAGCCACTATGTAATTTCTTTTAAAATTGCTTGTTTGGTAAATGAATATCCATTTTAAACAGATTATGATTAAAAGCAAGTGAAACTTTATAGAGTTTATGATCCACCAAACTTGACTGTGGTTAACATAGCATTCCAAATAAAATTCTTCCCTTCTTCAGACAGAAGTATGTTTCACAGAGTTACAAGACACATTTTTAGCTTTTTTTAATTGTTCAAGGAGAGACTTGTGGATGTCACATTCGCTGGCTGTGACAGGTCACAATGGATATTTCAGTGTCCCTAACAAGCTGGTATGTTTATTTCTTCACTTTGTGACACTGTCAATTTTCCGGCACAAGTAAAAACAATAGACTGTACGATCTCCTCATTGTCATAGAAATACTTCTAAAAATCTAACCTCCTAAAGCATCTGGCCAGTAGACCAGCTATAAAAGCTAGCAATATTTTACTGAACCATGTTTTCCTGTATTACCCACAAATTTTCAATCCATTTCTGAGGACTGTATATCTTCTTTTTCTTTTTATTTAATTACCCTGGGAAACCACAAGGCAGACTAGGTGCCTTCATGTCTCTGTGAGGAAACAATTCTCCATAGCTGACCAGGTATTGTATGAAATTACAGAGGTACAGAGAAGGCTCTAAAAAAGGCTCTAAAATAAAAACTGAAATGGTTGGTATGGTTTACCTTAGAGAGGAGATAACAGCAGATCTGATATAAGTGCATACAACACTAATGGCCTAACAATTGGGAACTTTTATGAATGCTGGCTCAATAACTACAGGAACAAGGGGACAGATACAAAGTGCCTCCAGTTACTCTAGTGCAAATATAGGGCCAATTTTCTAATCTTGGAAAAACACTTCAGATGCTACAGACAACCTTATCATCTTGCATGTCAACAGTAATAGGAAAGAAAAGTCAGTCATTTCAATGACAAGCAGTGCCTTGAGATGGTGGTTCTGGTAATACCTGTTGGACTCCATTGTGCTTTAGAGCATTTGTAGACATGAGGGTATCAGGTAAAAATTACCTGCTTGCACAAGTGGAAGAGCAGCTCAGTTTTTCTCCTGAAGAATTTCTATTTCTGTTGATGGCACACAGGGTGTACCTGTGTTCACAGGATGAACACAAATTGATTCTAAGAGGCCAAAAAACTATATGGAAGCAATAACTGGAAAAGATAAATCTTATTTGTTAACTAATTAAATTAAAAATCAGTGTGACACCATGAACATGGAACTTTTCATGTTATTTTATTGTTACTGTTCAGGTAGAACTAAAATTTAAATAATGGGTGCCTAGGAAATCTATGAATGGAATCCTTGTGAAAGGAATAGAAGAAGGAAGAATTAGGTACCTTTATCAAATCTGGCTTTAAAAAATAATATCATATATCCAGAATAAAACAAAAAACAGTTACAGTTTTATAATGATGTAAAAGTTAAAAATATTCTCAGAATAATTGTACAAACCACAAAAACACAAATCATTGTGTAGTCTGAAAAGGTTAGCTGTTTTCCAAAAATCAGAGAGATGGAATTAAGATATCGTTAAAACCTGCATTGAAAATCTGTGGAATATCTTTTTCAGTTAGGCTGTGAAAAAAAGTCCTTCCATTTCAAAAAGAATATCTTTAAAAGTCATTATGTAGTTGAATGATCTTAAAAGGCCACATAGAGGCAGCCAAGGAAAATTCCTGACATGCATTTTAATGGCACCAATGCAGTGGCATTTATAGTAATGTTCAAGATAAGCATCAAGAACGTATACCTTTATATTAATTATTTTTTGTTTATCTATCTGTCTTTAGGACTATTCTAGTAGTTAAAGAACACATCTGTCTGAAAGATAGAAATTTTGTTCGGTATTTGTCTTTAAGATACTGAAATATTTGCCTAAATAAAGGCCTTTGAAGCAAAAGAGCTAATACTTTTGCCCAGATGAATCCAAATTTTGCCAAAGAGGGCTATGCTGGCGACCTGCCAGGAGCTTTAAGGCTGAAGCTAATTTGCATGAAATGGAGGAAATTGCAGCTGCCCTTAGAATTAATATGGAGACACAGACAGCCCCAATTGAGACAGAGCATTGCACAACAGGATTTGTGAATACAAACATGCCACGCTTCCTTATTTAAGATGGAAGTAGCTATAGGCAACAGAGTAAGTCTCCATGAAAGTTACTTAGATACCTTTACCCCCACCTTTCAAGTCCAATGACCTCATTTCAAATCCAGGTGGGGGCTGTCACTAGACCACAAATGGAAATGAAAGTTGATTCCAGAAGACAACCACTTTTAGAAAAAGTCCTTGAGTGTAGGATTAAATCCCATTCAAATACTCTCCTGGAAAAGAATACAACTCAACACGTCCTTAAAAGCACTTAAAAATTCCTCAATCAGGGCCTCAAAAAACTCCTCCTAGTCTTTCCTTATTCTGACCATCAACACATGGTGATACTGCTTAGGCTGGTTATGGGTTCTTTGCACATCTGCTCTGAACAACTTTTGAAAAACTGCATCAGGTTATCATTGTTTTGATCATGCTGACAGTATTTCATCCTCTTCATATAAAATAACCTCTTATTGTTATTTTCAAGATCGATACATTGAAACTAACTGCTGTCTTTGTTTAATTTCTCAATTAAATATCTTAAGTAGTACTGCTATGACTTGCAGTGGAGGATAGACATATTGCATCAGGTTTTCATCGTATTCCTCACTGACATGATGTTAGATTGACTCTCAGAAACACAAAACCTGCTTAGTAACTGATGCTGGAAGATACGCACATACAACTACATCAGAAGAAGTGTAATGCACAAAGACATTCTCAAAAGTTTAGCAGGAGACTAGCTACAATTCTTAATAACCAGAACTAGCATTATTGACCAATTCTAGTCATTGCCAGTTTGATCTTGCTACATCCTTTCAAGAGGATAGGTTCCTTACTCCTGTGACGCACATTGTCTCAGCACGGAGTCCCAGGAAATTCATGCTATTCCCTTTCCTTCCTGGCTCTAGCAATTAGCTTTTCCAGTACTTGTTATTGCACTAAACACAGTCACTGATCCAATAAGAGGGGTCATTTACTGTATGGTAAATTGTTCGCTTTTTGACATATATTACAGAGGGTGTGAGACCTCCCCTTTATTAAAGGAACACAAAATTTACCTATGATATACATTAAGGCTCTACACTCCATTCTCCTTCCTCTTTTTTTTTCCATATCCCAATCTGCAACAGCTTTAATCCAGCATTAACTAGATAGCCAAATTTTACATTGTAAGTGCCATTGCCACCTTTCTGTAATTTCAGGCCTCATCCAACAATGGAGGACAAGGCAGCCATGTAGGGTCACTGAGTCAAGAGAGATACTACTGCTTCTACGGTAAATATCTAGAGCAGGGATCATCTGAGAAAGTGCTTATCCTTTTCTTCTGTCTAGAAAAAGCTTAGATAAATGTTAGTTTAAATTAGTTGCCTAACTTCTAGATAGCTAAAGCCTGGTGAGAAAAAATAACACATCAATCTAGAGAAATTAATAGAACAAGACAGAGCAACTACTGATTTTTGCTTCCCAGTTTTCTTGTGGAACTCCTTTTTCTCCCTAAGTCCACATACTTTTGGGTACAAAGACTTGTACCTTTAGGTGAGGAAATGTGGAGGACTACCATATTTGTGTGCTCTACAGAGAATACAGGACTCCCATGCTCCCAGACAAAGAGGACATGTCTGGGGAAGGGACATAGACACAAACCTATGCAGGTGTCCTGCAGCTGTTGGATTTATCTCTACGTCCGTACAGCTTTTTGCTTTTTTCTCCCCTTGCTGGACTGGTGTTTCTGCTGAGTGAAGCTGCTGCAGTGTACACAGAGGCTCTCCCTTGTCTGACCCACCAAGTGTCCTGATCTCTGAAGTAACTCCTTCCCTCCCTTCCACAAAACACTGCACAAATCCTCCACAGCCCCTCACTCTAAGCAGATTTTACTTTCCTGTCACTTTGGCCCTCTTCATTCCACTATGAGGGCCTCTTTATGAGGATTTTACTGAAGCCTTTCTTTCAGAACCAGGACACTGGGGAATCTCTCCAGATCACATGGTCAGTGTCTACCTGTCATCCCATTCTCTCCTTTCTGCTTTTGGAATAGATTTGCTCTTCACCCCAAATCTTACCTGATTAACTAAAGATATGAGACCCAGCAGTCTTTCTAAAAACTTCCTTTGGCAGGCCCAAAACCACTTTGTATCAGTCCTTCAGTTGGATGATGAGAACAGCCTTGTAAAGTGTATCTGCTCCTCCCCTCCCTGAGCCCAGACCATATGCAGTCTTTAAAACATAACTCTATCCATCCCATGTGCTAGAAATCATGTGTTAGGCTACCAAGATTTGAGGAAGGCTAAAAACAACTGACATTAAGAAAATAGTCCCAGTAACAAAAAGTTGGGGCCTAGTTTCCTTTTTCATCTTTCAATTTGCAATTGGACTTTCTATTCTAGTTTAGTTCTGCTAAGAAGTTGCTTCCTAGATGAAATTTTCTAAAAGTTGATCCCATTTAAAACCTGCATTTATCAAAGGGAAGCTATGTTTCTATACAATCACTTGCTTCCCAAATATATGCCAGAAATTTGTCCATAGTTTTTTTAACCAGACCAAAAAGCACATATTTTGTTATCCTTTCACTTACAAGCATTCAGGATAGCCAGAGCATACCTTGATTCTAAACATTATGTACAAAATCTGCAGAGTGTACAGTATACATACACACTAAAAGTGTTCAAATAACCCCCAGGTTAACTGCCGTGGGCATGCAGACAAAAGCCCTGCAGTCCACAAAGAACAAATCTAAAATTCAGAAGGTAGTATGTCAGAGACCAAGGAAATAATTTGGAAGTCTGTGGAGCCAGATTAAACTGACTGTCCTTTCAATTTTGGGAGTTGAGACTGACCTAAAGCTGGATTATGTTGTTCCGTCTGGACTTGAGCACATTAACATTTAACTTCAGCAACAAGAACAAAGAAAAACACTGCAAGAATGCACTGGGGCAATGATTTTGCTATTGTGTCTTCCACCTACAATGATGTGGCAAATTAATATTAAAAAACTGAATAAAAACCATCTCACTACTCCCCTGCCAGACCAACCAGAAATGTTTTTGATATGTAAGAATAAAACCTTTATGGCTTCTTTATGTGAATAACTTACTAACTGGTAAACACTCAGCAGTTGTGAAGCCTGTCTCCAGTCAGATGCTGAAATACGGATTTAGAACCTAACCCAAGGCAGTCAGTTAAGAAAACAAATTTATTTAGACCCCGAGTCTTAAAAGAAGACCTAGTTCTCCAAAATATTAAGCCTTGGGTTTATAAGGCTTTGCCTGATGAGAGGCAGAATGCCTACTCTGTTATTGGTGGGAAATGTGATGACCATAACGAGAGAAACACTTTTAAATCCATCTCTACAGGATCACAGGAGGTCAGATGTCATTTATTCCATTCCCAGCTCCAAGGCAGAATCAGCTTTACCTGTCCACATCCTGACAGATTTCTGTTAAAGCTATTCTGATAAATAGGAAGCACTAAATTATGTATTCTGGCCACTTAAAAAAAAAAAAAAAGTCAAAACTAAATTCTGAAGCTGTCATTTAAAAGGACTGTGTCTTGCCCTATCAGTCATCGAAAGGGAGAAAAAAAATACTCCCTTCTTTGCAACAGCCTGTCATATTCTTGAAGACTCTTCCCTGATTTGCCAAGACTCTTATCATCCCTTCTGCTCCAAAATGGGTACTACATCTTTTCTGCACTCTGGTACAGAACCCTACAGCGAACAGGGCTGAGTAGAACAGAGAGGCTCTGCCCTGTGTCTGCCAGGTATGCCACATTTAAAACTTTATCTCCACCACTGCAAATTGTAGCTGTTCGCTTGGCTGAATGGCTACATAGACAGTTTTGCATCCAGTCTATTTTAGAGTAACCTCAAAAGTAATTCTTAGTTGCTTAGGTCACTTTAATGCTCTCTAAAGCCTTAGTAAAATCAAAATGTATGAAGTTTTATATTTCTCATCTAGCAATAAAAAGGAATACACCTGTTTCTTTTATCATGCAAACAATTCAGGGATGGAGTGTTTTCTTTGTCTTGGTGGATGAGAAATACCTTTGAACAAAGAAAGATTATAGGAAAATGGGTAGGTCTCTGCAGTACCTAGCAGTCCTTGCTCCCACTTTAGGCAAGTATAACTATACAGCTGTTGCTCATGTTTGCAGTAGTAGTAATACATATTCAGATATCAAACGTGATTCCCTTTTAACACATTACATATGTCTGTAGCCTTACCATATTATCAGGGACATTGCTCCTCATTTCACCACAGGACTTTGGTCAGCACCTAAGAAATGAAACGAAGATGTAAGAAGCTTTATAGAGGATATTTGTATGCCACCGGCTATAGAGGAAAATGTTTCTACATTAATGACTAATAAATGGCACTTAACCACATAGTGAAAGAGTTTATACCCTATATGCATAAAATTCTGTTTATTGAGCAATTCTTTCCATGTTGTTATCCTTTTTGCTTTCACAATTTCTATGGAAAATTATGCTGCACAATCCTGGAATCACTTATCACTAATAGATAATAGTCCCAAACAATATTTCAATGCTATTGACTACAGAACACGAGAGCAGAAGGTGCTCAGCACAATAAAACTGCAGAACAAAGTGCCACCATTTCTGCAACACATGGCAGAAAAATGAATAGTATGCAGTATGAATCAATTGTAGAACATGATTCATAGAGGACTTTCTAAATCACAAAGAATAAAGTAGGTTATAAAAAAGGGAATCCTAGGCAAAGCCTATGAAAGTAAAGGAGGAGCTCACTGCAGGACATCCTGCTGCTTGAAATTGGCCTTATCTGCCTAAAAGAGATTCATTTTCAGAACAGCATTTGAAAAGAAAAGGTCAGGTCACTGGTGGTGCAATGCTATAGTCAATCAAGTACCAGTCTCTGGCAAAGGCGAGGAAAGTTGGTCTTGGTGAAATTAAATGAAGGCACAGAGAGAAAAGGATCCTGAAGAGCTGTATCCCAGGAAGGTCAGGGGATGCTGAAGGACTGAAATCAGTGGGTCTGAACCCTGGAGCACTCATAAGCAATGGGTGCAATATGACAGTCATCCAGCACTGTAGCAATGCACACGTAAATGGGATGCTGCAGTAGCATGCCAGGACAGATGCATGGTAGGAAGGTAGGAACAGAAAGAATGTAGGAAGCCTAAGAAGAATGAGGAATATAACAAGAACAATGCTCCTCTGGCCATGTGAGAAGGTGTCCATCTCTGTAAAGATATATAAGTTCACTGTTTAAGAAGATTACTATGCTGGATTGATTTGTTATGCACCTACATTCTTTATTACAGATCTTCATCCACAAAGTAGATAACTTAGGGTCTAGAAGTCTAGAATCTCTAATCGTAGTGAATAAATAATAAACACAGGAACACTTATAGGGTCTCCTTGTTTGTATATAAAACCCAAGCATGCAAAATCATGAGCAGAATATTTTAGAAAGCCATCAAGTTATCTTTTATTAGGACTCTTTTTTTTTACTAGTGTGTATCCAACCCTATAAGAAATAAGTATAAATACACCAAAAAAAATTCAAGTACATTTTGCTCATGAAAAAGAAGTGATTTTGCATCTTTTAAATTAACTCCATTAGGGTCATCCAGGGACCCTAATGTGTCCTGTTTGCAAAGTTTAAAGCTTCAATTTCAGCTCTGCTAAACCCTGAGATTTCAGACCTTTAATCTACCTACAACATAAGATTGATTACTAATCACCGTACACCTTCCACCGATGAAAAGAAGTGGGGGCCTACGGCAGAGGACAAGGTCAGCTCCACATTTACAAGGCAGACAAGGATGCTTTTTGGAAAGCAGATGTTGGAAAAAATACTGAGAGCTGGAATCAATGCACAGAGAGGGGAGTTGAACAGTAAGGTGCCGGATGCTGGCAGCTTATCACATAGCTTCACAAAGGCTAACATTAGCATATATTTTTATATGTGAGCATATTTTAATCAAAAGTGCAGTCTGTATGTACCTCCTGAGTCACTCCTGTGTATGAAAGTTGTTAGAGTTAAGGGTTTCTCTATAGTCAGCCCCTGCCCACCAGCTCCACTCTCCAGCCAGTGACTGAAATGATACACAAAAGTGTTTGTTCTACAAAAGCAGCTAAAGGAGAGCATTCCACATGTGCTGCCTGCCACGCTCTTTCCAGAAACAAATAGAAACAAAATGAAAGAAAAAAAGCACAGGTTTTAAACTCCTTGTGTATTTCAGGCAGAAAGGAACACAGGACTTAGTATGCAGGCAAATCTTCAGTGCATGATCCATAGGGAAAAATTCAAGAAGCATACCTTATAGAAGGAGAGGTTTTAAGAATTCGCAGTGCCTATGGTACTCTTATAAATGCTCCATCTTTTGTTCCTGCAGAGCTCCAAAGAATAATAAAAGAAAACACAAAGCAGAGGAGGCACCACTGAGTGAGTGCAACAGTGTTTTATTAATCCATGCGATTAATCCAGCATGCTGAGGAAGATTCTTTACAGAATCAAAACGTTCGTGGTTTTGATCCACATGGATTAAGGGAACACTGTGGCATTCGCTCAGTGGTGCCGCCTCTGCTTTGTGTTTTGGTTTTATTCTTTGGAGTCCAGCAGCAACAAAAGAGGGAGAATTTATATGAGTACAGCAGCATGGGGACTTGGATAACCTCCCCTCCCTTCCTGAAGGATGCTGTGTGAATGTTTTTGCGGTCTACATCTCTTGTTTGCGTCTACAGCCTGCCTTCCAGAAACCAAACCACTACCAAATAATAGAAGGCTGTTTCTGCCAAATCCTGAATGACAGTCGTGCTGCTAAGTAAGCTTTCTATAAATCAAGCACATACCTGTGTAAAGTAACCAGATAATAATTAGAAACACTGGCTACATTCAGAATTTATGTTGGAGGAGAAGAAAAAACCCACAACCTAATTCAGCAGATTTCTTTTTTTGGCAAAGTAAAGGATTCAGGCATTGTACATCGGACCTGACAAAATATATAAGTATGCTTAGGGTTAGAGCCAAACCTAGACTTAACTGCTTTGCATTTAACTTTTTACGTGTTCAATGCTTTGCTGTACAGAGCCTGAATTTTTCCTTGTTTGAACTGAGAGTGACCGCAACACTAAGTTTCCCTGTAACTAAACCAGATTTAAAAGCCAGAGGACAACCTTTCAGCCTAACCGACAAAAAATTCAGGGTCTGATTTCCAGTGAGCCATCCCGCTCACATTCAGAAGACCTTTGGATGTTTTGCTAAGCATCCAAGCAGAAGTATCCAAGAGTTTATAAACTCTACCCAGTACTATGGCAGTTCATTTCCTGTGGCAGTGTCCAAATTTTGCTTTGGTATGCTCAAAAGCCATCAGGAGTCTCTACCTCTGTTTCTGAATTGTACCTACAGGCTTCCTTATGCCCTTTTCTTTGTCTTGTGATTTGCATTTCTCCTACCTCTTGCATCTAGCTTCTTCCTACTACATCCAATATTGCTGGATTTAATCAAGGTGAACTTCTTCTAGGGTAATTAACTCACTTTCATCCTTCCTATGCTCTGAAAAAGGAAAAGAAACACATGCTATCAAATACAAAGGCTAATTTGACCAGCCCATACCAAGAGAAGCAATTCTGTTAATTCAGCTCTAAATAATAGTGCATCACTGTCAGGCACATGACCACAAGAAGTGCTGTGCCATTGGGTGGTTTGCAGTGAAAGGGAGGAAGGCAACTCTGACAGGGAGCGACCAGGTCCCAGCGAGCAGAGAGGAGCAGCAACTGACCCAAAGCTCTGGAGCTTCCTATCTTGCCTCAGTGGCCATGCAGCATCATCAGCCACTGCTGAGCTTCACAGCTGTAAGAAGAGACTCCCCAAACACGTCCCCAGTTCCTGAGATGCCAACCCCTCACCACAGGCAGCCCCGGGGAAGGAGGTTCAGAGGGATGCCAGGGAGGCAGCTCTCAGGGTCTGTGGACTTTTCCAAGAGTTTAGCTGCTTAATCATTCTCTAAGCACAGACCTCTTTTTTTTTTTTTTCTTTTTTTTAATAAACACACACTTGGCAAAGTTCAGGGCTCTGGCAAAAGGCAAATCCTGGACAGAGGCATAAATCCTGCTTGAGATCAGGTCCCTAGTCCTAAGAAACACCAGTGTTCCTCAAAGACACAATCTAAAACTTTCCACATTAGTAAAGTTGTTTTCCTGGACGCTGTTCTCAGAAGCAGTATGACTGTTGCAGCTGAAACCATTAAAAAGAAAAGACTCTGCCTGAGGTTGACAGAGAATTCAGAAAACTTAAACTGGAATAGATAAAATTTGGCTGTGTCCTTGTTGCCTTAAATCACTGATAATAGCATGTAACTTCAAGAGTAGGATGTCCATATATTCTAATAATAATTAAACATTAAAAAAATGCAGCAGCAATATACAGTAATGAATATATCGATAAAATATTTTCCTTCTCACTCTAGGAAGTACAACTTACTTATTTACACACTTACATAGGGTGAAGCTAGGTCATGTGAAAATTTGAAAAATACTCAGCATACTCCAACTTGTCTGTTTTCCAAATATTCTTTTTAATGCCCACAAACCAACTATTTCTCACATCTGCTTATAATAGTTTTATGTCAGAGATTCAACTTACAATCTATATATAAATGCAGTCTGAGAACATTTAAATACATTATGAATTAATGCTAAAAAATCTTGCAATCTACCCCATGGAGCAGACTTTTATTTTGCCTCATATATTGCTGGAAACTATATGCCTACGTCACACTTGCTGTCATTTTCAGAGTACAAGTCAGAAGATTCTCATATTTCTCAGTCTAGAAGACATAAAAATCCAAGTTTCTCTCAAGGAAACAGCAGACTTTCTAAATTGAGAATTTCCCCTCCGGTTCTCAGCATATCTTTCCAAACACCTATTGCTAAGGATTTGAGGCAGTTCCTAAATTTGAGCTTCTTATCAAGACTCCCCATGATGGATCTCTGCCCTCTCTTAGCAATAATTTGAGATAAACTGTAGCCATTAGTCTATTGGAAGAAACTTCCAAAGCACTTGGCATTTGGCCTCACACCACTTCTCCTTTGAAGCTGGAGACTATACAGAAAATGTCTTGCTCCCCACTGAGCAAACATTTGACCCTAGACTAGTGGGAAGGAACAAACTGGACCTTCTGCTTTTCAGGGTAAGATAAAAGGTTACACAGTCCCTCCTGCTGAGTCCTAACAACTCAAGGCAATATTCTTAAGAAGGTTCTGCATGCCGAGGTGTCATCATGGCTCTTTCCAAGACACAGAATATGGTATTCACGAAAATGAGTATGACATGTTGCTGGTGGACTTCCAGCCTATTTTGAAAAAAAAGTGAAATTTTGTGTTGGAGTCACGGAGAAACACAGAAAAGAGAAATCACAATGAAAGGTTTCTTCACCTACAGACTGTAACATTGCAGGAGAGAAAGGCCACAAAATTCCTACCTGCAAAAATTATCTTAAAGATGACTACTTTGCAGAGATCAATAAATGCACCGTATTATCCAAAACTGGGAGGATGGATGTAAAAAAGTATCAGGTGCTGAGATTGACATAACTGTTGAGACAGTCGGCCTGGGGGAAATGCAGCAGCCTCCTCACTCAAGAACTTTATAAATGGAGATCAAACTACTCTGCTTCGATGCTACTGCCATCTACCAGGTGACCTGTTCTGGATTATGAGGAAGATTAAGTCAGAAAATTGAAATAGTTCTTCTTAGCATGAAAAGAAGTACTGGTATGTTCAGGCAAATTACAATCATCGTTGTTGAAAAAGACAAGGGTAGCACGAAAGCAATGCAATAACTAACACATGATGCTTTTATGCTGCTAATTATAAGCAAGAAAGAGGAACTCATTGCCATATGATATTTTTTTACCTAGTTACAATTGTAAAAAATTAAAAATCTACCATAAAGTGGTCTGATTCTACTGTATGTCTATGCCACAAGATGATGCTACCACATGCAATGCAAAAGAATAATTTTACTGTACAAGTGTAATTATAGAAAATAACTCTTCTGCACTTTGATTCCTGTTAGACACTAAACACTAAATGTTTCTGCATACAATAAGTATTTGTGCACCCACACTATCTGCACACATCTGAACTTCACTGAATTTCACTGAATTTTTAGAGTTGGAAGGGACCAT
>JAOXNG010000001.1:61493839-61504485 GCA_028566535.1 Scolopax minor | reverse complement strand
GCCCCCGGTCCTGCCTGTGTGAATGCTGTAAATAGAGACATCTGGATGTAGGCCTTTCACTGCAGTAATTGAAAATGAACATGGATCAAGTTCTGGCCTGTTGTATTCATAAATCTTCAGGCTTAATTACATTAAAGGGAAATCTAGGGCCCGGCTCTATGGAAACGGCAGATCCTATCAGGCTTTCAGATCATGAATCTTTACGATAAGTGTTTTTCCTCTCTTCGGGACAGTCGAATGAAAAATTTCGATTGGGTCTTTCTAGCATCAGAAATCCAGCAAAGATCTATAGTTGTTCTTTGCATTTTCCTTTTCCTTCGTATGGGATGCATTTCCACCAGTGAGGAACTTGGATGTGCAAGACATCAGGCTGCCATCCTACCAGTCATTTAGGGGATTGATCCCAGTGGGCCACACACCCTCCACATTCAGGAGAGGGGAAATGTGTAGATAGCTCAGTGTCATGGGTTTTGCAGGCACAGAGCCCTCGGTTCTGCTCCCCAGCGAAAGTTGGAGCACAATAAGCAAGTCATTCTGCTTGTTCATCTCCATACTTTTTGAAAAAAAAAAAAAAAAGAGATTTTGAGTTCAGTGGAGGCTTTCTTCACATCTGCCTTTTAAAAACTTCGCTGTTGTTAAAGGAAAAAACCTGAAAATTCAATAAACAGGTGGCAGAAGGGCAAAAATTTGTCATTTCAAGTGACACTTTCTAGTGGTTAAGAGCTGGTTGTTTTGCAAAAGCACTGACATTTTTGGCAACATTTTCTGTCTCCGTAATGAGCTCTCATCACGGTCAGACTCCACAGTGAGCTTTTACATGATGCAGGTTTTAAATGCAGCAGAAGCTTTGATAGAAAGAACACTCCAAATGGAATAAAGATACACAAGACCCAAGATATTTGTATGTGATGTAAGGGTTTTCCTAAACCCTACCCAGAAAAAGTGCTGGTGTAGACAGACCCCTTTAATTAAATTCTGCAGGAACTAATTTGATAGCATGTAAGCTGACTACTGTCTCCACAGCCACCAGACATTACTAGTGAGCCACTAGTAATGGCTAAGTAAACTGAACCCTCCTGTTCGTTGCAAGACCATTGGAAGGATATGGTACAACAAATAAAGAAATCTTGTATCTATGTATTCTGAATGGCAGCTTGTGGTGGTTTTTTATAATTCTACTTGTGAGTATTTTAAAGCTAAAGAAATATTAAAGTCCACCAGAAAAAAAAAGAAGACTCTTAACCAGCTTGAAACCAGTGCAAAAGCTCAAGACCTTTTGTAAAAAAAATAAAGGGGAAAAAAACACAACCAACTAAACAAGAAAACCACCAACCTACTTCCCAATTGCACTTTTGCTTCCATGAACTGAAGTCTGTATGAACTTCAATACCATAGTTACAATTTTTCAGTTAATAATAGCAGGGTGAGTTCTATAGAGAAGCCAAAATTCTGTCCTCGGATCCCGCAGCTCCAGGTTCTCCCTGAACCACACAGGTTTCTCCACTCCTTTTCTCACAAAGCAGGGAAGCTCTGCAGCAGTAAGTGACAGGAGCTAGCAAGCAGGTCCTCCAGAACAGCAGCCTGTCCTGCCTCTCAGCATAGGGACATATTGCAAGAAGTAAAAGCTCCTGAAAAATATCTCCTGAACTGGAAACAAGGGTCACCCACCCTTTTTAACAAACCTTCATTTTGTTCCAGTACTTGTACAAAACTGCTGTGGCAGAAAACTATGAGTAATGTTTGCTCTGCAGGAGAAGAGCAGGGTTACTTTTAGCCTTCAAAGAACCAGTGCTCCGGTGACAAGTGTTTGTGCTCTCACCAATTACCATCAACAGAAAGGGCTGGGTAATGACTCAAGGATTATTTATATGAAACCCAGAGCCAGCAGCACTGTAAGTTACGGAAAGAGGACAAGCTCCCAAAGCAGCGGCCGTGTGTCTGAAGGAGATGGGACATGCTTTCTGTCAGCAGGACTCAGAGGCTGCAACAGAGATACAGAACTACAGGCTTGCACCTGAGTTCATATGTGCATCTCTCTACAAGGCAGAAGGGTGACAATAGCGCCAAATAGTTCATGCTACAATGAGACCAGTCCTTCTTTCTGCAAGATATCGGTATCTGACAGGTTTACTCGCTTACCTTTTGTTACTTTCCAGAAATTCTCCTCTGGGATTCCAGATTTCATCTTTATCTTAATTGTAGGTTTAATTATTGAATCATTTAGGTGGTGTCCATTTTATAGAGGTCTTTCCATCATACATTTGAAAGGTACTCCAGATCCTGGGCCCCCTCTCTGCCACTTTTACCACCCAAGAGGGACTACTCTGGCTCTAAAATTAGCAAGGTGACAGAACCAAGCCCTGGGGGTTTTAACCACCCACGTTGTTCACAGCATTTGGGAGGTGCCAAAGTTGTTTTCAAATGTGGTACATCTTTCTCAGTTATGAAACTTTCAAACCGGTAATTGGGCCTAATTCCTATTACAAGCCCATACCACTTGTCTTCTTACAAACATTATGTTGCTTGTCCTATTACAGCGCCTGTTCCCCTTTCAAACTGAGCTTCCCCTCCTTCCTCTCTCCCACTGATACTCAGGCTCATACCTTCTCCTGTACCCCCTTCCTCACTGAGTGGGTCAGAATTCAGTCCCTGCACCACACAGCAACTCCTCTGGTCATCCTCCTCGCCTCCTTGCCATCAGGCAAGCCTGGATGGTTGCACTGCAATCCACTGTGGGATGCCCTGCTCCTTCCAATGCTACGAAAGGAAAGTAAATCAGCAATTATACATTCCTATTTCCTGGCAACGAATATGTAAAAATAGCAATTTATTTAAAAATAAATTAATTAATTAAACAAACATTATGGATTTAGTTATTTCATCATTCATCAGTCTCTATCTGGAGGCTTCCAGAGTGAGTTGGCCTCTATCAGGGCATTTTATTGGTCTTAAATTATTAAACGTACATTAGAAAGCAGCCACTCTGTATGTGTACTGCAGTGTGCTGTACCTTCCCTTGCTGCCTGCACTGGTGTTGGCTGTGAGTTCATTAAAGAGGGGAAATTGATGTCTGCTTTTTTTTTTTTTACTGTACTGTGTGGCAATATGCTTACATGAACCGGGAGACATTCTGCACAATTTTATTTAAAATCTGCAGAGACTGGGAGCCTAACTTCCAGTGGTATCTTTGATGATACCAGTTTGTGCTATCTGCAGCCACAAAAAAGATGCCTTAAACATTTTAAATCAGCTGGATTCTCCAGAAATAACCAATAACAATACTTTATAAAGCCCATTATAAACAGTTAACTTTACTGTTACGATTGGCAACCTGTGAAGAAAATGCAATCATAACAGTAAAATTTGATACAACTTTTGTTTAATTCCATGCCTTACCAATCCTAAATGTACAGCTGTTGATGAATCCCGCCATGGATAATTCAGGTGAAGATCCATCATGAATACTATGGATACTAATGAAAAGCATCTGTTCAAACATGTTGTACAGATCCATCTAGCCAAAACGATCTCTCTAAGCAGCCAAATTTCCCCACACTCTCAGACCTCCCATATATTTTGCTCACATCACAGTTGCCACATAAGTCTCTCCTTCTACCCATATAGGCAACTACTTTGAGAGAGGCAATTAATAGGGCTCTGAGGTGACAACAGTAGCTCCTTTGCTCAAGTTTAACCCAGTGCTTTCCCCAGAGCAGTTTTCATGCAGGAACTGCATCATTTGAGACTCTTAAATATTTGGGATGAAAATGCCACCCCTTGTGCAGTGGGCCAGCACCAGGCCCTACTAACAAAAGTCTTCATAGGGAACATCAATTTACACCTTAATTTCAGGGGGAGCCACTGTAAAGACCTTGATGAATACTATATATATGAATATAGCATAAAAGATAGCTACTGGGGCATTTTCCTTTCTCAAGGTAAGATGTCTACCTGAGCTAGTTACTTCAGCAATATCTGAAGCCACTTATGTCCTCCACTGACCCAGGAGTTGCTGCCATTCCTGAGATGTCTGAAACTGCCCCATGGGAGAGAGACATCAGGAAGAAAATATTGCAAGCTGCTGAGACATAGGCAGGGAGGTCTCTATTTTTAACAAAGGAAAATAAAAAAGCCTCCAAACACCTTAAAACTTACACAGAGCTTCCAGCATTTTGCCAGCTCTATGAGTTAGGACGTAATTACAGGAATCTTCATAGTTGACACTGTTTCTCATTGATGTTTCTTCTCCTTTGACTCTACAGACTCTACGGTCTGACATACTAGGCACAAAGGCAAAGATTCTTTATAATGCAGTTGTGTTGTGCTTTTTCCACCAAACAAGCCCAGAAACCTTGGAAGACAAAGTTTAGGGCAGCAACATGTTTCATTTCTCCATCACTGCACCACTTGAATTTTATATACATGTAAATGGAACATACTTTTTTTTTTTCCTCCAAGTAAAACTTACTATGCCTAAAGACCAGAGCCTTCTTCCATCACATGGAGGCCTCACGGCGTCTCTACATATGCTGAAAAGATCCAGTGACAGCTGGCGAGGTCATTGTAAATGAGGGAAAAAGAGAGTCTTGTCTCCATTACCAAACGGCAGCAACTAATCACTGTCACATCATGATGTGGTTCTGGACTGTCCACAGGTTTATTGTGGCCATTACCCTATTCAAATATTCTACTTGAGGAGAAAAAAAAAAGTCTGAGGCCCTGTCTGGATCCTTAGGTCTTTTACAATCATATTAACCACTACAGAGTGACCATAAAATACCACCAAATCTGATCACATCTATACTAATGATGTAAGATGAAAATACAGTGAGGCAAATTAGAGCCTAAATATATAGCATATGACTGTCTCCAGCCCTCATGCATGATCTTTTACCCCACAAACAATGCAAAGTAGCTTTTGCAGCTTTCTCTGAAAGTTGTGCCCTTTGGTATTTACTGCCCAGTCAGGGGAACTCACCGAGGCTTTGCAAGCTCACACACCACTTCACCCCACAGCAACCTGTTCCTGCCACTGCACTATGGCCACCTCGCTATAGTGCAAATAATTGCACTGGAGCAGAGAAAGAGTAAAGCAGACTGCAGGAAGAAGGGACAGGAATTGCCTTCTTCCTCCCATTTTTGAGTTAACACTCTGTCATGTATATTTACATTACCTTAACAATAGGAGGTTGATTCCCACAGTGATTTTCTTATGGGCTGGCAATGTTGTTGAAAATTGTACAGAAGTGATTAATAGTTTCTCCAGCCATCACAGATTATTTTAAGTGAGTCTCATGAATTTGAAAAAGTGTTAACTTAGAGTCATCCATTCTTTTGGTTGGTTTGGGTTTTTTTGCCTCAAGGAAATGAACCATATGGATGTGAGACAAAACAATATTATATTGGGCATATACCTACACTGCATGGGGCTGACACTTTTTACACACTGCATGCAGCCACCACCGTTATTAGAATAAAATTGAATATACTAACCAAATAGGCAGCAGGACATTCCATGAGTGAACATTACACAGAAGTTCCTAACACCGTGTAATCAGTACTCTGTGGTGGTCAGACACAGTAGGAAGTTCCTCCATCTTGCAATTCATGGCAAAATCTGGTTTATCCCTCAAGGAAAACTTAGGAAAGGAGGAAGGTTGAGACACAAGACTGAGTTTCAGAAACTCTGGCTTAAAATTGCCATGGGCAAGGCACTCTGTGTGACCTTTGGAGATGACATCGGGTTTAACTGATAACATGGCTGTAGTTTGTGTGGATGCATCCCAAGCTAGTGCCATCCAGCAAGCTCAGGTACTTCAAGCGGGGCAGGAGAGGCAGCCTGGAAAGCAATGCATGGTAGCCTCCCAAGTGTTTTTTTTCAGCCTCCTCAGCATTCTGTACTGCCACAGCAGGTACCTAAACTACCTAATGTACATCCAGGTGATATATGTTCACATGATCTTCACAAGAACTTTCATCTCTTGGGGAGACACTGAGACCATCTACTTCACCTGACTCAGTTTGCCCTCCCAGCATCTCCACAACTGAAGAAACCACGGTCCTGACTCTAGACCTTAGACCTGTATCTAAACTGTCTAAAACTGGCTTTGTGAGGCACCTCCCGCTGGAAAGTAGGGGAAAAAATACTACGTTAGGTGCCTATCTATTTTGTAACAAGCTCAGTGTCACTGCGTGTTTTTATGGTATCCAGTTCTGTAAAGATGTAGTGTCAGACTAGCTTCCTGGGTGATGCTGTAGCAATTGTTAAAATAATGATCTTTTGTAATAATCAAGATAGTTATCTCATGGACAAATGCACCACTTGTGCTCTTCTTAAATTGATGTCATAGAAAAGTATTCAGCATAGAAGAAATTGCCAGAAAATATCAATGAAAATCTGAGCAATACTCTTTTTCTTTTAAACTGAGCAATTCAAATAAGTAGATGAAAATAATTTATCGGTGTGTGAACGCAAAATCTCATGCGTGATATGGAGTTTATTGCAGACACTTAATGCATCTGCCACTCTATAGCTGCATTTTATTTAGCACTGTGGAAGTACAAATGCTTCCCCACTAGTGGAACCACATAGTTTCCAAAAGCTGTCTTCCATTGAGAGGACAATTGTTTTCTATAGAGATGAGAAACAAATACCCATGACCCACGTCACCTTGCCCCAGCAGGCTTTTGCTGCGGCTTCCTCTGTGCAAATACAACAAAGTCTGGCAGCAGTCAATCCTGCCAGCCCACACTGAGCCACCACAGAGTGCGTAGCTATTTACCCTTCCTATTAATCTGTCAGTGTTCTAGTCAAACACGTAAAACAATATGGTGTGTGCATATCTTGACTGGTCATTGCTAAGTTACTGAGGAGCAACATGAATGAGTGGAAAACCATGCAACAAACTATAACACTAGATTTTTAAGGTATGGAATATTGGAGTTCTCAATTGTCAGCATGAAGGAAGCAGCCATGGTGTTTGTAGCATGGTGACAATAATGTGAAAGCCAGAAACTACAGCCAATCTGCTTCTTTCAGCATACAATAAACGGGTCCTGTTTGTTTTGCTCAGATGCAGATTTAATCCCAACTCTTTTATAGGCTCCTTGCTCAGTGCAGTCAGGAAACAATTAGGAAACTTGGGATCCTTCAGTTTACTCCACACAACCAAGGACTGCAGTTACCAGGGACGTGGCAGGGCTACGTTTTAAAGCATCTGGAAGTTGAAATACTTAGAAACCCTGTACAGAAACACAGTCGAAACCAAAAGCTGTATAGTGGATAACCCTGCAGCATCCACTCCAGCACTCCTTACTCAGATAAATTCATCACAGTGGTAGCAATTATTGCCCAGGAGAGAACATTTAAGAACAAGTCAGTACACTCCATCAAGCTGCTGAGCCAAGCACACTGGTTGCCCTTCTCAAAGTAATAATCTTATTTGATGACGCTTCAAGGCTCTGTCAGAGCTGAAAATTCACACTGCCTGATATCTCTTTAATCCGTTTCCTTGCCATGAACAAAAGGAAGAGTGTGTGTATGAGAAAGCAGAAATAGAGGATATAGGTCAAAGGTCAAAATATTCTCAGTGTCAGGAAGACTTCATCTCAATCAGAATAGTCTTTCCACAGTCAGCAAACTCCCCAGAGCCAACGAGAACTGAAAAAAAGCATGAATACAGTCATTACAAAACTAAATGACAAAGTATTAATAATAGTGTTTAACCATCTCCAAAAAGCTTGACTTGCTCTTTGCTTTCTGGTTAAGTTCTACTTTGGCACCGCTGAAAGAGAAGGTAAATCTTGCTTATGTGCCTAAGCATGTATATAAATATACATGTCTGAAGGTATTTGTATATATAAAGCAAATTATGCCAAGCAATTCATAATGAACAAAGGCAAATTAGGGATTCACTGCTGCAACCACTTCCGTGAATTGCTCTATACTTCTAACTAGTCCCATCACCTTCAGTAATACTATTTATATATGAAAGTACACAGATGGATAATCCTGAAAAGTTTTGGCCTCAAGACCCCACACTTGATTAGTATTAGCAGAACTACTTGAGACTCTAAAGAATTCCTGGATCAGGCTACAAACTAGTGATTTACAAAGTGATAAATTGCAATAATTAATTATGTTGTAATTGTCCTATCCTAGCCAACATCCATTTGAATATGAGGTTCATTGTCTGATCAAGTTGACCAAAATAGGACATAGTATACATCTCTTTGGACTTCTGAAAGATGAATGGTCCAGAGATGTCCAAAAAAGTGTCTGGAACAGATCCAAAGGCAAAGAAAATATCTTAATCTCAGTCCATGCTCAAGCAACAACTAGTGAAGCATACAAAAAGCAGATCTACCCCACACAATCAAGCTATCAGTCTCAAATACTTATAGGCATAATATCACCCATCCAGTAAATCACTGCTGGTTATGCTGAACTTATTTAACCTCATTATCCCAAAGGACAGGTAAGCACATCACTATTTCAAGAGGTATCTGAGAATCAGATTCACTGGTAACATAATTAAGGTGCTAAAATCCTTAATTACAGTGCTAAAAGTCCCTGACTGCACATGGCTTTGCTGTTTCTTTAAACTTGCAAGGAAATGCCATTTATTCAGAACCCTACTCTGGTAAAGTCCTCACAGAATGGGAACAGCAATAACTCCCCTGCCCCATCAGCTGCCGCATGCTACGGCCTGGGAGTGATGGTGTTAATACCAGTACACCAAGTCAGAATCAGGTTTTCACAAAATATCCTAAGGCATGTCCCAAACAGAAGATTTTGGTTATGCTTTAGACAAAGATAACAAATTGTTGTTTAACTTAAGGTAATTAACGCAATTGCCAATGCTAAGATAAGCCTATATAACTCATAACAGAAGAGGAACACGTTTGTATACTTGATTGAAACTCCTGAATGGGATACCCTTACTGTGGCAACTAAATTTGCCAAAAGGGGTAAAAAATCATAGAATCAGAGTAGCATGTCTCTGCTCAGCAATTTCAGTGAGGTTTTAAGCAAGGCAAAGCCCATCAAGGTCAACAGAAAGATTCATTGTACTTTGTCTCAACTCCATAATTCAGGTGTATCTAAAGAACAAAAAAACATTTATTCTAGGCATCTTAATATAAGAGATAACTACTCGAAAAGCAAGGATTTTGCATTAGGAACCAATGTTTTGAACTTTAGTACTTGAACTACAGGCTTAATAGAACAAGCCAGACCCCTACAAATTTAAACTGCAGTAGCAGAGTTTTCATTCTAGATTGTTCTTGTGTAAGTATCTTCACAGTGTTTAGATAAAACTGAAAAGCTCCAACCCATCTAAAAAAAAAAAAAAAAAAAGAGAAGAAGAAAAGATCTCCCTTTTTAATGAGACATATTCAAATTGTTTAGGGAACAGAAAAGATGACTTCACTTATTAAAAAGAAAGTAGATCATATTTTCAGTGCCTCCTCCATTGTAGTGGCTCCCAAATCATTCCAATTTGCAGAGAAGTTGTACAGAAGAGCTGAAGATCTCAGGCAAGTAAACTTTGTCTGTTTTGGGGGGACAAGAGATTTCTCCCTGGACAGAGCTTTCCTGGATGCTAATGAGCACCTTTGTTACAATTTTTGAAAGTAAATACCTGCCCCCCAAAGAGCAGTGTTTACCCCAAGAAGTTTTGGGGGCCTTACTCAGAATAACTTTACTGTAATGAGAAATCCTGGGGTCCAGAGATGCTTTCTTCACTGACCTGTAGTCAGTGAAGTCAAGGATCACCTTTATAGATTCCCTTAATCATATTTTGTTACTTTATTTCAACATTAAAGAGGAAGATAAATGGCTTTTTAGACTCTAATCACATTAAACTAGGCAAGAAAGTCTAGACTGTAATACTGCCCCCCCTTGGGCTGGGTGGTACAAACAAGGCTGCTCCTCCATCTTCAGGGCAGGCTCTTCCTTCACAGAGTGTGGGGATTTGGTGGCTGTTTCAGAGACACGCTTCAGAAAGAATAATAGAGTCTTAGCTTCTGCCACATCGCCACAGAGCAGCACTGATACCCTACCGGATTACGAGGCTGATCTTTCCATTTCTCTTTTCATCTCATTTCTCTGTCTCCCAAACTCAGCATCCTTTAAATGCTGGCATTTGTATTCAGTAATATTTCTAGGGCTTTTCTAAACTCCGTAGTCTCAGATGAGTTAAAAAAAACACCATTGTGCACAATTGTGACATGCAGTGTAACTTGAAAACAATGTCTTGCCCCTCTATTTATATATATTTTTTGTGTGTGTCCTTTACAGCTCCCTCTTTGCAAACCACAGGTGTTTGCGGGCATAATGCTCCTGATGCTGTAGAAAAGAGTTTATTGTGAGGAGCCTTTTCTTTGCCACTTGTCCTAAACCTGTTCGCAAAGTGCTACATGCGTTCTACCGATCACCATAAAAATCAAGGAACAAGAAGTCCTCTGTAAGCCTGCCCAGCAGCGCCACTATGACATTGGTTGCGACAGCTTTGTGACCCTGCATTGTTTTCCATTCATTCACAAGCCTTTTTCTTTGCTTTCCCTTTTTTTTTTCCCCTCCGCTCTCTCAGAAAAAAAAAAAAAAAGAAATAAAAGAAAAAAAAAAACAGACTGAAGGCTTTATA
>JAOXNG010000001.1:61476426-61491263 GCA_028566535.1 Scolopax minor | reverse complement strand
GGACACCTCCCACTAGAGCAGGTTGCTCAAAGCCCCATCCAGCCTGGTCTTGAACACTTCCAGGAATGGGGCATCCATGACTTCTCTGGGCAACCTGTTCCAGTGTCTCACCATCCTCACTGTAAAGAATTTCTTCCTAATATCTAATCAAATTGTACCCTCTTATAGTAGAAGCTATTGCCCCTTGTCATATAACTACATGCCCCTGTAAAAAGTCCCCCTCCAGCTTTCTTGTAAGACCCCTTCAGATTCTGAAAGGCCACTGTAAGGTCTTCCTGGAGCCTGGTCCCAGAGCCAGAGAAAGTCCAACTCTCTCAGCCTGTCTTCATAAGAGAAGTGCTCCAGCCCTCTGATGATCTTCATGGCCCTCCTCTGGACCTGCTCCAACAGGTCCATGTCCTTCTTGTGCTGAGGACCTGCAGGGCCTGCTGTTCTGTGTGTTAAAGCTGCAGTACAGCCAGCCTGAATGCTCACAGCCATCATGTTTGAGCATTTGGTTAAAACATCACCTGTGAATCAGATTTTCCCAAAACCATGCTGAGGTTCTTCACCCTTTGGAGTTCATGAAGGCCCATACGGAGTTGCTGTTCTAAGTCAATACTATTAGGATCTTGGGACAAGATCACACTCTTCTTCTTAATAAGCAAATAAACAAAAGCCCTTTGGCAATTCTTTCTGGTCTGTTGAGTTTCTCATTAGCAAATTTTTTGTACTTTACTAACCCTAAATGGAAATTCCAGACAAGGACAAGGGGTGTACAAACAGGAGTTCATGAGAAGCCAAGTTAAACTCTCTCCCTTGCAGAGTTCTCCTCTTTACACATCACTCATCAGGGAGCAGATTCCTCAGATATAAAGCTACCAGCAACATTCATTACAAACAACTGTATTTGGATATTGCTACACATTGCAAAGCCATAACTGAGCAGAGCCAAGCAACTATTTCCAGTTTTAGAAATATCTGCTGTTACATGGAGCCAGTGCAGCTCCGTGCCATACACACAGAGAGGCTGTGGGTTAACAGATGATTTGCCTTCAGCAAATCTGGTGTTACCTCTGTTCCAGTATCACCATAAGTCAAAGAGTAGCACTTAACTCATCCTTCTAAGGTGAAATAAGGGCTACTAACTGAATGCTTGTAAATCTGTAAAGTTATGAAATATTTTCATGAAATAATCTGTATTAAAATGGCATTTTAGTGTACCAACAAATGGAGCCTGTTAAAGCACCACAGAAATTTTTTCCAAGTGGTTAAATCAAAACACCCAGCACATACAACCCATCAAGATGAAGAAAGGTGCTTTCTTGTTAGTTTGTAATCACTGTTGAAGCACTTTTTCACATGATGCCACACTTACATCTCAGAAATGTTAATGAAGTTTTCTATTGACATGCTGAACACAAGCAGTACATGCTTTTAGGTGTCACAGCTAATAGTCCTCGCTGCTTGTGTGAATCAATAAGGGGAAATCAAACTCCTAAAGATGGATATTTTGTTGCCCTGAATATTATTATCCTTATACCTATCATACAGTTAAGAGCAATCCACACAGAAGGAATATGGAATATTTGTGTTCTGGATTTACCTTGCATTTTAAAGAGCATATTTCTAAGCCAATAAAAGGTTACTGCATCAATTACAAAGTAAATTTGGGAGAAATACCGAGAATCACTTCTAGGAAAACTAAAATCAATGGGTGGATAACTAATACCGAGAATCAGAGGTAAAGCACACATCTCATGACAATGTATAAAGCACAACTTCTGCAATCTCCTTTACCAACTTGTTGAGGAAGTGTTTTGTACCTCCAGCGTTAGCTTGCTTTCCTGTTGTTTTCAGAACGAATATTTCAATGAATTCACTGCTTACAATTCAAGATGCAAAGCAACAGGACAAGAAAGCTAAAGAAACATCCTGGTTTAGGCAAACAATGGGCTTCTGTTATTTCTTCACTGCCTTATGCACAGATTCACGAAGGCATTCAGAAGACTCCTTCTACTAGGATGTGATATCCTGAATGCCTTTTCCAGTCTGAGCCTTGGAAGTCTAAACATCAAGACCTACCCTGCACAAAGAGAGCAAAGTTAACATTTCTGTGCACTTGAGAAAAGAAGCCATTCAGGTTGATGAATATCGCTACAGGATATGTTGTTAGCGAGAGTTCCTCACACTTTCTAACTGCACAGGCTGTGTTGATACGATGCGTTTGAATATATACAATATATACAACTTAGCAAACTGTGGCACCTTGAGGAAAACCAGCATTGTGTGGAATTAATATAACATGCATTAGTTAACATAAACACTGACTCATGGGCTAATTTCTCAAACCAGAGATGAGATACTTTGTCGAAGCAATGAAAGAGAGACTTCCTGAGGGAATTGTGTGATTTGGAAATATTTGGACCAATCATGAAAGGACTGTGTGCAGGAGACAGGACTGTGAATTTTCTTACACCCGCTTTCCAGTCAGAGGCTGCATACAAGTGCTGAGTTTTCTTGCATGGATAAAGCCTGGGATGAACAATGTATTTCGGCCTACACATTTGAGAATTTCCATATAATACTGATTTTCTTTACTCATTCAACCACCTCTTGTCCAGGCTTTTATTTTGACTTAGAAAGAAATGGGAACACTACCAGCATCTAGCCTGCAAGATGCCCAGAAATCCACTAGCCAAATTGTGTCATTATTCCTACTTAAGTAAACCTATCTAAGGAAAATAACATTAGCCTGACTGACCATGTTTCAATATTTACGTGAATTAACTACTAAGTGGAAAACTGCAGAAAAACTAACCGAAGCAGGGCAATGAATACAGAGGAATTCTCTTGAAAGTCATGTTTTCTGTAACAGTTGAGAAGACGAAAGCTCTCTTAGGTCTGTATTGTACATTAAACCATACAGGGCTGGGGAATGGGGAGGGCTGCAGAATGACTCTGCAGACTCCAGTCACCTGTGTGCAGTATGGAGAGACTGAACCTTAAAAGGCCAAGTGGGAGAGAGCACTTAAGCCAAGCTCTGCTAGAGGGCAATACAAAATAAGAGCATGTCTTTCCACAGTGCCTAGAGCAGCAGCCGAAGGACACTAATCTCCAGTACTAACGGTCAGAATTTAAGTACACTCAAAGTATTTTCAAAAATCCATGACAATATTCTTGACCTGACATCATGGCTCCCAGGCAGCCCTGTACAGCAGCAAATACACTGAATAAGACCCACACTGATGCTGGCAAGTTGTTGAAAAAGTGCTAAAAAGAAACTTTTAACGTGTTAGACAAGGAGCTTGGATACTACATTGAAATATTTTAATACAACCTGCCATGACCTTTAAGCCACCTGCTTAGCGTATATGTCTTGTACTCAAAAGTCTTATTCTCTTCTTGGGCAGTACTATGTTTCTGGCAGTAACAGCAATTTCTAGGCTTTCTGTGCCAAACTGAAAATGCAGGCAGCTTCCTACAAATCATGTAACACAATCAAACCACATCAAAGCATATCTGAGGTGCCAGTACCACTTTTACCTTAAGAACAACCTAGAAGAGTAGTAGTACCTAGAAAATAACAACAGTGATATTTAAAATAAAAGTCTAGCAACACAGTCAGATCTCAAAAAGGCATTCAAACTTGTGGTTTCAAAACAGCAAGCTTGCTTCCTCATGCAGCTGAGATGTTAATGACAACCAAGAGGTACTGCAATAACAGGAACAGAGAGGCTTACATTTAGCCAAGAGGTTAATTCTGGAGAAGAGGAAAAATCAGTTTGATCTTTTTTTAATCCAAAGCTACAACTCTGTCCCTTGTAAACCACACTATTTCTCCTAAGTTTTGAACACAGAAGTCTGGATTCAGCCAGAGTGGCCAGGTATAACCCCAGGAATACCCAGCACTGCCTGGTAGAGAATGGGTGCTCCCAAAGACACAAGGTTGTATGTGTACACTACAACGCTATGTCCTTTATGGCACTGCACTCAGGGCCCACCAAGTGCTGCTTTCCTCAAACTTACTTAAAATTTAGCATAGACGTTAGCTCCAAAAATCCAGAGATCTTTTTTTGATTGAACAATTCAAAGTGAAGTAATTCCATTAAATTTTCTGGAGCAATTGAACAATTTTCATATAAAACACAGCATTTTTGCACGATATAACTTTGATTTTGTAGAACCTGACTATTTGCTTGAGGAACCATCTTGTCAGAAAGTTCCCCATTGGTCTTGTAATCAATTTTCTAATTCACTGCTTCAACCATAAGGCATCACCGAATTCCCATAACTAGGAGGGATCTTTTGAGATCACCTGGTACAACCACTTGCTCAAGCAGGGACCACAGGAGCAGATTGCCCAGGACAGTGTCCAGTCAAGATTTAGGCATCTCTACAAACAGAGACTGTCTCTGGGCAGCTCTCACCACAAAACAAAAAAGAAATTGCTTTCTTGTGTTCAGACAGAATTTTATGTGTTTCGGCTTGTACCCATTGCCTGTTGTCCTGTCACCAGCATCAGCAGGATATCCTGCTGATAGCACCAGCTATCAAACAGGAATTATCCCATATTTCCTCTGGGAAATGTATAGACTTGCTCACATTTACTAGGAGTTTTACTGTTTATACTAAATTCATACCCAGGGCCCCATTTAACATCAAGTCTCATCAGACAATCTCTGAAAAAAAGGACAACTTCTGGTCCAAACAAATTTTCATTACTTAAATCAGAATACCTTAAAAAAGATCAAATACTGAAAGGATAAACAGAAACAAATGCAGGTAACATCAGTAAGTTTTCTTAGTTGCACAGGCCAGATGAATACAGGTTGTCATGCATATGAATTATCTAATGATTGTTTGCTCTGAGCTAGTATTTCAACAAAGAAAAAGTATGAGCAGACCTGGAAAAAGAAGCATTAGCAGCAAAAGTGTAACTGGGGACAGACAAACCATTTGTCACAACCAGCATCACTGTATAAAATGAAGGGGACGTAGGGTGTTTTTTAAAAGGAGCCTAGATACAGCAAATAGGAATGCTGCAGAGGATAAAGTGAAAATAACAAGCAAAATCAGGATGTTGAAATATGGGGAAAGTTGCAGAAGTGACTCCAAGATAATGGTGATAATCTCCATGTCACGCAAAAGGAAGACCTAGGCAGGTACACTGGGTAGGGCAGACACTCAAGGATATATAGAAATTTAATTAACCTGCAGGTGGGGGCCTGGGTGAAAGTTTCTGCAGCATGGACCAGAAAGAGCAGCCTATCTTCATGAGACATAATAGAGAAGGAAGAAATGGATTTAGATATAGGTGAAAGCTAAATGAATGATAAAGCAAAGCTTAAAGAGAGGCTTCCACAGAACGTTTCGTTAAACTCTAGTTTCACTAGACTCTTTCATTTCACTCTAGTCATGGTGAATAAGACTTCCTTGTAAGAAGAGTTGCTTACCTCTGGATCTAAGTAGAGGCAATCCGGCTGTGATAATGCAGTATGTATGGGAGAAAGTTTCCCTTGAATTTGTTTCACTTTTCACCAGAGTAAAAGAAAGCCTCTCTTATTTTGGTCACGGCAATTACATGCATTTGCAAGAAGCTCTCCTTATTCTCAAAACTGTTGTTTCCATCCCTCCGGTGTTATTTCTTGAAAGTTTATTGTTTGTAAGGTACAAATATCTATAAAATAAATAATAAATTAATGAAATGGAACAACATTTCATTTTATCCGACCACCACCGGACACAAACATTGTGTTATATTCTCATTTGCACTCAAAGGATCCATCCGTAAGAAACAGATAAAGTACATAATGCCAAAGGCCTTCTCTTAACAGTTTAGTTTCTAATAAATTAAGAACTGGAAAGATTGTCCATTTACAAGTTGAACTGCAGTTCCCTGCTGTCACCTTCTTATTGACTACTCTGTGGCCTAGGATTCACTATAATTAATTTTAGGGGGAAAAGATCATTATTAAGTTTATGTATGTGACAGTTCAAATTGCACTGGCATATAGAGAGGGGAGCCCAGAATTTACTCCTCTTTTTGCAAAATTACCTAAGGTTGGTCAGCAGAAAGCAGAGCTCCTTGGTGTCCCTGAGAAGCGCGGATCTAATACCTCAGTGCAGCCTCTGCTCAGATTGGAGCCATGAGCGTGCACAGACGGAAGGACATGAAACTCTTCTATCAGCACAGGTAAATAAAAATATCTGGACTGAGTTTAGTGATGAGGAAAAAATGACTTTGAAAGACGTTGAGCCGGATAATTAGGTGGTAATGAATGCGGAGCTGCACTTGGCATTCCAGTCCAGCACACTGGGGGCGAGTGTGGGTGAGGGTCTCTGCTGCTCCTGCCATGCATCACTGAGGCCGATCACTGCATGGCCTCGAGTTGATTATCGCTGCTTTCCGAGTGGTTGTCAAAACATGTAAACTGCCAGCAGGAGACACACTTTTAATAAAACTGCCTAGTCTCCAGTGATATTTTTCAGTTATGAAAAGAGCCTCCTTTCATAGAACATGTGCATGTGAGCGGGAGAGCATGTAAAACACTGCAGCAGCGTTCCCAGAGAAGAGCATTTTCATTACAAGTAGGCAAATTGGATGTTTGTGCAGACCAATGTTCTCCGTGCTGTCTGTTACATGACAATGAGATGATTTATTGTGAACTGACAAATACACTGTATTTGCAACGTGAGTACCCTGAAGGTTCATACTGTCAGTCAGTGCCTCGATTTTTTCAATTCACGTGTCTTAACTCATAATTTTGAGTGAGAACAGACAAGTTCTATCCAGTATCACTCATCTGTGTGCTTATCCACACATGTGTATGAGAATAGATGGATAACACAATACTAAGGTTTTAGATGCATCAAAACATCATTAGCACTCAGTATATGCCAGAACTTTGTGGATTCATTCAATAGTGTATCCTGTCTTTCTCCAAGAGAAGAGAGGTGGAGATGGAGCCCTGCTGACCCACACCACCTGTGAAAGTAATCTCTGAAGATGTAGAGTTGATACAAGCATGTCTTGTGTGTCCTATGTCCCATTTCAAAATGAAAAACAGTAATTTCCCTGATATTTAGGACCCAACATTTCAAAGCTGCTCTAAAAATCATAGTCTGAAGCGGGGAGGGGAACAAGAACTAAAGAGATGCTATGGATGCAATAGACACGAGAAGAGGATGAGGGCTGTCTTCTTCAATCATAAAGTACCACCAATCCCTCCATTTGCAAAGAAGGAATATAGATGCAGGTGAGCACACAGGTAAAATTACAATTAGAGGTCTAAATTTTGACACAATGAGCTCTTAAGCCCCTTGAAATACAGCACTTCAGTTCAAGAGCTTTGCATAAGGAGTGTAGGTTATAGTGACATAGTCACTATACTATAGTGATATAGTATAGATGCTCATTTCATCATGGGAGAAGAACAGAACCAGAATAGAAAATAAAAGCAAATACTGAACTTCACCAATAAATAGCTCTTTTCTACTTCATGGTACATTCTGTTAAAAGCATCATCTAGACAGCTAAATATATAGGTGTTATCTTGTTACTGCAGTCTATTAACATAGCTTTTGTGTTTATGTTCTTCTGCCTCCCATGGTCACAGACTCAATAACAGTGCCAATACTTCATTAACTAATCTTCTTTTCATTTTTAATTCTCCAATAAATGTTATTTGAAAACAGATTTTCCATTAAATTGATCAACACTAGTGGGAAAAATAATAGTAGCCTTTTCAGGAAGAACAAAGTAAAAATGGAAAACATGACTCCACACAGCACATCTTTCCAAATACAAGTCAATTAATTTATTTGCATTTGCAGGATTTGTCTTTTGGCCCAATTTATCTAGTGTTCAATTTCAGACAGTGTCTTTGCCTCTTCTTCCATTAACTTGTTTTTCCTACCACTTTACTCTTCCTTTGTTCATCATTATTCTTTGAAGTTTCTTCCACCTATCCTTTATATGCTCATTGTATGGGCTTTTTTTCTTCCCTGCATTGTTACACATGTCATAGAACTAGCAAAAGCCCATTTAATTTTTCTTTGCTATAGGAGAGATTTAAAATCATGTAGACAAGTAAGCTGACAGCAAAGGAACCCTTTAAATAAAGGGGAAGGTTTCCTCTACAGTAGTGCTGCCAAAAAGGAAGACAAAAGGGGAATATTCATAATTATCCATACCTCCTCTTTTGTTCTTAGTACCAGAAATAAACTTTCTCAATCTCTGTTGCCAAAGAGGGCAAGCGCTACCTTCTCTTTGCATCTCAGAACAAACACTCGAAACAAAGCTGGCAATAGGTATACCTACACTAGTCTTGTCTTCATAAACAGTTGCTTGGCATTTAAATCCAGCATTTTCTAAGCACTATAGGCTTCTTCATTTGCTTTTTTTTTGCTGCCCATGACAGTGCCTTGAGCAACTTTATGCCAGAGTGCCCTATGATTAATAACCCTTCACAAGCAGACTAAGTTAAGTTCTGGGCTTGATTCCTCTGCTGATGGAAATGTTTGTAAACATAGTAGAGGAAAAAAAAATCACATTATGTTGTCATGAGTAGCTAGAGAGCAGGGAAGTCGAACACAGAAACAGCCAGGAGCCAGGCAAGCACATATTGCAATGGCTTCCTCTCTTTGCTCAGCCAATTGACAGCAGCAAAAAAAGACTCAAGCTATTTTTCAGTGCTTTCCTTCATGGAAAAATATAAATGTTAATCAGGAGGTTGATAGACAAATCAATAGACAATGCCTATCAGAGCCCTAATTAGTATACATAACACAGTAATTCTCTCTTCATAAGAGATGCTCCTTACCACATTGTTTGGGGAATCATGCAGCAAAGAGATTCAATAGGTATTTTCAATCTTCTTTCAGTCAGAAGGATCTCTAATTTAACCTCTAACTTTCCTAATGTCTGTAGTTTTATCAGCCAGAGTCCTGCCTCTGACAACACACTGGTTTTGCACAGAGGTCTTCTGGTACCCACTGGGACAGCATCCACAGGAGTGGTGCCAGTGGTCACCCACACTACCCTCACCTTCCTTGGCTGCAGAATTATGTTTCTCACAAGCTGACCCCCAGCTACCTCAACTTTTGTACTTTTCCACCCACTTTTCACTTCCTGTGACAACTGTGCAGGCTCTGCAATCTTCTTTAGGCTCTGACACTGAGATCTCTCTTTCTGTCTCAGCCTTTCTTTTTTTCTCGATGTCATGACTGCAAATCCAACACAGCCATGTTTCAGGGAAGATCTGACCCTTTAATATAAAATTCATACTGGAGACAGTAATTTCTGTGGACTGGCAAAAACTGAGATTATTTCTGATCTGTTCAATGGTCTGAGGCGTTCAGTGAGGCTGCAGTGAGGACCTGACCCTCAGAAAATGACTTGTCTTCCACAAAGATGAAAGATTTAACCTCAGCTCACTCAAAAATGCTTCATCTTTTATTTGGGCTTCTGTTATAGATTTAGGGCAACACTCCTCAATTCAGTTTCAATGCCTAGCCTACTCTGACAGATTTAAGTGAAACTACTAAGACATGTCAGAATACAGAGCTAACTACTGCCTACAGAAATAATAAGACCTTTGCTAAAGTCCACTTTTACAGGCACACACTGCTTGAAAGCACAAAATGGTGCACTATTTAATGCTTCCCATATTTCTGGAGAATTTCACCACTGACAGAGCAGTTAATCGTGGGGTTTTTTTCTTAACCATTCTTATTCCTGGAGTTTGGGTAAGTCATTGTGTCTGCAGCAGCTCTGTTTTAGTCAACCTGCTTCCTAATGGTTGGGCACAGTCTTTGTAATACCTACATTTTTCCAACAAAGTGCCTGCTAAAAAAAGGAATCTAGAACACCAGAACATCCCTGTGTCATCCTCTCTTACCATAGTGGGCACTCTGAACTAGAGCCCATCCTCTTCTACATACAGTTCTTAAACCAGAGAGGTTTAGGAACCAGGAACATCAACATCAGCTTAAAGTTTAGTGATTAACAATGAGGTTGACTCTACCCTGCAGTCAGGTCACCATGGAGTTTGCTGGCTCAAAATGCAATGCGAACTCCAAAGTTCACACAGAAACTTAATAAATAATCATTATTTTTTCTCATTTTGAGACCATGCTGCTACAGCTAGGTGCTGGCTACAGTAGTAGCCATGGCTGCTAGCTCAGCTGTGCATCCAGAGGAGCGTTCATACCATTTCATCACATTAAACACGTACATACACACTAAACATCCTACATGCAAGGCTTCTAATCCACCCATTTATTAAATTTCTACCTCTAATCTTTTAGGGAAAAAAAATATCCTAAAAGGGTTTCAAAAAAAGCTTTGTTACTTTGTTAAATGCCCTGTTCCCTTTCCGCTGGGTCTTTATTGCAAAACAGTGGAATTCATAGAATTGAATTCTTCAATTAAAAGCTGTATAATAACACATATACTGCTGAAGGTGATTCAATTTAGGTGTTTCTTGACTCTTACACATTTTTTCATGATGTTAATGTTCTCAGAATAATTTGATGTGGTATTTTAAAACCGTTTACATAAAATTAAGAAGTATAAATCCCAGAGGAAGAGGCACAATTACCTGGGGAGCTATACCATCTTCAAGATGGTATCATGTACAATTTCTCCAATAAAATTTTACGGGCAAAATGCTGAAGGTGAGACAGCACAAAGCAGAAAGCTTCTTTTCATTACTGTCTCATGTCAGTCTGAGAGCAGAACTCCACAAAGTTTGTTCACCATGTCATGAGTTGGAAGTCACAAAACCTAACCCCAATCCAATGCATACAGTGCCTCTTTCCCATGTCCTTCCTCTGTCTCTCTAGTCCTTCCACCTTCCCCAGCTGGTCTCCTGCACTGTCTCTTCTCACCTGTGTCCCTGGGGCTGAGGGCAGGTATCAAACTGGCCTAACCCAGCATCACAGCACCTTTGGAAAAGACCTTGCAGAAATGTCACTTAGCCACAGACGTAAAGGCAGCAAGAAAGCAAAGGACGCAACTTCTGGTCTAGAAGCTTTTGGTCCCATTTTGCTCCCACTCAAGTTAATCAGGGTCAAACCAGAGGACATCAGTGGCTAACACACCAGGCTCTGGCATGTTCAAGTAACAGAAATAGTACCAAGATACAGAAAAATATTTATTTATCCCCATTTGCCTTTTAAACAGGACTCGTCAGACAATTTCATACAGTCTTGTTCCAACATGTACTGATATGCTACCAATGCTGTGTTTGATTTTCCTTGGGCTTTTCATGTTAGCCAGTGCCACGTACTTCTAAGTGTTCTCAGTTCCCTCTTGCTGGTACACATAGTTTCATCAGCTCAGATTATAAATACAAATGTGATATATAATATTCTTACTGCTTTCTAATTTTAAGTCGCATTATACTTTACAGTAAGGGTCATAACCTACACTCTTCAGGCTCTACCCAGTCCCAGCATCCAAAGGGTGGCATGCAAGTGAATACAGAATTGAGGATACAACTTTTCCCTAACTACTTAAGAACTCAAAAAATCAGCCAAGATAAGCCAGCCTTATTTTACATTCTGCTTGCAAACAATAAATTATTCCCTTTTCAAAAAGTTACTCTTCACAAGAATAAGCACCATCATCTGGGCTTTAGTAACAGTACAATGTTCTGGTAAATTAGGTACACATGAAAAGTCACATAGCACTTCCTTAATAAATTTTTAGTGAATTTCAATGAAGGTATCAAAAGTATAATCACAGGGTCTGCAGCTGATAAGATTTGTAGTTCACTTAGAAAATTCACTCATCTTTTCATGTATGTTAATTACTAAAATACTGAGAATAAAGATGTGTCTAACAATGTTTTGCTAATGATCTAGAATTATGGGTTTTTTCTATACTGTTTCAATCTGCAATTTTTAATTCTGCACGAAATACGTATGCAGATAGTTCTATATACCTTTTATTTTAAAAAAAAATAAAAATTAAGATATTTGAAATAACTTCATTCTAGACAATTTCTCTGGATAAGAGTATGGAAAACAAACACATTTCTTCTAAACAATGGACTACCACACTTATATCTAATCCTACTTTTGTCTCCGCCAACATAAATCAGGACAATAACTAAAGCCAATAGGATGACATGGGGTCAAACCAGTTTGAAATCTGAATGAAGACCACACACTTTTTGTCCTTTAGAAACACTCATACCATTTTGCTGTTGCTTCTTCTAACTAGACTTAGTTTTATGTTGGTATGTAAAAACCAGAAAGCAAACAGACATTCATGGATTTAAATTGAAATGAAACAAAAAAAATTCAACTAAATGCTTCTCTCCAAGGGTAAGTTAGACAAGTTATAAGCTTTCTAATGTCATTTCCTTTAACGATATAGAGGATTATTAAAATAGTGGATTTGATTTATTCTTCAGATCAAAATTTGCTGTTATAAAAATTCCTGATCTGTTTATTTTTCACTGCATGGAAAGCCTAGAGAGCTTTCTCAGCTTGACCAAGGCATCAGGGAACAGTTCCTTCAGTCTCTGGCAGCAAAACAAGATAGTCATTGGCTCAATAGAGAAGAAACACTATATGAAAGTTCACTGAACTCAAGGAACCAGTGGTGGTTTGGACCTGGGATTGGTGAAAAAAGGAAAAGAGCGACTCCAGCGATAGCTTATCATCCAGAAAGGCAACAGACTCACTAAGCAGGGAAAGCAGCTCTCCGTTATGCACTCATTGACACCTAAGAATCACTTAGTAATCAATAATGGGTAATACTGTATTTTAAGGTCACAAGACAATGCATTAAATAGTGCATAATTAAATGTATTTGATGTGTTTTAACATATGTTTTGCTGCGATAGCATTATCTATTTTTTTTCTTTCTTTTCCCTTTGATGTTTAAATTCAGGTAAAAAATGCTAATGAAAAACATTCAGTCATAGAGCAATGTGTTTCCCTGTTTCATTTGAACTGCCATGGAAATCTTTATTTAGATTTTTTCCCTGTTACATTTTCTGAATTTTTTTTCCAATTAGCTGCTGTTTCAATTTTTTCCCTTTTTTTTTTAAATATTGGAGCTCATATCTCACTCTGGAACACAGATTCCTTCTGCAGCCTCAGATGAGAGTTTATCACACCCTTCAACTTCTTGTAGCTAATTTTAAACAGTAGCTTTGTCCTCTTCAGTTTGAGATAAAAATCTTTAAAATCAAAGGCTGCTAGTTTGGAGAGCCTACATTTGAAGTGCATTGAAGTCTTTGGTTTTCCTTTCATTTCTGTGGGCCTCGGATCAGCCTGTACAGTCCTCTTTGTTCATTTATAACCACAAAGGAGATTCTCTTTCATTTATCAGAACTGTAGCCATTTGGATTAAAAAAAAAAAAAAAAAAAAGGAATTTTTTTATAAGTGATGGAACGGAGTTACAGTTATTTAACAATCTTATAAGCTAAAGGCTCATTACATGTCTCCTTTTAGACCCCTGCTAAGGATCTGAGCAGGACTAGCCTACGCACAGAGACCAGGCTGGTCTAACCAAGCTGAACCCCTGTCTGCAGAAGACCCAGACTCATTAGACCGTGTCGTCAGAGTGAAGCCAAGCACGAGCCCGAGGTGTCTTGCCAAAGCTGGTGGGGTAAATGAGGAGCCGGGCTTGGCCCCACGCGCCTGTGCTGGAATCTGAGCTGTCACCACCACATGGAGCCGGGATTGACTTATTAAGAGTTTGACGAGAGGCACTTGGTATTCTGCGAGGAAGGCGGCCTTTGCGTGTGCGTTGGGAATGAAGGAGTTATGGCGTTTCTATGGGTCCTGTGAGCCTTTTATTTCATTCAGCTCTCCGCTGCTGCACAGCGTGAACTGACTGAGCCCCAGAAGAGGTTAACGAGCACAACAGCCATCATTTGTGAGGAGTGGGAAAGAGCCATGTGCTGCACCAGCTTCTTTTCAAGGCTCCTGATTTCTTTTTGTCTTCACACTGGCACAAGGGCAAGCACCCAGCATAGCTTGTCTTGAGGAGCTTGGCAGCACTCTCCTCTCCTGGCAAACCTGATGGAGCCAAATAAAGTAATCTGTGCATTGTCTGTTCCTTCGCCTGTGTGACTTTTAAGTTGGGTAAAAAAGGAGCTGGGGGGATAAGACTTTTGGATGTGGGGCCCTGTTACCATTCATACTATAAGCATCTTGCTTGGGACAAACTAACTGAAATTGTCTATTGAAATACCACCTATTAAGCAGAAATTATTTTTTGAGACAGCTCGCTCTCCCCCCATCTTCCTCCCTTCTTTTCTGAAGCCATCATTGCATAGATTTATTCTATTCAGCCCTCACATTAGCAGATGTGAATGAGGGAATCTGACTGAGCCTGTCAAGGCAAAGAAAGCCATGAAAGAAGGGAGAGAAGAAACATTACACAACTATAATGGCAGACACAATGGAAATATGCTGGCGTGAAAACAATTAATGCAATCGGTGCTCTAAGTTCACGGCTTACCCTGAAACCAAGCAGCCCCTGGAACATGAAGCTCATCGCAATGTAGGAACAAACCCTGAGCCACTGAGGAAAGCACAAGTAAAAAGGCTTTGCTGCGCATACAAAGTGGCTCAGGGAAGGGGCTTTAGCAAATGACTTTTCTGCCATAAGCTGCTACAGCGATTGCCACATGCCAGAGCCCTACTCAAGGACCAGAAGGCGGCCAAAGTAACTTACCACAAGGTTTCAGCCCGTTAACATGTGTGAGCCCTTGCCACCACACCACAGAGCACGAGAGCTGGCCTGAGCTGCTTTCCTCACCTCTGCCTGTCCAAGGATCCAAAGTCTTTCCCTTCCCAATGGAACAAAATGCCGAAATCCTGAAAAAAT
>JAOXNG010000001.1:61449037-61459748 GCA_028566535.1 Scolopax minor | reverse complement strand
TTAAAAAAAAAAAAAAAAAAAAAAAAAAAAGAGCCATTCCTTCCGCCAGCCCAGATTGTACATTGTATGCAAAACCAAAGCTAAAAGGCCTTGACCTCAGAAAAGAGAACTGGCACTTCTCAGGGCCAAACATGTGCCCTCAGCATGTACATAGCAACCCCTGGCTGCTATCTTGTCTGTATAAACAAGAAATTATTTATTTTCCTCATCATATAGCAGAAAGGAACAGGATCTGATGAGCATGCAGGAAACATCTTGCCCTGCCATCTCCTACCAGCAATTTTGCAGTACTCAGAGCATATAACAACATGAATTTGTGTGGTTTATGCGTATCACCACTGAGTTCTTTAGGAAAATAATACGGAGTTCAAGATAATAGGTTACAACTGCATCAAATGCTACATTTGTGGTCTAAAAGTGAAGTCAGTGTCTAGTCAGTCATATAAATAAAAATCTAGGAGAAAGCACTATGTTTACAGCCACTGCAGACTCTTCAGAAATGTAACCTAGCTTCAAAGCACAACTTTGTATCAAGGCACCCTTACGGAGTGCCTTCAAATGACTGAGAAATGGGAATGTCAGTGGCTCAAAGCAAAGCTGGAAACCTGGAGGCAGACAAATTATTAGATATTTTAGACATGAGAGAAGCTGCCCTTACAAGTCAGACCAGAGCAGCAGCACTAGAAAAGATATGAACAACTGAGCAGAAACAGTCTTGATTCTGGCAAATCAAAATGTCTGTCTGCTCATCCCTCCTAGTCATATGCAAGTAATATAGCTGAGTTAATCTTCCTCTGCTTATATCCAGGAAATCAGTCAAAATGATATAACAAAAATAGAAGAAAAAAAAGAAAGAAAAAAAATCCCCTTTTATCCAGCCAACCAAAGCTGGAAGATGGTCTTTTGGCCTCCTGAGATAAAGACAGTAGTATTTCTCCCAGGACCACATTCAGGGGACCCATCCTTACGTTATTAGGGCTGATAAGCCAACTTCCAGAGATCCTTTGCTCTGCCTGAGATCAGTTGGACAAATGTAACGATAACAAACACAGCAGTTACTCCAGTCCCCTATCCATGCCCACCTAAAAGAAGAAAATATCTACTATCACCACAGTTCAGTGTCCTTGGTTTTGTACTGACAACAGTTTCAGAGAAAGGGATAAATGAACAGAGCCCCATCAGGATATCCTGTCATTCAGTTAGGAAGGGTTTATTCAGCTTTGCAGTGAAAACTTTCAGCAAAGACCCTGCATTTTGGATTTTTTCATGCCTGCAGCCAAGCTTCTCATGCCGAATATTTCACTCATTTTCTTTCAGAAGGACAAGAGTCTTGTTAAGCTTTTTGCCTAAGGATGCAGAAGAAGTAGCAGCCCTAACAAACGATCTGTTTACATCAGAATTTTAGTTCTTCTGTCTGGAGGGCTCTGAAGGAAAAAAAAGTAAAATTTTTCACAATGGAAAAAAATCCAGTTGCTTTATGTTTTTTGGCTTTTTTGGCTGCAGTGAAGCTGTGTTTGGCATCACAAGTCCCAGATGAGGTAAGAAGTGGCTTTTTAATTCAATTAATGAATTATTGTGTGTCTGTATTGCACTATGAAGTCAGGGGCTGTTTCATTATTACAGAGAGACTAGTTATCAGATACTGCATCTGATAGAAGAAAAAATTTTAAGAGTCACCAATGCTGCATGACATTGAATTATAAACCAAGACCCATGTAATTCAGTCCTCTGAAATAACAGAAATGCATCTGTTTATTCCACATGCAAATTTGGCTCAAGTGATGTTTCATGAGTATCCTGAAAAATATCCCTAAAAAACGCAAATATGGCAAAAGGCTGTAGCTGACTCACTCATGAAAAGCAACAAAAGAAAACCACTGGATTTTTGATAAGTCAAGAGATGAAAGCAAAAAATTTTCCATAGTGAAAATTATCCACTCTGCTAACCATAAGGAGGAAAAGATATTTCAGATAGCAGGGGGAAAAAATCTAAGGAATTGAACTACTGGAAATAATTGTACAAAGTTATACATTGTAGACTTTTGGGGACAAGATGCATTTGTCATGTACAAATCTCATGAATCTGTGGAATTTCACAAAATCTGTTTTCACCACCCTCATAGAGAGGCAGAAAATACTGGGCTGAAAATCTGAACCAGGAGTTCAACAGCAAGACATGAACTCATTTAAACTGTCTCACAACAGGGGATTTAAATTACTGAATTCTGGACAAAAAAACACTTATGGAAGAAGAAACAAAAGGACCAGGAGGGGAAAAAAAAAAAAAAGAGGGAAACTACTCATTTTTGTTTTAAATGGAAAAACACTTTGAAAGTACAAACATGTATCGGGAAAGGTGTTATCTTATTCTGTTTTTAGAACAGCTAACAAATCACCTTTCTTCCATTTTCTATAATAGCAAAAAGGGAAAATGAGGAAGTGGGAGAAAGTGAAAATAACTCCACAAAAAAAAAAAAATTTTTAGCTGTTGATAGGGAAAGGATATAACTTATTTTTATTTAGATTTTACCTTTTCAAAAACTCTTTGAATTTTCTTGTACCAAAAATTAAATGTTGTGGAGTGCCATTTTATGACAACTTCTGTAGTGAGATCATTCCAGCCACTCCTGAAGCTTAATATCCTACAAGCCCAGTAGTTTCTCCGGACTCTTAATGGATTACTCTGAGCACCTGCAAGGACAGGACTTCAGTAGCACACTTGGTTAAAGACACAGAAAAACCAGCAAACTCTCTGAGTTTGTGATTCTTCAGCATTAACAGTACTGATTTGACTGGGTGGGAACACTCATAGGAGTTACGGTGCCCGAACTGCATGTTTGTGCTGTGCTGGTTCTTGCTCTGGTGCCTGAGTCATCTCTCATTAAGGATGGGCCATTATGGTGGCTGTGCTGGTGCGGAGTGCCGGGTGTTTGAAAGGCTTGAAGCATACAAGCCCCTTTGTATTGGTGCTTCATGAGATGATTTTGGATGGGAAGCAAGGTGTAGAGGTACTCTGGTTTGAGTTTGTGGTAGCCACCTTAGACCTGAAACCCAAAAAGCCGGGTCAGTCCAGTGCTCCACCAGCACTGGGCTCTGCTGGGAGGGCGGGGAGTCTGCTGGGTCTGCTCGGTAGGGCACTGCTCACCACAGCTTTGCCAAGTGTCTGAGCGAGCTGTATCCAAATTATACCCACATCTGGAAAAAGGTCTCCTTTTTATTGCAGAAACATCTGCAATTCATCCACACAATAGTAAGAGCTTTCACTACTGAAATATAACTACTGTACCTGAACACTGCCCAAATCAGATTTTGATAGTACATTTGGAAAGACTGAAATTGAACACTAAATAGATGTTGAAGTATACTTATAAACTGGGTGATCACTAACAAGCAGAGTCCCTCAGAGCCCATGCAATTCAATCTCCTTATCAGTGTCTGCAATACATCCTCACAGTCTTCACTACTGAAACATGCTGCTATCACAAACACTGAAGGAAGAATAGCTAACAAGGGGAGAAACCACTGGGGTGAGGGCTTCATCCAAGACTACCAGGCTGTGGTACATGTACGAATCCTGCCCAAAGTGACAGTTTACTCGCCCAGGCCAGCTTCTACAATGAGGCTTGAAGAATCCCACATGTGCCCAGGAGGTCCAATGTTACCTGGACAGCACAGGGTTCCACATGCATGCACATATGTTGTTTAGGAATGCCTGGACAGAAAAATTGGAGCACATCCATTGAGAAACATACAATAGCACTGCAACAGGCTCCATCCATAGAAGTGATGGCTTAGAATACACCCTAGATAGCAAATGACCTGAAGCTTCTGCTGTGATGCTGCTGCACAAAGGGTAATGGTGAATTTGCTGAGGTGGGGGACCTTACAGGAGGAGTGCACAAGTCCCATTCGTGTGCACAGGAATTGCCTAGACAGGCTGTGTCTGACACTCACCATCCAGGAGGGCTATTGCCAAACTGGGTACACTTCAGAGGAAAGCTGGGGAACCAGAGTCATAGCAGGAAAATCAATAAATGCTATTTATTTAGGTGCACAAAGAAAATGTACTTTGATCTCAGACTGTAAGTATTCATAGGAAGGGAGTAGTAGAACGAGTAGCAGAATGGCTTCCTACCTATTGTGCAAACTCCAGAGGAGCAATGGCTGGAGACTGAAGCAAAACCATCACAGACAAATTACAACAGAAACAACATACCACAGGTTGTTTCTCCACAACTGACTATTTCCAAATCAAATGAATGCTTTCTAAAAGATTTTCTTGTTCAAACTAAATTTCATGCAAGAAGCTCCATTATCCTGTATTATGCTCCTCTGGTATAATTGTCCTTCTGCCTTTATAATCTGGGAAACTATTTTAAAAGTCCATAGACAACTATTTACAAAATATTTTCAAATGGATGATACTGCTAGAGCTGGCCCCTACGTACTTACACACATGCACATGCACACACACAGTAGGCAGGTACAGTTTTTCAAGACAAACATTATTTCCTCAAGTTGGCCTGGCAATGATTCAGACATTGCCTTAATTGACTATTCAACTGCTTAATTGAAATCCCATTCAGAGAGTTCACATCAATTCTACTGTGCCAGACAGGAAGTCTGTTGTGGTCAATATTGCTCAAGTGAGTAAAGACCACCTAAATGGGTCCGTACTTAGAGAACAGTGGATAAATAATTATCTTGGAATAGAGAATGGAGCACTTCAGAGTGTTTCCTCTCCAAGAACTATTTCATTTATTACTTTTTTTGGTTTTTAAAGATCATAGTTTGCATTAGATTCTCACCATTTGTGAATTATGAACTTACTTCTATAGATATTCACCAGGAAGAAAGAATATGAAGCCAACATTAGATGGGGTTCAGCAAAGACTTTTTGCTTTAAAATAGGTCAACTGTTTTAATAGTAGGAAGCAGGCACTATTTTTGATATACACTTGCAAATCTATGAATTCTATAACCACAAAATACAATGCCACCACTGTGACAATACCCTAAGCCTTTTCTTCTTTTTGTTACCTTCTCAAGCCATTTGTTAGATTTGCATTCTTGAAGCTGGAACCTCCGCAGGTTCCTTGGCATTTGAGCTAGAGGACTACAGCCAGGTTTCCTGAGGTGGGGTGGCTCTTTCTGTGTCTTTCTCTAGGTGAAAACAGACTTTTCTCTTGGCTGTGCTTCTCAGTGTGCATTTGTGGGGTCAGATCCATCACTTCTCCCAGATTTCAATGCAAAACTAAACGTCATTGTTTTATGCCATTTTGAAAATACCAGCCTTACTCCTTTAATTCAGTACAGTAGTGCTGACAATACGAAACCTGCCTTTTGAGAAGAACAAGGGTTTATGTTGTGGTCTGTGTGCACAGAGCCACGAGCAACTTCCTCCACACCTTATGTTTAGTTTTGCCATTGAATGGAGAAAGCACTTTCCGGCACTTGACTTTCTCCATCCTGCTTTGGGCTTGTGAGGCAACCAGAACTAATACTCTGTAGGCTCATGCTGTGTTGGTAACCCGGCTTTTACATCTGCTGAACTTAGCATTTGTTAATGAAGCACTATAAGGAGAAAAATGACACTTCGAAGGTTTTACCCTGCAGTAGTTGGATATATTTTGTGCAGACAAGACTACTGCAGGCTATGGTCTGTTACCTAGTTTAGCTTGAGAGCAGGGACCTCCTACTGAACAGGATAGAGTTTATAGCTGTGAGAGAGAATAAAGCTGAGTTAAATTTGTCATTTTTCAGCAATGTCAGCAGGGATAGAGTTACACCAACTCAGAGAACTGTTTCCTTCTTTTTCATTAATCTTCTTCTGTTACAGATGAAGAAGCAATGTGATCAAAAGCTGCTCATTCGAATGAAAACAGAATGTGTACCTTGCTCTTCAAACCTCGTAACCCAGTGCCCTGCTGGTTACACCAAAATTACCAATGGGTCTGGGATACCAGACTGCAGGTATCTCTTCTGTCAGAGCCTTTCTATGTGAATATTATTCTCCATGAATTAGAAAAATGTTCATTCATATTAAAAAAAATCTGTATTTTATGTAACTTTCTTAAGGAAGATTTACCATTGGCTTCACCAACTCCAGAACTCAAGCTTCACTCAGAGTACTTCAAGTCTAGTTAATCAGCAAGTGATTAACCAGAGGAAGATAAACATAGCTATCGAAAGCCTATCAGATTTTCTTTTGATATCATAAAATCACTTCCTTCTTTATTTTATATATTGATACGAATGATATATAAATATCATATGATGAGTCTGTTACTGTATAAATTATGTTTATATATTATTCCTATCATAGAGATTTCTTCAAACTGCCAGAACAGGGAGCTGGTGGTGGAGTGAAGGGCAGGAAGAAACATCTCAAAACAAAGTTGAAACCTTGTTTTAAGGATTTAAAAGAAAAAAAGGAAAAAAACCCAAAAAAGTATTTTAGGGAAAATGTAACTATTTTGGTTTTACTTAGCATTTCAAGAATCTTGACAGTAAATAAATTTTAAAATACTCTTTTCAAATCAAACCTTAGAGAAAACTGCTGTGGTTAGGTTGCAGAAATTAAAAAAGAAAAAAGATAGTATACTATGCAAAAGAAACAGATCCAAAGATCTTTTAAGACCTCTGTATTCAATATATGTTCTAATGAAGAAAAACAGCAGATCGAAACAACTAAGTTTAGAATACTCTTGTCTAACAATGAAGGGAGAAGAAAATGTTACAAATTTCATTTCTCCTCACAGGAGGCTTTTAAGTACTTTAAAGCAGCTCCAACTTTTTTTTCCTCAGGTATTATCTGGAAATTAAAACACATGTACTTTCTTTCCCGGGATGTCGGCATCATTGTATGAAGGAATTTGAACAACCTGAGTGCTGCCAGGGACACTGGGGCCCAGACTGCATGGGTAAGCTCTTTTACTTCTACTCCAATTATATATATATAAAAAAAAAAGAAGCATTGATTTTCCTTCTTTCAGAAAGTATTACAATGAGAAGATTGCTCTTCAGAGCTTATTATAGTGTTTGAATACACAGCACTTTTCAAACAAAACTTAGAGGATTTAGAGAAAAACACACATCCAAAGCTTCATTTAAAAAGACAAATCCATATGAAAATTTTAAAAATTCAGGGAACCCCCCCTTGGTTTAGAGATTTTCAAAACAAATAATTTCACGTCAATGCTTGCAAAGTGACTTTTCATTTGAGATTTTAATCACATTTTAAAAATTAAAATGTTCAAACTTTAGATTAAATGTTTCTTTTTAGATTAAAAATACACTCATCTGAGTCTAATATATTTCCAATAATATATTTCCAAGTATCTTTAATGCTTTATTTTTTGATGCAAGGAGGGTTTTTTCTTTCAGCTCAACTTGAAACAATTTTTCCCCTCCGTTTTTTTTGAATGTCCAGTGAACGCTAAGGGTCACTACTGAAGCAGGGGTAATCAGAAGTGCCTCTCTTCCCATTGCCGCTTCCTGAGGAAAAGCCTTTCAGCATATATACAAGTGAACCGAATCTCAGGCTACTGAAGTGGGCATCAAGATCGATGAGGAAGTTTCCCTACCCAGACAGAGTATTTCCTCCTTTAGTCAATGGGGTCAAGGCCTGGTTCAATGTGAAGTCCTTTTGTCCACAAAACAGATTTAAAAATATAATTTTAGCCCAAACTATTATTTAAATACCAGTCATTTATCTACTAAAGCAAAGTGCTCAAACCCCAGCTTATAACTACTTCTATAAAAAAGATAGGCAAATAGGTGAGTTTGTAGTGTGTGGGCATATCTTCCTCTGAAGAGAACCACTTATGTGATTTACCAGCTTTCCATCAAATGCAGCCTAAGTTTCCAGTAAGGGGAAGGCAATACTACATGTGATTATCATCCTGTAAACTTCAGGATGCTCTGTGAAGCCACACGAGGGGCATTGGTATTTTTAGAGAAGAGCAGAGGTCTCTGCCCCCAAGTTGAAGTACTGCCTGTAACATTGCAACCAGGAGGCTGCGGAGGCAAGGAAGCCCTCTCTTCCTTCAGACAAACTTCCTGGCCCCAAAAAGCAAAGAATCAAGTTCTCAGCATTGTTTCTGCTGTCATTGGGAGGAAAAAAATAGCCTTTGCATTATCGCAATCTTTCTAAGAACATATGGTGCGCCTTGAAATGTTTGGAGGAAAGACGGTCCTTCCTAAGGCCAAAGAAAAATCCCTGAGTAGGGGTTTACTTCACATTTAGCATCTGACAGCAATGACAAAATTAGGTCTTAAATAGCAGTCTGACTTGCTTATACGATAGTACATGATGAAATAAAAAGTGTGAATTAAAGGTATTTTGTCCCCTTCCCTCCCTATGAAGTACTCCAAGACACCAAGCTGCCCGCCCATCACTCTGTAAAAAGGCATCAAGGAAAAGGGGAAAAGTGTGAGGGGTAAAAGGTCCAGGGTAGAAGAGTATGGCCTTTTAACTCTGCCAGTATCATCCAACCACAGGTGCCCCACATGTGTAACCGATGGGTTTCAGTGGGAGCTATTCCCTGTATCTCATGGCTGCAATGAAAGGCCTGGGGACAAACTGAAAGGCATGCTGTATGGGAAACTGACTAGAAAGCACTGCAATAATGAAAAAAAAAATGTGTAAAGTTAAAAATAAAAAAAGGAAAGATAATAAACCTGATTCTATCAAATTATATGTCCAAAATATATCTTCTTTATGAGCTCTACCCACTGCTTCAGCCTGCGGGGAGTCAGCTGAAGAGAAGGAATCCAACAGGATGCATGAAAACACCCAGGAAGGGACAAAAAGCTGATAAATTTAAACTATTTTGGCCTAGTTATAAAGATTTGGCTTTTGGTCTGACACTTGTAATAGCTAAGCAGAAGCATCTCCTTCTTGCTACTTTTCAAAAAATATCCTCAACAAGAGCAAAAGTCTTACTCCTCCATGGTACCATGGTGGTGGCTGGTGACTGCCAGCATCACTGCTGCCTCCTCCAGTCCTACCATCCAGGGGAAGCACTTTATCTGCCTGACCAAACTTTTACAACAATATGGTAATTTGCTAAACTTCTGATAAAACCGTGCCTTGGTGGTGGTGCCAAAACAAGAGATAGTGAAGACAAAGTGTAATGAATATCAACTGGTGAAAAAAAGCCAAACCAAACATTTTTTTCAGAAATTTTAAAGTATGCTTTCCTAGAATTATACCACAAAGTGAGTTTTCTTGTGATTTCTCTATCTTTGCACACTCAATAAAAGCATCAGTGCAGTTAAAGTTGTTCCCATTCAGAATAAATATTAAACATTTTGAGCATGTGTCAGTCCTAACGATGAGATTTAGCTATCACATGGTAGCCAAAAAAAAAGACTCACTAAAAATTATTTTCAAGATTAATCTATATATATTTATTACTTTATCTCATTTCTAGTTATTTCACTTCAATCCTTTATCTTATCGTATATGAGGGAAACTCTACGAAAGTTTTCATCTTTAAATGCACTGCTTTTTCCCAAGAAACTCACTCAGATCCAAAAGACTTTTCTCAGACTCATCATCAAGGAATACACTAAGAAATATTAACAGATTGGTAATAAAGCCAAAGCCTTCACTAAAGTTAGGTGTACACATATAGACATCCACTTATTTGCTCATCACTCTGTCCAAAGCAAATTGATTATCATGAAAACTTCCGCATCACTTAAACGCTCTAAATCACGATTAAGCTTCTCAATAGGAGCATAAAGCCATCTCCACCCACACGAAACAGACTGAGATTCTTCATAAGCGATAGATCTACCAGTAAGGTACAGGAGAGAACCTGTGAGGGCAGTAGGAGTTTAACACATTCAGATACCACCTGCATCAGGATTATGGTTACCTAGTGGGAAGTCCAATTACAGGAAGGAAAAGCTTATTGATAAACCATGTCCACAGAGAGACTGTGCAACTATAAAAAATAAAAATTACTCTAAAATGCATATTCTATAGGCAACCTTTCAGTAAAAAAAAAAATTAAGAATGAAATATTTCATCCTAAGCTTAAACTATTTTGATTTGGGAATAAAGTTGTTATTTCTTATCCTCCCCTGCTGGCTGGGGTTTTTGGTCAGATTCCATCTCACCCAGTGTGTTGCTGCCTGTAATCACAGTTTTAGTGCCAGAGGATCTGAAGAACATAGCACATAGCACACAACTTTTACTAATGATCACAACCCATTGTACAGAAGCAGGTTATGAAATACACAAACTTCAATTTCCAAGATCATTTAAATCAAATATCACAGTCTTAAGGGAAGTAGGAGGGAAAATGCAAAACTTTCTACATTAAGCAAATGTGATTTGTAGGGGAAAGGAAGAGGCTTATTTAAACTCTAATTTAGCACCAAATACAGTTTTGACAGCAAATTTTCAGACAGAGCTGTATTAACAAACAGAAGTGATCAGCAAACTCCACTTGTATCAAAAAAGTTAACAGTTTAGCGTGTCTGCAGGTAGAGGTGGATCAGCAGGGACAGAAACAATATGGTACTTTAGAATTAGAAAACTAATTTTGGTACAATCTATTGGTTACAGTTGGTGGCTTAAGTTCCCATTCTAGAGAGGGTAACAGTCTCTAGGGGCGGTGGAACTGGATTTTTAAGGTCCCTTCCAACTCTAACCATTCTGTGATTTCTAGCCTGTCCAGGAGGAGCTGCATCACCA
>JAOXNG010000001.1:61267545-61279939 GCA_028566535.1 Scolopax minor | reverse complement strand
AGCCTTGTGGGTGGGTGGGAAGGTGCCTTGAGTGCCACCAGACCCTGCCACCCCCAGGCTCAAATGCCCCAAGATGCTCTATTCCAACCATAAACCCCCTCAAATGCTGCAAAATTCAGCTCCCTGCCAAGAACACGTCCAGCATCCTCCAGCTGCATCACGCCCAAGGGGAGATGCTGCAACCCCATCCTATGCTCTCTGGCCACTGCCACCAGCGAAATCCTGGGGAGCAGCCTCAGAGCCAGCCGCTCCATCACCGCGACGATTTGAAATCAGGAACCGGCTCGTTTTAATCTCTCCCACTTTGATGACTTCAGATGTGTATTAGCACAAGATGTTTTTAATCTCTTATCTACAGCATTTTGTTTTCCCTTTAATCACACAAGGTGGGCTTAACCAGGAGGATATTATACGCTTCCCTCCTGCTGCGCCTTTGTAGCTCAATACTTGCACATACTAATGTTCAATTATTTGTTATACCGTGTCTAATATTTTCTATAGCAAACAGAGTTTTATTATCAGTTAATGTATTGATGAAAGAGCATGAGTTAGTCAATTGAATATGTAATAAATACAGAAATATACTTGAACTATTGATTACTCCAGTCGCTTACGTGAAGTATTGATATACACTGCGCAGATTTTCCCTCAGACTGTTGAGTCATGATACACCAGTCACCATTTTTAATAATAAAGAGTGACTGGTTTTGAACACTTCACAAGAAAAAAATCCATTTGCTAAACGGGTTTGTGCGTGTTGCTGGGGCTACTCGTGTGGAAACTGTGGGAGAGGAAGAAGGGGAAAGGTACCAGCTCTCTGTGTGCCTGAGGAAATACACGCTCAACTGGGAAAATGCAGATTATCCTCCCTACCAGAGCTACATCAAAGCTGTTAATGAATGTCTGTCAGACAGGGAAGTGGCAAAATCGATGTCTCCAAAGTTTGGGTACATCAATACTAGGGTTGCCCAAACAGCCCCGTCCCCCCCCACGCCTGGGTCCCAGTGGCTTCCAGCAGCACTGGAGCCCAGGCTGGCTGGGAGTGGGAATTTCACTCCTCATTTTCAGAGTGATTCTGAAATTCAGGGAGGGAAGATACCTCCTTTTTCAGACCAAAAGCACAGTTTTCCCAAGCGTTAGAAGAGGATTTTACAGAAAAGTAAAATTACTGAAAGAGAAATGAATCACGTGTCGTTCAGCCTGGGATGGACAGTCATTCCCAGGGCTGGGGATCAGGAGGAGATGGGGACACAGCCCCATGTCCCTGCTCCAGGTGATGTCTGCAGGCACTGGGCACACGTCTTGCTATTTCTGCTCATAGTTTACAGCTGGGATCACCACTTCTCATGGCAGCTTTGCTTCCAAGTATTCCACAAGGCTGTTCTTCTGTCTGCGGCGATGCAGGGAGGTTAAACCATCTGTGGAGGCTTTGTGGTCCAGGATTCTAAATAGCTTCTACTTTTCAAGAGAGAAGCAGGAAAAGAAAAAAAGAAAAAAAAAAAACAAACCAAACCATTGCGGGCTGACACCCCAAATTCAGTATGTTTCATTCTTAATGTTTTGCAAAAGGCAATAACCAACAAATAAACAATCCCAAAGTTAAACCCACAAAAATCCCATTCACTCCCTATCCTGTAAGGAGCCTCATTCACTCCCGTTGAAGAGACAATCTGAGCAGAGTCTCACGTTACAGCTGAGACACAGGGAGCAAGTGTCAGAACAGGCTCCCTCCTTCCACTGCACTCCCACACATCCATCTTTATTCCCTTCTGGGCACTATGATTGCGTGGATCAAGGGTGAACAAGACAGGCTGGCTGCAGCAAAAGGAAAAAAAAATGTTGGGTTTTTATTGTGGTTTTGGGTTTTTTTTTTGTACCACTAGTCCTCTGCCAGGCCAACCAGCTGAATCTGCTGACTCTGCAGCTGCACAGCTATAGATATGACACAAGTTATAGGAGCTGTCTGAGGACAGGAGAGGCCGCTTCCGTCAGCAGCAGCCTACAATGAGCTGTAATGGGAAACTGCACCTTTATCTTGCTGCTCCAGAAACACAATCACCTGACATAAGCTGACACCCCTAATGAAAGAGAAAGCCCTACCTCCCCCCCTTTTCCTAGCTACACTGCCTCAACTCCTACCAGGGAACTAATTTAGGCTGAAAGTAATCTCATTTCATAGAATCACAGAATGGTAGAGGCTGGAAGGGACCTCTGGAGATTATCTAGTCCAACCTCCCTGCTAAAGCAAGTTCACCTCGAGCAGGTTGGACAGGAACATTTCCAGGCAGGTTTGGAGTATCTCCAGAGAAGGAGACTCGACAAGGTCTCTGGGCAGCCTGTCCCAGTGCTCTGTCAACCTCAAGGTAAAGAAGTTCTTCCTCATTGTGAGATGGAATTTTCTGTGTCCCAGTTTGTCACCATAGTCCCTTGTCACTGGGCACCACTAAACAGAGTCTGGCCCCACGCTCTTGACATCTGCTCTTTACATGTTTTTAAGAGATCCCCTCTCAGCCTTCTCTTCTCCAGGCTAAACAGTCCCAGGTCTCTCAGCCTTTCCTCATAAGAGATATGTTCTAGTCCCATGATCAACTTCATAGTCTTTCTAATTAGACTCTCTAATAGTTCCTTGTCTGCTGAACGTTATGCAGGGGAAGTGGTGGGCTCAGCTTAAAGTGCTCATTAAACTGCAGCATAAATGAAGACTTTAAGAACCTTTCAAAGAGTTAAATATTGACGCTGCTCATTGATGACAGAAAAAACAACAAAACCAAAAAGCAGAGATAACCACCAGAAACACACATGTTGAAAAAACTGATATGAAGTCTATTGCAAGTTAAAACTGAACAGAGCTGATTAATCATATTTTATAAAGCAGCTAATAGTGGCCCCTTTAAGTTCTGATATATGCCACTAAAGAGACAAAACTATAAAAAGGTGCAGAGAAGCAGTGGAGAATAAAATTATATTTTTGTCATGTGTAAATTCACTGATCCTAATGTTTCACAGCAAAGATTAATTTTGGCCAAAGAGTTTATTATAGAAATACTCAGTCCTTTCCAAAGGAAATTTTTATTGGAACATCCCTTCAATGTTTAACGAGGATCAGTGAAATGGTTTTGTTCTCCCTGTGTGCTGGGCCTGGTGTCGTGGTTTGGGCTGGGCTGGCCATTAAAACAAGTGACAGATACCCTCCCCAACAGGGGACACTAGGTTTCCTCCGAAAAAGTCACAAATAATCACAATATCTGAAAAGTACTGTATGTCAGCACAATGGCATGCAAAATTTCCCTGCATTGTGTTTTCTGCTTTCAAGTGAATATTCCTCTCTGAGGCTAGTAAAATCACCGTAAAGAAAATTGGGGATTGGGGATAGGGGGAAATTGAGCAAGCAGCTGTGTGGTGCTAAGCTGCCATTCGGGGTTAAACCACAACACTGATTAAAAAGCGTTATAAAACAACAAGACGACAATATGATAAAAGAAGGGAGGAAAACAACTCTCTATAGAGGAAAAAATACACACTAGGAAACAGAAGAGAAAAAAACAATATATTAATCTTCAGAAAAAAATTTGTTTCTCTAATTAGATTTTTTTTTTTTATGAAAAAACCTTATGTTTCAGGATTTGAATGTCTTCTAATTGCTCCCATTTGTTTAGGAACTCTGAAATCTTTGTTCATGATTTTGCAAATTGCTATGGATTCTGAGATGAAGATGCCCAAAATCAAGTTCTGAGTGTGTAGAATTTTAACCCTCCTATTTGAGTAAAGGTTCTTGCTCACAAGAACCACAATTCTGGAAAAGGAGCTAGTAGCATTTGTGGCAATTCAAACACTAGCAGGAAATGCATGTCATACTTAACAATAAATGCTGCAGTATCTAATTGAAATCCATTATATCTTTCAGCAATTTACTAGATTCAATTAAAATGAAATCTAAACATTTTAAAGCCTAAACAAACATACAATTTTAAACCTAAACAAACAACTACCCAAAAAATATATGGAGATAAGTTCTTCTTTTGACTTGCCTTTAAATAAACAGACTGATTATTTGTGGTTTTCCTAGGTGCAACACTCCTAGCAGCTGCCTCAGTTTCCATTGTATCTCACATTTCCAAATGTAAAAGCCGCAATAATTTTTACTTTAATTCTGCTAGAAATGGCTTTTTGGATGATTGCTTACCTTGAACAATGATATCATCATCCAAATATATTACTTTCTCATGTTTCTGGATAAGCAAAGGAAGATAAAATCGAACGAAGTTCAGCTATTAAACAGAAAAAAAAAAAAAGGTAAAGACTAAATGGTAAGGCTGTTTAATGTGTTTAATGTACTAGTCTTACGCTTCTGTCCCTAGTAAAAACCAGTTTTAATTTCTTGCTCCGTTGAGCATTAGCCAGCGATCATTTGCTACCTCCCTCCAGCTTTACTAGTATCTTGAATCTTATTATTGTTATTTATCCCTATTTTATTTACTATGGCTCTAACTGAACAGCCCAAACCAGTTGCTTCTTCACAGAATCATTTAGGTTGGAAGAAGTCTTTTGAGATTATCATGTCTAACCCCTTTTCTCAAGCAGGGTCCACCTGACCAGGCTACCAGGGACCATGCCCTGTTGGATTTTGAGTACCTACAGAGATGGAGTCTCAAGTGCCTCTTTGGGCAACCTGCTCCAGTGTTTGACCATCCTCATTCTTCTGCTCAGAGGAAATTTCATGTATTTTAATGTGTGCCTATTGTCTCTTGTCCCTCCCCTTGGGTATTTACAGACATTGGTAAGATCCTGTTGAGCCTTCTCCAGGCTGAACAGCCTTAGCTCTCTCAGCCTCTCCTCATGTAAAAGATGGTCCAGTCCCTAAAGCATCTTTACAGCCCTGTTTCAGACTCCGGTAAGTCCATATCTTTCTTGTAGTGGGGAGCTCAGAACTAGACACAGGACTTCTTATGCAGCCTCACCAGTGCCACGTAAAGATGAAGGATCGCCTTCCTGGACCTGCTGGCAGTGCTCTTCCTAATGCATTTTACAGTAAACACGATAAAAAACACTTCAAATTTAATAGTGTCATCATTCCTCTCTATAGAAATGGTTTGACTGGTGACACAGACACGGGATAACAACTTTTACAATAACTGCAAACAACACAGCAGAGGGAAAGAGGACTGAGAACATAAGAACAACCATATTGACACAAACCATTTTACCCAGCAGAGTGGTCCTAAACAAACGCTCAGTAAAAAATAAGAACAGAGCAAGCATACATGCTCCAATTATTCTCCTAGCTTTCAGTTATTTTCAGCTCAAGGGATTTCCTAAACCCGATGTGATCTAAATATAAACTGAATCCCTGTTACATTCACAAGACCTTTTAGTGAGGAAATCTTGAGGCTTAGTACGTATTGCATGAAAAACGTGCAATATTTCTTGTTTGTTCAGACTGTTTGTTCTGACTCCAGCTAATTTAATGGCCATTAGTTCTTGCACTATCTTGCAACCATCCCCCATCCAGTCCTCCATGCAACTCAGTTCTGTAGACCTCTGCTATTTTCACACCAGAAGTCACATTTCTAGGCTGAACAGTTCTAACCCACTGATTCTTTGCATGAAATCTTTTTCAGATTATTAGAATATATTAGAAATGTCAAAGGTTCAGAGAAAGGCAGCCAGAATAAATACTCTGAACAGACTTAAACATTTTCAGGTAGTGCTACACCTTTTTCAGATAAGGGGACAAAGATCGCACATAGTGTTTAGGATGAGGCAAAACTATGGATTTGTATTGTGGCATGTTCATTATTTTGATCCTTAATCCTTTTCTAACAATTTCTAACATCTGATTTGCTTTTTTTGACAGCCAGTAATATTCAGATTACATAGTCATTAGCCTCTGAATTAACCCTGGACACGAGCAGAATGCAGCCAACTCAGCATCATGGAGGCACAAAGAACACTATTAGATCTTCTCTCTAGTAAACTCCAAATACATTCTTAAATATAAGACACATTCAAATTACCAAATTTATGCCACCAAATACTCAGGTCTCAGCAAGACACACAAGTTGCATTGAGCTTCTCATAATACACTTTACCTTCTTGAGTGAGGGCATAGTGGCTGGACCTGATGTGGCTTCTCTGGCCTACAACCCCCTGTGCAATCGAACAGAGATCTAGGACATTTTTAAGCCTGTAATAACAAATTTTCAGAGGTTTGATGCTTATGTGGTGTTCATTTACTCACAGGTTGCAGTAGCTCAGGACGTGATGCATCTTGTCTGATTTTTCCTTTTAGTACCATAGGGTTGAATTCTACAACCTTAAATTTGATTTCTTTCAGTTTAGAGTTCTCAATCCATTTTCTGTAATTAAAAAAAAAAAGTGATAAAAAAAAATATTGAGTGTGTGGCAAGTACCTCCAGTATTAAATCCCCAGGCTCAGAGGAGAATAAGATACCTTGAAAGCTCACTCGATATATTTTACCCCAAGACAAAATCACTTATGTCCACAGCTATCACATACAACATTTAACCTGTTCTTAAAAAACCTCCAAGCAAAACAAAAAACAACACCCAAAAAACTCAACCACTGCCAAAACCAGAGACTCCACACGTTGCCCAAACAATTCATCTTTCACCATCACTAGCATTAAACTATTTTTCTAGGCTTTCTTGCTGGACTTAAAGACCATTTTTTCTTATCCTATCTACTGTGCTTTTAAAACAGAGGTTTGTTTTCTCCCTTTTACAGTTTTACATCCTTCAAGATGAATGCTACATCACCTCCTAACTATATTTTCTTTAGACTAATTTTCATTATTTTGACAGATTTCCTGACACTTATCACTTATTTTCTCCTCTAAATCCTTTCTGAAGGCACCCAGAGATAAACACCACACTTTTCCTGATGTTTTAATAATGTTTTCATAATAATTTAATAAAATTTCCTCACATCTGCTGTGGTCATGTATGTCAACATCTATATCCACTATAAAGCGTGCCTTTTTTTTTTTCTTTTTTAAATCAGTGTAGTCAGTTATCATTGATAATTCTTTAGTTTTCCAAATGAGTGCTACCAAACTCCCGCTTCACCCTGCACCAATAAAATCATCTAATCCCATCTCTATGACCTTGTTATTACTTCTACTGAATTTCAGCCCATTTTACAGTTCATTTTTTCAATTCCTGATTAATTTTTGGCTCTCAATATATTTTTGGCTCCTCAATATATCTGCTGTCTCTTTTCCAGCTTCATGCCATCTGCAGATTCATAAAGAATATTCTCCACTCTATTTGGGTTTCTGATGAACTGGATGAGAAAAACTCCCTGTGGAACACCACTCATTACATCTTTTCACTTTGACACAAAATGAGGGAACACAGGCTACGAAAGCGCAGTAGCCAGAGGTGAGAACTGCTAAGGAAATCTGCTTTAATTTTGATTTACAACTTCCCCTCTTTTAGACAACACTCACCATTTTTAACACCCAAACATGCTTTCACTACAAGCTTATTTGTGCTTCTATTTATAACCTTTAATACACCCTCTTAGCTGAAATTAGCTTTAAACAGCAAGCTTTTCTACTCAGAAGGTTACGATGCCAGACGAGAGATAAATGCAATGCCACACAGTGAGATTGCAACAAGTAAGCATGTATATGCTTAACTTACTACAGACTCTTCTGCAGCCAGTCTACCAAAGGCATCGAGGCCCAGGTATGGGCATGCCGGGCTATTTCACACCCCTTTACATTAGTCAGTGCTTTGCATAGAGCAAAGTGGTCCTTTTTCCTACAAATTGAGAATCCTGGGAATTACTACAATAGCACTACTTAAATAAAAGGAAAATAAAAATTCCTTGAGAAGTCTTTCAAAGCCTATGCCTATTAAGGAGAGGAACAACCTTGTCCTAACTAGAGCATGAAACACACTATGGCTGGTATATACCGAATATGGGGGATGGTGGTCTTCAGCCCAACTATGTAGAACAAAACGTTAGCCTCTGTATTGCTGTAGATGCTACTGATTGCTGCTACAGTTGCACCCATTCTTCCCGCAGCAGCGCAGATTACAATGGGAATTTCTTCTTCCATTCCCTCAGGACTCTCCAAATCAACTACAAGAAACAAAACTATGCATTATAATAGAAAATTAAGAATATTTTTATAATAGATCTGGGTCACAGGAATGAGAATGTGGTTCCATAAGCAGTGGAATCATATCACGATCACCCCATTTCCTTACCACATCCTACACATATCCACATCTGACAAGGGACACAGCATGAGCTGTTGCTAATCCAGAACTACGTGCAGGTTGACCGGACTGTTGGATGCCTCCAAAGAGAATACAAAACAGAGTTCTTGGCATCTTCTACTCAGCAGGGGCACAGGTCAGCCTGTCCTCCACGTATGCTGCTTATTGACATAAAACCTAAAGAAGTTTGAATACCTTTGAGATTTCTACTTCTCAGTTACATTTAGTACAAATTGAACAGTAGGTTCCAAAATTATCAAAGGAAGGAGGTAAGTGGAAAACCTGATGCAATTGCATGAACTTCACTTCTTTGGGAAGCAAGCTAGAAAGAAAAAGTGCAAAATTTTGTACCAGGAGGAAGCTAGTGATAAAAGGGAAAAATCTAAACAATGTTAAATCAGTTCACATTACTGCTAAGGAAAATTTTTACCCCTAGCACTGATTAATTTACAGAGCATATATGGATATATTTATACCAATTGAAACATAATTATTAATCTCATAACAGCTACAACAAAAATATACTAAAAAAAATGGTTTATACCAAGACAGAGTTTGTTTATCTTGGGAAGAGTGAATAAGCTGATAGTATAAACATTTAATAACAGCACAACAATATCAACTCTAGTAGGTTTCTGTCACTATAAAAAATCCAGAAAAAACTTCTGTTGTAAATTATGTCAAGATTTGATGATCTACCTGAAAGTAACAGGTAGGCCAAGAACATTCCCAAAGGGGCAAGTTGTGGTCATAATCACTTGACAACTCCAATACTGTTCAGCACAAATAAGGACATACTCCAGTTCCAACTACATCAGTGACATCTGTACAAAAGTTTGAATTAAAATTTCAATTCTTAGTCATTATTACTATTAATCTCCAGCTATTTTATCCAAGTAATTCAGAAGTAAAAAATTCAACATCCAAGACTATATGCAACAGTGTGAGTAGCTCACCTATTGCAGGGCAAACAGGATTCAGTAAGACAAAAAGCACTCTTCAAATGAAGAGATAAGCAATATAAACCACGAACACAAACAAAACAGAAGAACAAGTCACTTACCCATTTCATTCTTCAACACAGATGGCACTTGGTGAACTTTGTTATACAGAATGGCGCACACCGTTAGGACGAGAAGTAACAGTAAGATCTGGTTAACTGAAATAAAAAGAAGAATTTGTTAATAATCAGTCTAATAGCTAATTCCCAAGTACTGTTTAAAAAAAAAAAAAAATGCGATTTGCAACCAGTATATACAGTAACCTGTATTTGCTGTGCTTATCAAATTCTCTTTCCTCGTTATCTGATCAAGCTAAAAATTTTTTGTTAAAAACTTTATGTTAAAATCTCTCACCATTACAATTATTTCCACTTGAATTTCATGGGTAATTTGCTCACTAAATCATTAAGCTCCCAATATATACAGATTATCCCTAATAAGAAATTAATGTTTCTGAATTTTACCAAGAGCCTGGAACATTCTTTTCTTGGCTAGTTTGTTGTGTGCTTACCATCACCACAATTTCACAAGTTAATTATTTTTACCTAGCACTCTCCTTCTCTCATATTTCCCCTGATAAAACTTCAAATATGGGATTTTTTTTTATTTATTTTATTTCAGTGTTCAGATCTTCAAGGTGTATTTGAGCAAACCTCTAAATATGTACTAGAAAAAACAGACTCAGCATGCTACTGAAACCAGAAGTGTTCCAAAATATTCTGTAGTTCCTACCAGACTGCCTTGTACAAATTTAAGTTATTCAACACAAACCAACCAGAAGCAGGTACCAAGACAGTTCACTGACTACAGGGAAGGATACATTACCATCATCAACAGTGACTGATGGTGGGAGGGTTTTTTTGTATTATACTACTTTGTTACTTCTGCACCACCATAAAAGATATATGCAGTGTACAGAAGAACAAAGGGAACAAAGTTTTTAACTATTTCAATCAAAAGGGCCAATTGGCCAAAACTGGGCTTGAGAACAAATTGACATTGGTAAACACGTATCACTGAACCCACGCAAATTTAAACCAGCTGAGGAAACAGAGACTTCAGAGACATTTTGGGTGCAAATCTGAAGGCACACACCAGTCCATTTTCAGTCACTGACCCCGACAGCTGACAAGAACCTAGTTTTTTGGGGCCACATCTCAATTGCAAGCATGAGCAGCATTAATGTGTAGAGCTCTGTAAAAAAAAACAGGTTCGGTTCTCTTGGTACAACACATCAAACCAGCAGATCTTAGTGGGAAATTCCAGATCCACCAGTCTCATGCAGTAAAGTAGTGAGTAATTTTAAATTATCGGGACTTATGGCCGTACTTATCTGACTTAGTTAACAGGAAAAGGCATATTTATATACTTAAGCATAATTTATCAAAACTAGAACTATAAATTTGCACGCAACAGTGACAGTTACACAAGAAATTGCATTTGACATTTCTGTCCCCTTGTAAAAATATATATTTCAAATAGTTTTAAATTTCTCTTACTTTTCTTTAAAAGAGCCATGTGTCCTGTTGGATAAGAACTGTGATCTGTGGTAAAATAAAAAATAAAAAATAATTAAAAAAAGAGAAAAATCATTAATACCAGCAGCGAACACTAATTAATTATTTCAAGGACAAGGTTTTGCATCCTCGAATTTTACTGTTGATCTAGTAAAACTGAAGCCTGTCTTTGTAAATAACTTCTTGGGAACTAATAACTAATATTCTGTGATAAAACTATTACATATTTTCATTTAAGCTATTAATAGGTTGAAAGGAACAGCATTTTAATAAATTCCATCCAATCAATTATATCGGTATTAACTAGGATTTTTTAACATGTTTTAAAGTAACGTGCAAAGAGGTATTAAAACACCCATTGATGCAATCCATAAATACCATTACATTTATTTCTGACCTCTGAAACCATAATAACAATCACGAATACTCATCTCTTGCTGGAGTATGTTCCCAAACATATGGGAATCCTATACTGGAGTGGTGTCCTTCAGACTCTCAGAAAATTTCAGAGCAATAGTGAAAATACTTCTTAAAAGCGGTTTCCTTCCACTAAGGGGGAAGTTTGTGCAACGTGGCTTGCATTTAAGCACATTATTTGTGATGCTGAAGAAAATGAGGTGGCATTCCCTAAAATTGTACCTCCAAACCAGACACAAGAGAGACTTTATCTTTGAGAAGACAGAACATAATACCTGAAATACAGGACTATGGGAATACAACATTTACTTGAATTCTGGACGCAAAACTACCGTTAATGGAAAAAAAAAATACCCCAATCAAAAAAACCCACAACAGTACAAGACAGCACCAGAAGTTGGGGTGGGGGGTGAGCGTGCAGCTATGTGATCTAACCTTTACACTATGGTAGCTGCATATAGGACAGCAACCAAGTTTTTCCATTTGCATACATACCGATATGGACACATTACAACATACATAAGGATAAACATAGGATGATTTCTATGCACGCACAAAAATGAAGGTTATTCTGATTCCTTGAGAAGACAGATGGAACAGCAAGAATTCTTGAAACCTGAGTCACAAAACTGACCACTTCTCATTGGTTAATGCTCAAGTTCAGGCAGCATCCTAAATCAGTCTCTACTTCAACTAACAAGTTAAATTACAATAAAAAATATTTTAAAAGTTAAGATGTGTCTTTGTTTACAAACCACTTACATTCATATGTATTTAGGTACACTAAACGTAGTGAGAGAGGGTATTTCTTAAAGTCCTTTTGCATCCACAGTACTTATCTACATTCCAACAGCACGCTCTCATGTGGCATTAATTTACAGGGAGGAAATCAAGCTTATCAGTCAAAAAAAAAAAAACCCAACTAACCACTGCTGAGAAAGCCCTTCTCTCATGCATTACACACAAGTATTGTCTTCTTATCCACATAAAAAGCTGACTCATTTAGGTAATCAGAGAGACAACAGAACCCCCTACGCTCTTGGCATAACTTTCTAACTCCACTTCAGCTAATCACAAGCCTCCCCTAATTTCCACAGAGCTGACTGCTATCTTTTAATTAGAGTTTGTAACGATAGTCACAAATAATACTAATAATCTCTGCAAGATGAAAGTTGGATAGCCACAGCTTCATGGTATTTTCAGAAACGA
>JAOXNG010000001.1:61174578-61186470 GCA_028566535.1 Scolopax minor | reverse complement strand
TCGAGGGGTAGGGGATTTTTATCAGTGGTGAGGCTTTGCTGGCAGCAGTCTGGAGGGTAGACAGAGTAACACTTACAGAAAGGGAATAATCTAACCTCAGAGGGAGGCAACAGTAGCATGGGTTGAGCAAAAAGGGTTGCTTAATGCAAAACAAAATGAAGATGAAAAGAGAAGGGAAACTTAGGGGTTTTTTCTTTCCTTTCATTTATTATGACTATTCCAGTAGTACCGAATCCAGTCCTACCTAGTTAGGCAGATAGAAGCACTTGAATAAAAGCAAGCAGATTTGTGAAATGTCTAAGTATGGGTTTCTTTATTTACATTTTTGATCTTAAAAGTTTTGTTGTGACTTTAACTGATACTCACTGGTTTACATCAGCTGAAGAATCTGACTTTTACTCACTCCAGATCTTGTCCCGCAGTTTGAGAAGCATTGAGAATTTTGCCAGCAACTCCAAAGGCTTGAAGGTCCAAAGCCCTGATAAATTGGAGGTTTGCAAATGAAGTATGCAATCCAGCTCATTTTAGGAAAAGTATATGAAGACAGAGCAATGTGCTTTGTAGCATACAGCTGTCAAAATGCATTTTAGGACTTATGGGTTGTTTTTCTGTGGTAGGAGTCATCTGATTAAAAAAATAATAAAAACCTCTCATGAAACTGTAGTGATTACACTTGATTTATTTGACACCAAAGTTAGTTACAATGCAAACCCAAAGCAATAATAAACGGACATGTTATTAAAATGTAGTTTTCAGAAATTGTTTACTTCTTTCAGTTCTGTTCATCAGATGGTAAAGCTGGTAATTCCAGATTATTACAAAGTTGTATATGATTGTTGTTTTTTCCTACTAATATATGCAGGAGGAGGAGAAAAACACTAATTATTGAAGTCCAGGGCAGATGAAAAGACTAAAATAAATTAGTGGAATGCCTGTGTCAGCAGGTATGTATCTCATCCTGGAGTACACAGTATGAGGAGGCACCAGAGTTGTGTTGATGTGGAAAATTAAGCTCTGCAAGGAAAACCAGGGCTCCAACGAACAAAAAAATTCATAGTTCAATATTTAATAGGTACTGACTTATTCAAGGATGGATTAAAAAGATGAAATTTTAAAAAGCTAATTAAAAACAGAACTCTGAAAATTCTGATGCACTTATATTCCTTTATCACAATATTTACTGATAAAAATACTTATTTTTGAGCACTGTGGATAATATTTAAATGTTCGTTAATCCTTTATATTTTCTCTGTTCAGGCACATAAGGAAGACAAACCACAAAAACTGCTGGAAATGAACGGACATACATCAGTACCGCATTCCTACGACTATGATCTCATTGTCATCGGTGGAGGCTCAGGTGGTCTGGCAGCTGCCAAGGTATGAGAGAGAAAATACAGACTTATACTTCCCTTGTAAGTAGGTGGATAACATCCTCAATGTCTTGGGTCTGGGCTGCTTTAACACTGTAAGGTTGTAACATTTCTGCCTGATCAGTGGGGTTTCTTTTGAGATTGGCCCCATTTATATGCTATTCTTTTACTTATATTCTGAAGAAGAAAAACATTAAAAACATTATGGTATGCTTCTAAAGAGAACGAAACTCGGTCCCCACGAATGGGAGATGATGCTGTTGGAAAACAGCAGGTAAATACCTCGATACTGTTTATTAGTATTTGAATTAAAATAAAATTTATAATTGAAAAAAAATTTAAAAATATTCAAAATTAACATCAGGAGGTTTCTAGTTTTATCTGAAAGTCATATCTGTTTAGAAATAGTTGTATATGTTGTTTTAATTCTTGATAGTGGGGGATATTTTATGATATTGAGTTTATATGGTTGCATAAATGGAAATTTTGCCTATACATAAGCAGATTTAGGATCCTGTCCTTCATTTTTAGGGTTTGGTAGTTCCTGCCTGTAGCCAAATAATTTATGATTTTTTTTTTTGTTAGGATTCTGCTTTTAGGAGTATATATAGAATTAATGAAAGGAATCCACAGTGATGCAGGATATACCAGCTCTTAGAGTTTTCATTATCCCAAATATTTGAGACTTGCTGAATTTAACATAAGTCAGTAGCTCTTTCTTACATCAGTAGTCAGGCACATTTTTCCTTTTCTTGCTGTGGTAGAATTAACTATTAACTATTTAGAAGGGAATTGACCATTCCTAGAAATAAAACTATTTCATTGCTCAAGATCTGGAGCTGGATGATTCCTCTGGACAGGAGACATTTCTTTTGTTGTCGAGAAGTGAAGGAGATCATCGAGGAGTGACAGAAAATGATGAGAAAATATTTCAACTTTGATTCACACTAAACCATGGTCCCTTAGAAAAACTTCTGTTGTGATGTAAGAATATGGTGCCAAGTGGTGGATTGTAATGTGCCATACGTTCATAGTCTATTTCAGGAGTTTACTACTTTCGCCTCGATAGGGGCACTCTTGTCATGGCAGGGATGGAAGAGAAGATCTATAAAATTTCTGACAACCTGCAGAAAGAAGCAAACACTGTTTTTTAGAAGATGGGGGTGTTTTAAGACAGAGTAATAAGAGTAAAAGGGAGCTTGCAGCAATGCAAAACAGTTTGCAGTAATAAAAAGCCATCTGTTGAAATTTTTGTAAGGAGACTGCTCTACTTTGTTGTATACATATGCTGGGTTGTGAAGCTAGAGCAGTGATGTTTATTGCATCATTTTTCAGCTGTGGAACAGAAAAGGTATGTAGCTAGGAAGATAAATTGCCTTATTCCTTCAACTCAATGTATGAAGTATATTGCTTCTTAGTGTTCTCAAGTGATTGTAGAGTAGAAGATGCTACATCAATAAAGTCAACATTACTATCAGTAGTAATGTGTGTGTTTCAAATCAGTTTCATGACACTGTTTTACATGCATAAACTTCTGGCTTAGATTATCCAGCTTCTTTTAGTGAATTAATATACAGTGTTTTAAAAAGCCCAACAAAACAAAAGGGGAAAAAAAAAAACAAACAAAAACCCCAACTGCACAGCTTTTACACCAAGTTCCAGATATCTACAACTCAGGTTTGCAGTGGTTTAACTAGGTTGATTAAATGCGTGCTTTTCACTATGACGAATGCAGCTTTGTAGGCACATCTTCCCCTTCCTCTCCATGTTCTGCTCCGAGCTTGTTGTTTTGGAGACCTCTCTCCCCGGTGAATGCAAACGCTGCTAAAGCTGCCTCTCTGCGGCCCAACCGCAGACCCAGAGCAGAGTGCCAGGCCACCACTATCAGTTCACCCAGAACAGCCCTGGCTCCCAGCAGCCTTGTTGTGTTCATGCAGTGCTGTACTGAGCCCAGTGAAGCTCAGTAAGTTTGAAAGCCTGCAAGGCAGGTTTTGTTGCTGTAGGCATATGGCTCTGCAGAAGTGCTTGTATCTGTCTGTGATCTCCACCGAGGTGGCGACGCAGTGCCGTGCTCTGTTGTGTGAGCGTGTAGCTGAGTGCAAGCTTGGGAATCCGTGCATTCCAGTTGGATAACACCGGCACTAGATAACTCCTTCGAGCTGTGTCTAAGTGTTGTCACTATAAAGTAGCATTAATAATCCATTTCAATTCCTAAGCCCTTTCTGAGGAACTTTCTCAGAGGTGCTACTAATGGATAGACATGAGTTTCTTGGCCAGCCTTTACCTTTAATTTGAAGCAGAAATCCAGTACATCAATATTTTCCAAAGGTGTCTACAGCCTACATTGTTTGAAACATGATTTGTATTTTGCATGAAATAAGATACATTAAAAATTGAAATTCTGATTGTCAACTGTTTGGATTAACAAGTATTACTGGTAGCATAGTGCTGAAGGCTGTCTAGCTCCTCCCAAACCAAACCCAAAGCCTTAGGGTAATACTGTGTGCCTACAGTTGTTATTGCTTATATGACTAAGAACTCATCATGTGATGCAGCCCAGTTGTGGTTACTCCAACTATTCAAGTTATTTTGCTGCATCTTATGGGGGGATCTGTCATTGTGTTCACAGCTATGCAGTGCTTACTTAAGTGTTTTTCTCTGGTACCAGTTATCACCTTCAGTTTTTGCATTTTTCTTAAAAAGTACAAAGGGAATAATGGAATCAGTATAGAAATTCCAGTTCTTAGTATCATTTTCACACATTGCTTGTAGATTTGCTAATGAAACTTCTCAGGGGAAATACCATGAAATAAACCATTGCTTTACTAGTTTGGATGACATCTGCACATCCTGACAGTAAAGTCAACTTGCCACAGGTTGACTAGCTTGAAGAGCAAGAGCTGATCCTGACAACTACAGATCGTACTTCAAATCCAGTGTTCCCTTCTACTGCAAGAAAAAAGTTTGGATAAGCACAGTTGTAATACTTGGCCACATGACTGTTTATGTCATTGTGTGATGTGGTTTCAAACGAATGTTTGAGAAACCAACTTTGAAGGGAAGACTGGATTAATGAAGAAATTGTTAAAATATGTTAAAAGTAAACGGCATGTTGGGAAATGCTGTGAAGAAACTGACAGGATGGAGGAGAGAACCCAGAATCTTATGTGTATCAGCTGGTGCCACACTTTTGTGTAGCAGTATGAATGTCTGGTTTTTTTCCCTTCATCTTTTTTTTCCCTAGTGAGTGCACGGATTAATTCAGAAGATTAATGGCTGTATGGCTGTTCCCTTGCAAATTATTCATTATTACTTAATTAAAAGTCACAAAGCTTTTTAGCAATGCATGATGTTATCATCGACTCCAAATTTAACCTCCAATATTTAGATATGTGTCTTATGTAATGTGTTTTGCAGGAGGCTGCCAAATATGAAAAGAAAGTGATGGTGCTGGACTTCGTCACGCCTACACCTCTGGGAAACTCATGGGGTAAATTTCTTTTTGTTGCCAACCTGCTCTAAAAGAGCTTTACTCAGAGATTCTGATTCTCATTTGAAATCAGCCACACTGATGTGAAAAACACATTCTGTTCCCTACTGTCAGGTCTTGGAGGAACATGTGTAAATGTGGGCTGTATACCTAAAAAACTGATGCACCAGGCAGCTTTACTGGGACAGGCCTTGCAAGATTCACAGAAGTATGGATGGCAATTTACAGAAGAAGGTAAAGGATGAGAAAAATTTTTGCAGGTTTCTCATTTGTTCTGAAAATTCAAGGTTCTTTTCACAGTTTAGTGCTTGTTATGTTTAAGCATGTGAGGCAGCTTCAGAGAGACTACACATGAGCTTAAGTGCTTTTTAAGTCTAAAGCAACAGTGCTTATTGCTTTGCAGCTTCTGATCTATTTATTAATAGCTTCTGATCATGTTAGTATTTGATAAGATCACTGTTTGAATAAAAGCAATAAGGTACTACTGCATTTCTGAATGTAACACAACATCTAAGGGAATACCCCAGAATGTCCCCTATTAGAAACTTATTCATAATCATGGCCAAGGTCTCTTCATAACTACGTAAGAGGATGCATTTTACTTTACACTAGTTCTAATGTGCATGGTTATAGGATTGGGATTTATTTAGGGTGTAATCCTGTAGAGGGGAACATGCAGAGACAACTCTCAGAGATGCATAGTCTTCATTTGTCGAGCAAATGTCACCTGCTCACAGCATGTGTCAATAGAAAACTATTGATAACGCAGTAAGTCTAAATTTTCCGTGTTTTAAGTCATATCTCATCCACAGTGATGTCTTGTGCTGTCTGTGCTGACATAATTCTTGAATTGCAGTAATTACCCTAGAATAAAGAATATGACGAATGTGACTGGGTCATGAATAAAATCTGTCTGAGAATACAAGGTTGGCTATGGGAAAAGAAGAACTCACAGACTGAATGATGAACCTTTTTCTTTTATTTTGAGCAGTCAAACACAATTGGATGACTATGACAGAATCTGTTCAAAATTACATTGGCTCACTGAACTGGGGCTACCGGGTTTCACTAAGAGAGAAGAACGTCACGTATGAGAATGCATATGGAGAATTTGTTGGGCCACACACAGTAAAGGTACTCCCTTGCCACGTTTGCTAGGTCTTCCTACTTTCCTAATAGAGATGCTTTTCAAATAGAATAGCTTGTCCCTTGGTTGGACTGTGAAATATTCACTTTGTGCCAATACTTTGTCCACAGGCAAAAAATAAAAGAGGAGTTGAGAAGCTGTACACGGCTGAGAGATTTCTCATTGCCACTGGTGAACGGCCACGCTACCTGGGTATACCTGGAGACAGGGAATACTGCATTAGCAGGTAAAACCAGAGAGATATATGAAGTAATTTACTGTGTGTAAATTCTTCACCCAGGAGAGAGTGGTGAAGCTTGAGCAGGGCTGCTTGGTTGCTGGTTTTCTTTCCTACGTAACTGTTTGTTCCAGGAAAGGAAGTGGAGGAAAATAGCTATAGACAGATGTCAAAAAGTGCTAAAAACACTGGTGTCTATTAGACACCACAGGACTGGGGGTGGCTGGCTAGAATGGTTCCATTTCTGACTGATAGCAGCAGTTACTGAGAATACCATAAATCATGTTGTTTGTCATAACATTAATTCGTCATCTCTGCCCCATTTACCAGTACACCACTTCCCTATCCTTATGGTCTTTCAGTTCACGTACGGAAATTTTTTCAATAATGAAGAGCAGTCTGCTTGGAAGAAACCTCCCTGCCCAAATGTCAAGGCAAGGGGGAAGTAGCAAAGCAGTCCACATTGTGGAGCTGGTTGAAATTTATCTGTCTTCATGCATTGGGGCAGGCTTGAAACTCAAGCTGTTTTTTTTCCAGCTACTCAGTGAAGTGAATTCAACTTTTGGGAAGTCCTATTTCAAATGTCTGGTTAATTGATAAAGAGAAATAATTCTAGCACACTTTTGACAAAAAAAAAAAGTGGTATGCAGATGAAATGTGTTTTAATATCAGACTGACTTTTAAATTACTTAATGGAGAAACAGTGGTTGGAATTTCAGGCTTGAAAACCTATAGCAATGAAGTAAATAACTGGCATAATTGTGAAGCCAAAACACTATATTGTGTCTTTCCCTTCTGATAAGTCATGTTGAAATTAAAAATAGCAGGTAATATAGCCTGTAAAGTGGTGCTTTAAAATAACATCAATGTGGAAGAGCCAGGGATGCAAGTGTTAAAGATGATCAGATTGAAGCTGTCTGTGTAATCTCCTCCAATTTCTCTGGAGGATAGGAACTATGGTGCACCCTTTAATTACAGAGTCACATTTTATTCCACCACAATATTTGCGGAGAGCATCTTTGTTTAGCCTTTGCTGTTGGCTTGAGAGCCAAGAAAGAGACACTTATGTTAGATTTAAATCTTTGGAGAATTGCATTGCCAGACTCTGCCTAAGTCTCAGCTGAGCAGATGTGATGCCTCCGTGAGTCCCTGATTCCTTGAGAAGCCCTGGATTTATATTCCAGGTCCAAAGTGTGGTAAAACTGATATAGCTTGATGAAGCAGTTGAAAGAAATGGAAAGCAAACATATAAACATGGTTTCTATAATTTGGTACTACTCTCTCTGCCTGTTACTGTAATTTGCATTAATTTGTTTCATTGTCTGTGTATATTTTCCTTTTAGATCTCAGGAGCTAAAATTTGCAGCAAAATATCAAAATATTTGAAGCAAGATTCAGAGGAAAAAAACCCAACCTACCATTTTTAACAATTTGTCCTATGTTTGTGTAAAAAAAAAAAATCCTAAAAAAAAAATGTGACAATTCAGAATTTTCATACTCTTTTTTTTGTGTCCTCCTAATTAGAACTTTTTAACCCGTCATTTACTGAGCCTGTATTACAGCTGAATTTAAAAAAAAAATGTTTTTTTTTTTAGTGAGCAGGAATTGGAATAAATGCTTATTCTTACAGAAGAAATTAGATAAATATAAAGCACAATGCATTCTTCTGGTTGTCTCTAACATTCTTATCTTTTTTTTTCCTTCTTTTTTTTTCCAGTGATGATCTTTTCTCTCTGCCCTACTGTCCAGGGAAAACCCTGGTGGTTGGAGCTTCCTATGTTGCCTTGGAATGTGCAGGATTTCTTGCAGGTCTTGGATTAGATGTCACTGTAATGGTGAGATCCATCCTCTTGAGAGGATTTGACCAGGATATTGCAAACAAAATTGGCGCGTATATGGAAGAACATGGAATCAACTTTATTAGGGAGTTTGTGCCAATCAAGGTAGGCTCAAAGTGGTACATGACCCCAATTGATTGCAATATACATATCATAATATTTTAAGATGTAAATTATTTTAGTTAATTCAAAAGTTGAACTTGCAATACAGTATCTGCTACGATGTAATTTTTGGTTTAAACTGAGTAAGTCTGTGAATCTTATGTAATCAACAGGTACAATTTAGTCTTAGTATGAACATTTTGTGAGATTCCAGAATTCATTGGGATCCAGAATTGGATGGGTTAGTATATGTTGCATTAAAAGTGTTGCATAAAAGAGTTACTCCTGCTCATCCTCATCCTGCAAATGTTGAATATAATTACATTCCGTAGTTGTCCTGAAAACTGTGACAGTTCTTGCAGGCTCATAGTTGAGCAGATGTATAATATCTTGTAAGATCAGAGCCAGTGCATCACAAATAGTCATATTTTTCATTGCTAGTTCTAAAATTCTCAGCTAGCAACTACTGCTTATGTCCCCAGGACCAGTGGACTATCCAGAAAAATTAGTGGACTTTATAAGCTTCCATCTATATCCTTTACTTGACAAGTCCTTAAATACTTGCTCAGTTTTCTTTGAATGCAGTGAGGAGTACTCATGCAGCTAGCTATGTACATGTATAGGCAAAGGCAGGTTGAAAAGCAGTTTAGATAGATAAACTAATTTGGCATTAAGCCAGCGTGTTACCAAGTCTAACGCTTTAGGGATTAAAGCATTAAATTGAATGAAGACTGTTCATTTTCACATTAAGAAATGCTTATGCCAGTTTACTGTGCTGTGGATCTGACCTCTCACAGAGTGTAAGAGATGCGCTGTGAGAAGTCAAAGTGGATGTTTCATGCATTTTTGGTTTTGTGCAGGTTTGCATTGCAGAATTTAGCTTTTGTTTCACACGTAGCTTTTTTGTAGCTCTTGTAGGGGATGGGAAAGAAGGAATCTGATTTTACAAGAAGTAGATGATTTCACCTAAACGACAAGCGGTCTCCTACAGATGCACCCTGCAAAGAGGAGTCCAGTTATCCTGGTCACAAAATGCACTTTTGTGTATTTTACCTTGTCCCTTCACTACAGTGAAGTCTTTGACTTCAACGGGAATGAAATATTTGGCCCTGGTTTTAGTTGAGCATATCCTTAAATTTAAATTGCTAGATATGTTTTTAGCAGGTCTTCTCATCTCTTTCAGACACTGTTTTTGAAGTTATGCATGTTGTGCTTATTAAAACCCTTCCTTGGGATATTTGAAGACAGAAGATGAATTGTTATAAGTAATAGTGCCTTTGAATAAGAGCAGTTTAACATAGTGATCCTTTCAAGTCAGTAGGATGGTACAGAAGTTGGTAGGATGGCTTCTTTATAACTTAAAGAAGGGGAAGAGAACTTCATCAGAAAATTCAATATTTTTCAAATATTGAATAAGCAGTAAAAACTAGGGCAGCTGTTAAAAAGTACTTTTTCTTCTTCTGAAGAAGAAAATTTCCCAGAAAGAAGTTAAGTGTTGCACATGTATGTGTCTCTTGTATGTACAGGCAGCCATGGGAAGCAGCTGGGAGCCTTGCTGTTCCTGGGAGGGTGAGGGAAGGACTGTACCTGAGCATACTCAGTCCTTTCCTCACTGCCCAGTGAACATCAGCGAGGACAAAAGAGAATCCACCTATGTAGCTTCGAAGTCCATTCACTTGTTTAGTTGATTTATTTAGCAGAGGAAAAAGGAATGTTGGGGAAAAAAGTCAGGGGTATTGCTTTTTCTGCTTTTTGTTTTTCTGTTATATGGAGGGGTGAGGTGTGGAAGGGGGAGTGGTTTGGGTTTTGTTTTGTTTTAACCAGACCTTTTTGGTTTTTTCTTTGTTACTCTGAACAAAGAGCACAGTTGCAAAAAGATTCTCCATTGGGTTTTGGGCTTTCTTTGCTTTGCTTGAATAGGCAGTAGCCTGCTGCATTACTTGAGAGTGAGTGTGCAGCTGGATCCATAGCTAAAACTAGGAACATTTATTTCAGCTGACTCTGCGGAACTCTGGAGAGTTTTTTTTTTTCTTAAGCTGCTGGTATTTTTCCAGCCATTTAGAGCCAGCTGCTGCCCTCTCCTCCAAGGCAATGGTGGCTTTACATGTTGGACTGATATCATTCAAACAGGGCAAAAGCCTGTTCTGCTAAGGGCTGGGCTGTGACTGTGGCTTCACATGGGTGGAAGGCACAATTGTTGTTGAAGAAAATGTTTAATGATGTTTCCAGGTCTTGCAGGAGTTGCCTTCCTCCTCACCTCCTCTGTCCCCAGTTGATATTAGCAGCTCACATGCTGGGTGGGCTTGGACAAGAACTTAGCTATCAATCAACTTTTATAAACAGAAACAAGGTTTATTTATGTTGGTCATAAGAATAAATGTATGGGGATAAACCAATCACAAGTGTAGAGAAAGGCGAAAATACCTTTAGAATGAATGTGTCATGGATGAATACTCATTTTCAATTATAAGATATATGGTGGCACAAAGATATATTTGCATATCTTTATTTGAAACTAAACCACATTTCTTTTTCTTTTTTTCTTTTCCTCTAATGTTGTAGGTTGAACAGGTTGAGGAAGGAACTCCTGGAAGATTGAAAGTTACAGCCAAGTCCACAACAGGGAACCAAATAATTGAAGGAGAATACAATACTGTGAGTCCTGTCTATATACATTAAGAACGCGAAATAGCCTTCCACTTAAGATTTTGTGGGGTGTTCTTATCCATAGTTTAGAGTTTTTGAAATTATTTTTAATCATTGCAATATGCTAATTGTGCACAATCAACAGGTAATTCATGTGACAAAAGTCCCAGAATCCATGGGCATGAGTCCCCATGTACCTTAGCAGTTCATTTGCATACTTTTGAAACCTGTTTTTTAGCTTAGGGGTATAGATGAGCTTGGTCATGTGCAAACAGTTGCAGGATTTTTCCCCAGTGGGATATTTGTCATAAACTATAAGTAGTGATTTATAATAACTTCCATAGTAACTAAAGCATGCTCTTCTGGAGTTAGCACAAAACTATGGACTGTGTGAGAGCTAAACAGAAAGGTGTCAAGTCTTCTCAAGACCTGTTGACATACCATCTTCACAAAAAAACAGCTTATGCCCTGTGGCAAGTCAGTCAGAGAACTTCATTACGCGCTTAAAACAGTAAAAGTGCAGTGTGCAGGTATGCTATCATATTTTTGATTGACTGTTTCCATCATTCCTCACCCCACTCATTTTCTTAGACCTTGATGCTGAAAGGAAGAAAACAAAACCAACACATTTCGAATGAAGTATTTGGGACTACACAGAATGCATAAAGACAGATTAGGATTTTAGATTGCAAACACTATGTGCCAGTGACTTCGTTTACCTTTGTAGTGCATCAGGCATTCCATAGCAAGGACATGCCTCACTGCATCCAAGTGCTAACGCTATGAGAAAGTGTAACAATAATAACAGTACTGTAACACAATGTTGTAATTCTAATTTTCCTAGTCCATGACAGCTAGCAAATCAATGCCATTTTTTCTTAACGAAGCTTCTGATTTCTTATTGCTACAACATCTTTCACTGAAATGCTGTCACTCTCATTGAATCTATGAGCTGTGTGTGATGCATTTTAAGACCTTCAGCTCGGAAGATCTTGCATCTTGAAGCAGGTCCTGGATTCCTTCAGCACAGTTCTTTGTTGTCTATGAGAATCATTGCGCAGTAGCCTGGGCAGTTGTTT
>JAOXNG010000001.1:61140023-61151577 GCA_028566535.1 Scolopax minor | reverse complement strand
TTTCCATCCACCAGTAACCCAAAGGCCTTCTTGGCAGGGTTACTCTGAATCCCTTCACCCCCAGCCTGTATTGATATTGAGAGTTGCCCCCAACCTAAGTACAGGACCTTGCACATGGCCTTGTTGAACCTCACAAGGTTCACAAGGACCCATTTCTTGAGTTTGTCCATGTCCCTCTGGATGGCATCCCATTGCTCAGGTGTGACAACCACACCAGCTCAGCTCCATGTCGTCTGCAAATTTGCTGAGGGCACACTTGATTCCATCCTTTATGTCACTGATGAAGATACTGAACAGTATTAGTCCCAATACAGAACCCTGAAGGCCACCACTCATCACTAATCTCCCTCTCTGGTGTTTCTACCTCTTATGTCCCCACATGAAGAACTCTGGAGGGTGTAAACAGAAGGGAACCAGTGTCTCAGTCTTTGGGATGAAATATCATGGATGCCTTTTAGAAACTCCGTAAGTTCTATCATACAGCCTGTTGGGTTTGTAATCACAATTATAATTGGTAAATTGTTCTAAAATCCCACTTCTCTCAACCACAGGTCAAGAAATCCTACTACATAAAAATTAAGAGATACTGAGGGACTATGGATTTCATCTTTTTCAGGTTAATAAAAAGCTGACTAGTAGATGAAAGCATAAGAATATCCAAAGGCAGAAAGATAAAGCTGGCATCAAGCACAAAATTACTTATTTACAATAGTCAAAGTAAGTAATGCTTGGAGCACTTGAGCAAATATTTACTTTTTCACTCAGAAATCATGCTTCAGGGTTCAAATTCAAGATATATTATGTAGAAATTAATCTGTAGAATATAGAATTTCTATACTGAAATATAGAAAACAAAAGTGAAACACATACCAAGGCATGTGAACATTCTAAGGCTGAATCAGAAGATTGTGAGACAATTCAGAACAATCTTTACCCTGTGAGTTTTCCATTGAACTTAGAAAATATGGTGAAGAAAAAAAAAACACTTAAGGAAATTTTCATGCTCTTCAGAGCAGAACATAATTCTGTGTATGTGAGATAAAGGGAAGGACCAAGAAAAGGTTAAGGAAGAAAGTGGAAAAGATACTAAGCTCACATCTGTGATATTTCAGTGCAAATTAATGATTCATGCCTAATAATTCATTCCTAATAATAATTGCAACTTGAAGAGACAAAGATGCTATTGAGACTTTCAACTTTCTAGACTTGCATTCTTTGCACTCAGCAAAAACAAAGGATAGTTATTTAATGGGCATATTTTCAGAAGAACTGATATTAATTTCAGTTATTTTGCACCAAGGTTGTAACTTGTGCTGCCTAGTCCTTAAACATGTCTGTCAAAGCATAACATCATTGTCCAGAAACAAACTCACAGCTAATTAAAAACATGTCTGCATGATTCAAACTCTACCTGGCAGCAAAATTAGTCTGGGCAAATAGTCTGAGTCTTTGATTTTCCCTACTTTCACAACCCTTACTAGAACAGCTTTGCTCCTCAAATTTTGTTATATCCTATCCATAACTAACTAAGCTGTATTTCCACAGTTATGCATGTAAGTATATAAAGACTGAATTGTGAGCAGTTATAAAAAAATCTTATATTTATTGGATGATATAAGAAGATTGAATACATTATTTCTTTGTTTCAAGGCTTTTATTGTTAATATAAATGTATATCCCAGAATTACTTTCATTTGAAAATTCTTGGCATAACTTGAAACTATGAAAATCTATTTATTTCACATCAGCATTTCTCAGTTTTTTTGTAGCCTCAGTAAATGAAAGTAACTGAAATTCCCACCTCTTTCACTTCTCTAACTTTCCTCCACACGCTGTCAAAGACAGACCCATCTTAATGTGTAAGTCACAGTTGAACCAGTTCTCTGACACCCCAGTGGGCCTTCCCATACTCCCAGAGTATGGGAAAAGGGGATTTATTTCACTACAGAATGGTGAGGATCACAATGGATGTATAAAATTATGATATATTTTTCTGTGAAGAGAGATAGCATTGTTGGAATCAGTGTCATTAGATATATAATCAAATGAATAGTATGTATATTTTTGGGGTATTTTTAAATTAAGTTCTGTAAAGACATGGACATACACAACAGATCACTGGATTTACGCTATCTGCTTATAAATATATATGAAATGAGTTGCAAGCTCAGGGGTCTTACATTTGCTTAATAATTCATCCATATTACTGAAATTCTAGAAATTTTACATCATTAGTGAACTACAGGAGAATAGAATTTTTATACCATCTCAGATAATACAATATCAAAGCATCTCTGTTGCGATAAATATAGCTGATGCAAAAACCTTCTAGTAGAACTAAAGAGTGCCAGACGAGACTATGCATGGAACTGCTACCTCAACAAGCAGAAGAGACACCTGTTTTACAATAAGAGAAGAATGGAACTAGAAGAAACAACAGCATTTAATCAGAAATAGGTGCATTTTTTGCTATGCACAATCTTTAATTAATTCAGATGGTACATATACCAATATTAGGAGTAATATGTAATCTAAATTCTTCATTCTAGGCAACTGTAAGCAAGTCTATGTCTCTTAGAATACCTCAGTCTATGTTATCTGATGAAAGTGGTATTTTGATCATACTGACCAAGATTTGGAAATTTGTTCTATTTAAGAATTCAAGCATATCCCAGGTTTCAGAAACAAATAAACATTGGTTGGTGGCCATCTTAAGCCAACCGTAAGTTGGTTAGCCACCTTAACCTGCCCAAATTGTTAACAATAAAGGACAAAACAAATCTGTCACCATTTGAGTTTGTTATTATTTGGCTGTGCACTTCTTATAACCAGAAGTAAACTATTTCTGTTTTTATTACATTTCAGCTGCTACAGCTAATGAATACAAGCAGCTATTAGTCTAATCATGCTCCAATTGTGCATACAACACATGCAGTCATTCACAGGGTACCATATGGCAACTCTGCGTTTAATTAACCTTTTGGACTCAAAGTATACTAATTATACATTGCTTTGTAAGGCAAAATGGTGGTTTGGTTGAATTCAAAACTGCCTGCTGGAACACTGAGAAAGCTCTTGTCAGTGGATCTACAGTATTTAGTTACATATATGTGAGAAAAAGAAAATAAGAAATGAAAGAAGACTGTCCTAATTAGGATAAACCTATCACCTGCAAAAAGTTAATGTCTAATCTAAATTTAATTCTCAGAATTGAGTACAAAGGGAAATAAAGGGGAAAATAGAACAAATAGTTTTAAATACAACACCAACAAACTGTGAAGTTTTAACTTGGAGATAATCAGTTTTCATAAACATATGAAAGATTCAGTGATCATATCATGGATTTTATTGCTCTCTCTAATACCTGGGAAAGATACTTCGATTAATCTGATTTTTATCTCTTTGTAAGAAGTGTCTTGGGTATTAAACAAGTATCAGTTCAGTAGAATTATTACTAGCAGCCTGAATGTACTACTGATAGCCATCAGCAGTTCAGGGATTAGAAAAAGCAGTCTGAGCCTTGCATATGACAAACACTACACTTTTGCTCGGACAAAAAGGCTGGATAGTGTTTATGAAAGAATTACTTGCCTCAGACAAGTATTAGCAAGCTGCTAACGTCATTCATCTAGAATGTGCCTTTCGATATTGGAAAACTCTTACAAGATAATGAAGGCTAATAAAAGTTATGGCAAACTATTATGGGTTTGTGCAGCCCTGTCAAAAGGCTTGTAAACATAGTATCAATCTTACATAAATGACCATCATATTTCATAGACTGACAAAAAGAGTCTTTTTGGTTTGCCAAAGCAAGCTGAACAGTTCAGGAAAAAATCTGAAAATCACTGACGCTATTGAAATGACAGGTGTTTAAAAAAGTTTTGTAACTGCCTTATAAAATTATGTTAAATTTTATTTTAATATTTATTACAGCAGTTACTATACTTTTTCATGATTAAAAAGCAAAAACCTATTTGGTCAGTAAGAACTCTGACCTTACATCAATGGGGATGAGAAACAGGAATAAACAAATAAAATATGTACTCAGAAAGAATAGCTTTTCCTGTCTATTTGCTGCTTCGCATAAAAGCAGGCTTTGAAGTTTCTAGGTGGAGAACAGTCACAGAGATACTTCCTCCTCAAAGCAAAAATAAATTAAAATTGCAAAATTACATTACATTTTCATAGAAGAGGTGCTGGAAAGTTGTCTCAATGTTCTTGCTAGATATTCCTCAGCAGCTCAATAAATTTTGCTTTGGTACTTTAAAAGGCAATGTTTAAGTTATGTCCTTTGTATTAAAAAGCTTACTAAAATGTAGGGGCATAACTTTCTTCTGGTCATAAAATGTATATAGAAGTCCATATATTTTCAAAATTATGGATTCGGGTACCCTGTGTATGAAATATAAATATAAAAGAAACATTACTTCTGCCCTGGAGAAGGCGAGGTCTCTGAGGACTGGAGGAAACCCAATGTTATTCCAGTCTTCAACACCACTGCCTCTGCATGTGGATGCTCTTGTACACAGCTGCCGGGAGGGCCCCCTTGATTGCTGACACCAACCACTGTGGACACAGAGGAGTTGTAATAATTGCCTCTGGAATCTGCAAACTCAGTTACCTACAGAGCTCAGTGTCAACGTGCTTTTGTGGAGAAAGGAGCTCTCCCCAACTGGCCCTTTGTTCATCTGTTATTCGGTTTGGTGGGTTTTCTTTTTGGTTCTTCTCCCCTTCTTTCCTGAATGAGGAAAAACTCCACCAAAACAAACAAACAAAAAGAAATAGGTTAAGAAACAAACCCATGGAAAATACAAATTGTTAATGGGGAGCTGTGTTCTTCTCTCCTTTCCCCTCCCCTGGGTTAATTGTCTGAGGACTGAAATCAGTTCATCAAGCAGCCAGACGAGAAGTAGAGAAGGAAGTGATAGAGTGCAAGGACAGGAGAATAGGTGAAACATTTTTGGTGACGCAACTAATTAACAAAAATCAAGCAGCCCATTTCACCTCCAGAGAGGGCAAAATTCAGTGTCTAATACTTGTGAAGTGTGAACGGGCATCTTTATCTTGGCTGCTGAAATTCCAGTACGTCCCTGTGTCATTTTTGTTTTAAGGAAGATTTACTCTGCTTTCCTGTTCACAGTGGTTTGGAAGCAAACTATTTAACTAGAACTCTTTACAGCTCCAGGATAGTGTGGCTGGGCTATCTAGAGCCAGAATGGCTGTGTCTCCACAGCCTGGTGGCTCAGTAGCCGGTTTGTTTGAAAGCTCATCCATCCAAGCTGCTTGACTCCAAAAGGCATTAGTCTCCAAATCTGTACTGCCCTAAAATAAAAGCCAAATAGGAGATCTCTGCTGCATGCAATTAATCTGTAATCAGCACATCCACTGTAGAACACAAGTTCTCAGTTTTGAGTGTTGGTTTCCTACCACTCAATCAAGGGACAGGTGCCTGTTTCTTCCTAACTTGGAGGTAAGGAAGCCCCACAGCTTCAAAGAGGTGGTTCAAAGAGGTGGTGTTCACAGGTGGGGCTGGTCATCTCTGTTCTGGGACACCGGGCTGCAGGGCAAGCAACCAAAATGGCAACTCAGTCACCATAGAAATTCTGTGGATGTTGCAGATTTGTAGGAAATTTCAGCAGCTTGTTTCTTCATGATTTCTTTTCATACACGCTGTCAAGCCTAAAATCCCACATTGATAGTCTTTTGGTAGCATTTGTCCCTTTCTTTGTGGTGGGTGGAAGTATAGGGATTTGTGGATTAGTGCTCAAGGGAGTAGACACAAACACAGACATATATTTCCCTTGAAGATCTTTGTTGATACATTTTAAATAATTTTTTTATCTGAATTTTGCATGACATGGCAATTTGATACAGAGAACCAGCTTCATCCCCATGATCCATGCCCATTCCTAGTCACCAAACTTGACAGCAATTACTCAGAAGATGATGTCGTTTTAGTAGGATGTCTCACTGAGACTCACAACAAAACTGCTTCTTCTTTCAATTGCCCCAGTGGTATAAAACTTATGCAGTTGGGAGAGGGCTTCTGTCACACTGAGGTGAGTCAGAAATGGAAGCCCCTTAAACACAATGCAGATTTCTGTATTAATTAGGTTACGATCCCAGTGTCAGCCAAGACCCAGGCTGGCTTGGCGTATGACAGTGCCAGTAGCAGTCCACATTTCTAGTTCATCTTGTGCTCTTTGCACAGTTTGGAAACTGCAGATAACTGTGACAGATGAGATGTCTGGCTGTCTGAAGATACTGGTATCTTTCCACATGTTATAGGAGCAGCCACCACTACCATTTAAGATAAAAACCTACCTCTTAAATGGCTGAAGACAGGATAAGACAGATCCCACCCCTGGGGATGCGGAGCCTCAGCAGATCTGACTGCTCTGGACTGTGATATAATGATACACATTTCAGTGGAGGCGGGTTTCTGTGCTCTGAGTGGGGATGAGCTGTCTCCACGGATCAGTTACTTAACCCTGTTAATATAAATAGAGAATTTTTGTTGTGATGGCACCAGCCTCTTTCCAGCTGGCATTAAAAGCTGTCACTGTGGCAGGCAGACGAGCCAAGTTACAAAAGGCTACAGGAATTGATTTACCTCTCATGTAAGGTAAAGCTATATGTCACAACAGAGCATCATACAGAAATACCCAGATCCAGCAAATCAACACATTGATTTTGCCCTTGGCTACATCGGGTAGGGGATCTCTCTCCTCCCCAGTCCTGCCCTCTGGCTGGTACCCAAGGCTGACTCTACATTACTTTCTTTCAAACCCTGTCTTCATAGGATTGCTACTTTGTTGTTGCTCATAAGAGACAATATCTTTTCTTTTAATGGGCTCTAAAGACCAGTCTAAGCTCATATGACTTGTTAATTAAAGTCGTAGTCAATAGGCATAAAATTGTACGCAGCCACCCAAAAAGGGTGAGAATGTACTTGCCAGTCTGTGAAATTCAACATGAATTTTAAATCACATCTACTAATAACCAACTAATTTGTTTACAGAGAACGGACCAGTAGAGGTGTTTATCACTTTAATAAAACTTTACAGAAACATTTTTTTGCTTTTTCTTACCTTTCTCTTAACGAGCTACTCTAAGAGCAGAGCTGTCAGTATTAACTTGGCTGAAAATTGCTGAAAATCACCCACAGTACCTGACTCTGGTACATTTTTATATTGGTGTGTTTCTACAAGAAATCACCAGTTTAGTACAAGTCCAGAGTGTTCCTGGTTATGCAGCTTGGCACAGAGACGAGGCGTTCTGGGAGTGCACAGGCACTGGCTACCAAAGGCAACATCCCACAGGCAGCATCCTCCTCTCCTGCCAGGAGCCACGTGGAATTAGATCTTTGCTTCTGTATGTGGAATTAGAGCTTTGGTTACAAAATCTAGGAAATAATTCTGCGTGAGTGTTAACTTAGCAGAATGAAATGTTGTTTTGTGGAGGGTATATTTGTATTAGTTTTAAACAATGCTGTTTTTTTCAAAAGACAAAAAATAGTGTTACTATTCAAAAGTAGAAAATGACATTATTATTCGCAGTGGAAAATGTCACTGCTGCACTGATAGCTGTTGACAGGTACTTGTCATGGTTGCACGCTGTGATGTGCTAATTATTCTGAAGTTCAATCAGATGGCATTTTGTGTTTTCATTTCAACTGTAAAAACACAGTATTTGTGACATGTTGACAAGCGCGTGTTTAATTGCTCCATGGATATCTTCCAAGCTCATGTGTTTTCCACTTACTCTGTGAAGAAGGATGCGTAATTAGTTCCAAGGCTTCAGGGTATGTTGCTTATTATTGTATTTTAATTTGCTCTGCATTCATAAATACAGAATGATGACAAATATGGAAACCCATCATTGATGATGAAGGCTACCTCAACTGGATTGCAAAGGTGGAGACTCCTGGCTGATTTTGCAAATCAAGGTCATGAACCACCCATAGTGAGACCCTGTCTTCCTTCTCTCTGCCTCATTCCCATCACAGGTCTAGAGTCAAGAAGAAAGGATCCAAGAGGCAAAAAGAAAGTATCCAAGCTAATTAGACATCTAAAAGGTCAACTAATATGTATCTGGGAACTGACTTTGTTACTGGTACTGCTTCAGATTATATCTTTTGTCTTCCTTGCTTATTTCTTTGTGAAATCTGTTTGTTCATCTCCTCACTGTCAGGCTTATGGTGTTCGGTGATGAAACAAGCCAAATGTTACAACTGCTCCAGTCCAGATGAAGGCGAATGAATTGGGCAGGTGTAACTAGATACAGAATTGGGCTGTATCTAAGTTGAAGGTCACTTTTCCTTAAACTCAACCTGATCTGGATCTAAACACCACAGCTATTGACTCTGCAGGTATGAAATTTACATCCATGTTTAGAAATTGAATCTTATCCCTGCTAGATGATCAGGACAGATATTTTCCCAATGGTATGTGAGCTGTTAGTCTGTATCTGTATGGGCCTGGATTCAGTGCCTCTTATGGACCAGCCTGGTATTGTAAAGCATGGTAATGAGGCAATTATCAGAACACTGAACTCCATGTGAAAGTTATTTACAGTAATTCCAGTTTTCACTAGTGCTGAAAGCTGCCACGTTGAATCCTAACAAGGAGAGCTTTGAATAAATCTGCTTACCAGAGAGAGGTTTAGCAGGAAAAAATATCCAGATTACTTTGCAAGGATACTCTTCAGTTGCTTATCCAAATCAATCAGAAGAAAGCAGCCTTTGGCTGCATATATGCATTAGGTTGACATCAGTCAGGATTCATTACGTGTACAGAAATGATAATTGTGACACTTGGTTGTTTTTTACAAAATGGATTGTTTTCAAGGCAGACATGTAAATCTCTTTCCTCAATTAGAAAATAGTTTAAGTGTCAATTAGGTATTTTTTTTTGTTTGCTGCTTGGTTACCAGGACCCCCAAGCCAGCCCTCCAGGCCCAGGAATATTCACTTACAGGCACATGAGACGAGCCCCAAACTCTGCAGCCTGGCTTGGTTTTGGCCTTTTGGAGACTGTCTAGATCAGAAGCATTAATGTCCCTCACAAAGTGATTCATACTTGTCAAGAATGTACGTGACCAGGAAAAATGATGAGCTGGTGGCAAAAATCATTGCAGTGGTCTTTCCTACTTGACCTAAAAGAACCAAGTACATGGTTATGACTCAAAAAACTTTTTTCTGCTGCCTTTCCTGGGACTGTCATCCCCTGTTGTCTTGGTTGGCTGCTCGCTGGGTTTAACCTGCCTGTCCCTCCTAGTGGTACATCAACATGGTTAGATATAGCTGTGTGAAGGTGGGTGCAGGAGTCTGCCTTGTGTTTCTTTGGTGTTGTACTGTGATAGACCATTAACAATTTTAGGGCAATTTTAACACTATTGTCATCTGCATACAAGAATGATGTTTTCCCTTCCCTCTAGGTTGATGGACAGGAGCCAGTTCAGGAGTTGTGGACTTTTGTATATCTCTATTTTACATCAGGTTTGTTTATTCCTATAAGCTTGTGGATGTCCAAAGTTGTTCTGAGTGGCGCTGTGCATGACAGCAGATAGGCAAAGGTGCCAAAGTTTCTGTATACGTATACACGCACACATAGAGCAGGCAAACAAGCTTGGAATTAATCAAATTTTATCTCCAATGTACTGCAAGAGAAGAAAATGTTACTGCTGTGTCATAGCACCCAGGGGCAGCTGCTATACTCTGGAGATGGCGGGACCACAGAAATAGATAAATTGAAGTATGCGTTGCTACAGCTTGTTCTATACCTGTTCTGCATATGAATGGCAAGCTTGAGTCCCTGCACTTACCATTTTGGCACCCTTCCTGCATTTAAATATTACTTTGTCAAGCCTTTCAGCTTTTTAAAATATAGTGATTGCTGTTCTCCAAATGGCTAAGGAATACGGGGCAGGGTGGGGGAGAGATGCCTCTTTCAACCAGTTCTTGTGTCGGTGTTTTGAGGCTGTACTGGCATAGGCACTGATAAATATTTGCTCTTACAAAAGTGGTCTGTCTGCTTGTGGACTTGCCCTCCTCCTTGCTGGGGTGGTTAAGAAGGAGTCAGTGAATCACCCTGCTCCTCCACGGTGGTCTCCAGCCTTTGTGGTTACAACTTGGCTTGGCCACCTCCATGTATATGAGGATTCAGCAGCCCAGGGATGCTGTGGGTGCCCACCAGCCCTGAAAACCATCACGACTCCTTTGAATGACTCACACCAACCATGCAACACGCAAGCTAGCTCCTTCGAAAAACTAGAAGGTACAGACATTAGCGACATTGTTCTCCATAGTAAATTGATAATATTTGGTCTGTGAGTTTTATGGAAAGGGGAATAACCTATCCAGTTGGTCCCTGGCTTATGGTTCACTGGAAATACTTCCGATATCCCAAATATGGCATATTTGAGTCATATTTTGCTCCATAAATAATTGTTCTGTAGCAACTCAGTGTAGTTACATTGTATGCTCATAAAATTTACAGTATTTCCCTACAGAAGGTTAGGAAGCCTTGCACATTTGTAGTAAAGGCTGGAATATTTTCCTTCCTCATAAATATTTAAATAGTTTGCTTAATGGATGCAGTACTAGTAGATGCATCAGCTGACTTTTATCTATATTCTGTTAACTCAGGCTTAGCATAAAAGGTCCTTATTGACTTCAGTCTGGAAAACCACATTTTCTATGCAAAGTAATTCGAGGTCGATCCTTGCTTTATCAAGGAACACATTCTAATTGCTTTAGGGGACTGGAAGATAATCCAGCTGTATCTCGCCATGTGGATATTGAAGCAGAAAGGCAAACTCAATAGTGGTTGGTGTGGTTTGTAGCAAAAGGCTACAAACATTTAAGGGTTCACATCTGGACCCTCCCATTCTACGTCCTTGCAATAGAGCAACCCCAGAAATGCTCTATTCAACAAAGCTGCAAACAGCAAAACCCAACCACAGCTGCAGTTGTGACTGTGTAATAATGGGAGATGCCTAGAAAATGTCACTATTGTTGAGGCCCAGAGTTTTCAGCTGTGAGCTCCAAGCATGAGTTGGAAGAAATTGGATGAAAGAAAAGCAGTTAAGCATGAACCTAAGCATGGGCTTTCTCAGAGGGTCATTGAGCTGTTATCAGTGAACTAACACCAGAACAGTTTTTTAAATAGTTGGTTTGGATTTAATTAGGAGTCTATTTAGTTTTCCAATGTTCACAAGGAACATTTTCCAGCCCCATTTTTTAATAAAGATCTCAGTTGCACTTACGGTAATGGCAATATAAAATGTTGTTGGTTAGTGAATATGAGGCCTGATATTTTAATTTTTTTTCAATTGGCCTCATTTCATTAGTCAAAAACAAACCAAAGTTGTTGTTATTAGGATATAAGGATATTTGCATAGAAGTAACTTATTTCTCCACACAAATTCAAAATAAAGTATGTGAGGACAAGCCAGTCCAAAGCTGAATCAAAGGCTATAGTTACAAAGACACTGTGGTCTTTTGGCTTAGTCTTCTGAAAAGGTTCTGACTGAGTGGCAGTGGTTTTACCAA